>JACCHX010000003.1:14137157-15337157 GCA_018907135.1 Kradibia gibbosae
TGTATTTGAATTTTAAGAATATAAAAAAAAATTATTTCTATTTTTTACAAATACAGAATAAAATGTTGTTTTATATGAAGTGATTAAAAATTATTATGATCTATTTAAAATGTCTTCTTGGCGTTTGAAATATCACATAAAATGATTATTTAAGGAAAAAAAAAAAACTGTACTTGTTTTGGTGTTCAATAGAATGTTTATTTCCATTATTAGCCTCGTGTCATTTAGTACTCGGTGAAAGTTCTTTTCATCGAGTTAAAAAACACTATCCTAAATCAACCGAACATCATTTTGTATTCATTTATGCATTTCAACGGCAGAATATTGCGTGTGCCAGTAATTATCATCGGGCTAATTATCGAAATTTTAATATCATCTTTTTGAAAATCATCCAATTCTAAATACGTTAAAAAAGATATCGCCGAGTCGACTTCTCGTAAAGTACGGATGCGATTTAGTGAAATACGGACATCGTAAGCATATGCTTTAAACGCAATACGAGGCGATGGTGCTAGGACATTTTTTACCCTGGTGCTGCCTAGCAAATCATTAGCGTGAAATTTTTACACTGACGACTTAACAATAATTCTCATTCCTTTATTACCGCCGCCACCGTCATCGCTACCATTACCGCCACAATCGTTATACACTACTACTATTACTACTACTGCTACTGCTACTACCACTACCACTACCACTACTACTACTACTACTACTACTACTTAAACTGTTCTTCTCTTTATTATTATTATCATCATCATCATCATCATCATCATCATTATCATAAATTATTATTATTATTCTTATTATTATTAATATTATTATTTTATAATCAGTAATTGTTTTATTGCATATACGAGATTTATATATCGATTGTTTTTATTATTGATTCAATTTTTTTTTTGTAAAGAAAACTTATTGCGTTATACCGAGATACGAAGATAGACGCAAAATTATTATAACTTTTCTAAAAGCACTAGTGAACGATGCGAGAGCAGATCTTAGAGCAAAATTCTCTACGAGTCATTGATCTCACGAGGCCGAATACTAGAAAAAAAAAGGATAAAAAAATTATTATTATTATTATTATTATTATTATTATTATTATTATTATTATTACAATAACAACAACAACAATTGTTTCGCGCACTCGGGAATCGTTCGGGATTTCGCGCTTCGATCGCACGATTTGCACATCGGATATCACAAGCTTAGGCGAGCCACTTTACGGACGAAGAGAACGAATTTTCAATGTTCTCGCGTGACATCGATCCGATCGATAAATGCCAATAACAGCACCGCAGGTTCACGCTGACCGTTGAATCGTAACATTTCTCAACTTTCTTGAGTTGCGCGAGGCGCGCTCGGTCGCCCCTCGCAAAGCCATCGGGGCAGTTGTTCTTCTCTTCGCCAGCACAGTAAAATATGTCAGGGGTGGATCGTACCGCTACCATCGTCGATTCGACGGAATTCCATCGAAGATTATAGAGCTTTTTAACGAAGTACGGAAGGTAGCAGCGCGCACACGGGGAGAGGCGCACTTTTGCGGACGGCCGAAAGGAGAGCGCACACAATTGCCAACGCGAGATCCTAAGCCGGAGAGTGGGCGCGAGAGCGAACGCGCGGAGAGAGAGAGAGAGAGAGAAAAATAACGAAGTAATAGACAATTGTGTAAATAATTTAAATAGTATATGAAAGATTACAAGGAGAAGAGATTATTAATTAGCCGATTAGTACGGATAATTCGTTGGTCGGTTCTATTTGCGTTTGTCCTCTCGTTGAGAGCAGCCCGCGGCGACTGTTTTTTCTCTTTCGACCCTCGTCAACGATACCCTACTCACCACGCGCTTCCACACACGTTATTGAATTTAGTCGCGCCGTCGTGGGCGCCAACTCGGAGGGGTACGCTCTTCCTCACCCCCGCCCCCTTTTACCCACAGCCCAGCCCCAAAAATCGGTTCGTCGCCGATGAAGCAGCGCGCGAGGCCTCGATATCGAGCGTCGACGAGCTTTCGCAGATATCGCGAGATTCCGCAACGATATCCTTCGAAGGAGATCTGTAGGGATGGCGCGAGATGATGCTCACGGATGGAAGGGGGGGGTGGGGGTGGGGGTGCGCTAGCCGCCGCTGCAACATCCGGCAAAAAACTTGCTCCAGGCGCTTCCTTGGGAGGCGGAGCGCGCGCGCGATCAGGCGGCAGGTCCTCGCCGATTTCAGGAGAGGAACGAGGCGCTCCTGCAGGTGGTTGCGCAGGGAAGAGTTGTCGGACCTTGATGGATGGATAGATAAAGATAGAGAGAGAGAGAGAAGAGCAAGGGCGAGGCTCGATAAGTGTCGAGTGTTGTCTCTCCGTGGGAGAGCGGAGGCGAACCGATCGATTTCTAACGAGCTCTAAACGCAAAGCTTAAATCTTAAACGCTGACAGGCATCGGACGACACTCACGCACCTAGCAATACTCAGAGAAAGGATCATTAATAAGCCGGTGCGCGAGACGCATCGGGAATCGGCACAAAGAACGACGTATATTATGTTGTAAATGTAATATAAGTTGTAAATGTAATATAAATGAGAGAGAGAGAGAGAGAGAGAGAGAGAGAGAGAGCGAATAAAAAGCCGTTGGTGTGTTTGATTTTTCTTCCTGTTTTTGTTTTCTTTCGCGAGCGAATGCCAGTGTAATATATATATATATATATATATACATATATATATGTGTGTGTATGTATATATGAAGTGGCGAACCAAGGGTACGGCGTGTGTTGTGCGCGAATAAACGTTCGAGACATTTATTGCATTAAAGAGATGATACTCGGAGACGCGCAGAGCGTTGGATGGGTTGTAATCACGGTGACTATGAATAATAATAACAATTAAAAACAATGTAAATAGTATAAATAGCACGCAAAGGTACGTTTAAACGATGAGAAATTATAGGTATAAAAATGAAATATACATATAAGATATTATATTATACATCATGTATGTATGTATGTATATATATATATATATGTGTGTGTGTGTGTGTATATATATATATAAAAAGAAAGATTATTATATATGTATATATACATATATGTGTGTGTATATATATATGTATATATATATAGATATTATTATTATTATTATTATTATTATTATTATTATTATTATTATTATTATTATTAACCTGGTAAGTGATATAAGGGGGCCACGATCGCTCGCTTGATTCCCGGACCTTAACAGCTGTTATATAGGTAAACTACTCGCTTACTGTAAACAAAAATTGGGCCTTGCTCTTAAATTCTTATCGTTAATCTTATCGACTCTTTACACTTGCCTCAATTTTTTCTACGTACTTTTTATTGTCCATGTTGCTCATCGGTGCCGTTGTACCTCGTTTACGTTTGGCATTTTTTTCTTTTCTTTTCTTTTCTTTTCCTTTCTATCTCTTCTCGCTCATTCTCGAGAGGAAGCTGGGAAAAAGATTTCTCTTTCCCATTTGTACTCTCTCCGTCTTTGAAACAGGACGCGCTAGCCAAAATGAGAGAAAAGTAATTGAATCGTTATCCTTGAACTGGCCTACCACTTTATGCGATTAAGTTCCTATTTATCTCGTTGCGACCGCCACAATTAATTAGGCAAACTTAGGATTTGACCCAAGTGCGCCGCCAGTTCAGACGACCTTTTATCGAGGTTCTTTTCACGATACCCGGGCGACCTTTAGAACCGTAGCTTTTGCTCTTATTTTACAGATATAAAAAATCCTCCTTTCGTGAATCGCGTTGGCATTGTAACCGATTCGTCTCGTAAAACAATATTTGTACAAGATTTTTAACGCTTGCCCCACCCCCACCCGCCCACCCACTCGGTGGTACACGGCGTTTCATGATTTTTCCGGAAGCGACCGACACCTCTTTCGATAATGACAAATGTGCGCGTGTGCGTGCTTGTGTGTCTGCCTGTGTGTGTGTGTGTGTGTGTGCGTGTCTGCAAGGACTCGCATACAACGTAGGTGTCGGTTTTTAGAGGCCCCAGGCTCTAAAGAAGAAGAAGAAGAAGGAAAAGGAAAAATTATTTTAACAAAGTGTGGCTAACGGCTGCGGTGACGCGTCTTGTAAGCTTGTAAATGAAGAGTTTTTGATAAATCGATTTTGCATAATCATTTGGAATTTTACCAAAAATTGTAAAGATAGGAAAATAGAGAATAGACGATGAGAGAAATGATATAATGTGATAAACGAAATCGATTTAAGCAATTCTTCGTAAATTATTAGTTATCGAAATGAACAAAACGCATTTGTCTTCATTGCGCGAAAATAAAAAAAAAAAAAAAAACAGGGAAAAAACAATCGAGAGCGAGGAACGAGAGGCGATCGCGACCGCCGCTGATTCTTAGCACACTGTACATTGTAAATAGTAGTACAGATTAATTAAAGAGTGTTAAATAAAGAAGCGACGGAGCCGAAGGTCATTCACACTTACACAAGCAGCAGTCGGGGGGGAGGGGGAAAAAAATTAAACGACATTAACACCGAACCCAATAACCCGAGCGTTGAGTACGCGGACGCGCGCACCCACACACGCACACGCGCACGCACTCAAGCACACACGCACGCACACACACACACACGCAGAGAATTTCCACGGAATTAAATTAAGGGAAGAGAGAGAGAGAGAGAGAGGATTATAGAAATTAATAAAAAATTTTCACGCGTCATGTTGAAAAGTGAATAAAAAATAATGTATGTTAATAATTGGTAAATTGCTGGCGTTGCGATAAGGCGCGCTGCGGTTGCTGTTTTGACTGTGGCCGACGATAGCGAGGGAGGAACAAATAGTCCGTGGCAGGAGGAGGCAGGACGGACCGAGGGACACGACAGATCGCCAGCAAGCAAAGTGACGAGAGCACCACGATCGTGCGTCACGAGTCGCGACTTGCCACGGGACCGCATCGAGAAAAGTAATCCGGGAAAACGGGAGCACTCTTAGCGCATCTCGCGATTTGTCTACGCCCGCGCGCCCCCCCCGCTCCCCAGACCCCTTGCGAAACCCACTCGCGAGCGCTCGGGTGCGTGGGCGCGCGGCACTCGACGCGCGCGCAGCTGCGAGCCGTATTTTGCACTTTTTCCAATTTTCAACGAATCTATTATTAAGCCTGCTATTTGCAACAACGGCAGAGGCAGGGAAAAAAGTAAGAGAGAAGGAAAGAAAAAATTAAAAAGCAAAACATTAGAACACGAGATAATGTGATAAGCCGAACGGACGATAAGTTAAATACGATATTGAACGATAAAAGTACTATTTACATTTTTACGTATTCTAGTCGCTGGCGGTCCCGATAAAAACGCATTTCAGGCTCGGATTAGCGATCGAACCAACAATTGTTCCGTGCATTTATATATACTTATATATATATATATGTTATATATATTATATATATATATATATATAAATGCTGTTTTTGTTGTAAGACAATGATAAATTATTGCGCGCCGTTTTAAAGGACGATAAATGCAAACCGAGTTTACCGATGGTCACGTATGGAAACTGACTAATGATTTAACAAAAAATTAAGCAAGAAAAAACCCAAAAAAAAATAAATAAATAAATAAAATAATGACGAAGAAAACGACATACAATATGGACAACAACAAGAACTATCAAAAACAATAAAGAGTATTATTCTATATAATGATGATCATTTTTATTTACTTTTTTTCTTCTCTCTCTCTACCCCACCCGCCCTCCTGCTCCCCCCTCCCCCCGACTTCACAGCTCCCGATCGATCTCGGCGCTCGACTTTTCATGCTTGGGCCTCGATTCGCTTCCACTTTTAAGAATGCTTACCCCAAATGCCGCTCAATAATTAAGGGCGACGAAATTCTTAACCGATTTCGTTCGATTGTGTTCCGAGTCAAGCAGGTGGTATCAATTTTCCCGTTATAATGCGCGGGCGCAAGGCCTTCTTAAATCGAATCGTCCGATTTTTACCACTCGTTTCATAAAAATAATGCGAAACAAACGCGCGCGCAAGTGCATAAAATTTATTATTATTATTATTGTTATTGTTATTTTTTTTTGTTATTGTTATTATTAAACTTGCGTAGCAGAGTAATTTTAACAATGACAGTCGCGCTATCTTAACTATTTTGCAGCCGCTCGTAACTTTTATAAATAATTTTCCAATCCATTTTAAAATATATAAACAAATGTCGATAAGTACTTTTTAACGCATTCTTCGAGGAGGTACTCATTCCGAAATGCTATTCTTAACGGTATTGCCTATCGATTGGTACAACTGTTAGTATCCCAGGCTCGACTGCAATGGGATCATTGTTCAGCTGTAGGTACGGTAAGCGCTCGATACTTTATTTGGACCAGATGTCGCTGGAAATGCCCGAGGATGGCACTGACTCGCTCCCTTATCGGGTGACGCGCATCTAATCGAGCCTATTTATCGGGTAAGAGGCTTTTTTTTCCCAGTGCCCGTGCGAAAATCCAGTCGAAACAATGGAGAGAGGCTCTTGTGCTCGAATGAATAATTAAATAAATACATAGGTAAATTTATCTATCGATCCATCTATCGGATGCCACCGATTTAAGAAGTGCCGAGGATTCATAGATGGCGATCGCGGCTTTTGCGATAAGTCAATTTTCGCTCGGTTTGAAATAATCGAACCCATTGAATTGTAAATAGGTTCGTCGAGTGATTTAATAATCGAACAAAATTTATTAATTTTAATGAAAAATTTAAGCCTCCGCATACGCGAATGATTTCCCTCTGCATCACGCGTAAATTTTACCCTCGCGCTTTTGTAACTTACTATATTAGAACGCCCACCCACGCAAACCCATACCTAAATCTATATTCATATAGATGACTGCAATTTAAGGTTTATTTTTGTACCTGCTTATACATAGAGTGTTATTGATAAACATTACTCGTAAATACGTTAGTAAAGTCGTAGTTACCAGAGTTTCGTAATGGGTTTAATCAATAAACTACATTTATGTGTGTACATGTAAAAGATGCAGGCACTTGAAAAATGCAAATTTATATTTACGTTTTTGTTACAGTGAAGAGAATATAAATAAATCCCCCCGAAACCTAGAGAGAGAGAGAGAGAGAGAGAGAGAGATATATATATATAGGGATTTAATAATAACACACACAATTATTATCGGACCGAAGGGTAAATTTTATTATCCGAGCTCTGAAATATTACAAAAAAGAGTTATTGGTATAATTATAATAATCGGAGTGGGGAGGAGGAGGGCCCCGCTCAAGACTGGCGCTAACGAGCCTTTGCGGGGGCGGGCCAGGAGTCTCGGGTGGGGTATGGGAAATGCCGCGAGGGGCGGCGGGGGCGCACGTGGAAAAAACAATACGAAGGAAAAAGGCCGCCGCCGCGGCTCCTCGCGCTGCTCCTCGGTGCGACTCCGGCCCGGTAATGTCGCGTGAGCGGAGTCAAGCGACGAGGCCCCTTAGAGCGTAGTAGGCGAGGAGGCCCAGGAGAAGGGCGACGGCGAGGCGGCAGCCGTGCGGGCACCTGCAGCAGCTCCTGCCCTCTTGGCCGTTGGCCACGGCCCCCGAGTCCTTGAGGACGTTGAGCCTGAGGCCGCGCCAGTAGGTGGCGAAGTACTGGTCCCAGTCCAAGGCGCGCGGGTCGCAGCAGAAGAGCTCGCCGTCGGGGCCGCTGAGCTTCCCGCAGGCCTTCAGCAGCTGAGTGATCGACCCGGCAGCCCTTGCCGACCACGAGCTCCCGCAAGTGCCGCGACTCCCTCTCCGACTCTCGGACCATCGACCAGGATCTGCGTGTTCAAATTGCACCAGGTCATCCGGGCTGGGGGCCTTTGTCCCTTAACCCCCCAACCCCCCACCCCGATAATCGGATCTCCGCTGCGAGCCTTCGATCGCCGCCTCGAAGGGCCGCGGCCGAGTCTGCGCCTCGACGAAACCGTAAGGAGGCTTCCGAGCCTCGCGTCTCCTCGTCTTCGCTACGACGAGGGGCCGCTCCCTTTTCCAACCCCCCCCCCCCCGATAGATTCGAAGCGATTCGGATACGGCTCGGCCTGGGTTTTCGAAAAAAAAAAAAAAAAAAAAAAAAAAACAAGCCAGCCAGACGATGAAAGCTTTGACTCCAATAAAAGCCTATCGCGTAAGCGAGACACGGCCATTGTTGTCCCCATCGGGAAAGGATTTATCAGAAATTTAATACCGCCTACGGAGACTCGCGCGGACGCGCGATAATCGCGAACTCGCCTCCCTTTTAACTCCTAAGACTTTTCAATTTTGAGAGAGACGCTCAACGTCTATCTTGAAAATGATAGTCGGAGCCTCGTACTTGTTGCGATTGACTGCGGAGGGATTTATGATTAAAGACAATATCTCGCTTCTGCTTAATCTGCAAGTTGATTACGAACAATATTAGAGCAACTTGCTTAGGTAGGTTTATTTTTCCTCGCTCATTCGACGCCTTAATTATATATATACACTTAATTATAGTTAATTTTTTATAATTGTACATACATATATACATATATATTATCGGCTACAAAATATAACAAATACAAGTATGGTTAAAAGGCCGACTGTATTTGAGTGGAAATATTCCTTTTCCACGTGGAAGTATAATTATTAGATATTTACGTAGGCGCTAAAGAGATACATACATATATAAGCCTGGGTAAATATACCGCACACGCGTACAGTCATTATTATTAAACGAAACACGTGTAATTAAAGTGGAGATAATATTTTGAAACTTTGAAGAACGTCGCGTCGAATTTCGATATCAAAAAAAAAAACAGCTTTCAGATATTAAAATGATGACTGACTATTGGATTAGAGTAGTAGCCTTTTAAATAGAATTTTTGTTATCCTGCTTTTAATACTCATAATAGTCACGATCCTCTGTGGAACGCTAGAGTTACGATTTTATAAAAACTGAAAACAACAAACTTTAATTGTACATTCCGAGATCCAAAAATCCAAATTGTTTTAGATTCGCGTAGTTTTGGTGAGAAAATGAGCCAAATTTTTACGGTCGATAAAATCGAACGATTGTTTAAATAAGTGAGAATTTTGCCATGGCTTTTTTTTTTTTTTTAACGCGACGATGGAAATCTCTTAAAATAAACGCCAAACAAATATTCTCAAACCAAGTCGCATTGGCTATTTCTAAAAACGAACTATTTTGAAATCAAGGTTTTCGATGTATATATATATATATATATATATATATATATATTCAAAGCGACTGCAACGTAAAAACCATTACGGAACAATAATAACACTAATGTACGATATTTTCCAATTGGTAAGCGTTGACTATGTAGAGTAGCATCGGCTTTGCGTATTATTGTAAAATCGATCAGCCAACACGAGGTTAATGCAAATAGCGATGCGATTGTTATAAGACAATTTCAATAATGCAAAATTCGATTATACGCACAGCTAGAGTATGCTTTTTGCAAAAATAACAACAAAGACAATAAAAAAGGTATAAAATGTTTTACCGAGGAGCGTTCCCAAGTATAATGGCCGCCACATCGTGGATTACAGCTGGTATGTAGTCAAACAGTATCCGCAGGATAAAATAAAGCACGAAATTGGTTGTCAATAAAACAATCGGCGAATTCGCATTTTGCGAGCATTTAAAAGCGTTGGGATCGTCCATCATTTTATTCTTGATTTGCCTCATGGTTATTGGATTGACTTTGCTCGTGCCATAATTGTACACGCAGGCTTCCGGTTCGATTTGCCTGGGCAATAAAAGCAAAAAAAAAAAAAAAAGGCAAAATAATAACGAGCACAGCCCAATTCGCAGCCGCGGTAATTCCGTTCGTAATTTTTCTCTTTTATCGCAGCCCTGTGCGAAAGCGGGAAATGCAATTTTGCCGAGTTTTAGAGAACGCGCTCGACTTGGCGCACTTTCGTCGTTAATTTTCCGATCGATCCACGCGTTATTAACGATCGGGGGTTTTTTTTTGTTTGTTTTTTTTTTTTTTTTTTTTTCTTTATTCGACTACGAGCCTCGATAAGCCAATAAAGCAATCGACGCGCATTATCGCTAGGATTCGAGGGATGCAAGCTTTCGCGCCAACGCCTCTCCGTTCTTACGTTAAGCGCGAGGGTAGGAGCAGGCGATACGCAAATTGGAGTGGATCGTTTGCTTATAGGCAGAGCGGCCTTCCTTCCTCCTCCCCTTTTCTCCGAGGCGAATGATCAGGAGCCGGCCGATCAGTAGGTCGGCCGTCGCGATTAGGATAAAAACAATCCGACCGCGGGCTCGATACAGGAAGAAACGGGGGGAGAGAAAGAATAAAAAAAAAAAACAATCGCGCCGCCAGACTTACCAGCGATCGACGGCGTCCCACGCGCTTACGATCAAGGCATTGACGGTCAAGTCGACCGGGACCAGTTCGCAGGGCTCGGGCACCTCGTGGAGCACGTGGACGACGCCCAGTGCTATCTTTATGAAAAACGAAGCGCCGGCGTTCTTGCCGTCGCACCAACCCGAGACTGGCTCCTTGTACGTCGATATCACTAGGACAATGTTGGATTAATTTTTTTTTTTTTTTTTTCCGGCCAACGCCGGGAAGCTTAAGGCTAATGCGCGCAATAGCGTTAACATTGCCGTGGCGATCCTCGTCTCTGTTCTTCTTTCGTTGCTTGCACAACAGGATGAGAAAGGGGAAAAAAAGAAAGAAACAAAGAAATGGATGGTCCCCTGCGTCGAGAGGCCAGGATTCGGGAGACCGAAGTCTCGCGGGACTCACCGGTGCTCGGTCTGAAGACGCAGCAGGCGAAGGACGATTTGCGAGCGGAGCTTTGGACCATTTCCTCGGCGGTGGCCTTGCCGAAGGCGTAAATATTGTCCCACTTGCCGAGGAGCATTTTCAGGGTTTCCCGGCTTATGCCGGTCTGGGATTCGGCCTCAATCATGTCGCTTATCATTTTGAGGTCGGCCGGGGCCGGGTAAAACTTGTCCTCCACGGCTCCCTGGTGGCAGTGGGCATAGCAGGAGGATACGAAGACGAAGGCCTTGAGGCGCGAGCACTCGCGGGCCAAGTCCAGCATGCGCTTGGTCCCAAGGACGTTGGTCTTGAGCGACACCAGGACCTCGGCGTTGAGCTTGCTCGCGGCCCCGTTGTGGAATATCAGGTCCGTTTTATCGGTCAAGGCCTTGTAATCCTCCTCCCCGAGGCCGAGCTTCTCCTTGGCGAGGTCGCCCTCCAATGGCTTAATCTTATCTCCGAAGTCGGGATAGCTCGCCCGCAGCTGATCGAACACCTGAAAAGGTTCCGAGCCACCGCTGACCAATGATGCTGCCAAGCGTCAAATGATACTTCCCCCTTGAATTCGTCTAAAAACGCTTACGAACGCCGCGGAGCGATTCTGCGGCCGCGAGTAAAAAAATATACATCCTGCCCCATCCTAAGGCTTGATAAATAGCAGATCGGCGATAAAAACCCTGAATTCCGTACGGATGATCGATCAAGATGTGTGCGTGAACAATGCCACGGTCAAAGGCCAACCGATGGAAGTAATTTAAATTAATTGCAATACCTTATACCCTAGCCCTGAAGCTATAGATGAGCTTTGATTGAAATAAAATACGAATGGCTTAAAAGCGAATCGGACGGATTCGTGACGATTAAGGGCCGATAGTTCTTTCGACGCTATTTTTCACAGCTAGAATCAATAGCTTTCTATTTTACGAACTCTTCGAGTGCATTTGTAATCGTATCCATCATCCCGAAGCTTAAGTAGATATTCTTACTTTACTGCCTCTTGCTTTCGCGTATTGCTTTATTACTTTGTATTCCACGTGCCCGCACTATGCGCAACGATAGCCTTGCGTTATTCTCATTTTGTGCCTTGCCTACCGTAATGGTGAATATTTGAAAGTAACCTTTTTGTATTCTTTCCCTCGTACCTTCGTCCCTCCGCCGCCCTTTTTCTCTTAAAATATTTATCAAATAATTTGCCTACGCGCCAAGCTAAAGCTGCTGCATTTTGCATGTTTTCTTTTTCTTTTTTTTTTTTTATTTTTTTTTTATTTTGAATATTTTTTTCTTCTCAAAAATATCGCGCTAATAAATTGCTTGCATCGATAATCGTACACATTTCATTCCTATTGCCACTGTTCTCCCTCGATCTTTATTGATTATCCTATGAAATTTAATAATCTTAACCCAAACAATGTTTTGAGCGTGAATTAACCATTCGCCCGAACCCTTATAAAATATTCTTAGATCTTCTCGGTTTATTATTTAAAGGTCCAATTCTCGTAAGATCCCAAGTTTTCATTTGTTTTTTCAATTCATACTTGCGCCCTTCTTTTCCCCTCTTGCTAAAGTCTTTGTAAAAGAACTTTTTATCCGTCGTGCGCAATGCTCCTCTTTAATTCATAAGCCATGCATCATTTTTTTCCTTTGTACTATTCTTAGCCATTTATTGAGCGTACTATTTAGCATTCGAATAATTATAATTGCAAGTCTTTGCTTAATAAATTCAATGGAATTTTTCCATAACCTACTTTTGACGTCCTTTGTACATTTTTCCTTCGACGCTCTGTCAATATATATATATATAAATGTTTGTGTGTGCTCAACGTGTACAGGCTAATGTTATTCATTCATCTGCACTTAATGAACTCAAGAGGCCTTTTTCCGTTGCTTAATTTCATTATGTCAATAGGTTTTTAAATAATTTCATTCCGTTAATGTGCACGCACCGTCTTTATACGAGCATAAATAATTATAATTTAGCGATTTCAAATTTTTCCTATATCTCAATTGCGTCCTTTAGTACGTATCATTTCATATATACATATGTATATATATATATACATATATATATATATATATATATATTATATCCTTTTCGCCGTTATTTTGCAATTACCTATTTACATTTTCATTTTTTAGCGATTCTCCCTTTTGGAATTCAACCTTGTCATTTTGCCTCTTCCCACCACCTTTATTTACGCTCTACCGAAATTGATTTTCTATTTGTACGCATGTAAAAAAGAATTGTTTTTTTTTTCTCTTCAATCTAATTTTCGATCGCACCGGGTCGAGCGAAGTCTATTACATAATTCAACACTTTCGAATATTGGTTAAATACCAGTGCCGCATTCAAAAACGAAATCCTACGAATGTTCTCATTATTCTGGACTTATTTTTTTTTCTCCTCGCTAAATTGCATACATTGTACAAAGGCATTGTTTATCCGTTCGTCGAGCTTTTTTTTACGGCAGTTAATAACTAAAGCTATAACAATTATATTGTTAGCAGCTTACGGGTAAGCCTTGGTGCATGATAAATTTTTAACAAATGTATTTGCGTGAAAATCGTTTTTTTTTTTTTCTTGTTTCTTTTCAACGTGACAACGGAAACGGTAATCATTCAATAAGAATAATGCATAGAATCGCAGAGCTCAAATTCGGTAAAAATGAAAAGTCTTACCACTTCGGCAACTAACCATTATAAACTGTAATTAGTTTTGCACCGATGTACCTTAGGTGTCGAGATGCCTCGAGTAAATTCGTATAATAATAATAGGGGAGGGCGCTATTGAACAAGATAAGCGCGGATAAAAAGGCAGCGAGGCGCGGCTCGTTCGACATCGTTCGCTGCCCGTGAATTCGTTACCCTCATATTTCGATGTCATTTCCTCAAGCTCTTGGCGGGCTCTCGCGTTTCGCCCAACAATCCCGGACCGCGAGCAATAAATTATGGTCGCGGGCCCGATCCGTAACATCGAGGCGAGGGCAGGCTCGCGCTTTACCCAAAGCAGCGTCCAACACCGCCTTACGATGCTATGCCGAGAGTCCGTTCGAAGGGCTGGGGGTAGAACAATAACAACACTCACGCTATCGTCGAAGAGCTTGCCGCACTTCTTTTTGAAGTCCTCGCCCTCCTTGGTCCTGATCAGCAGGTAGACCGCCCCGAGCCGGGGACAGGCCCTGAGCAATTTCTCGAGGAGGCATTTCCCGAGCAGGTCCGTCCCACCGGTGACGAACACGTTGAGCCCCTCGTAATAGAGGGATATTTCGCTTTTCTCCCGCTTGGCCATCGCCCTCTCGGTGTCGTCCTGTATCCTTTTGTAGATCTCGTCCAATTGCGACATGCTCCCGTCCCGGTTTCCTCTACTTTGCGAGCGGGCGATGCCTCTGCGGCTCCAATGCGCGTGTCACCACCGGCCGGACGCGAATAATGCCCAACGAGGAAAAATCCCATCGGCAAATAGGCGGCGGCGGCGGCCTCCTCCAAAGCTCATTCGAATACATTTAAAATAAGCATTAATAATGCAGCAGGGCATCTTTTATTCGGCCGCGGGATCGTCCGTCCCTCGGGGGCTTTGTGCTCTGACGTAAGAGTGGCCGGCGGCAGCGGACACTACTCGGCTCCTCGATTTCGCCCCGACCTTTTTCGCGAGCTCGCCAGGGAAAATTATCCTTCCGGCGCTTTCCAATTGAAATTAATTGCCCCCCCCCTTTTTTTTTTTTTTTTGCCAAGGGGAGTCAATCGGCTCGCGGGTTTTACGAAGAGCCATCGATAGGCAAGAGTCGAATTTAATTGCATCGGGTTAAAGCAATTACGCGTGGGGCAACTGCGAGTGATTACGGGCCTCTTCACCGGTGCCTCATCAATAAACGCGAGCTTGAATCGCGCATTGTATCGATTGTTGCCGACAATTTTACTCGGTTCTTATTTGCCAACGAACGAACGGAAGCTCCCGACGAAGACGCCCATCGTAGCCAGTCGTCGCTACTATTCCGAGATCCTCGTATTCCAAAAAAGTAGTTCAGTTCCCATCAAGAGCGATATAAAAATTGTATCGTTCGGTGGAAGGGGGGGAGGCCACGTTAGACTTTGACTTTTTAAATATCAACGTATTCTCCAAAAGAGCATCGCGCGCTCGGAGCATTAAGGCAACGAGATGAATAAGCATCGAGCAGCGTCGATTGCTCGTTAAGGCCGCGTGAAAATCGCTCGTCGATGATGATCCGCAGGAGGATCGATTATTAGGATTACGACAGGAGCAGCCGCTTGAGACGAGGGGGAAAACGCCCGGGGAGACGCTCGAGCACGGCACGGGACCGCGGTACGCAAAATTCAAACGAGGACGGCCTTTCGCGACGACCTTGATCCGCCAAGGCGATTTTAAATATTTAAATTCCGAGAGTCGACAGCCGATGCGCATGGAGAGCTATCAAAGGCTAATAGCCACGATCGGCTCGCTCGTTTGAAGATACCTCTTCGTTGTTTTTTTTTCTTTTTTTTGTTTTTTTTTTTCATTCGCGCAGAGCTCGGTCTCGAGCACGCCGGTGCGAGATTTACCAGGCAACGCCCGGTCGGATAAGAGCCGAGCGCGACAATACAGTTGAACGACTCGCGCGATGCTCTTCTAAGGGTCTTTTTGTCGAGGGGTGGGGGTGGGCGCGCGGGTGCAATTGTGCGAGCCGAGTCGCGATTCTCAGGCCCGTCGCGGCCTTTGGCAAAGGAGCCGACGAATTGTCCAGGCCCGCGCTTGAAATCTATCCTTCTCGTCGACGGCCCGGAGGATAGCGGACGCCTGTTGCAATTAGGAAAAGGTCCCTCTCCCAGCTCTCTCTCTCTCTCTCTCGTCGATACGACGGGCATCGAGGCAACGTCGATGCCGTCGAGATCCGAGAGTCCGAGGTTTTTTATTTAGAAATCGGAATGAAATGAATTGGGCCCCCCCCCCCACCCATCCACCCTTAGGGATACGCGGAGAAAACAAAATACGAGCCGTAATTTTGCATTCGAATCGGCAATAATTCAAACTGTGCAAATTAAATATTCGAAAGTTTTCAGCATGATTTGCGATATCGATGCCAGATAATATTAATTTATCGGATTAATGACTCTTGCGCGTTTGGGCTGGAGTAGTCAGTGGACGGCTATATTTCAAGAATTTGTCACTGAGCCCATATTATATACTATTGGCAATAAATTAGAATTTTAATATATACAAATACGTACATATATGTGTGTATATATATATATATAATTCACAATTTATCAAACATTTATCAAAACAAAACTATGCAATAATAAGATTTTCTCGATTGAGCGTCTTTTAATTGAATCGAATGCTCCTCGTTCGGCCAAAGAATTTAAATTTTTCTTTTGAAAGCAGTTATTAAAAAACTGTCAAATATCTTACAAAGTAACAATCCCAATAAATATAAATCAATTTCGCTCTGTGATTTTTTTTTTTTTTTTCCTCGCGATAAACATTATAAATTAATTTTGATATTTATAAGCTACGAACTTGTTAAAAATTCAATTAAAGTGCAATACAATGCTCTCTCTCTCTCTCTCTCTCTCTCTCTCTCTTACGCGTGCAATAAAGATGCATTTACTTTTTTTAACGATACAACGCCTTTAATAAACAATCTTTGAATATATTTTTCTTACAAAATATAGTACGGCGCACGGTTCATTGATATCCGATAGGCTATTTTTAACGCGTAAAAATATGAACGTAAGACTTACTTAGAGTTATAATGGTTGTGTGGTAATTAAAAATTAATTATGCATCTAAAATATTATTCAAACATAAGGAATATTCGGTCACGACACTATTGTATAAATAGTTACGTGTGCACGGGAAGTGGCCAATTGTCAAACTTGGTATAATTCTGACCCCTTCAATATGCATTTGCTACGAATAATGGAATATTAAATAAAGCAGGGTTAATTTTTTGATAAATGTTCCATTGCGACATGTATGTATTTTTTATTTCTAGCACTATGATGGCTAATGAATTTGCAAGAATTCGTTTACGCAACGTCTAAAATAATCGTATAACCTTAAAACGATTGTCTTTTTATTACATATATGTGTGCGTGTATATTTTATATTTAAGGATAAAATAAAAAGCCAAATTGAAGTGAAATTTTTCCCTTTCAATGGTTAAATCTTTAGTTCGGTATAACTGGGTAACTTGTTATG
Source organism: Kradibia gibbosae (assembly GCA_018907135.1). Taxonomy (NCBI): domain Eukaryota; kingdom Metazoa; phylum Arthropoda; class Insecta; order Hymenoptera; family Agaonidae; genus Kradibia; species Kradibia gibbosae. The sequence goes on from JACCHX010000003.1 coordinate 14,154,132, forward strand.
ATTTATTCCTTCAAATTGCAATATATATATATATATATATATTTTTTTTTGATCCGTATTAAAATACTGAAAAGAGCCAGCAGCTTTTAAATTAAATTGGGCCTAAACAATTCTCATGGAAAATGTTTATACTTGTATTACGTCCTTAAAAATGTGCAGCCGAAGTAATTATTATAATGTATATAAGAAAGGCACTGAATTCCCGAGGCTACCATTGCAATATCAATTACCTTATTATATCGATAGATTCCGAAGCTGTTAATAAGAATATTCATAATTCGTAAAATGATAATTTTAATAAGCCCGAAATAAAATACCTCTTTTGCTTTTGAACAAGTTGCCATAAAAATGTGCGAACATTGTGTTACAGGCTGACAAGTGACGTACGGATAGAGCAAATTTAAAGCACTCAAATCAGGACTTATTTACCCAACTATCAATAAAAGTTAAGCATTCAGCATCGTGGTTATTCGATTATTATCGGTTTATTAACTTACACGCGGATATGTGTATATGTAAATGTGGGGGGAGGGTGGGGGCGAATTTAGCCCTCTTTAAATAAGAGACAAAAAATCAGCGAGGAGAAAAAAGGTAGGCCCTTTGCAGGAAAGCGAAGAGGCTCCGAAGTTATGAAAGTTCGCAAAGGAGTTGTGTAAATATCGAGGAGACGGGATCGAGTGGAAAAAAGGGAGGGTATATTTTTCAAAGGGCCTTCCTTATTTGCTATGGACACAAAAAGGATAATTGCTTTGCCCTAATGAAAGAGGGGCCTCGGCGCGTTTTTTCACATCCGCGAGTAGTGAAGAAAACAACTCTACCGGGTGGGATTTAACGAAAGCCCACCGGGTGCAGCTTTAAAGCGAGCAACGGGAGGACATTGGAAAATTCGTTCGATCACTTTGCGAATCAATTTGATCGGGCGGGCTTGCTGCCCTCCTCTTCCCAACGGCTCCCTTTTTAACGACCTGATTTTTCGAACGGGAGGCTCGCCGAACGCGTGCACGTGACGTGTGGCGCCTTTCCCCCCCGCCGTGCCGTCACCCGCTGCAGGTTAAACGTCCTAGCCGAGAGTCACTGGATTGGGTCCGTCGGGGGCCGCGAGAGGCGCTGAGCTCCCTAGGCTAGTAACACAATAGCCGCTCGTCAACATTATCGGCCATGCCGGAGCCGACGTTTGCCCAATCGGTGACACAACCCCCCCGCCCCCCCCCCGATTCCTCGAAACCCGGCTCTATCCGCGCACCGTCGGCCGCGATTTAACCTAAAGCTCGAACGCGGACTCGAGCGAAATGTCCGAGGGAACCGCCGCAATATTGCAGGAAATGTCGAGCGATTACGCGGATTATGCAACAGTAAACATGGAAGCCGAAGTGAGCAATTATTTTTTCTCTAACGCGCGGTCGCTTTTGCCATTGTTTGTCGTCGAGGGTCGAATTATAAACTAAAGGATGCCAGGAGTGCTGGCGAGAGAGTTCTTTTTTTTTTGTTAACTGCGTTCTTAGAGCTTGACGATCGAGTGGAAAAGTACAGCCAGCTTATATATATATACGTGTGTGTGTGTGCCTGCGCGTGCGCGCGCGTGTGCGTACGTATATATAAAGGCTTTGTGAAAAAAAAAAAAAAGAAATTTGAATAATCGAATATTATTGCTGATAATTTGATACTGAGTTTCGCTTGCGTTCGCAAAAAAGAAAAAAAGAAATCAAATTCTCTCCTTTACAATTATTAACCTTTTGATTTAGCGACTCAACCTTACCCTTTGTTTTAATATGTAATTTTGAGGTAAGAGCATATTTTATTGCTAGAGGAAAATAATTTCTACATGTTTTAGCTGAAGACTGTTTATGAAACCGTAGAAGAAATGCAATTGCGCTTAGAGGAATTTACGTCGATATTTACAATGGTTTGTATTTAATTATAATATTCAATTTTAAAATAACAACTCTAGTGAAAAGTAAATGATACATCGTTTTATTAATTTCTTGGTAGCGTAAAGCAATTTCTTACAGAGCTTTAAAATGCCTTTACTCGGCATTCGTAGAGTCCTATTGTAAAAAAAAAATAAAATAAATATACTTCGTTTGCTACAACAATTGATCGACACCTGATGCAAAAATATATGTTCCTTTTTAATGTATATTCCGAATTCATAGATTTCACAATTCTTAAAAAGGAGATTCCGATACTGCACTACAATTTTGTAATTAATCTGCTCTAGCGTTGTGACTTTGATATACATTTAATCCAAGCATTGTGTTATTGTTTATAATGCTTACTGTCTGTTGTTATATTTCTCGCGCGATAAAATCTTTTACAGAAGGGACAGTAAACATTATTAATTTAATTTTACAGCTCATTTAAATTTGATAAATATTGCACCTGCGCGTATCAATTATCGGCTTTTACTTCACGGCTAATTTTTTACCCCTTGCTTTCCTTCTTCTACCGAACAATAATTGTCTCGTTTCAAGCTACAAGCTAAAGGAGATAAATCAATAACGGAAAATGTGCCGCGGTTGCTGTCCTTACGACCGCAAGTAAATAATCTTTGCAAAAGAATTGACGCCCTTGATTTTTTTATAACAAAACTGAATCTTGATCTTGCCACCCTCGAGACAAATATGGAGATCGTGGAGTCGACGTGTCGACCTTCGGAAAAGAAATTTCCGATGCTAAATCCCTTCACAAGTATTTTTGTAAGTATTTTTAAAATTACGAATTGATTTTTGACGAATCGATAGTTATTTTTATCCTTCTATAGGCTATGGCACATTATTTGTTTTATTCGCTTAATTTTCTTTTAGTAATTACGATATTATTTCTTTTAGAAAAAATCAACGGAAGCGACAACTAATGCAACTCCTCAAGCAATACAGGAAACACCGCAAATTTTTAAAATGGTGGATTATTTTAAGAGCAATTCTTAATTGACTATTAAAAATTTGGATCAATTTTATACGATAATGGGCTCAATGATTATTGAATAAACTTTTAAAGTTGTATATAAATAAAAATTGCTCCCTAATCAATTATATTTAATAACAAAAGTATTAGATGAAGAATCAACGAAAAGTATCTTAATTTTAATTATTATATTAAAAAAGAAATCGCTTATTGCTGTGTAAAACACAAACGTCTCATTTCATATATTAACAATTATGAAAATAAAATTTTTTACATATTTAATTTGAATTTGTTAGCTTTGTCTACTTTTTCATTACTATATTTTAAAAATCTCGTTTTTATTCATCATGTTTGAATGTTCTTAATTATGTTTTTACTTACAAATTTGGTTACCTTCAAACATACAATACAATTGTTAAAATTGTCAAACACGAGTCTTTCAATTTCGAGCTTTGCTTTTCTCATAATTTTAGAAAGAAAACTCGGTTGAACATTTATCAATTACTTTCGAATAAATGCTGCATTAACATTTTCATTAAAAATGTATAAATACTTCCAGTGTTTGAATTTAAAAAAAAAAATCGTTTCATAGTTATAAATTCTCAACATATTCGATGCCAATTATTACTTATTTTGCAATAACAATCTATATGCAAGTTTCAATTTTTTAGTCTAATATGCATTACGCATTATTTCTTAATTAAAGCTTAAGGCCTTTATATTCATGGTTTTCGCGATAAGCATTGTCTCTTGTTTATAAATATAACAGCTTTTAATATATTATAATTACAAAATTTTAAAATAAATACATTCTAAAATAAAGTTTTGCTAAAAATATTAAATAACGGAGATACTCGGCAGATGTCATTGTTTTATTTTTGTTAAGAGAAGTGTTTGTCTTTTTTATACCAAAGCATACAAAATAATGTGGACGTTACACTTAAAGAGGATTTGTATTAAAATTATTCCTTCGTAATTTCTAAGTTTAATTAAAAATTGATTATATTGATTGTTCTATATTAAATATTAATTATAGACGAAGTAGGTAATGAATGATCCAATATTGTCATTTTAAATTACGCATGGAAGGCATTTTCTTTTTTACTCGAATAAACAATTAAAAAACTATTCTTTAAAGAGAAACTTTCAACGTAATCCGGAATTAAAGGGAAACTGAAAATTAATCGAATATTGTTTGCTCTTAATTTTCCGTTAAATATTTTACGATGCGTAACTTCTGTTCAATTACATTATTTTATATTATAAATTCAGATTGAATAAGTTTCATTTAATAATAGCTTCCGCGAGTAAATTTACATATTAAAAAACAAAAAATTACCAGCAAGCAGTAGAGGATTGCTCGCCAACGTTGTATTGAATTAATATTTTAATATGTTAAAATTGAATACTATGGTTTTTCACATAATAAAGTATGGTTACGAATGTTAAAAAAAAAAATAATGCATACGGAATATGCAGCTTTGTAATATCAAATATCACAACCTTATCATATTTAAAATCAGCAATTAACAATTTTTCCAATAACTAATGTATTTTACAATTTAAAAAAAAAAAATAACAGATCTCTGTCTGTTATCGCATTATGCGAGTTTATTATCAAGTGACCTCCGCATTGCAATTAATTCTTAGCTAATGCCTTTAGCAATATTAAAAAGGAAAATTGAAATTTTTACAAAACTACATTGGACAATTTAATCAGTATTAACAGCTCTAATGAGAAAAATCAACGATATCAAATCAATTTTGAATTACGAGTTGGAAATTTTATCGTCTCTACTCCCTCATTCAATCAAATGAGCTTATAAAAATGCCCTTCTAAAACATAATAAATAATATTCTACTGGATTTAGCCAAGCACTTGACGGTTACGCGCTATATTGTAGCGCATTAAATAATAGAAATATTTTGGCGCTTGCACTTAAATAGCAGACGTTAAATATTGTTTGCAATGAAAAAGTAATTAAGCTTCGACGACAACGCTAGACAATATAGAAAACGAACGCCTCGAGTCATCAAAATTGGAAGAAAAGAAAAAAGAAAAAGGATAATGTATTAAATGATTGCATTAGTAAAGATATACCTCAAATGTTTATCTCATAACAAGACTTTATACAACAAACTGTGTACACAAGACACATATACAGGCTTTAGCAGGCTTAATCGAGTATCCGAAAAATCATTGCTTATTTATTAACTCGCATTTATAAATATTGCTTCCTTGTTAACTCGCGACACATCGAGTACTTCGTAAGTAAATATATATATATATATATATATATATATATTTCAATAAAGCAGAAAATCCATTGATAAAGTGTAATTGAAATAAAATTTTTGCTGGTAAATCCGATGGGAAGCGGCTTAGAATCCATTGCTTCTCTTTATTCGCTGTGCACTAGACTATTAACACAACGGTGCACCGTTTTTTTTTTTCCATCCACGGCTCTGTAGAATAGTAGGGTTACAAGCTTTTATGCTTTATTCGGCTATTCGCGAATCGGTAACGGCAACTCACGCATGATCGGTGCTATTGAATTTATCCGATCGCATCGGTACGCATTCGAAATATCGGCGTCGCCGACCGATCGATGTAAACGATCCCAAGTATTGTTAATGCATCGTTAATTCATCGATATAATATCAAAATCTAACTAGGTTTTGCATAAGTATTATCCATTGGCCTTTCGAAAATACATTTGGCTATCAAACTATTTATAAATGCGAATTTTCATTTTCATTCATTTTCTTTGCTTTTCTGTTGTTTTGTTTTTGTTGTTGTTGGTTTTTTTTTTTATTTTTTATTTATTTATTTATTTTTTTTTCTTTTTCTTTTTTTATTACAAAACCATCCAAATAAATGAATAAAAATATACAATAATAAAGTGCTGACAATCACCTGCTGATTTTTGCTTTAAGGGCCAAAAAAGAACGTAAATTTGCGAACGAGAACATTGTCTTCCCGCTATTGTAAAACGATCGAAATCGCGCTTCCGGATATTCCAAGGTGTACGGTGATATTTCGAAATTCGATAAGAAAAAGTCAATGTTCTGTTTTTGCGGAATGTTGCTTATGTTACGTAGACGATGATCTTCTTTGGGGTTTCTGGCCCTTGACGATCGTGGGACGTCCCTTGATGAAGCCCTTCTTTTTCCTAGCGGTCTGAAAAATTAAGGCACGTCTCGTGTTATCGAGCAACGCTCGTCGCTCAAGGAAGAAAAATCACCGAGGATCAACAGTACAACGCTTAGGCGCTTAAGGCTGTTGTAATAATAGCCTCGTTAAACGAATAACCAACCTTTCTACTGATGGGCGAACTCGTTTGCCGGACAATCGAGCGCTTGGAAATTGGTATTCTGGGACGATTGAACTCGCTCGGCTTCTTCACCCTAAATCCAAATAAAGCCAAACCGTTAGGGTCGCTCGAAGGCAAGCTTTGCCCCGTGATAAAGGGAGGCCTTCCTTTTAGGTTATTCGTGGGTATTGGCGCTCGCAAGTTGCTCGCGATTGAAATGAACGAAATTAAGAAAGAGACAGAGAGTGGGTGGGTGAATCGAATAGCACTAGGGACAGTGGCAGCTAGAGGGGGAGGAGGGTCCGCAAAAAAGTACGACGAGTAAGAAGAACCTGTATATTCTGACGAGCCAGTGCTCGGTGGTGTAGGCCTCTTCTAAGTACGTTATTTGGAAGTTCTTGTTGCCGATCTCGGCGCTGCGGGTCCTATCGTAGCCGTAGGGCGAGCGGTAATCGATCTTCACCTCCCCGAAGCGGTAGTAGCTCAGCTTGTACATGAGGGAGTTGAGGAGGGTGGGCGAGCCCTCGGAGTCAATGCGGAACTCGCCCCGCTCGGTGAAGTAGTCGCCCTCGCGTATGTCCTGGGGGTGCTCGCCCTCGGCTATCCTCACCATCCAGAGGAACTTGTTGATGTCGTCGCCCGAGTAGCCGATCATGCCCCCGAAGATGACGAGGACGTAGTCGACGTCGAGGGAGGTCATTATCTCGTAGGCCGCGCTCTCGTTGGAGCTCATGGCCTTGCCCACGAGGGCTATGTGCGAGTTGTTCCAGGTGTTGTTGTCGACGAGGGTCGTCCTGGAAAAGGGATCGCCGGGGGTCAGGGTCGGCTCATCCGAAGGTCTACCTATGGCCTACCTGTTGGCCATGCCGGCGATCTGGTAGCCGTAGTCCCACCAGCTCATGACCCGGGCGTCAGTGGGGGTGTTCTGGGCGAGCCAGTAGTAGGCCTCCCGGAAGTCGTCGAGGATGGCCCTGCCGCCGTCGTTGCTGTAGGAGGCCAGGACTATGGAGGGGCTCGAGTAGGCGTTGCTCGTAACCCAGGTGCAGTGCACGGTGAACATCATGAGGAGCACGAGGACGAAGAAGACGACCCCGTTGCGGACGTTGGCCCCGAGGCCGTCGGCCCCGCCCTTGGGCTTCTCGTGCCTCATGCGCCTGAGCTTGCCGGCCTTGTCGTAGAGGGCCCGACCGGGGCTCCGCTCCTGCTCCTCCTCGCTCTCCTCCTCGCTCGCGTTGGGCCCGGCCCCGCCGCCCTCCTCCCGGTCCTCCTCCCGCAGGAACAGCTGCAGGAGCCCGCTGAAGGCTATGCCCGAGAGCATGCAGACCACCGGGGTCAGGGTCAGCATCAGTCGGACCATCACCCCGGCGAAGTAGACCGCGCTTATGGCGTACAGCACCACTGCGAATTGTTTGGATTAGCTCTCTCTATCTCTCTCTATCTCTCCCCCCCCCTCTCTCTCTCTTCGCCACCCTCGCCGGCCTACCTACCGAAGACGCGCTCGTCGTTGATGTGCTTGATGCAGTACCAAAGCCCAACGGGGAAGGTCGTGACGAGTATGTGCAGGTCGAAGAAGAAGCTGAACCAAGTCGTCGGCTGGTGCTCCGAGACCGAGGCTATTATGGGGATGTGGATTTTCGCGTAGCCGGTGTCCCAGAGGGAGTAGAACCTTCCGCTCCAGGGCGCCACCACGCCGGCGTAGGTCAGCCCTATCAGGACTACCAGGAGCAGGGCCGCTATGCCGGCGACCACTCCCCCGAAGTACTTGATTTCGGACTTGGTCAGGAAGGTCCTGAGGTACCTGCGAGGCCCCCGGGCGGGGGAGGAACAACAATGGCATCGTTAGCAGGTGGCGGGGCAGGGAGGAGCTTGGCCCAGCGGTACTCACTTGAGGGTGCCGATGAGGACGAGGAGGCAGAACACACCGCCGGCGGCCATGTGCTCGGAGGTGCGAATCGGTTGGAAGCCGACGAAGGGTATTTGCATGCTAAATAAGAGTCCTAGTATATAGAAGGTGGTGTAGCTTGTGAAAAGCCGTTGACTAAAACGATTCATAATAAGTAGTACAAAGACGTGCAGAGGTATTAAGTTAATTATAAAGACGTATCCACCCCAAGCGGAGACCATGTAGAAGTACGAGAGGGCGGTCATTGAGGCCCAGAAGATCGAGCCCGACTTTACGGACTTGACCCACAGGTAATAAGTGAATTGCAAAGCGAATATGGCGATGCCCTCGTTGTCGTAGCTGCCGGCCACCGATCTCGATATGTAGCCGGGTACGATGGCTATGAAGCAGGCGGCGAACAGGCCCGCGCCCGCGGTCCATAATTCCTTGGTGAGGAAGTAAGTCGATATGGCTGTCAGGCCGCTGAATATAGGTGCCAAGAAGACGCAGATGTCCCTTATGTGAATAGGTATGTTCAGCGACGAGAAGAGGTAGTGTATGGAGCCCGAGGTGATCATCAGCCCTGGGTAGACCGTTCCACCGACTATGCGCCCCAAGGGATACCAGGCCCTCTCGTCGAACCAGTTCAAGAAATTGTAGAATCCGTGCTGCACCATGTACGCCGTTGCTCTGTAGTTGAACCTGTGGACAGAGTCGAGGCAGCCAAGTTAGATTGGAAAAAGTCTGCGCCACTGCCTGGCCAGAGCTCCAGCCGCTCTCTCTCTCCCCCCCTAAACTACCGCCAGCCAAGATTAAGACCAATGGCACCGGCTGCTTTGAAAATTTAAAGGCAGATCTCTGAGCTCCAACTCCAAACTAGTCTCAGCGACGGCCTAATGGCAATTGGCTAGACCTACTCCACTCTCCCTATAGATCGTCTACGGACTAAAAGATTTCACTGGTTATTCCTCTGGTCGAGCCCAAGCAGTGTAGTTCCAAACGATGATCTCTAGAGGTCTCGACAGGGGGGGAAGGTAGTGGATAGCGATGAACGTAGAGTAACGAGCAAACAAGCGGAGATAAGTGAAAAGTGGGGAAAAGGTGGCGTTGAATTAAATGTAATAAAATTCGATGGGCACTATTGCCAGGTGACAATAAAGTAAATCATCAAAAATCAACGCAACGATTGGAACGTATCTAGTACAATATTTATCGTCGCTTTAAAGGTTGTGCGGTAATAAGAGATAAAGAGAGAGAGAGAGAGAGAGAGAGAAGGCGAGCAAGCGCGGCCCTGCGAGCGTATGGGAGCGTGCGTGCGAGAGAGAGAGAGGGTTGGCGGGCTGGTGGGGGGGTGGGGTGGATAGCAGGATAGGGAGGGAGAGGGCAGAGCTCGCGAGAGAGAGAGAGAGAGAGAGAAGAGGAGCAGAAGTGCGCTAGGAAAATGTGGCCGTACCAGGGGTCGAACTCGTGAATGATGCTCTCGAAGCGTATGACGGCGAATAGCCGGGAGGCGAAGCCCGATATCCAGGCGAGCAGGAGCACGGTGAAGGTGATGAGGGAGTTGAGTCCCGCGGCGTTGGTCAGGGTGGAGGACTTGACCTGCTTGGCCGCGGGCTTCTTGTCGGGGAAGAGGAGCTTCTTGTTGGCGGGGGCCGCGGGGCCCCCCGGCCCCACAGCCCCGGTCGTCTGAGTCGTAGTCGTCGTCTTGGCGCTCTGCATGGCCACGGGGCCGAAGGCTCGAGCCTCCTCCTCCTCCTCCTCCTCTCTGCCCGAGACTGGCCTCCGCTGAGGCGCGCTCGACCCTGGCTGGGCTGCTCTCGGCGGCTCCTCGCTAGACGGGGCCGAACTCCATCAGCCACCGCTACTGGCAGTCACTGGGGCACACCGACTACTGGGAGCTCGCGTGGCGCGCGCTTATCTCTCTCTCTCTCTCTCCTCCGGCCTCGGGCAGCTCTCGACCTCCTCCTGCCGCTGCCGCCGCCGCCGCCGCGGCCTCCTGCTGCTGCCGCCGCGCGCGGGCGGGGGGGTTCACGCCTAGCTGACGTAGCCAGTCGCCGAGCAGACAGGGGCGCTGCTCTTGGCTGGGGGGGGGGGCCGAGCACCGGATCCGTCCTCGGCTCTGCCCCTCGGCCTCGCCGCCCTAGGACGGGGCCGGGCTCCCTATCGGTCGGCCCGAGGCGCTCGCTCTCTCGACCCCCGGTGACCCCGAGCTCCGTCCGCCGAACCGTCCCCGAGCCCCTGAGCAGCAACACCGCCAGCTAAGGAGATTCCCCCGGAGTGACACGTCGTGTTAGCCGGCTAGCCGAGAGCACTGCTGCCAACCAATCCGAGGGTCCGGCCCGGCCTCGATAACCCCAGCCTCGCTCGGCCCACTTCCGGCCTCGCGCCTCTCCGATCCCTCCGTCGGTCTAGCGGAGACCTGCCGCTGCCGGTCCACCGGAGGTCGGCCGCCCGAAGCTCCGCAGCGCCGAAGGCGGCCAACGCCACCGGCCACGTGCGCACACGTAGCCAAAGCCCGAAAAGTCTCTAGATAGAGGAGGTACCCGCGCGAATAAAAAAAGAGCCCCGGCCCGCGAGCGAATCGGCGCCCGAGTTCTGGGCTCTTCCTACCTCGACCGAGAGGAGCAGCGATTATCTTTGCTTCCAATCCATTTCGATGACGATGCATCCAAGTACGCGCGCGCTCGGTTAGGGACGAACGGCGCGCCGGGGGCAGAAGGTCACAGCTCGTCTCGCGCTGCCGACCTCCCTCCTGGAGGATCCCAATCCCTCGGCACGCGTTATCGTTGCTCGGTCCTCATCCTCCTCGTCGGCCGCGATCCAACCGACCGAGAGGCTGCCGGAGTCCCGCGAGCCTTCGGGCCGGCATCGTCTCCGTCGCCTCCGGTCCTCCGAGGGCGGCCTTTTTTCTTTTTTTTGTTGAGCCGCTTCGCCTCGCTGGAGCCGGGAATTTAAAGGAGAGATCGCCTCCTCCCCCCCCCCCCGTTCAGGGATACTTTCCGCGGACAGTCCGCAGGCTCGTCCGAGTGCCGCGGGAACGAATAAAGCGAGACTCGACCGAAGCGCCCAAGCGCCTGGTGCGACTTCGCCCTACGTCTGTCTCCCTGTTACGGCCCGAACCCTCGAGAGGATCGATATTCTTATTTTCAACGCCTCTCGGCAATTCTGTTGGCGTTTCTTACCGATTGTTACTGTATCTTCGAGCAATCGTACTCGATCGATCAGCTGACAAACTATGTAAATTTCATGCTCCCTTAGAAAAGTTTTCCATTTATCCATTTGTCGCTCTATTATGATTATTTATTTTTTATTGCTTTATTTATTTATTTTTTTTTTTTCTCGCAAGTTACTTTATCGGCGAATGAAATCGATCATGGCACCGCCAGCTGGACTCTTTCAAAAGTTTCTTTTCTAATCCTAGGCGGGGGCGCAAAACAATTTGAAAGAAAATTCTACTCCGAATTAATTTCATTATCGTGGCCGAAAATAATTGTAAAGCAAGGCTTAATCGATCGATCGATTAAGAATTGACTGATTCCTATTTAGCTAATGAAAAATCCTGTTCCGCGTAGTTCGTCTTTTATTGTTAAGCCAAATGGCAATAATTCATTGGTCTAAATTCAATTTGTAAAAGATGCTACAAATGCTATTTGTTTTTATTCTATAAGAAAAATTAAAAACGACGTATGATTGTCAGTTGTTTACACTTTTTTTTTTATTGTAAAAAATATAAAAATTTTATAGCACGTTATTGGCCTTAAAGCAGTCCAAATTAAATATTCGATTATAAAAGTCTTCCTTTCGAGAAATATAAATTTTAAAATATTACTCGTTTATACAAAATTATAACGTTACGTGTCGATAAGAATGATAAAGCTTGTAAGCACGTATAATTATTCGATCTTTAATTACAAGGCTCGTTAACCATTTGAATTAATTAAAACTTAAGTTCTACACATTGTTTAAAAACGCATAACTTAAAACACATTGCACGAGAGCATAAAAATTAAAATTTTTATACAAACATTATTTATTGTACAATTGATCGAAATATGTTAAGTATTTAATATTTAAATTTATAATATTTACTTAATCGATGGTCGTTAGTTTTTAATGCGAACGTACACAAAATTGGATATACAAGTTGAATTAAATTTAGATCGACTTTGTTGATTTAAAAAAATTAGACAACGTCCATTGCATAAAGTCAATAATTTTAACGCTCGACGATTTAAAATCATAATCCCAAGAACCGATGAATAGTAGAATGGTTTTGAAACTTGTGCAAAGCGTTCAAATTGTCCCACCACAACGGCAATTGATGCTCGAGTATCAATTTGAACCAGGGAGTCAAGGGGGAGTCGATGCTTTTTACAAAATCATCTATACAGCTCCTCGATACCCAGTGAATTTCGCTGACTTCGTCCGGATTAGGGTCCAAAGTAACCTTGTTCACTTGTAAAAAGAGCACGTAATCGATTTCGTGCTCTCCCCAAATCTTATCGCCCGCTGCTCGATAATGAATCCTAGTGAGGTAGCAGAAGTCTCGAGGCTGCACCTCGGTAGTCGGGATTCCCAATTCATAACTCAGCCGTCTTTGGGCGGCCCTTCGAATTCCAAGGGCATCCGCCTCCTCGGTTTCACCTTCGATCTCGGCCAGCGGATGGCTGCAGCACGTATTGGTGTAATAGCCAGGAAAAGTTATCTGCAAAGTAATCGAAGGCAGTTCTTGTGATCAGAGTTCGAATAATAGCGATAGGGGCCACAGGGGGATGGCGCTCGTCGAGGCATTTGAATTGGTATCGCGCGGAGGAATATGAAAAAAAAGAAAAGAAAAAAAAATAAGCTTTAAATAAGCCAAGGCAAAGATACCTGTCTTAAGCCTAAGATAGTTTTAATCCGAGGATAGGCTCGATGCCGAGCCAGGGTGCAAAGAGCAAACGAACGAGGAAAAAGCCTAGATAGATATAGCGAGATAAGCGCTCGAGCTTACTTTCGTGCCGGACCTCTTCTGCACGAGCAAGTCGGCCTTGGCATCGAACAGAAAGACACTGAAGGCCCTGTGCAGGGGAATGCGTCCGTCCTCGGCGATGCGATGGCAGTGCTTCTTGGTGGCCTCGCCCACGGGCCTGTCGAGCTCGTCCACGAGGATGCAGCGCTCCTCCAGGGCCTTCTGCTGCAGCGAGGGCAGCTGCAGGTTGGCGTGGCGGGCCCGGGGCCCGAGGATCTCCCTCCTAGCCGCGGAGCGGAGCTTCCTCCCGGCGGCGGCCAACATCGTCCCTACCGACGAGCCAATAACCGCCGATGTTTACCTTAGCTCGGGTGACTCGTACCTGCCTCGGGCTGGGAGTCGGCGGGGGCTGCGGCTGCGGCGAGTCCCGCGGCTCGGCATCGATACGAGGAGGAGCCTCCGTCGGCGTCAGCGCCGGCCGAGCCCTCCTGGAGTCCCGGCTGACGTCACCCGCCGCCTAGTCATCGATGCGCCGATTAGAGGCCGAAATGTGAAAGGGAATTCGGCTTTCGAGTGTTCCCCCCCCCGGCCCCGCCCCCGCCGCCCCTCGGCCAATCCTCGCCAGTCGGTGCGGCGATTTGTTTGTCCTCCCTCCTCGAGAACGTCAGCCGACGGCTCTTGGAATGCGAGAGCGGCCAGCGAATAAGAAAGGCGAAATGCAAATTCATCCTCGGTCCGTGAACATTAGCCTCCTCCTGCTGCTGCCGCCGCTGCACTCGGCTGAGATACGCGTGCATTATTGGACTCAGTCGCGAAGGCCTTCGCGGACCGTATTGGCTTTTGCGTCCGCGTCGTCCTCCTCCACGTGGCGTCCATTGGCACGAGGAAAACAATGGCAGGAGGCCGCTCGATTTCAAAAATCAATAATCGATCGCGCCCCCTGCTTTAGTATCGATTATCGATCGCAGTGGCTCGCGCCCGAGATCGGCCCGCGGCCCCTCGATCTCAGTGCCCCTGCAACGAATTAACCCGGGATTTGTTTGCATCGGTGCGCGCCAACTTTACTGCGCTCCTTCCCTTTTTTAATCTATGCGACGCCTTTTTAATCCCTCTCTCTCTCTCTCTCTCTCTCTCTCTATTAACTATGTACTTTTAGTGTAGGGAAAATCATGCGGATAAAGTAAAGCCACGTGAAATAACGTCGACGGGACCTTTCATCGTTAGCCCGCAATATTTTGAGGATTCGTTTTATTCGAATGATTAACTTATCGCGCGCGGAGCTTCGTTTTCTCGTATCGACTTGTACAACTGGAGCAACGACGACAACCGCGGAATGGTTTTTAGGACATCGGTGCAATTTGTTAGCCACGACCCGACGACTGAAGTGTCGTTCCATTGCTGCATTTAATTTTTTCCTCCGAGCTCGAACCACCTTCGAACCTCGTTACTAAGTCACGAAATACGAATCGACAAGATCTTGCGGTTTTAATTTCATTGCTTTAAAATGCGTTTCGTACGATCCTTCCTTTTCCCAAATTGATAATTCGATAAAGACTTTATAAAACTTATCGGATAAGCTTATAAAATGTATAAGCGCGCGAACGCGCGCGATTACAAACTGATAATTGACCGAAAGAGTATTTAAGATACACGTGTGCTTTTTAATTTTATCATTACTGAACTGACGTTCGTTATGATCATTAGTTTAGACAACTTTTGTTCTTAATGTACGTTAGATTGCAATTTTACACATAATTTTTCACCTTACATCTATAAACTGATAACGATGTTTTTTTTAACTTTATACATACGTATACATGTAAAAAACGGAAAAGCTGTTTATTTTTATAAAAAAAAAAATTCTTAACCAAAAGGTCCGTAGTATATATATATATATCGAGTAGTAAATAGTTTGAAAAATCATTGATTTTGTCCTAAATATTAATTTTCATTGGTTTAACTTTGATTTTCAATGGAATAAACTTATAAAGGAAATACAATTAAAATAACAATATACTTTCGATAACGGAATTGCATCGTCATTATTATTATAAATGAATTATTTATATAAATTATGCTAACTCTTGTTTATTATTTTGTTTGTGCTTCTCTTGAGAGGCCAAAATGAAATAAGAAAAAACTATTTTATCGCGAAAAATGATTAAATTCAGTCAAATATACGAAACTCTTACTCGTTATCCTTCTTTACAAAAAAATATCTCGCATAAATGTAGCACCCAAAATATTCGTTTATCCAATTGACGCTTTTTTTTTGCGAAAGTAAACTTGCACACTGAAAAGTTGGTATTTACCACCTCGTACTCATAATTATACACGAAAGTGTTGGATATTTTTCGTACTCACCATTTCATCATAAATGCCGTTGTCTCATACGAATCAATCACAATGAAGTGTACATAAAACGCTTGAGCAATTTCATTTTTCAAATGCAGATTGTTGATTACAATTGCAACTCGCATGGATAAAATTATTAGGTTAGGTAGGCGTAAGAGTGTTAGACTTGCTACAGTTAAGTAAATGGCAAATCGTCGAAAATTGTTGATTACCAATAATTGGAATTTAAAATTGAAATAGATTGACAGGCTGCATTCGTGAGTAATATTAAGATGACGGAAGATAAAACTCTCGTGCAAGAGTTTAAATTAGATCCGGACTGTGAATTACGCTTCGAATTGGAAAGTAAAAATGAAAAGCTGACCTTAGAGGTATTTTATTACATTGTACTTTTTATAATAACCTATGCATGATGATGATAATTTGGCATTGTTGTATTTAGTTGAAGAGTGGTCTGGCCGAAGTTTTCGGAACGGAATTGGTTAAGGGGAAAAAATATGAATTCACGTGTGGAGCAAAAGTTGCAGTATTTACTTGGCAAGGATGCACCATTGAATTAATCAGCAAAACCGATGTCAGTTATATATCAAAGGAGACCCCAATGAGCTTATATTTAAACTGTCATGCTGCCATGGAGAGGATGAGAGAGGTAGCGGAAAAAGACGATACAAGAGGTCCCATTCTCATGGTTGTGGGCCCTTGCGACGTAGGCAAATCAACTTTGTGTAGACTTTTATTAAATTATGCGGTTAGAATGGGTAGGCGTCCAATATACGTTGATTTGGATGTCGGACAAGGGCACATTGCGATACCTGGAACTGTTGGGGCACTTCTCGTTGAGAGACCGTCGAACGTAGTCGAAGGCTTTAGCCAGCAAGCGCCGTTGGTTTTTCATTTTGGACACAAGACTCCGAGCTCTAATTCCGTTCTCTACAATCTCCTGGTAACAAGATTGGCCGAAGTTTGTTCAGACCGATTGCAAGCGAATAAAAAGGCAAAAGTTTCTGGAATCGTAATCAACACTTGTGGCTGGATCAAAGGCGGTGGCTACAAAATGTTAACGCACGCGGCGCAGGCTTTCGAGGTCGACACTATTTTAGTATTGGACCAAGAGAGGCTTTATAACGAACTGGTCAGAGATATGCCTGACTTTGTAAAAGTTGTATTTTTACCAAAGAGCGGAGGTGTCGTGGAAAGGAGCCAAATGCAGAGGAACGAGGCCAGAGATCAGTCGGTCAGGGAGTACTTTTATGGTGCCAGGACACCTTTGTATCCGCACAGCTTTGAAGTTAAATGGAGCGAAGCTAAGCTCTTCAAAATAGGAGCACCTATATTGCCATCTTCCTGCATGCCTTTGGGAATGAAGGCGGAGGATAATTTAACGAAGCTAGTCGCAGTTACACCTGGACCAAGCCTACTGCATCATTTACTCTCGGTTTCGTTTGCCGACTCTCCAGAGGATGACGTGGTGCAAACGAATGTTGCTGGATTTGTGTGCGTGTAAGTATTTCAATTGCTTTTCAATTTCATTAATCGTGCTTATACGTACTTCGATGATTAAATATACTCGTTTCCACAAATGCTAAGCCGTTAAAATGATTCGACAAGAATTCTGTTAAGGTTTTCAAATAAAATCATTCCCATCGAGACGCAGCGAGCGTAAATTTTAAAAAATAACGAACCGACTATTGTTTTTACAATCAATGTTAAGATCCAATGTCTAACACATTAAATTTTGGCTAATTTCAGAACCAACGTCGATGTCGAACGCCAAACTTTCACAATACTCAGCCCTCAGCCTAGGCCGTTACCAAATCACATTTTACTGTTAAGTGAAATTCAGTTTATGGACACGCATTGACAATATTTGAAAGACGCTCAGTATTTACTCGTATAAATAAATGCTTATAATTGTAAATTTATTTCTTAATAAATTGTATAACATATTTGATAAAATCTTCTTTACCGATCATAATAGCATCTTTACCGACGCAGTGTATTAACAACAACAACAAAATTTGAATTAGCGTTCGTTAACGTTATAGAAATAAAATTTAGTAGCGTTGAATTATTTCAATAAAAATGTTACAAGAGCAAGAAATGACGGATATCCTCAATTTGGAATTTCAATTGCAGAAGACAATTAATGAATTGCAATGGAAGTCTGTAATTATATACACATATACATTATTTAATTAGGCTTGAAAGTGATAAGAACAATGCTGAGACAGAATGCATCGAGCATTCGCACAACAATTGTATAATTTATTATTAATCGAATAAAATAATTAAGCTGCCGAAAGACGTTTACGCTCAGTTTATTGTAATTATTTATTTATAACAATTTCTTTATTTCCGATATCCGAAGAAGGCACTTATCGATGCGCAAAAGGACTCGTTGCAAATTCGCCAACAATTGCTTAGCAATGAGCTCATCGCCGAGGAGCAAAAAAGAACGATCAACGACTTGAGGATGCAGCTGACCGCGGCACATCACGTCATCAAGGCCATGGAGCAGGAAAAAATCCAGTACACGAACGAGAAGACCGAATTGCAAATTAACTGCAACGCCGCGGTTAAGGAGCGAGAATCCTTATTGGAGCAAACGCATGCCGCCAAAATGGAGAATGTGACTTTGAAATTGAGCGTGCAAAAGCTAACGGAAATAATCGCCACTAATGAATCCGTCAAGAATTCATTTGGATCTTCGATGTCCGAAATGCAGGAACGATTTTCGCAAATTAACAACTTCCTGCAATGGTATCTTTAATTTTTTTGCGGATAAACAATGCACTCTTAGCAAGTTAAAATAAAATGTCCTTTAGAGTTTTTTTTTTATTCGATTGCCATTCCATTTACTATGTAAATTTAGAAAACAATAACAACAACAACAACAACAACAACAAAACGCGCACACTTTATTTACGTAAATCGATTAATTATTCTAGTAACGTGGCAAAATTGGAAAAGGAACAAAAATTGTTGCTCAAATCTGTTGAATCTACAGTAGAAATAAACAAGCGTTTAGAAACCGTGGGATTATGTGCTCATGCCATTTTTTCTAAAAAAAACGAAGAAATAAAATATTTACAAAATGAAGTATTGTCAAATGTTGAAGCAAATTCGAAATTACGTCAAATTCATCCAGCTGAAGTTACCGATGTTCAAAAAAGAAATAAATTCGACGCTAAGGTTATTTATGCTTCGATAAATTATTTCCCTTGAATTAGAATTAAAAAAAAAAACAAAAAAAAATGTGACTGATTTCTAGTCATTTATTTATTTATCAAATCAAAATAACCAATAGTCTCAAAGTTGCAATGGCTCGTTTTTAGAAATGCTGTAAAAAAGTTATTTGTTGACTTTTTAAAATTATATTAAAATTATATTAAAATTATGCACACTTCAACTTTTGCAGGAAATTTTAAAACAAGTTCGTGTCGATGCGGTAAAGGATTACGAAACAGATAAAGAAGTTGACGCCATTTTAGCTAATTTCAATAACGTCCTGTAGTTATGCTACTATTAAGGAAGGTTAAGAAAGGAGAATTATAAAATAAGGAGAGAGAGAGAGAGGGCAGGTTTAAACATAAAGACTAATACAAAAAATATTTAGGATCAATACAAAATGTATTACATAAAATTTTCTTTCCATTAGCGGATCCAAATGGGAATAAGTTGAATAGTTAAAATGCAAAATTGATTAAATATACGCGAGTTGTAGCAACAAGTGATTGCGATAAATTTTGTTACATTGATCTTCTGTACATTTACGAATTGATTTATACGTGTAAATATAAATTCATTTAACTAAAATGTGACATAAAACTTTTTCATCTTGTACATACTGCATTATCCGAGGCTATTAAGATCCTCGCCCAATTAAGAGACGTGTGAATTTTGTGTCCGTTATTAATTGCATGAAATATTCAGTCGTATTTTGTAATGTCTTCAATTTCCGTTTCCCCCCCCCCATTATTTATCATTTATTTTATCATTCTTTACATATATTAAATTTGTGAAAAAGCTATTAATCAACCGGTTAAACGGTGATTGCGATTCGAACTTCGTTGTTAATTAATTTTTTTTTTTACTCTCCTTCAGATTTCAGCAAACGATAACGAGGTGATTTGCGAAGTTTTTCTTCAAGACATTTTGCCCTCATTTATTGCTTGCAATTGCTTTATTGTTTTACTTGTCTTTGTTAACTACTCGACCTCGTTATTACGTAGTGAAATCAGGGGAGATTCCATTCGAAAGATTCAGTTGTGAAGAACATTCAATAATAACATTTGCTTGCACATCGGCCGAAAAGAAATAAAGCTCTTTTGCCAAATATACCAATGATATATAATTAAAACTTTTTATTCATAAATTGCATCACATTATTGAGATTTTGTATTCGCTAATAACTGCAACCTGACTTTCACAGTTCTACAATGCATAAATAATGGAAAGAAATTGTATAAATAAGACGAATGAAACGCTCGTGAGCTTTTTGTTTGTGTATCCAAAGCCTTGTTTGTAAATTGTTGAAGGATTTGTATATATAATATATCGCGCGGCCAAGTTTTTTAATTTGAAAGTTGCGGTAAGTTTTGCAGTTTTTTAAATACAAAAAAAAAAAATAAAAAAAAATAAAAAAAACTTCTTCTATCCGTTATAATTCCATGACGATGATGAAAAGAAAGCACTATTCAAGAGTAGTTCAGCCTATGAAGTCAGTACAGCTCCTCTTCCAAAGTACCTTAGGAGAGTGTCGATTATTTGTATAATTTATAAAAACATCACCCAATTGACAAGATATATCCATTGTCAAGGAGTAAAATCACAAGGACTCCTTAAAAGCGTACATGCCCGATGTAAGTCCGTTCTTCGAACAGTAATTTTAAGTTCAACAGTGAGAACATAAGTTGTTGACAGCAGTAGACAAGTGGGCCTCGGCATCGTGTACAAGTTGATTCAGGGGTCAGAGTATAGAGCAACGGGAAAATAGACTTTGTGATTTCCTTTGAGGTTCTATAGCCTTCAATTGGTGACCGCCTCCCTTTGGTGGATTCGACGCTTCCTAAAATTCAGGAAAGACATCATTAGGCATTGATTTCAGGCTTGCCGCCGCCAATCGGCGATCCAACGGGTTTCAGTTAACTAGTTAATAAACAAACGAACGATTACAATTATTAATGGCATCGCTCAAATTATATATAAAAAAAAAAAATGTGTTATTAGTACAGTGAAATGAAGGAACAAAATTTAAGCTTAACGATGAGTTGTTGCAATACGATAATTTGTAGCCGCTGGCTACAGTTGTTGCGAGCATTGCGCGCGTGAAAGAAAATTTAAAATGATCGATTATCGATTAAAATATAGAGAGAAAAAAAAAGAAACAAAAAACTATCCGTAGCCTCACGGAAATTAAGGTGTTCAATTGAATTACGTACAGTAAAAAAAAAAAAACTTACGATTGCGTATTAATAGTTTGGCAATTGAAGAATCGAAAAATTGTTGATTCCGATCGTACGGTAAATAACGATATCGTTTGCGTTCAATGTTTTCAACGAGTGAAGCAGAAAGAATATTTCCCATCGATGTAAGCCGCTTGTTACATCGATATATTTCTATACCGAGAGCATTGAATAAAAATTAGGCGCTAAAGTTCGATCGTCCCAAAAGAGATAGTTGGCAAATGAATGGATGCGATAAATTCGGATAAATGGAACAAAAAAACAAAAAAAAAACCCGTTAAGTGTACGTAGGCATAAGCGTCGCGAGTACGAGGAGGACAAATAATAAACTTTACGAAATCAGCGGCTCGTCGAGAGATAAAAATAACGAATAAATTATAAATGGTCGGATGTGAAAGCAGCGTGGTGTTAAAGCAATTGCGATAAAATAAGAAGAAGAAGAAGAAGAAGAAGAAAGCCATCAACGCTTTCACGATAGGGCAATGTTGCATCTGGCTAGTAAAACGCCAACCAATGAGCTTAAAATCAGCAATTGCAAAAGAAATAACGCGATTAATAATGTAAGTGCAAAATAAATTTCTATGAGTAAGCGGAGCTTAGCCAAGTGCCATCTTTAAGAATATCAATAAAAACAATTGTGCAAAAGTAGCGATAGCCTCAATGCATGTCATTAGGATGCAATAATAGTGGTATAAGTAAACATAGTGTCAGGATAGAGTTACCTTCTGCCAATATAGACCCGCACCAAACACAGAAAGAAACATGGGAAACAAAGAAACAATCGTTATTTCATATAGTTTTGTTTTTGTTTTGTTTTTGTTTTACGCTCTTGTCTTTCTCGCTTAATAAGATCAAGGATCGGCCATAGCCGGCGAATAAAAATAGGCGTGATCCAAAAAAAAAAAAAAAAAAAAAAAAAAAAAAAGGAGGGCAATATTGTTTATTCGCAACGAGTCGAGAAAGGGGAAACTCGTTGTTCGCCGTTCTGAAAAATACACAAACCGTGGCTCGACTCTTGCAAAGTAGAAAAAGGGGGGGGGGGTTGCCGGGCCCGAGCGATTTTCAAAGCCGAACGCGAGTCAAGTGGGGCGGGCGCGGGAGTGCAAAAAAGAAATGAAAAAAAAAAGAAAAGAAGAGGAAGGGGGGCCCCGCCGCCGCCGGGCACCGAGTCGAGCCGGAGAAAAAAGAAAGACCGCGCGTGGACAAAGAATAACAATAAGAACAAGAAGAACGAGTCGTTATCTAACGGTTGTCCGCGACCGGGGGCAGGGGAGGCCGAAGGGAGCGAGCTCACCAATCTCTTTTCCATTTTGGCCTTGATATCCCGGGCGAGGGTGAAGAAGGCCTCCTCGACGTTGATGCTCGACTTGGCCGAGGTCTCCATGAACTTGATGCCGTACTCGATGGCCAGGGCCTCGCCCCGCTCCTTCGACACCTGCCGCTTATTCGTCAGCTCGCACTTGTTGCCAAGGAGCATCTTCTCCACGTCCTCCGAGGCGTTCTCCTCGATGTTCCTTATCCAGTTCTTGATGTTCTCGAAGCTCTTCTCGTTCGTCACGTCGTAGACCAGCATTATGCCCATGGCCCCTCTGTAATAGGCCGTTGTTATCGTGCGAAACCTCTCCTGGCCGGCGGTATCCCTAAAATTGTCAACGGCTCCGGGTCACTCTCTCTCTCTCTCTCTCTTATCTCCCTCCCTCCTCTTTGGGCCGAGCTCGAGATCGGCCACCCACCCACCCACGCGCGCGCGGCTGACAATCGGCATATTTGGGCCATTGGGCAAGGGACCCCCCGGGGTGCCCTCGGGCCAAGCCGAGGCTCTCGCGGTCCCGGGCCGTCGGACGGCCGCCCCGGCCCGGAATCGACGCAGAGATTAGCGAGAGCTTCCTTTGTCCCTCTTCCGGTCCCGTTGAAAGGCTCGCTCCGCTCAACGGCATCGGAATCACTCGGCGGCTCGGCCGTCCGTCCGTCCGTCCCCCGTGGGCGGCGATTTCGTAAAAACCGGCCCGTCGAATGCTAATGGCCCTCCTGCCCCCGGCCCTACCACCCCACCAACCAATCGTACCCAGGGCCAAGATTTATCGCGTACCGGCCGCGCGCGGCGACCCGAGTGTAAATATTATTATTATGGCTATCTCCACTCCATCAATTGAATCCAATAAAGCTCCCCGAGGCGTTGGCCGATCGTCGGATCGTCCTCGTTAAAGCCGATAGTCGTCACCCGATTGCAGGCCACTGGTGATAATTACCATATTTGTAATTTGATCTTCTTCCCGTCTAGATCTATGGTGCGGATTTTGAAGTCGATACCTGAAAAAAAGCAAAGCAGAGCCAATATCAATCGGCGGGCCTCTCGTTGCGTGCGCACACGCGCGCGCCCGACTCTCGCCCCCGCCCCGCCCCGCCCTCGTCGCCGTCGCCGTCCCCCCCCCCAGAGGAGGAAACACGCGCGGCATCGTTTTGTCGAGGCTTCTTGGACCGCGGCTCTAAAGGTGGATTCTTTTTTTAATGGACCGCACCGCCCGGGGCCTACCGAGCTTTTGCAACGACGCGCGCCTCCTCGTCGTTCTTTTCTCCCCCGATGGCTTTCAAACCAAACTGCGGTCCGTCGGACTTTTGAGGCCGCCCGCCCGCCCGCCCGCTTGGGAATTGATCGAAGGACGCGTCGAGCCAACTGGAATAACAGGGAAATACATTTTCCGGCCTTGCGTCGCATTATTCTACAACGCGAGCATTAATATGTGCTCGTTTATTACAAATTTATATCGCAACAATAGCGATATTAGTCACTTGCAAAGTAAGTGTGCGCTCGCGCATTGATAAAAAGAAAAAAGAAGAAGTAGAAAAAAAAAAAACGCACTTGGAGAGAGAAAAAGATTCCGCGTGACTAATAAGTATCGAAAGTAGTCTTAAAACGAGTATCGGTATATTTTTGCCTTTAAACCAAGAGCAGAATATATATATATATTTATTTCCCGGCAGAGTTAGGGACAAACGCCTATCGTCGCGTTTGATTTTTAATTCGAGCTCATTTCACTTTGCGTGTCCTTTGCTCTTATCGTCAAGGAATGCAAAAGCAGCGGAAGAAGCGCTCGAATTAAAATTACCCGCTTACAATGAAAATCTGCATCGGGTTCGAAAAGGCTGACCCTCCATCCCCCCCCCCTTCTTGTAACTGGAAATTTATTTAAATTACTTATTGCTACAAATGTGATTTGGATCTCCTGTATTTTGTATATAATTGTCGCGAAGCGTAATCAATTGCATGCCCCGCAAAATACTTCGATTTAACGTTGTAAGCAAACAAATAAGTAAATAAATACAATTGTACGAGTTTCTCTATAAAGAGCTTATAATTACGGATCTCGCGTTAAAGTTACGAGGGTAATGTTTCGTACGCGTCACTCGATCGGTGGGGGAAAAAAGCAAACGAACTGTTAGTTTGAAAGACAAAAACAAAAAAAAAAGATTACGTAGAATTTTATTTTATTTAAAAAGTGCCCTTTCATTTGCTTCGATAATTAAAATAAATTGCGCACCTCTGGCGTTCGCCCGAAGAGAATAGCTTTTAATTTACAACGAGGAATCGCGAAGAGAAGCAAATGTGTTTGGAATCAAACATCCATTTTCATCCGCGTCCGATTAAACGACGAATCGACGACAGTCGTAAAAAATTTTAAAATAAATATATACATACATACACACACACACACACACACACACACACACACACACACACATATATATATTCAATATAAAATATCGATTAAAATTCTTTGAGCCCGCGCTAAGCCTATTGACTATTCCTATTTTTATATCTAATAAAAAAGGAGAGAAAAAAAAACATCAGGTTCTGCGCAGCTTCTAAATATCTCAGAGATATGTTTTCGAGATAAGTGAATTTGATGATTCACGTTAGGCATTTTCCTTCAGCGATATAAAATTAGCCATAATTTACGCAAAAAAGGTATAATAATTGCGTGCATACGCGTACAATATTAAGTATTTATACGCCTGCTTCTTTCGCACCTAAGAGCAATAAAAATATCAATTACAATTATATGTAAGTATGATTGTAGTTTATCATCGCACCATATGTAGCCTTTACCTTTGTATGAAAACTTAAGGACAATTTAATAATACATATAATCGTTAAAATTTGCTCACGTTAATTTCAACAATAATATTCTTATGTATTTGTAATTGTTTATATTTTTATTACTATTATTATATTGCACGTGTGTTTATGTTGATTTTAAAATTATATTATATTTCTTTTAGTCTTTGTGGAAAGGATTTTGCACAATGTTTAATTATCCTTCAAAATTCTAGTCAATTTTAATATTTATAATTTACAGAAAATTTAATTACAAGGCCTGAAGGAAAGTTTCATCGAATCAGTTATTTTTAAGGACTTGTGCAATAAGGCTATACGTCAACTACAAAGTAAAAGTAACTTCGATGAGCAAAATTGCCTAGTGTGCAAATCATGCGCAGGAACAAAGAAAGCTGTTCAAAAGTGAAGAAAAAAACTCCCTTTGGAGCGATGCGGATATTAAATTTGGGACTGAATACAGTTAATAAATTGGAAACAATTTGTTTTATTCGAGTGATATGTTTCAATAGCTGAATTTAACAAAACATAATTAAAATACTTAGTCATAAAGAAAGGGTAATCTTTATTTGACGATGATTTAGTAAAATATTGATATTTACACATTAGCTAATCTTAACAATCCCAATTTCATACATGAATATACAATTGAAACAAAGAACGAGTATTTTAAATGTTAAAAGTCTAAATATAGTCTCACAAGATTACTTCACAAGATTATTGCACTAGAGTAGAAACTTTAAGGACAGAATTGTATAATTCCTATTAAAATAATTGTACAATTGGACTGGAGACCAGTATTCAAAAATACATCAAAGAAGGTGTAAAAAAAAAGTCAAGCCAACAACACCATGACCAGCGTTGGCAGCACAATTCGACTAGGAAGGAGCCACACAAAATTTACACTAGAATAAGATTACATTTTAAAAATGTACAACGCAGAAAGCCAGTAATTTGAGCAAAGTCAAAAGCTCCGGTGAGGTTCCCAATGGCCCACAAGACTGGGTATTAGGGATAGATGAGCCTTAAGAGAAAAAAGGTGGTGCAGCATAAATTGGTGGCTGAATAAATAAACGAAGGCACGTGGACGGAGGGACTCTTGGACGTCCAGTGGCGAGCAGAAGAACAAAGCAAAAAGGCGCATCGTCGTCATCATCTTGCAAGGGACAACAAAAGTGTTAGGTTAGGCTGCTCGGTGGTCTTGGATCATCGACGAATAAAGCGTCTCGTTGGCAATTGGAAGACGACGATTGCCATTCCTGCAGGATCGAGGAGGCGGTCGAGGATCGCGAAAGGCCGATAGCCGGACAATGCCGGAATGTAATCGGGGGGGGCTTGGCAAATAGATTTTCCTTCGTTCTTTCCACCGCTTTAAAACTCTCAAGCCCGCTAATCGTAACCAATGCCGGATCGTCTCTCTCTCTCTCTCTCTCCCAATCTCTCTCCGTCCAACGAGTAAACGGATAGGGGAGCGCAAGATCCTCCGCCGCGTGCATTTTATTTTCGAAATAACGGAATCGCAATTATCGCGCGGCTTCGATCGGCGTCGACCGGCCGTCGCGGGCAAACGTAACGAGAGAGCCAACGACGGACGGGGACACTCGGCTCGCCGGCGAAACCCCACCCAGGGAGCGGAGGCTGCTCGCTGGATCGGCGGCCGTAAAAAACCGGCCTCGAGGGAGCTTCTCTGCCCCCGAGCCCCGGCGATCCTATTCCCGATCGATCGATCGCACGCGGTAGGCGGCATGGATCCAACGGGCCGCGGAGGTGCCCCGAGGACGTCGTCGCGGCCCTTCGTGCTCGCCTGATGCTCCCCGGTCCCTTTGCGAGACAGCTCGTGGCTTGTTATCGGCCGGCCACCCCTCCCCCCCCCGGGCAACTGTCCCGGATGGCTGTTGGACGAGGCAATAACGTGGCCCTCGGTGTGAAAACTATTTGGAAGCACCTTGGACGCGACCCGCCCCCGTAAGATTACGGTCGAGCGGAGGGCCGGGGATTCTCGATGCCTCCTGGACGAAGTTATTGTCCCGATCGTTGGCATCGTCGTCGCTATCGTCGTTATCGTCGTGGCCTTACGTAACCGACATTATCGTCCGTTGTACCCGAAAAATATAATACTACGCGACGACGACGACGACGACGACAACAATAATAATAATAGCAACAATAATAGAAGGCGATTGAGTTAAAGTTAAAGGGAAAGGGAGGAGGGAGAAGGAAAATAAGGAGAAGCCCGGAGAGAGGAAGAATCTTACTCGGAATTAGAAGCAGAGAATACCTATATGTCATCGGGCTGTGCCACAAGTGTTTAAAAGTGACTCAGAATTGGTAATGAAGCCTTTTAAATTCCTTTAGCGGTATTTCAACAATATTTTATTCGGCAGCATCGTTCAATTATTAAATCGAGCATTTATCGCGATGGAAATTAATAAGGGGGGGGGGAGGGAAGCACGGAGATATCGGAGTGCGCAGGAATTCAATTCTTTTCCATTGTTTTTTTTTTTTTTTTTTTGCCTTTAAGTCGCGAGCTTAATTAAATATATTAAACGCGGTGATTATTGCTTTATTTTCACAATCGTTGCATTAGTCATCGAATACAACAGTCACGTTTTCCATTCTCGCATCTTATTATCATTGGTGAAAATAATTCTCATGTGTAATTAGTGCGTTCGATAATGACGTTGGATATTATAATGCAAAGGGAGAGAGAGAGAGAGAGAGAGAGAGAGAATTGAATTTGATAATAATTTATAACGGCTGATAAAAATTGTCATTAACGAGTCTTTATAGAATCGATCGTAAGATCAATTGATGCAATGGCAAAGATAAACGTCGAAGCTAAGCTTACAAAGGCCCTCGTGTGTTTGTGCTGCTGCTGCTGCTCGTGTAGAATTTTTGAGAGGGAGCTTACGGTTATAACGATAAACAATGTATTATGCGAGCAAATAAATATTTAGATAGGGAAATACGAGTTGGCGAGAAAGCTAAGAGATTCGGAATTTACCACTTTTTAAGAGCTCCCAGTCGCGCTTGAGAAATCGAAATTCCAAGTCCCCCCCCCCTCCATTGATAACAATGCGGGTACCAGACGACGGGGAAAAGTCGCGCGCACTGTACACCATAACCTAGTGTGTACGAAATGTCTCTGCTGTATGTACGGTGGAGGAGGAGGAGGAGGAGGAGGAGGAGAGGATAAAAGCAAAAAGAAAAAAAACAATTATTCCTATGTATGTTGGAGGCATTTAGCCGGATCAATTTAAAGGTCGAACTTGAGATTGAAATGTGCAAAAAGGTATTAAAGGGAGGGGGGGGGAGAGAGAGAGAGAGAGGAGTAAAAAAAGTAAGATATATCGAAGGACGTGGAACGTCTTGATTTTAGCGAGAGACGAGGAAAAAAAAGGAGAGAGGACGGTATTGGAGGTGGGGCGGGAGGGGAGAGATATAGAAAGGGGAATGTTCAAAGTGACGGGGGGAGGGGGAGAGGAGGAATCGGGCGGGTGCGGGAGGAGACGAGGAAGCTCGAAGGAAGAAATAATCGAAAAAAAAAGAAAAGACGATCAGAGGAGGGAGAGAGAGAGAGAGAGAGAGAGGAGAGGAAAATGATACGGCGGTGGTGTTGTGTGGTGTATTTTGGTGTACTTTGGTGTATTGTGGTGTGTTGTTGCGGTGGGAGGGAGGGAGGGAGGGAGGGTGGTCGCGACGGGTGGGCGGAGAGACACACGGAGAGAGAGAGAGAGAGAGAGAGAGTGAGAGAGGAAGGGGGAGGGAGCAGGGGGGGGGCGAAACACGCGGCAGAGGCCCCTATTACGCAGAGAGACAATGAAGGTAATGCGAGGCTATGCATGCAATATACGCACCGATAGTGGATATGAAGGTCGTATTGAAGGCGTCTTCGGAGAAGCGGAATAGGACACAAGTCTTGCCGACGCCCGAGTCACCGATCAGTAGCAGCTTGAACAGATAATCATACGTCTTGGTCATCTCCCCGCTGGAGCTCGTTAGCGGAGCTCGCAATGGCCTTTGAAAGCTCGCGTTTTAATTCCTCGGCTCTCTCTCTCTCTCTCTCTCTCCTCTCGGGCCTCGATGCTCTTCCGCTGGCTCCCTGCCCTGCCCCCTCTCGCGGCCCAGCACGACGCACCAGCAGCAGCGGCGGCGGCGGCGGCGGCGGCGGCGGCGGCAGCGGCACGACGCACCGACACGCACCAGAGCAGCACGAGCACGACGCACCAGCAGCACGAGCACGAGCACCAGCAGCACCCGCGGGCCACCACACGACTCACCGACCAACACCACCGACCAACAACAACCTACACGAACACGCGCCCGCTCTCTCTGTCTCTCTGTCTGTCGCGCGACCGCGCGGGCGCAAAGCCAACCGGCGGACGGGGAGTGCGAGAGAGAGAGCGAGAGTCGCGGCGGGAGAGGGGGCGACAACTGGCGGCGGTGGTCGTCCTCGTCGTATCAGACCAGCCGTTGGTCTCCCACAACGGACACTGGTCTAGGCTCTCTGGCTCGGCTCTAGTCCTCCGGCTCCTGGTCTCCCCGAGCGACTGCGAGTCTTCGGGGGGACTCCTTCGAATTTTGCCTCGGGGTTCCCGAGCCAGCCGAGCAGCCCTCCGCCGCCGCCGCCGCGCCTTATTGCTACGGGCGATCGCGCGCGCGCGCGCTCGGCCAGAGAGCCAGAGAGCGAGAGAGAGAGAGAGAGAGAGAGAGAGGGAAAGGGATTTCACGGTTGGAGATGGACGGGCCGCCGCTGGTCGGTGTTCCGCGTAGTATAGGCCGGGAGAGAGAGAGAGAGCCAACGTTAAAAAGCCGAGGTCGGAGGCGCGACCGAGAGCTCGCCTGCTGCTGGCACTACTTCTCGCGGAGAGGAGGCTCCCTTCTTCGGACGGGAGCGCGCCACTGCTGCGGTCACTGCGGAAGGAGAGCGAGGAGGCGACGGCCAGCTGTTGCGTACTGCTCGGGCGACTCGCTCTCCTAATGTCGCTCTCTCTCGCGCGCTGCGCCACCCCCCCCCCCCGAGCGCACCACCCAGCGGTGCTCGCCAACTGGAAGAGGCGCCGCTATCAATCCGCCGATGATGGACTCTTCGATCCTCCTTCCTGCCCGCCCGCCCGCCCGCCGATCGACGGCCTCCGGGAGCGGAAAGTTCCGAGGGAATCGCGAGCCTCGCGCTTCTCGTTACTCTCCCCCCCCCCTGCTATTATTAATATCGGTAGGGCTCTGGCGCGTCTCGGAGCACCAGCGGCAACAGCACCGCGAGCAGTGACTTCTCGAGGAGCCGAGGTGGCCTCGAAGGATCTCTCTCTCTCTCTACGTCATAATAGTAATAATAATAATAATAATAAGAGCGACCGGAAGAATCTTGGGCTCGCGAGCTTGGGTCGAGCGCGTGGGCCGAGGAGGGGCCGAGAGCGGCGGACGAGGAGCTCCGATAATATCACCAGCACCACCCGGGGGCTTTTCGAGGGCGATACTAGCGCGACTCGTTTTACCAGCGGGTCGTTCGAGCAGCGACACTAACGGACGCGACTCCGACCAGTCGAGAGCCCGACCAACGGCTGCTACCCCCCGAGCACCGGGAGCACCGAGGCATTTTACCATGTAGCGCTTCCTATCCGGAGGTATTCTCCGGCTCGGCCTCCCCCCCCCCCCCAATCGCCGGGAGCACAACACAGGCCGCGATCCTCCCGAGTCCGGGAGCTTAGCCGCCGGTGCTCGGACTCGCCCGGGCCGCCGAGCGATCGCTATCTCGTAGAGTCTCCTCTCGGCCTGTCCAACCGCTGCCCGAGTCCGGGTTTCCCAGTCCAGGGCCCCTATTGGATTGTCGCGAGGAGATACGCTCGAGAGAAGAGAGGTTAGTTTGCGTTGTTTTAGACCACCCCGATCGGGCATAGATCTCCTCGCGTCGGCCCCGGCCCCGGGGGTAGTAGGTGTCGGGCCTCGTCGGGCCCGCTGATCCTCCTCCTCCTCGGGAGCGATCGACGCCGACCGGCGCTACTCGGTGGCGCCCACGGCGAACCGACCTAAGAATCGGTATCAGCGTCAACGGTCGAGGGACTCCACCGGCGGCGGCGGCGGTTGCCCGTTAAGCCCGTCGAGCCATTCGTCGATCCTCTGTCCTTTTTCCAAAACCCATTGACGGCTTTGACCGGGGTGGAGCTTTTTAAGAACGGTCTTTCTTAAACGAGCCTACTCGATCTAAATAAATGCAGCGGCCCTCCCTCGTTGAAGAGCTTGCTTAAGGTGCTTAACTACGATCGGTCGCCCCCTAATGCTCTCTAATGGAAAATTTATACCGATAACAGCGATGATGACAATGACGATAATGGCAGCAATATTTATGATTGCTCTTTATTAAATTTAAAATACGATCCATTAGACTCGGATAGCTACCGATACTTGGTTAATTTTGGATTCTCGTTATGTACCTCGTCGATTGTCGCGATCTTTATAAAAGCTTGAATCGACGCCTGTGCTTTTATCTAGCCGATAAGGTGGATAGAAAAAAGAAAAAATTTCTTTTTTTCGGTAACGTTAAACCCGCCCACGTTGCATTCGATCTAATGGGAAACGTAACGGTTTGTTGGTCGTAACGCGCCGCATCGCTTGTAATCTTTTTCAACCAAAATCTTACACTTTTTTTTAAGTGTTTGTCAAATATTTATACTCGTGACTGTTACGTGGTGTTCGTTATCATTTGGTGATAATTCGATATTTATGCGCTTATGAACGAAATAATTTTATAAGAATTGAAATTCGTAAATATATACATATACACACATATATATATATATACACACATATTATACATACATAATACAGACGATAAATTTTCACAGACTTCGAACATTCTTTTGATTATATATCGATAGCGGTATTGCCGATGGTGTGACAAAACTTATTTTCGCCAGGCCAAAATCGTATAATACGTTACCGTTGAGGCGTTGTGGCAGACGCGCACGAGCGCACACAAAACACAGAGCCGCGCGTGCGAATAATCACGCGTGGGAGAAAAAAACGCCTACAACGGTGCGCAAGCAAATTTACGTGCTCGAGCGGCTCCTCTTCTCTCGCAATCGTAAGATGAACATAGATTGATATTAAATTTAAGTAGCTCCGAGGGCCATTGGAGGAGCCTGCAAATCGGGTAAAAACTTTATACGGGAAATGCAAAAGTCCCGGGAGTTAATTTCGTCGACGGCCCAATAGTCGATGAGCATTTTATTGAGTGAGCTGTTTTTTTTCTTTCTTTCTTTCCTTTTGCGCGTGCAAGTAATCATTATTTCCCCCCCTGAGAGGTCAATCAAAGTCGAGTGCTTTTATGCGATTTGGATATTATTTCCATTAATAATGTGAATTATTTCTGAGATTTGAATTTTAAAATACCCAAGCGACATCTGGCGGCAGGGTCGCGAATTCGTAAAACAGTGCGGCAAACCATTCGCTCGTAAAAAAATTAAAGGCACGCACGCATGAGTATACCGACGAGTGCATAAAATTTGATGTGCAATGATAAAATTTTGAACATCGAATTCGAGCCGCTCGGAGTACAGTGGAATCGATAAAAATTCAATGGGCTTATTTTAGGAAAGTGCCACTGGGTCCTCGAGGACAAGGGAGCTCGACGGGAGGAGGGAGCACCCAAGTTTATCAATCCGTAAATACTGGAGCACGTGAATTAGCTGGTGCTGGATCGATCGCCGTTGCCGTAATTAACAGCTGATTTTTGGGAAGAAAGCCTTTTATTAATTACCCCCCTGGCACGAGATTTCAGCGATTCTTCAGCAAGGAGGTGGGTCGAGCTCGGCTATTTTAACAGTGATGCGTTATTGAATCCGGTGGTATCTTTCTTATCGGAGGGTATCGCTTAAACATAATGAGCACTGACGTGTCAAAACTGACGTAATTAATGATTGGAGTAATGGCAGTCTGCTAGAATGTCCACGTATGTATTGACGTCTAGCGAATTGACGGATTGCCGACTATATGAGGAAAAGCATTACGAAAAGGATAAGTCTTTCGAAAAATGAGGGCAGCCTATGTTATCGCGACTTTGCTGCTTGCATGGGCGGTGCAAGCCAGGGCCGAGGAGGCCGATGCTGGCATTAAGCTAGAGCAGAAGCAAGAGAATCCCAATAACGCCAGTCCGCAGGCCGAGACCAAACAGAATTCCGACGAGGACATTGCCACCGAGGATCTGGTGACTATAATAGAACACCTGAGGGAGATCAATGCCCTACGCGATACGATCAGGTCCTTGATGCCACCGGTGGATCCTTACGCCAACGGCAAGGACTCCAAGGAGCAGAAGGACAAGGGTCAGCCGGAGGAGGCCAGCCCCGCCAAAGAGGTGGACAAGTCTTGGACGAAAACAGCAATGACCGAGGTAAAGGATGCGGATAACGTCGAAGCTGCTCCTCAGCCAGTTTCGTCGAGCGAAGAAGAGAAGACAGAGGAGTCTATCGAGGATAAGTCAAAAGACAAGGCTTCTGAGAAGGCCCCGGAGCCGTTAACAAAAGAGGAGCAAGAAGGTATTGGATTTGAATTACTTGCTTTTTTAAAGCTCGAGCAGTTTTGACTTGCTTCCTTCGACGAGTGAGATTCTTTGTTAAAAAAAATGTTTTATCTCAATATATATATATATGTGTATGTGTATACGTATGATTTAAAATTGACGCATCCTCTATTCTTATCTATTGCAGCAGAAGCATTGTTCGAAGAAGCCAAAGGTTTATTATACGCAACACGTGCAAACAAAGCATTAGCTCTTAAATTGCTCACTAGTGCAGCGATATTGGGTCACAAGGAGGCTCGCTCCTGGTTGGCTTGGGCTAGGCTGCTCGGAACCCTGACCAGCTTCTCCTCGATCCGATCATCTAGTCAAGACATAGCCGTCGCTGTGCAAAGATTCGAAGAGCTCGTAGAGACTGGGTTGCCTTCCGCGCACATGGTAAATCATCATTGTTCCCCGTTGGTCGCAATGCCTTATAATACCAGTTGTAAGCTCGCCGCCATTGTATTCATGGCGCGAACGGCGGCGATACAGGGATAATACATTTTTTTATCGGTTTTTTTAAGGCAACGATTTGTCGCGAGGCGAGTAGCAATGGCCAAAGTAACGATGGCTTATTAACGCAACAATCCCCGCGTAATTATTCCAGGGCTTGGGCTTCTTATACGCGACGGGACTCGGCAACGTCAACGCATCGCAAGCCAAGGCTCTTTTGCACTACACGGCGGCAGCCCTAGGCGGAGACGTCCGGGCTCAGATGGTGATGGGATACCGGCACTGGGCCGGAATAACGACGCAGGCCTCCTGCGAGAGCGCCCTGGACTATTATCGCAAGGTGGCCAGCCAGGTTGTGGAGGAGGTCTCGCTGAGCGGGGGTCCGGTCGTGCAAAGGGTCCACCTCCTCGACGAGCACGAGAACCCAAACTACAGTTCCGGGATCTTCGATCAGGACCTGATAGAGTATTATCAGTTGCTCGCCGAGAAGGGCGACGTGCAGGCCCAGGTCGGCTTGGGCCAGCTTCACTATCAGGGCGGCAGAGGCGTTCCCATAGATCACCAGCGAGCCCTGCAATATTTCCTGAGCGCCGCCGAGGCCGGTAGTCCCGTGGCAATGGGCTTCTTAGGCAAGGTGAGCCGCCCCCTTTACTTCGACCGCCCCCGATCGATCGACCCCGAATTCGCGAATAATCGCGAGGTCGGCCCTCTCCCGAAGAGTGCAAGCTCTCTCCTTAATTGCTTTGTATCGGGGTGGAAAGTCTCAATCGGGCATTAGTCGGCCTCGATGGTAGAGCCAGTAGTAACAAAGTCGTCGTTGTGATCGAGGGCAGATGTTCCTGGAAGGGAACGACATCGTGAGGCAGGACAACAAAACGGCCTACAGCTACTTCAAGAAGGCCGCAGAACTGGGGAATCCCGTGGGTCAGAGCGGACTCGGCATAATGTACTTCTACGGGCGAGGCGTCGAGCGGGACCTGGCCAAGGCCCTGCTGTACATAAACCAGGCAGCCGAGCAAGGTTGGGTCGACGGCCAGCTGCAGCTCGGCAACATGTACTTCAGTACGTAGCGGGCTAAGAAAGGAAAAGGGGAGGAGGAGGAGCCGGGAGGTGGCCGGCGGCTTAACCGAAGCGAGGCTCGCTTTTTTTTCGCTCGTCTTTCAGGCGGCATCGGCGTCAAGCGGGACTACAAATTGGCCAACAAGTACTACAACTTGGCCAGCCAGTCGGGCCACGTGCTGGCCTTCTACAACCTCGCCCAGATGCACGCGACCGGCACCGGGATGATGCGCAGCTGCCCCTCGGCCGTGCAGCTCATGAAGAACGTGGCCGAGCGCGGCAAGTGGAGCGACCACCTTATGACGGCCCACGCCGATTACCGGGACGGCAGGGTCAACCAGGCCCTCGTCGCCTACTACCTCCTCGCGGAGATGGGCTACGAGGTCGCCCAGAGCAACGCGGCCTTCATCCTCGACAGGGGCGAGGCCACCATCCTCAGCGAGGAGCAGGCCCTGGTCAGGGCCCTGACCCTCTGGGCCCGGGCCGCCGCCCAAGGCTACTCCGTGGCTCAGGTTATTAGTCCCGCCTCACCCCGAGCCGAAGGGGGCCGGCCGCCGGCCCCGCTCGAGCCACTCGACTGACGCCCTCTTGCTCGCGCAGGTCAAGCTCGGGGACGCCCACTACTACGGCCGGGGCACCAAGGTCGACTACGAGGCCGCGGCCAGCCACTACCGCTCGGCCTCGGAGCAGCAGCACAACGCCCAGGCCATGTTCAACCTCGGCTACATGCACGAGCGCGGCCTCGGCCTGACCAAGGACCACCACCTGGCCAAGAGGTGCTACGACCTCGCGGCCGAGGCCAGCCCCGACGCCCGCATACCCGTCTCCCTCGCCCTGGTCAAGCTCTTCCTCCTCTTCAGCGTCGACTACCTCCAGGAGTTCAGCGCTTTCGAGCAGCTCAACAAGTGGACCGAGTCCTTCGGCCGCAACTGGGACTTCTACCTGATGGCCCTCTTCGTAGGCATGCTCGGCCTCGTAGTCTACTTCAAGAGGCTGCAGAACCTGCGCCAGGCTCGCGGCCCGCCCGCCAACTGAGCGCCCCCGCCCCCCCCACCGGCCGAGGAGCGACCTCCCGGACCCAGTGCGAGTGCGAGCGGGGCCTTCGTTTCTTTTCTTTTATTTATTATTTTTTTTTCTCTCTCTTTCTTTCCCCCCCCCCAACCCTTTCCGCTGCCGCGCCCCGGGCCGAGCCCTCCTTCCCTCCCCCAACCGGACCCATCTCGCTTCTACGATCGAGCGGCCGTGGCGATTATTCGACTATTTTTAAAAACGAACAACAACAACAACAGCAGCAGCAGCAGCAGCAGCAGCAGCGGTCGCTCAAGATCGGAGTCGAGGATCCTGCGATACATTGGCTCTTTTGGGAGGATAATTACTTTCCATTGCTTGAATTAACAACGAGAGAGCCTAACTTGGATGTGCACGTTCTCGGCATGTATTTACTGTACGCGAAGAGAAGAAAGAAAAAAAAAAAAAAAAAAACGTAAGGAAAAGCAAAAACAAAAAACATTATCTCGGTCGTATGTTTTTTCTGTTGTTTAAAAAAAAAATTATGAAATATACAGAATAAATTGCACTTATTTTACGAAAACTGTTACCGGCGTATATATTCTTCTCTTTTCATTATGCTCTGATAGGCGAATTTTTAAAACAGCACTCGTCAACTTCATTTTACTCGATGCGCACATTTTATTCAATATTCATATTGTTGTTACTTCAGAAAATATAAAATATTTAACGAGGGATTGCACTGCTTTCGCTTTTATTTAAAATTAATATTTTAACGCGCGAACTGTTGATAGCTATTTGATAGATATATGAAATTTAGCATTATTTTATAATGGACGCAATGAAATTCATTTGGACGAGGCGAATTTCATGAAACGTCCACTTAAATAATGGATTCATCGTTGTTCAAAATAAATGAATGAAAAAATTTACCCATATTCGGTCGTACGTGTGCGACTTATCTATGGTACATTGGTGGCTATTAAATTTGTACATAAGCATTTATTTCCATATCAGATTGCAATTAAAAATGCGATGGTGTCTTGTTGAATAGAATCGGTAAAAAAAAAAAAAATTATTATCTAAATCTATCAATTAAATTTAACGGACTATTCTTTGATGTTCATTACATAATGTTATTATAGATATTATAGATTAGATATATCTAATGGACGCCATGGACGAATCAAAGTAGAACAATTATAAATTGAATAATTATAAATTGAAGTTGTACAGTCTCAAGCTTGAACTTTTGTAATAAATAATAAACTTTAAGATTTTATACTAAAAGTGATCGATCGTAAAATTGATAATTAATCAACAAAAACTTATTCGTCGCAAGCGTATTTTGTAAAAAAGTTGATAAATAGAAAAATTACTTTTCAATGAATAATACATAACAAGAGCAATAGTATCGATCGTAGATCTAAACTTAACGAGGATTGCATAACAGTGATTTTGTTTACCATCGGTTTGTATTAGAAATTTTTTATTTCTCTTTCTAAAAATTTCTCTTTTTGTTCTCCTTCTATTGTAAAAATGCAAATAAAATAGTCTTTAATAAAACGAAACATTGATTTTCTCCCAATGTCTGAACCTGCTACGAGTTAAAAACATTATTATACATTTGTATTTTTTTAAAAGGTTTCATTCTATTATTGTGATACAGATTTAAAAATCGCAAATATGAAATAATTGGTATTTTAGCATTGGTTATCGATAATGAGCATTTCGGGTAAGTTTTTGTTTCTTTTTATAATTTTATTATTAAGATTCTTTGTTTTTTTTTTTTTTTTTTTAAATCAATTTTTCGACAATGTCAATCAACACGCGCGTAGAAATGAAAATATGCTTTCGTTCAATTCGTAATAATTAGCAAAGTAATTTAGATTGATTTTTGTTGTCGTTGTTTACAAACTCACCGCCTCAAAGTCATTCTACATCAATCCTATATTTGAAATTTCCATGGCAACGGAATCGTCGCAGCCACTCAATCTAACCATGATTTTAAATTGCACAAGTAACGCCCCAAGAGCAGCTTTTAATATTTAGGCTCCTCGTTCGATTCTCATCGGCGCTGATTTTATAAGTGAAAAAACGCTAGCCATCGGGCAGCACTGGAAAAATGAAGAAAAAAGGGAAGAAAAAGGAGGCGTCAAGGAAAAAGGTCTGCCTCTCCGAATTGGAAATCGTGACCTATGAACAAACAATTACCGACAACAATAGGCAATTGGCAAGGTACAATTTATCGTATCCATGCGTAGTATTTCTATGCCTGTGTGTGCGTGTGTGGGTGCGCGTACAAGTATATAAATTAATTACGATTAAATTCAACGAAGCTCGAACATTTTTAAAAAATTCTTAATGCGCTTTTTATAAATTTGCCAATAGCCTTGTGGATTAAGAGCCTCGAACAGTCGTTAGAAGTAGGCTAAAATAAGCCTCGATTATTCAGCAACGCTGCCCTTGTACAATTATGGAATTCGTTGAGCGAGCGTTTCTTTTTATTAATTATTTCAAGATCGTAGCTTTAAAAAAAGGCCAGGAGTATGGCCAAATGCAATAAAAAGCCCGTCACGTCGAGATAAAAATATATTTACGTATTTGTGTACGCGAATAATCGAAAGGGTGCATATATTACCTACGCTTATAAGGCGACCAATGATTTGTTCTTAATCAATCCTTTTCTAGACGAGTACGGGTTAATTTCGGTGTCTTAATAATACATTTTTAACGAATCATCCACGAGACGCGATTCATGATATATACTTGTAGTTTAGATTATCAGTTTAGTTACAAAGCACCTAACGTGTATTCAAACTTACGATACTTTAGCCTACTTTGATTTTTAACAAACTTAAAAAAATATCATAGATAAATCTAAGAGTATGCATCTTTAGTTCAAGATTAAATGTATGTATATATATATATAATATGTAATGTATACAGACAGGCAGGGTCTTAAAGAAATATCTTATCAACGTAATGCGCTCCGTACGAGGGCAATGATAACATTATTATTATTCAAGTAATGCAGGTAGAGAAGCACATTGGTTGAGTATAGAAAATTTTCAGATTGCGAACGAGCAATGAAAAGCTAGAGTTCAAGGTAATAGGCTTGAAGAATAAGTTGGACGAGTTGGAGGAGAACAAATCCGACCTGACGGCCCACTTGCAACAAGTGCTGAAAAAAAAGTCGGAGGAGGCCCAGGAGCTCCACGAGCGTCTGGTGGCCTTGGAGAAATCCTACGTCCAAGAGCAGGCGGACTTCAAGAAGAAGGAGGAGTCACTGAGGCAGGAGTTCCAGACGATGGAGCAGAGCTTGACCGCCGAAATCAAATTAGCAGGTCAATTATCGCGGGCCGACAAAAAAAAAGGCCTTGTGCCTCCCTTCGACAATTATCTCTGTCCCGCGTTAAAAGGCCAATCGGTGCCCTCGTCAAGGGATGCAATTTAATGTTAATTTTCTTGTCCCCCCTGCTTTCATCGATATCGGTGCCTGCACACTGGCCGCGTGGGTGCGAATGCGTTCAGCCGGGAAGCTGAGCTCCCTGGAGGAGTGGCGCCTCAATCGGATCGATCTGATGAAGAAGTTCGAGGAGCTGAGGCAGAGCACGGCCGAGCAGGAAATCCGGAACAAGCGGATAATTTACGATGTCGAAAAGAAGCAGATAATCGACAAGGCAAGGTAAACTTGGCCGGCTCGAAACGACGGACGCGGCCATTTTACCGACCCGGAGGATTCTTTTACGGTGGCCTCAAAATCGCTGGTCGCGGGTGGGGATAGAGGAGGGAAGGCGAGAAAACGAAAGAGGTAAAAGAGCCAGGGAGCGGGCCGAACGACGACTGGGGATCTGTAAAAGAATCGAAGGGTCGCTAAAGGGGGCCGCGGAGAAAGCGAGCGAGAGAGAGGCTGACGTTGGGGAGGACGCCGACGACAGGATACAGAACGAGCTGGACGGCCGACTGCGGGAGCTGGCCGAGAGCTTCCGAGCGGCGACCTCCCTCCGGCTGGCCGAGGCGACCCAAGGCGCCGTCCAGGAGAACAGCCTCCTGCGCCAGGAGCTGAGCCTGCTGCTGGCCCAGTGCCGGGAGCTCGACGCCTCCGTCCAGGAGCACAAGGAGCGCGAGCGCACCTGGAGGCTGCACTCCTCCCTCTACGAGGCAGAGGCGCGGCTCGCCCTCGAGAAGGTCTCTCAGCCCCGTTGGTACTTCCGCGGGCCCGCCCTCGCGACCTTGACTATAAGGGCCCGTTCGAGCAGGTGGTCGAGCGCAACCGGCGGATCGAGAGCCTGGCCGGGGAGGAGCGCCGACTCGTCCGGGAGATCGGACGCTCCCGCAGGGCCGAGGAGTTCGACCGGCGGGGCCGGTCGGCCCTGGAGGCGGCCGAGCGGGAGGCCGCCCGGACCGAGGCCAACTCCCGGCTCTTGGAGCAGAACATCGAGCGGGGCCGGGCGGAGAGGGACCGGACCAAGGCCGAGATCGTCGCCGACTGCAGGCGGATAAGGGGCCTGAGCCGGCTCCTCGCCGAGGCCAAGCAGGCCATCGAGCGGGCTCTCCTGGTGGGTTGGTTGCTCTACCCTAACCTACCTACGAACCCTACCCAACCCTACCTACCGACCAAGCTCATCCATCGGGCTTTCAGTTGCGCGACGAGCTCGCGGCCAAGGCCGACGACGACGGCTACGACGACGACCTCTGCTCCGTCTGCTTCGAGGAGGTCAAGCAGAAGCTCGCCCGCGCCCTCCTCGAGATCCTGCGCGACCACGAGGAGCCCCTGGTACTCAAGGACGCCGAGACCCAGGTCAGTCGATCCGGTCTCTTTAGGTCGACCCTAGGCCCTGACGCTTCTCTCTCTCTCTCGAACCTTCCAGACCCGCTCCGTCGAGAATCAGTACGAGTTCGGCAACCTCGGCCTGATACCCACCGGAGCCCTGGCCGACGGGATCTCGACTCGCGGCCCGAGGGACCCCAGCCGAGACTCCCGGACTCTGCCTCCGGATGACAAAGCCACAGCCTCCGGCAGCTCGACCGATGGCTCTCGGTGTCCCTGCGACTGAAGTCTCCTTCGCTCCTTGTTAGCCTCGATAGCCGCGCTCGTTAAGAGCAATAATTACAGTACAAGCTAAGATAAAATAGTAACACTCGTATGTACGATATGTTTGTCGATGTAAAGTATTACGCCACCAATAAAATACTTAGCCAAAAGAAAAAAAGAAAAAAAGGAAAAAAAACAACGATAAAGCACGCTTATCATTGATAACGAGACTGCCTTACTCCTGGGCAAGTCGAAGGATGTGGGAGGGCGTTTTTGTTTTTATTTTTCCAAGCTTCGAAGCCTCGTGCCTGCGCCCGTGCAAAATTTTACATTAGCGTTACATTAACATTGGCTATAATATATTCCTCGGCCCTCGGCATTTGCTCAGTTGTGGGGCCTTAAATTTCTGCACCCTCGGATCAATTTCATTTTACGAATCGTAATGGCGATAAGTTCACACGGCGAGTATAGCGATTGTACTGTTCGTTAATTATTCTGAAGGTAACACCGAATAATAATTATATATATAATTATAAAAACAAAATCCGGTATGATTTCTTGGAAGTCTTTTGGCCGCGCGATAATTTTTTGACGCGCGTTTAGAGAGAAAAAAAAAGTACTACTGAAGTTTGTAAAGACAAAATTCAATAATGGACAACTTGCAAAAGCAAACTAAAGTTATTAGCTGTCTTCCTTCGAAGCTGCAATCTCCAAATGACGCGGAACTTGAGAATAATAATGATTTTCGGCCAATTTTGCATTTGCAAACAGCATTTTATCAAACAAAGATCGACGATATTCAAAGACGAGTCGAGAGGTAGAGAATTTTTACGATGTTGTTTAAAAATAACGTTGCATTTCAATGTTAAATACACGCGGCCACAAAAGCACATTTTACAATAAAACATTACAAGATGTTGGATCAGGCTTAGAAAATTTTTTTTCTTCTTTTTATCGTTAAAACTTAAATACGACTAAATAATGGAAGAAGATAAACCAAGATATTATGCAATTCAAGAGCTATCGATTAGAAATCTATTCTTTATCATTTTTTTTTTTTTTGCCTCGTTTCTCTTCAAACAAACGAGGAATAAATTTTATAGCTCGATTGCAATAATGTTACACTTACCTCGTGCCACGAGATTCAAGAAATTTCTAATAAGATATTGACCCATTCAAATACGAATC
The DNA here is from genome assembly GCA_018907135.1 of Kradibia gibbosae. Lineage (NCBI taxonomy): Eukaryota > Metazoa > Arthropoda > Insecta > Hymenoptera > Agaonidae > Kradibia > Kradibia gibbosae. Next base: position 14,196,420 of record JACCHX010000003.1, read on the forward strand.
AAAATGGAATTTTGTTCGCCATGGCTCATTGGGGAATATAAATTGCATTTAATTTTTGGTTTTTACGATAAAAATTTATGCCAACCTATTCGAGGACAGGATCAAAAGGATCGCCATTGCTCGGCAATTTAGGCTACTCCGTTATTTATTTTGCGCATTGATTTCGATCGGATGGCCCGTGTCTCATGAGTATTTTCATTATAAATCGAAAGTTACCGGAGCGGCTCATTTCCCGGGCAAATGTCACCACTCGATTATTAACACTATTTACAGATTGAAAGACAGAAATCAAAAGGTTGAGCAGCTTTGCGGATACATAATAGACGATTGCAAAAGCAAGAGTAGCGAGGCCGAGAGAGCATTTTCCAAGATAAACAACGCCATTGCCGCTGAGATTAAGAAGATGAACGACAGGAAGCAGAAGATCGCGGACACGGAAAAGGAGCGCTCAAAGCACGCCAAGGATCATTTTGAGATTGTGAAGGAGCTGACGGATACCTTCGAGAGCCGTAGAATCGATCTCTATTCCCAAATAAAAGAATTGAGTAAACTGTGGTATCAAATATAGCGCGCCCCCAACCCCAACCCCGATAAGTAAAATCCTTGTCAAATATCACCTTCGCATTTAGCTCGCGCATCGGCCGTTGGGCGGATATAAGTTTTAACGTACAATATTTATACATGTATGTATATGCGTGCTTGTGAAAATTTTCAACTCAGATGCCAAAATCAATACCCTCGAGGATTTCAAAGCGGCGGACGCGGCCCTGAGGGAGAAGTACGACTGTAAGAAGGAGTCGATGGCCGAGGAGGAGAGGAAGCTCCAGAGTACCCTGGCCGATCTGGAGTACAAGGCGAAGACCCATAAAGAGAAGTGGGGGGCCGCCGAGCAAGCAAGCACCGGTTAATAGGGGCTCGCGGTGCTCACGCTCCCCTTCGTTGTGTGCTTCAGCTTGAAGAGAGAGGCCAACCGTAAGATACTGGAGGTATCGAGCTCCTTTCAAGTCGAGCTCAAGAGGGCCGTGCCCGAGAGCGTGCAGCGGATAATGCGCGAGAACGTCATCCTACGGGGCGAGCTCTACCAGCTGCGGAACGACCACAGGGACATGGTGGACGGCATCTACGCCCACAAGTACGCGCGCGAAAATGGAGATTATTCCCCCCCGCCCCCACCCTCTCTTGTCCTAAATTGTCTCGTCGCCGATTAGGAACCACGCGATCGATTACCAGAGGAGGACGAGGGAGGACAGGATCAACACCAGGCGTCACGTACTGACCACGAAGGTCCAAAGGCTCCTGCTTGAAAAGTTGAGCGCCTCGTACGGTACGGCGAGGGAGGAGCTGTCCAAGTCCTTCGTCGCGGCCGAGGGATACGAAAGGGATTACGTCGAGCTTATGCAGTACCTCGGGAGTCCGGCCTCCGATGAGAAACACCTGCGCAGGAGGAGGTTGGAGGTCCTCTTTCATCGAGAGATGGTCGATCTTAAGTTTGCCAATGTCCTGAGGTCCAAGACGTCGTCTGCATTGGCAACCTTATCCAAAACGTTGAGCGCATTGAAGAGCTACGCTTTTAATACCGCTGTGCCGGTGAGTGAGCCACTCGGCGTTGGAAGCGCCCTTGAGCTCTTCGAATAGGAAAGAAATAATCCAACGGACGAGTGCGCGGTATTTTGGCCCCGGGCGCGCGCGCTCGCGATATTTTATCGGATACGTTTGATTCCCTTGGCAAAAGCTGCCGAGTGCGCGAGGACGCAAAAGTGAATCGAGGTTGTTATTCAACAGGCCGGGCGTTCGAGCGTCGAGGATTTGAAATTCGAAGGGCCGAGCTTGGAGAGCTTCGTATATTACTTATCGGACATAATTAAGAATTACGATGCCGGCGAATCGTTGGCCGAATACGAATCGTAAGTGTCCCACCCCCCGATCGACGATCCTTCCTCAATAATATATATATATATGTATGTGGAACACGCGTTTGGCTCGCAGGGTCGAAACAGTGGCGGACGCCTCGACGGCCTACTCCATAGGTGATTTAGGATTCGAGCCCAAGCGCGTGAAAATCTACGAGGGCGGCGAAGTCGATAAGGCTCGCAGCGCTACACCGGGCGGTCACTTGGTGCCGTTGGACGAGCTCCTGGAGGTGAGACGAGACTATCCATTGCTCCTTGTCGAGGGCCTGTCCAATACCTTTTTTTTACGAACGCTGCTGCCCCCACTTCCCCCCAGCAGGAGGAGTCGGGCTCGTTGGCTCGGAGCCACTCCGAGAGCTCCGGCAGTATCAGCACGCTTCTCAGTAGCGGAACCACGACCAGCGGTAAGAAGCCGTCGATGGATTACCTGGACAAGAAGCTGGAGGGCATGTCGAGCGGTATGTCGGAGACCGAGGAGCACGAGTCCAATTACAATAAGTACGAGAATTATTTGGATTATGCTCAGGATTGATTTTAATTGTAAACAACGATTATTGTTAATGACAACAATGGCAATTAATAATAATAATAATAATAATAATAATAATAATAAAAAGTTAACAACGCCGGTAGGAGCTACGCGCAATGCTTCTTTATCCGGTGAGTCATTGCTTTTTTGGCCTCTGTCCCTTCCCCAATTTCCTCGTGCTTCTTTTGACGAGGGCACTTTAGCGGCAGCCGAACAACTGCCGTCGACGAGGAGCGTCGATCCGGCCTGCGGAACAACGAGACCGTTCCCGTGGTTACTTTTTGGTGATCTTCGCGTTTATTTTGTGATCCGGTTTGACGAACCTCTTAGTCTTGGCTTTGCTTCGTTTTCTACGGTGTAAATAAAAGAGGTTATTGTTTTTTTTCTCCCTTCGATAATTAATTAAGCATTCAAGATTAATCAACGCGCTCGCTCATCGATAAGCCAACGAAAACGAGCTGCGCATACTTACAGGACGAGCGAGCCAGGGGCGACCATGTTTCTCTGCTGAAGAGACTTGTACCTCTCCTTCAATAGGTTACCAACCGGTTGGGCGCGCCTAAGGCTTCCCGATAATTCCTCCCCCATTTGGAACTCCTGCTCGATGGGCTCGAACTTATTCTTGCTCAGTGTCTTGGTCTTCAGTTCCCTTTTGGCCTTGACCTTCAATCGCTTTTCCCGCAGGCTCTCCTCTCTCCTCTGCTTGTAGGATATCTCCTTCGTTAGACTCTTAAGGTGGTAGATGTCCGCTACCTTTCTCTTCTCGACTTTCTCCTTCAAGTGCTGCTGGCGCAATTTCTGCTGCTCCCTCTGCTTACGGCGCGTGCTCAAGGTCTTCTTCGTATTTTTCGCGGGCTGGTTGACGGCCGGCTTGAGATTCGGATCGCTGTCTTCGTCGCTCGATGCATCCTTATCCCCTTGAAAATTGGGCAATCCTTCCGACATTTCCTTCAACTCTTCCGCTTGCTTTTGCTTAGGCGTGAGCTAAAATCATGAGCCAATGAGTCTACGGCGCTGGGATTAATTATTTCGACGGAGCAGATGCGCCCGGGTGATAAACTCGAATGGGAAGGGGCTTAGGTAAAAAATTTTCACTACCTTACGGAACATTTTTCTCGTGACTCGATCGAGGTGCTCGTCTTCTTTGATCAATTTTATTTCATCGGCGGCTACGTGAGAGAGTAATTCTTGATGATCGGCGTAAGACGGATTGTAAGAAGTGCCCGGATGCGGCGCCACGATGACGGGCAATACCGACGGTTTTTTGTGCAACGACTTTGGAATTCTTTTTTGCTTTCTTCCTGTATTTGCCAATACGTGTATTTTTGTGTTATCGGAAAGCCATTCGTTTTTTAACTCTGGCTCGACGGACTTCTCCTGCCAAATGTCAACGTTAAATTCTCCCCTCTTCGATTGATTTGCTTTATTCCTTTCGGTTAGCAATTTATTTTGTATCGCTACTCTTTCCTTCAATTTCAATTTGCCGCTTAATTTTCTTTTACTTTCTATTTGCTTCAATATAGTACTTTTTCTTTCCTCTTTAGTTTTAACTCGGTTCCTCTTAACGATTGGATCGGGCACTGCTGTGCACGGTTTTAAGCTTGCAAAACAACGCGGCTCTGATTTTTTCAATAACTCCCTATACTCCTGCTTGGTTAACTTATTGCTTTTGATAAGAATATTATCGTCTTTGCTTTTATCAATGATAAATAATTCTTCATCTTTTCTAGTAGCAAACGGAGCGCCCAATCTTTCTTCTAGCCTCACATCATCCAAATAATTATCAACATCTTTTGTATCCACAAACTTTCTCCAAGATCTCTTTGTCTTTTTGGATACCTTGCGTTTTTTACCCAGTGTATTTAACATTTTGTAAAATTTAATAAGACCCTTGCAAAAAAAATCCTTCTGGCAGTGATATCTGCAATGAACGAATTAAGCAAATTAAAAAATACAATGAAATAAAAGGTTCTTATTCCATGCTCGTATCGTGCATTACGAAAATATTATTACGTAGTTTTCAAGGTACCAAAAATCACTAATCAAATACTTCAAATCGCCTTTAAAACATTAGCTACAAGGTTAAATTAGCGAGTGCACGAAACATCACGTTCGGTTTTCTCAAAGCTACGGAAGTTTTGTGATTCTTTTGGTGTCCCTAGTACTATTTCTTGCATAAGTATTGTTATTGGCAGGCGCTTTGTAATCTAGGGACTTTTGTTTTGTAACTCGCATTTGGCAACGTTGCCATATTTCACCACGATTGCGGTTCAATTGATTGGTAAATTTATCCGTATTTTAATATATTTGCAAGTTACGAACATTTATACGCGCGCACGTGTAAAATATATATATTCAGAGTAATTATTACGGCGCTTTCTACGTTTGAATCGTGCTTTTCCACTTACGAACTTAATCCTATTCGCAGAGTTTTTAGTTTAAAAAAAAAAAAAAATAGTTAAAAAAAAAAAGGAGGTGAAAAACTTAAATGCCTATTCGGCAAAATACAAAAGAAGTCAGGTACAAATTTTGCAAGGCGCAGGGATGCTTTTTAAAATCTAAGACGAGCTCGCGCGAATTTTTAGCTCCTTTTCAAATTCCCCCTCGGATGCCAAAATTTCCTATGATGCAACATGGCGTCAGTTGTGGCTGCCACTTGACAACATTGTAAATCACTTGCAGTGTTTGGACATTTTGGATAAAGTTGATAAATTATCGACAACTTAACTAATAGTTATTTGGTATTATTGAGAATGAGTGACGATGATCGAGACATCGATATCGAAAGCGACGTAAGTTATTATTCCTTAAATGGAGGTCGCTATCCTTTCGTTGAATTTTTCGTACAATTATCCCGAAGCGAGCGTAAAGTAAATTTTACTGTTTGTTTATCTCGTGATAGGAAGGCGACGATTCCGACTCGAGGCAGAGGCATTCTAACAACCAGCAGTACTTCTCGCAGGTGAGCCGCTTAAATTTATTGCCAACGGTAATTTTATTGTTAAAATGATTATTTCCACGCAGGCCGAAAAGCGAGCTCATCACAATGCTCTTGAAAGGAAGCGCAGAGATCATATTAAGGACAGTTTCTCGAGCTTACGGGATTCTGTACCATCGTTGCAAGGTGAAAAAGTTGCCAGCAGGGCTCAAATTCTTAAAAAGGCAGCAGAATACATACAGTTCATGCGTCGAAAGAATACCTCCCATCAACAAGATATCGACGATTTGAAACGCCAGAACAACCTCTTGGAATCCCAAAGTAATTTACTAAGAGTTCACAAACGATGGCTGTGAAATATTTTTAATACCTCAATATGAAAGAGAACTATTTTCTTTGGTTGAGCATTTAAATTACAAGGTTGAATTATCTTTCAGTTTTCTATTAATTTGAAATCCTTTTTAAACGTAACTGCTCTTTAGGCCATCAAATTCTACTGCCTAATTGCCTTTATTCGAAGTCCTTGAAACTACCTCTATTTATATTGAGTTACAAAAATCTATAATTCACAGCTTATGAAAATCAAACGCTTTTCTTTACATTTAATAATTACTCATCACAGATTCTTTTTTACATGAAGTACGAACTTTAGAAAAAGCAAAAATCACCGGACACTTTGCTGCTGAATCTTGTGAAGTATCTAAATCTGATTCCATAGGAATTGGAAACTATAATGATTCTGAGTCAGAATCGTCTGACAGTGAAACTGGCAGAACTATACGTCACCCGAAGAAATTGAAAGTTGCAGGTCTACACCATTGATTAATTAACGATTAATTATAACAAATTTTTTTTGAGTGTTTTGCTCAGAACTTTATTTTCATAAATCAATCGACTCATTGTAAGTAATATTGATGCATATGTATATATAAAAATATATATACATATGCACACACCCGCGCACGCACACGCACACACACACACACCGACACATATACGCGCATACATATATACATATATCTATATATACATATATTATAAAAACAAATGTAAAGTAGGTACTTATTTAAAACCATAACAAAATAGATTCATTATCCACATTAAAAAGAAAGGTAATTAAGTTAGTTAAGTTGTTTTTAAGTGCTCGTAACAATTAAGTATTGCTCTTTTATTTTTGATGCCTAAAGCAGATATACTGTTGATTTAGTAAATAAGCCTAAATTGTACAATTGTTGGATAAACTTTTATCCGATGTACGATGCTTGCGCATCTTTCTGTAAAAAAGCTATGTAGGTTATATAAAAAAAGGGGTTTATTTTAATAATTTAGTCATTTTATTTGATCATTAAAAAAGTCTTTATTCAAAAAAATATATATATTTCGTCATTCTTTAATAATAATAATTTTTAAGAATGGTTACAAATCTATTTTACAAATGATTAAATATGAATCGCTAAAAGACAAAGACAAATTTGATTGAAGCTTCATCCGATTAAAAATTCAAAGTTTTCGGCGAAAATTCTTACCGCGCAAAGTAAAGATAAGCTTTTAGTTTATCGTAGCATTTCTCCATTCTCTTTAAAAAGGAAATCAATATTTTTTTGATTAAAATTATGACGTTAGGTAATCTGTTTTTCAATTTACCACTTATCCGTAGCGAAATATCAGGCTTAAATTAAATTAAATTTTTATATTTTAACAATAACAGGTTACAAATCTTCATTTTGTACAAAAAAATAAACTTCGAAATATTTATATTAAGCAATGTAATTATATAGTTACTAAATATTTCTTGTTTATATAATTTTTAAAAAAATATTTACAAAAATATTCAAAAAAATTCCAGCACCTTTGGTGTAACAAACAATTTTTGTTAGCATTTATATGATTTTAAAAATAAATGATAATAATTTGAATATGTTTTAATAGAATATTTTTGTTGATTGATTATTTATATAAAAAAAAATATAATTTAGTTGAAAATTTTTGAAAATATTTATTGTCAATAAGCTTAGACGATTATTTTAGTCCTTCGAGTTAGTTTCAAATAAAAAAACATTATATATAAAATATATACGCATAAATAAAAATTGATAGATTTACCCTTTTGTGTTGTTTTTAAATAAATTATTTTAAACATTTCATTATATGTTTGTAAAGGCGTAAAGAAAGTAGTAAATTAATTATTAAGTACAATATTAATCGTATAATAGTCGTGTATAATATTATTTCATACAAGCGCTTCAGGTGTTTAAAAATTTTATATAAAATGTATACTACGTTTCATGTTTTATATACAAAATATTTAGTACTTCGTGTAAGCTAATGCAAAATAAAATTGAATGAATATATAATGTTCCAATTAGCGAGTTAATTTTTGAATAATTATAGTGAAATATGAAACTGGGCATATGAAAATAATAGTTCAGTTAAATAATGTACATTGTAGAATATATAAAGTTAAGTAAACAATAATAAGACAGAAATTAAGTTTATCCGAATTTATAAGCCTTAGAACTAATTTTTTAAACGCACCTTTTTATACTTTATAAAAAGTTGAAACAATTGATTGTCGTTCTGCAATATTACCTATCGATCTCTATTATTCGTTATGAATTCATGCTTATTTATCAGGAACAACGTCAGGCAACAAGTAAATTTATATAAATAATACATAATTTAATAACTATTTGAATTTAGGGTAGCGAATATCGTAAGATTAATACAACCAAAAAATAAGCATAAACGATGAAAATAAACATGGCGATGGAAGTTAAAAATGTTCGAAATACATATGTATTATTATCTCAGTTATAAAAATCTCGATATTATAATCAAACAGATGCATTTTGGTCTTACGTATCATTTGTGTATGATAATACTCGAGCAATCGTTTCAAGTGCTATAACATGGCATAACAAGTATGTTTATTACATAATTCGTTAGACACCGACAGTAAACAATTAGACGTTAGATAATTACAAAATTTGTTTTATCAATATTATGCATAATTAAAAATTCCAACGACTATAGCTAATTGTGTACAATTGTTAGAAACAAAGTATTAATTCGTGTAATTTTCTCTAATGAAACAAAAAGAAAATCTTGGCTAAAAGTAAAATATTCCTTTTGGTTAATTTTAATTTAAAAAAAATTAAAAACCGGATCTATTCGAAAACAATTCAAAATCGCTCAAAATTTTATAAAAATTAAAAAACTTTTGATCGAGTAATTGAATTGTCCCGATCAGCTTCAATTTCATTTCATTACTACGATAAATACATTTTACTTGGCAAATCACGTGTAGTAATGCTGATGATTCCACACGAATAAAGTACTTTCAGACAAGTAACGATTAAAACGAATTTCATTTTTTATTTTTCACCTTATTTTGTATTTTGATACAATAATTATGCCTAATAGTTTGATCTAATCTTCAAAAGTTATGAATTCTTAGAAAAATCTACGTTCTTAAATCAACGAGCAAAAGTTTTTATATCCTAATCGTGCATAACTTTTGGAATGCAATTTAACTAATTTTGTATCGATAATTGGATTTTTAATAATGACGTTGCGCAAGATTTATATTATCGTATAATAAAGTATGCAGTAACACATTAAGCTTATAACATCGTATAAAGGAATATATTCTGCATCTTGTAACTACTAAAGGTAAAATGGCTTTTATACGATTCATTAACTTTTTTGGCTAGAAAAAAAGCGAAATAAAAATATAAAATTAAAATCCGACCAACAATATTTTAGTCGGATTGAATAAGATTTATACTGTTGTGTTTTCTAGTTATAAATAATAAAGTATAATCAAGATTCAATATAACTGTATGCTATTAAATATATGAATGCCAATAAAAAAAAAAAATTGACGATTATGTCATTTGTATTAGTACTAAAAGTACGCAATAAATAACTTTTACCTACCGAATTCTTCTGTTGAATCAGTTATTTAATTATAAGTATAATAATTAGAATTTTATTGATTAACTAAATTTGACAAGTACGTAAGTGATGGTGCAGCTGAGTAAATTTAAAAAATCTTTGCGGCATCGAGGTAATATTTTATTTCCGAATAGACGCAAAACAATAATAAATTATTTTCTACAAATTTATTATAAATATTGTACTGAATTAATGTGCACCAATGAAATATTTAGGTAGACATGGATAATGAGTCATTTCTATACAATCTTAAACTATTATTTCTATATATATATGTGTGTGTTAAAATAGTATATATTTTCAAATCAACAAATTTAACAAATGTATCGACTGATTAATCGATTATTTCATAAATATAAAGGTAAATTAAAATCGAAATTTGAATTATGATATCTAATGTCGTTTTATTCATTTAATTTAATTCTATTAGAGGCTAATTGAAGAACAATTGTGTATATTTGAATAATAGGTAGATCGATGTATCTGATAGGAAAGAACTAAAATTCATAATAATGCCACGGATATACATATATACATATATATGTATTGAAAATAGTTACTTTTATTAATTAATGACCTCGTGCATTAAAGGCAATACTGCTATCGTAAAGGAATTTGAAAGAAACAAATTTAAGAAATGTATCGTACTGTATTTGTTTATTCAATCGTTGCGGCTTAAATTTTTCAAGATTAAAGTCACATTTTTAAGGATGAAAATAAATACCTATAAATCCTGTAATCATTGCACTGCAAAAAATAATACATTGTACGTCTTAAAGTAATATATATATATATATATATATATATAGATTTATAAACGCTTCGTACACAATTGCCGAATGAAAGCCTCACGAGATTACGTTCGTTAATTCTCAAGCTTTTGTAATATTTCCTCGTTAATGAGCGCGCAAGTATTAAGAATCACGCGGACGGATCCGTAATCGAGAAGCGCACCTTGCAATCCTTGTACACGATCCTCTGCCCTCGCAATGCGACGATGCTATTGGATTTCCTCTCGGTAATCGCGTTCCCCTACTAAGGAAATTGCCACCCCGATGCTCGATAGCCGCGCGATCGATGCGCGGGCCGCTGTTTAGGCTATTTGGGCGACGCGAGTGCTTTTTAAAATGAGTTGCGAAATCATCGGTTGCGCCAAGCCACTTGTCGTCTTTTAAAACGAGGAAATAATAGAAATCATAGGGGCTTAAATGGTTCCGCCAAAATACGGGCGCCCCTCGGTTTTGAGAAATGTCTCGACGATGCGATCGTTAAACGTGCCATCGTTAACGATAGATTATTATGCGGGGAGAGAGAGAGAGAGAGAGAGAGACGCGAGCGCACACATATCGAATACAAAAAATTAACAATTACGGCGAGAGTTACGCATAACAATAATGTGAGTTACGAACAATAATGTGTACCTAGTAAGATTTAGACGCGTCGGGGTTTTTTTCTTCTTCTCCGATCATGATCTTCTAAATGTAAGCAGTTATTTTTTACGCGAAATTTTGTAAGGAAAAGAAAAAACCAAAACAAGCCAAAAAAAAAAAAAAAAAAAAAAAATAACACAATTCACGATAGCTCGAGACCTTTCTGGCTTAGTTAATTAAAAGACGTGTTTTTTTTTTTTTAATTCCTCGAGCAATGGTGGCTCGTGCGTATCGTGCATCGCGCAAAGTCTAATTAAAAATTAGGAAAGGCTGAAATTCAATCCCGGTCTGTTTTATTAAGTGAAACGGCCAATTTCCTCGGAGCTTTAATTTACACCGATGAGCGGAGGAAAAACAGCTCTTGGCAAACCTGTTGCCCACCTCTGGCGCTGCATTCTTATTAAAAAAAGATCCCAATTTTCGAGAGCTGCCACGCGCGCGGAAGAAGATTAAAAATTGCCGGACCGAGCCGCCGCCGCCGCCGCCGCTCATCGATACACGGGGACAAAACACTTGCTACCGACACCTGTGTGGGCATCCGCGAGCAACGATCTTGGGGGGAAAAGTGAAAAAAAAAAAGCAACGACAAATTAGCAAGGGAAGAATGGATTTCGAACGGGCGAGAGAGGGCTCCTGGAATCAAAAGACCTTCACCTTGTATTTCGGGGGGCTTTTGATCGAGGGCGCCTATCGCGATTGGACGCATCGCGAACGAGGAGCACTGCACGAGCAATACAAGGAAGGGGCGCACCGGGCGTAACGAGCACACGCGCTGTCCGCTATTTGTTACGCTCGGTGATTTGCACTTTGTAAACGGGCATTAAAAATAAAAGGCTCTCCGCAATAGCCGGCTTCTTCGCCAATTGAAAGAAGCGTATCCCAATCCGTTGCGTTGCCCAACGATCGAGCTGTAAAACAACGATAAGCCAGAAGATCCCAATGATCTCCAATTCGGCGATAAAGTTTTGTCAACGGTATCGACGCTCCTCAATGGACCCCGAGACCCCCGTTGTCCCGGTCAACGGATGGTATCCTCCGAAGCTTCGTTGGGCTAAGGGATCATCGACGTTGGCTCTCCGAGGCCTTGATTGCCTCCCCCCACCCCCCCTCCAACGGGGCTCAAAATAATTATATTTCTCCCGAGAGGTGTCGGGCTCCCGCTCCCCCCATCGCCTTGGAGTGCAACGAAGAACCAGAGGAGCCGCAGGTAGAGTTGATTTGACGAAGCGGCTGCGAAGTCCTCCGATCGCCGGGGGAGGAGGGCAACCGATAAACGGTAATTCGTGCGATATCGAGGCCAACGCCGCGACTCTCCGAGCGGATCGAGCTCGTCGTCCTCCTATCGCGAGGCATTGATAAGGCGAACCTCGAGTTTTTACGCGTCGCGGGTTCGATTTAGAATTGAAAAAAAAAAAAAAAGAAGAAGAAAAAGGAAAAAAAAAGAAAAGGAAAGGAAAAGAGAACGAAAAAAGCCCGAGCGAGCCGAACGCCGATGATGCTCGATCGACGTGGGGGAGGAGGAGGAGGACTGGGAGGGAAAATTCTCATCCAAGGGTTTAATTTGACGGTGGTCTCCTTGCGGTGGGGCGGCCTTATTTTAACTGGGGGGGTGGGGGAGAGCATTTTCCACAAGGATCGGGGATCGCCTTTGCCTCGTCGATCGGAGGCTACTCCGGGGCCTCCGATAATCCGTAGCGATAATTATAAACAATTTACACAAAGAACCCGCGACGTTGGATGCAAAGTTATGTAAGGCGCGCATCGAAAATACGATTGTTTTTATCGTTAACGGAAGGGAATTGCAGCGCGCGATATTGAAACGCGATTAACTTGGCGGGCGTTCAAATTTTAATAGAAACGTCGTGTGATTTGGGTTCGATTTGGGGGAAGAACGTGGCTCGCTTAGCTTTATTTATCGACTGCCGCGTCGTAGTCGTCGTCGATGTCCTTTGGAATTGCTCCTCGGCTCGACGACGCGCAGTACGGGGAAAAGGCGATTCGCCGAACGACGAGTTGAAATTGATGAAATAGCGCTCGACTTCGATCGAGCGCGAGTCACTTTTGTTCATCCTCTTGCTCGCGGAGCTCGGGGGGGGGGGGATAACACAATCCGTCGGATTTAAATCGAGATCTCAACCGGCAAGACTTGGTTGGAATCCCGCACGTGCCTCGGCTCCCTTAGCTCCAAGAGACGGGCTGGCCTCGGGGCAAGGAGGCGGCCGCGGGACAAAGGAGTTCGGACGATTCCACGTCGCGAGAGGAGCCGACAAGTTGTTATCCGCGTCGAGGAAAGGAAATCGCGGGAAAAAAATGAAGGATCCCGCCCGCGAGGAGCGGGGAGGGCGGAGTCGGCAGGTGTCGGGGGGGGGGGCGACTCCACAGGGGGATTCGCCTCGAGCCGCGTTTTTCCACGGGCGGCGCTCAACGGCGGTGCCCCTGGCGGCGCTCGTCGGCAGCGACCGGCGCTGAGGTGGACCGTGGCTCGGGGTACGGGGGGGGAAGCGCGATGAATTCCTCCCGGCGCCCCGCCAGCAGCGGAGCCCGACCCAATCCGCCCAATCGGTATATTCGGCCGTGTATTCGGTATCGGTCGGCCAGTTCCGCCTTGGCCCTCGCGTGAAACGGAAGCGGCGGCGGCAGCAGCGGCGGCGGCGGCGGCGGCGGCAGCGTCGGACTCGAGTCGAGAGCAGCGCATCCTGCCCGCGTCTCTCGTACGGCCGAGGAGCTTCAGACTCGCGCTCGCTCGCCCTCACTCGGCCGGCCCCCCTTCGAATGGTACATCCTGCTGGTAAGTGAAAACAGCAGCGCCCGAGAGATGTCCGCGAGCTGCGTCGGCCAGCAGCAGCAGGCCAACGGCGACGGCGACAAGGCCCTGGCCTCCCTAAGGAAGAAGCCCCGGGTCTCCTCGGTCGGGCTGGCTCAGCCCCCGACCAAGGTCACGGTTATCCTGGGCGCCCAGTGGGGCGACGAGGGCAAGGGAAAAGTCGTCGACATGTTGGCCACCGACGCTGACATTGTCTGCAGGTGTCAGGTACGTTCGCTTTCTCTCGCCGCCATCCTCCTCCTCCTCCTCCTCCTCCTCCTCCTAGTCGTCGTCGACCCTCCTACGACCCAACCCCGCGACTCGCGTGCTCTTCTACGACGGTGCGCGTTCCTGCCCCGGCCCCGGCCCCCGCCCGGTGGCTCGCGTCTTCGTCCTCTCGCGCACCGAGCACCGAGCACGTGTCGTTATTTTCCTTTAAAGACAAAGACGGAGGGAGCGCCCATTCTATAAATACGCTTTCCATTTAAACTCACTTTCTTGCGAGCCGCGAGACACTGGCTCCGCGTCGCATTAATCCCCCCCCCATCCCCCCCCCCAGTATTCGATGGCTCCTCTCGGCGATTCGCACGTTAATTATATATCGGATCGCCACCAGCCCATGTGTATTATTCCTCCTCCTCCTCCTCCTCCTCTTCCGTAACCTCCCCGCCCCCGCCCCTTGCCGCTGGCCTCAAGACCCGGACTATGGACGAGGCCTAGGCGCGGTCCAAGCACGCGACAGGACGCACGACGACGACGACGACGACGACACCCCAGCAATCGCAATTTCCTCATTGCTAACCTTTGTTATCCCCTTCGACCTACCGTACAAGAGCACTCTCTCTCTCTCTCACACACACACACACACACACACACACTTTATCTCCATCTCGTCCAATTGCTATGTGTTCGATGTATCGATTGATTGATTGGTAATGGGGGTGGGGTGGGGGCGGAGATAAAAACGACGAGCCGATGTGCATTGCTGTTATTGTAAAATCGTCACGTGACGCTTCAATGCTTCGTTAAAGCAGCAGCGGCAGCAGGCCTGGCCTTTAACGTTAAAATGACGCTCCTCTAAAAACACGTACAATATCACGCTGCAATGAGTAGTTAATTAACGCTAAATTGTTGTTTACGTATGTGTACGCAAACTGTTTGCCATTCGCAAGGCGATCGTTCATTTTGACGTTTACGCGAGGGAAAATTATTATTTCCCAACCAGTCGTCTTTTCCAATGTTAATTGAAAAGCCCCTTGACTTGTTGTACGATGTGACTCTTTATTATTATTATTATTTTATTTTCCTTTCTTTCTTTCTTTCTTTTTTTCTCTCTCTCTCTCTCTCTTTCTTTCTTTCTTTCCAAATCGTACATTTATAAGTACAAACAAGCACGTGTTTGCGTGATATACGATTTAGCAGCACGAAGCCAGATTTTGCATCGTTGCTGCCAAATAACTATTCGGTCGGCAATTGCCGAGATCTATATTAGATGGATATGTTTGTTTTTGGATGATAAGTATTTTAAATATTGTGTTTGTGCTATTGTATATAAAAAAAAAAAGAAGATATTTATAATTTTCAAAGTAGAATAAAAACTAGATGTATCGTACGGTCAAGTGAACTTTTTTACAACGGCATAAGTCATCTTGTGTGCAACTATTTTTAAATGGATCGTTTTATGAAAATATTAAAATTTTTAACACTCCGTTTTACGTTTTTTTTTTTTTTTTTTTTTTTTTAAATGCGAATTTCTTGAACTTTCGCGGTATGAAAGAAACACGTTTCCAATATTTAAACAGACGCCATTTGTACGTACAAGATTAATTTAAAAGTACTCGGATTGTCGTTCTCGTTAATTTTCATCGAAGCATAAAATTTGCCTCTTTGTATTATCTTGTATTTAAAGTATAAATGTAACTATAAATAAAAACAATACATTTGCGTGTCACAATATTAAACATCTCCCTGTGCATACGTATTCTGCACTAGCAAATACATGTATAAAGGGATATTCAACGATATACAATATTTACAATGCAAGGGAAAATAATTATTTTAATTAATTATTATTATATGCAATAACTACTTGCACCCTGTGCTTCAAATGTATACTGTACTTTCGCAGGGAGGAAATAATGCAGGTCATACTGTAGTTGTAGAAGGTGCCGAATACCATTTTCACCTTCTACCTAGTGGAATAATCAATCCCAGATGTAAATCCGTTATAGGTAATGATTACTTTTGAATGGACAACAATTTAAATACATCGTTTTATTTTGTAAACTAATTTTTTGGCTCTAGCTGTCGCTATGTTGTTTTTCTACCAATTCTCACAAATACATAGATAACACAAATAGATTGGTAACTTACAGATCTTTTTTTGGAACGATAGGAAAACAGAGGATGAAGAAGAAAAGAAAAAGAAAAAGAAAGAAATTGGCCGGTGCAACGATTATTAATATGATATAATTATCCAAAGTGTATAATTAATTAATTAATAATTTCAAATTAAATCTACAATTTGTGGGAAGCGCTGGATGCTCAATAGTATGACAATTTGTTCGAAGGCAGCTTCTATTTTCAAAGTCTTTACACTTTATTGAATCTTAAGAGTAAACAGTTATTACAAAAATACTTCAATGCTTAGAGTTTTATTAGAAACGGATAAATTTGATTAACAATTGCTTTCGCTGAGTTAGACAATTGTATATTAGAAATAAAATATTACGATCATATTTATAATAACATGTATTATTAGATGCCTTTCTCTGTGTCAATTGTTTTTATCATAGCATACAATAATCATAGACATTGAATTAGTACAATCACGTTTTATGCAGTTTTTAAATATCAAGTAAATAAAATTATCTCGGCATTGCATCCTGTATTGTATGTATTATTAATTTAGTAGCACAAATCATTAATTGCTAATAATTTTATTAAGTTTCTATCTGTGAATAAGAGTTGAAATAATTTTACAACGCATATGTTTATGCATATACATACATATATATACATGTATATACATATATATATATATATATAGCAAATATTTATATGTATATGCATTTATTTGGCATACCACGTCAATTGCAATGATATATTTATACGTGTTAACGATATTGAAAGAGTATGAAAAAACATATCTGTCAGAATAGTCGATTGGCTTGGATGATTTGATTTCAAATCAGCTTGCACTCTATAAAACACCGAATGAATATTGCATTAAAATTATCGTTATAGCAAGATGATTGCCTTAATTTTGATGTATGATTTTTTAGGAAACGGGGTGGTCATTCACTTACCAGGCTTGTTCGAGGAGCTCGAGGAGAACGAAGCTCAGGGGCTCATCGGTTGGAAGGACAGGCTGGTAATATCGGACAGAGCTCATTTGGTATTTGATTTCCATCAGCAGGTCGATCAGTTGCAAGAGCTCGAGAAGGGTACCAGATCATTGGGCACGACGAAAAAGGGCATCGGCCCCACCTACGCGAGCAAAGCCGCTAGAATCGGAATCAGAATAGGAGACCTCATTGGGGATTACGAGAAGTTCTCCGAGAAATTCATATCGCTCGTCGCCTCGCACCAGAAGGTCTTCCCCGCCATAAAAGTCGACGTCAAGGCCGAGCTGGATCGTTACAAGGGGTGCGTACTTTTAAAAAAAAACGCGCTCTCGCCGCTTGTCTCTATTCAATCGAGGCTCGCGCCTGTGCAATGATCGCGATCGTTAACGATGCCCTTTTCGCAGGTACGCGGAGCGCATCAGACCATTGGTGAAGGAGACGGTCTATTATCTGTACAAGTCGGTGAAGAACGGGAAGAAGGTCTTGGTCGAGGGGGCCAACGCCGCCCTCCTGGACATTGATTTCGGAACGTATCCATACGTTACCAGTTCGAATTGCAGCATCGGCGGAGTTTGCACCGGGCTCGGACTCCCGCCCTCTGTCATCGGGGAGATCATAGCCGTGGTCAAGGCCTACACCACCCGAGTGGGCGACGGTCCCTTTCCAACCGAGCTGCTCGACTCCACCGGCGAGATCTTGCAAAAGAGGGGCGCCGAGTTCGGCGTCACGACCAAGAGAAAAAGGCGCTGCGGCTGGCTTGATTTGGCTTTATTGAAGTTCACCGCAATCGTAAATGGGTAGGTACTCTGGTAGGGTGGGTGGGTGGTGGAGGCTGCTCCACTCGCCACGACAAGCACGGGAGGAAGCTCAAGAGCGATCGGCTTTGAAACGCACTTCCGCGCGAGAACGGCGCTCTTCCGGTTCCTCTGCTCTCGGGGGAAAAAAAAATACTCCCCCCCCCCCCGATTGTGGGGCGAAACGCCCCCCCCCTCCCTCCCCTCACTAATTCCGCCGATACCGGCCTTACCTCTAATCTCTCAGATATACATCGATATGCTTGACGAAGCTCGATATATTGGACACATTGCCCGTAATCAAGGTCTGCGTCGGATACTGCCTGAACGGCAAGGAGATCGATCATTTTCCCAGCAGTACGTCGGATTTGGCCAAGGTCGAGCCAATTTATGAAGAATTCGAAGGATGGCAAACCAGTACCGAAGACGTGCGTTCTTTTGATAACCTGCCCCTGAGTGCTCAAAAATACGTACAATTATTAGAGGAATATTTGGATATTCCAGGTAAGAATCGATATAGACGATTGGGACATTTCACTTTTAATAATAATAATAATAACAATAATAATAATAGCATCGGTAATAAGTATCGTATCTCTTCACTCCTTAAGTTCGATCATTAAAGATTTATATATATATATATATGTTGCAAAGTAAATATCGAGGTAAAATTGATTTTATTTACGATGAAAAATTGCCCGATCGTATATATAAAAATGCCATATTGCTTTAAATATAAAAAAAAAAAATAATAAATAAATAAATAAACAAAGCCCGCAAGACTCGACAACTAATCGCGTATAAATTGCGCGACCCTTCGACCCAACGTAACTCACGATCTTCTGTTCACAGTCAAATGGATAGGCGTGGGTGCTGGCCGAGAGAGTATAATCGCTATCTGACGTAAATTGTATAAAAAAGTGACGATACTGCACCAGTTGTAAACGTATTATTAATGATTATTATTAATACTTGGCCGATAATATGATGCTGATGCGCACACAGGATATCAACGAAAGTGAAAAAATAATCAAGGAAGTTACTTAAAAAAAAAAAAAACGATGAATGGGATATGACTCAACAAGTTTTACTCGCTAAAATTGAACAGGTGGAAGAATCGAGTATTCAAAAATACGTAATTCGCATAAATGCGGATGAGGCAATTAGGGGGAAAAAAGGAAAAAAAAATATTTTATTTTTTGAAATATTCTTTTATAATCGACGATAAAAGCAGCTGTACAAATATTTAATTATAAATGTTTAGTCATTAATTATTTAAAAAAAAAAAAAACAAAAAAAAAACAAAAAAAAAAACCGCAACACACTTATTTCTGTATAATAATCTCGCTTACGTAAAAATATTGAATATTCGTTCTCGACATCTCGAAAATCCAACTGGTACAATAACAAACATTGATTATCGTTTTAGTTCGCATTGTCGCGCCTCACGTGGACATAACATTTTGAGTCTGTTCAAGAGTCTTGGATTCTCTTCTTTCTCTTGCGCGTCGATTTTGAAACCAAATTTTTATCTAAAAGTAAACAATTGCCATTGTTATTTATTGCCCGGCAGAGGCGGAGCCGCGTAAGAATTAACTCTGCGTTGGGCGACGGCGGGGCGGGGGGCGGGGGGGAGCAAGGCGCGGGTGGTGGCTCCGAGAGAAAGAGATAAAAAGGATTCTTCGGAAGCTTGCCAAAATTCAAGTTCGGAGGTAGCGCGCGATCATTGTTCGCACTCGATCCAATTGTATCCATAATTTTGAGCGAGCGATAAGATTGATGAGGCGGCGTCTTAGCGGAATAAAGTATTTTAAATAAAAACCCATTCGGCAAGGCCCCGGCTTTATTGACTTACCCTATTCTGCGGGAGGTGAAGCAGATCCGACAGCGACTGTACGTCCTTCCTCGCCAGGTAAGGGCTCCTCTTGTACTCCTCCTCGAGGACGCGCAGCTGGCACTTGGTGAATGGGATCCTCGGATGGGAGCCGGGCCTTCGCTTCGGCGGCTTGCCAGAGCTCGGCTTCCTCGGGAGCTTAGGCGGCCGGTACCTCGTGCACCGCAGCCAGGAGAGCTCCTCTACGTTGTAGCTCCCGGGGTGGGAGTCGGCGAGCCGGCCTACCGCGCCGATGCCGCTGCTGTCGATTCAAGGGCTTCGATTAGAGAGAGAGAGAGAGAGCCCGGCCGAGCAGGTGGTGGCCCCGGTCGACTCGTACCTTGTCGCCTTGGGGGCGGCCTCGCTCGGGGAAGGAACAACGAGGACGGGAGAAGGAGAGAGAGGTGGGCAGAGCCGATAAACGGAGCCGAGCGATAGATTATAGGTAATTATGGGGAAAGAGAGAGAGGGGTAGTACCGACCTTTCGAGAAGGACACGATCGTTGGGCGAGTCGTTGGGCGGCCGCTGGATACCGCAGAGCTTCCTCAGCCAGTCGATTTTTCTCCTGAGGGCGGCGGAGGAGCCGCAGGAGGAGGAGGAGGACGAGGCGGCGACGACGACGGAGCAGGGCTGCTGGTGGTGGTGGTGGAGCAGGCTGGGCTCGGCGCGGCGCCGGGAGGAGCAGGGGAAGGCCGGCTCCTGGGAAAGGATCCGCTCAATGCTGAAGTCGCTGCTCCGGTGGCGCAGGACTCGGGAGCAGCTCTGCGTCCCGCTCATCCCGAGGCTGGCGACTGAAGCCCAGGAGCGAGCGCCGGCGGTGGCCTCTCCTCTCCCGGGCTCGTTGTTGGGGCTCTCCTTGAGCGCCGCGGCGGGCCCGCGCCACTCCTTGCCCCGTATCAATTTCACGGAGCGAATGGCAAATTAGCCGCATAGTCGCACAGCCAGGGCGGCGGGATGTATCCTCGTCGGCAGCCGATGGCTATCGCGTTGCGTTTAGCCCGGCTCGCTGGAGCGGGCCTCCCTTCGCCTAAGCATTACCTGCCCTATCCTCCCTCTCTCTCTCTCTCTCTCTCTCTCTATACATACGCGTACATATCTATCTATCTCCCAACGAGGCAGGCGACAACGACCGGGACAGACAGCCTTTGTTGCTCTCTCTCAGCTCTTATGCCGGTGCTGCTGCTGCTGCATCATCGTTATTATTATTGTTATCGTTGTTGTTGTTATTATTATCTCCCGACCGCATCTCTAGTGCCGGCCGCGCCCCTCCCCTCCCCGCCCGGTAACAACAATGTAATTGATACCGGCTCGCCGTCGGGGCTCTCCGGGGCCGCGCAGATGCACTCGCAGCCTCCACTCGAGCCTGGCTAATGCAAAAGCCACGGGGGTCGGCAACGCTGATCCGCTAATACTCGTAACTCCGCTCACCCGGACTGTAAATATTGCGCGTGCCCCGGGACCGCCTGGAATCGCCCCGATCTCTCACCACCGCCCCTACCCCCGCCAAGTCCGTCCGTCGCATCCCACTTACCACCGAGGGATGCGCCGCTCCGATTACGCTTCCCTTTCGTTTCTGCTCTCGCTTTTCGCCTTCCCGCGCGCATTTTTACGCTCCTGGTGTCATGGGCCCGCGTTGCTCCCGGCCTCTTTCTCCCTCCGCGCGCGTGGGAAACGCGATTTCCAACCGCGACCTCGCGTTTTCACGACCGCTGCGGCGATTGCGGGGGGCCCTACTGGAGTCCTCGCCCGAGCATTGCCCAACCTTGTAATAACCCAATGGCCATTCAACGATCGATGGCTCGTGCACCTTTGGGGGTTCGGTCGTACGGCCGAGATATGGAGGATCGTCAACGCGTGCCTCCGTTATTTTGCGCGCTCTGACGATTCGCCGCTTAGAATTATAAAACCGTGGACCTTATAAATAGGTGTGCGCGCATTCTTGACAATTATCTCGCTCGGGATATGATTATTCGATTGTAGGGAGGTGTCGTAAAGCGATGCTTCTCGTTAACTTACGAATGGTATCGCTGCTGCTTAAGTCAAAAGCCAACTGATCGTTATTAAAAGTACCATCTTACATTATATATATATATATATATGTATAAGGGATTCGTCCCTCCGTATCCTTTTTTCATAATTAATCTTCCTTTGATATGAATAAGGCGTAATTGCCCCGTATTATTTACACAATCGGGCGATAGTTTTATACGAATTTTAGAACCTACGTTGGATACGGTTTGTACTTATAGACATATATGTATATATATATATCTGTATGTGTGCACGCGCACGCACAAATTCATAATGGCTAATGTCGTTATACGAGAATGAGAATAGCGAGATCGTGAAGATTGCGGTCAGCGAGGGGAGGCCGAACTCGTGTATTAGATCGTGGATAGGTAAGCCTGTGTCCCGTGGGATGGAAATACATCGAATTACAAGCCAATTACCAATGATGCATTATAGTACTTGTGCCCTCTTATCCTCGAGATCGCGGGCTACCCGGTCGGTGATTCAAATTTGAAAACACCGGCGGCAATAGTACGTAAGAGGGGAGAGCCATTGGTTCGGTGTAAGGTAAAAAGACTTTGTACAAATTTATTTCGTGTAGCAATCAATGTGCAACGTTTAATTCTCATAATTTACACGCGTAATTTTTTGCGTACGAGTTAATTAACGGCCTTTACAAAGCCACGTAAATTATTACGATACAGCGTGGGCTGCTTATTATTATAAAATTTGATTCGTAAGACTTTTTAGGTTAAGTAGCTCACTTTAGGACACATTGCAGGATGATAAATATACTAATTTGACGCTCGATAATAATTCATGATTCCGCTTTGGAGATGCTCATTTTTTGAATGGAAATTCCGGATGCTTTTCTATTCCGCGGAAAAATGAAAAGTCGCAAACGCGTCCTTTATCGCCTTGATCCAATTTACTCAGGGCCAACACATCCTCGTCGGCTAATTCCCAATCGAACAATTGAATATTGTCTTTAATACGTTGCTGATTTGTGCTTTTAGGGATGGCGACGATACCGCACTGAACGATGTATTTCAATGCGATTTGCGCTGGAGTTTTTTTATACTTCTTGGCTAATTCTAAAACTGTTGCATTTTCCAACAGATCTGGCAGGCTATCGGCTCTGCCCAAGAGCCTTACTAAGCCTCGTGACCCAAGAGGGGAATAAGCAGTTATGGGAATTCCATTGCTTTTACAATATTTGACCTGAAACATTGAACGAGTAGTTTATTTATCCTATCTGGCAAAGGAAACATTTGGAATATCATTTTAATCTCGTTTACCAGCTCCGATTGCTGAAAATATAGATGCAATTCAATTTGCAGCATTGAAATTGGGACTTTGGCCACTTTATTTATACGTTCGATTTGCTTTGAATTAAAATTAGATACTCCTATCGCCTTGGTTAGCCCATTGGCGACCTGCTTCTCCATTTCTGCCCACACAGCCAAGTGATCGGTACTGCAGTCGACCAATACTTCACCGTTCTCATCTTTTGGGTGATACTCGTTTTCAACGTCGACGAGTGCAAATGGAGTATGAATCAAATAGAGATCTACGTAATCCAATTGCAAATCCTTGAGAGATTTCTTCAAAAACTTTTCTACTCCTGCAGGCCTGTTTCCACTCGGAGCTAACTTTAATGGCATAACAATGTTACTTTCTCGCAATTGAGATATTACAAAAAAAAAAAAAAAAGGTATTGTCTTTGTACGGAAGTAAATTAGTGTAAATTTTAACTCAATGGCAATTTGCAGTAGGATGCAGTACGTGGGCTCTTATGTAAAATCATCGCTTTGAGCTCCATTTGTATCCTACTTGGAACAATTGTCCTTCCGAAAGATTGCAGAACTTACCTTTGTCACGACGAATAGATCCTCCCTTTTGATTTTCCCTGAATCGAACCACTTTTTTAAAATCTTTCCAATCACGTGCTCGTTCAGATAAACAGGTGCTGCATCGATGTGCCTATATCCAGCTTCTAAAGCAAAATCGATGGCAGCTTCCAATTCTTCGGGAGATGCCTGAAATGATAAAGTTCAAGCGTTATTATTGCTCAGTGATGCGATACTTTTGAAAGTAGTAGCTTCGCCTAATGCATAGCTGTCAATTTGACATCTTGAGGCTTTGTGACAAGAGACTGCTTATACAAAGGTCGAGCAGGTAACGAGGACGAGCATTTGTGAATTGCACGAAAGTTATTTTACAGTTGAGCCGTGGGGCCGCGAAGCATTTCTTAAAAACTCTGTCCCCGCAAGGCCCGATTCTTAATGTAAAAGCGTTTGTGCAATAGTTGATACATAATTAATACGGAGCCTTGTGTTTATTAGCATTATTTTTCAACGCCATAAGAATAAGGCTACATTAATAATAATCCAATGCGTCGTAGATTTAGATACTTGGATACTTTTCGTTTGGCATTCACGAAAATTGGAATCACTCGACCAATGATATCCTTACAACGTCTTTGCGCGGCTTCCCTCAGCTAGATAAAACCGCTCTTGTTACTTTAGAGGATGCGCGCTTCTCTTCAATTGCGCCGCTAGTTTTTTGCCACGAGATAATCAAGGCGTAATTCTCGCGCTTAAGTAGCTTAGACGCTCGAGCATTATTTTTTATTGCGCCGAAGCGCGGCCTTTTTTCAAGCAGCAAGCAAATTGCCGTAGGTTGACAATTGTCAATATTGAGCATGGGAGGTTTCGTTGTCGAAAGGACGACAAGGAGAATCATTATAAAAGGATCGATAAATCTTGGAAGAAGAGTATTTTAAAAGCCATGAACGGATGAACGGATACAAGCGATAGATCAATAGTACGAGTAGTGCCCCGATGCATTTGATATTGAAATGTTAAATTAAAATATATACACACACACACGTGTAAAGAGAATTACTCGGCACTACGAGAAGAAGTAATTGGTTTTTATAATATTTTTATCCTATTTTGATGTTTGGACAGTTTGCATTTCGATTTGAGAGCCTCGTCTGGGCGACGGCAACATTTTTTAAAATAATATTGTACAAAAAGTGTGGAAAATTTTTTTCTTTACAAAACAGTTATAAAATCTGATTTCTTTAATGGTCCGCTTATCCGACTTCAACAATGAACGCTGTCCAATTAAATGCTTACGTTATTACTTATATTGTTAATTACGAATTACAAACTTCCACCTCATTTTAATAATGCTTCGTAACTTGGACGTTTCATTATGCACACGAGAGTTTTAACCATTTATTGATCGATGAAAAAAAAAAAAAAAAAAACGGCAACTTTAAATCAATTTTCGTAATTTTAGCCGTGCAACAAGTCACGTTTTGAATTTTTTATCCATTTCTATTTAATCTATTTAAATTTTTGATCGATAAGCGACTAGTCGAGATTACCCAAGTACTACAATAGATTATTTGGTGCTTAAAAAAGTTGCAAGTAAAGCAAATTTTATGACACAACAATGCGTACGATGTAGGCCAATGTTTTATAAAAGCTACTTAACATAAAATGAAAATGCTTTAAAGGATTTAAAATAAAATTCCATAATATTACACCTGCCCGTTTAATATTGCATTAAAACAATGATGATATTTAATTATTGGGAAATTTGTTTAAAGCACGTTTTCAAAGCTCGGAAACAATTCGTATTATGCTTGGGCTTTACTTCATGATTTTATCTCGATTAAGGATCCGCGGAAAGCAAATGCTCAACGAAGCGATCAATGGATAAATTGGCTTTTAAGTTTCAATTCTTTTACTACGACAATTGGTAAATATCGCGCATCGGGGTTTTCCATTTATCGAGCCGCTAACGTTTGTTAATTATTCCCCAGGCTCGACTCTGCCATTCATAAAAGTAATGGCAAATGCCAATAGACGTTACGTTAAAAGATGTTTTTATTTAAATGCGTGCAGCATCACCTGCCAAGTTCCAAATCCAACTATCGGCATCTGCTGTCCAGTAGGAAGCTCGATCGTACCTTGCATGGCTGCTTTCTAATGGTCGCTTTAACAATAAAGCCGTGTGACGAAGGCCCCCGTAAATTCACTTGGAAATGTTTCCCCGCTGAATTCCACCGTCGACGGAGACGAGACTGAAATTAACTTTACAGTTGGAGAACTCGGCTTGCGTGTGCTGAAAACGATCACGTGACCAGTGTCCCTTCCACATTCCGGGAGTCATCGAGTACTTTCATCGTCCTACATCGTTGTATCTTGGAAGTAGCGCGATAAAATAATTATAAATAAATGCCGGCGAAGGCTGCGTACTTTTGCGAGTGCCTTTTTTCACGCGCGCTTACGTGTAGGCCATTGTGCTGGGTGGGGAAGGGGGGGAAAAAAAAATAACGGCAAGTAATTACCGGTAAAAAAAAAAAAAAAAAAATTACAATGAACGGCGTTCACTTTTCAAGGCTCGATTCGTAACAATTCATAAAGATTGAGGCTTTAACTCTGTGCTCTGTGTCGATGATCAAGGACCATCTCGTTAATAATTCATTTCGTTCGAGCCATTAAGATTTATGAAATACTCATGCTAAGCATTTGCCAAAAAAAGTTGAACGGCATTATACATTATTATCGAATGGCGCCTTGGACAATTATGCATTAACATTTGTAAAAAGTTATTCGTCGAGCGATATTCAATGTTGAGCCATGCGGGGGAAAAACTAATAAATCGTACTGGACTGCTTAATAGTCTATTAATATTTGTATTAATTATAAGAATGTAGGTTAAAAAGAAATACCATTACTTCAAAGATCGGTAAGAGAGAGAGAGAGAGAGAGAGAGAGAGAGAGAGAGACTCGGGAGGTCTGGAGGGGGTGGAGAGACAGGGAAGTCAGGGAGTGGTACAAAGATAATTGGTTGAAAGCTGCTTTTCCCTCAAAACCATTCCGCATCATTAGAATTGTTTTGATCGACTCGGATTACCAGTTTTTTTTCTTTCCTTTGTAAATAATATATATATATAGTCATCGGTATTCTATTGGCTACACTATTACAATCATAACTTTTTTCATCGTTTATGTATATATTGGCTTTATTTTCGATTTCAAAGGAAAATATGACAACTTTACTAGAAAGTTAGTGTTGATTTCTCAACGTCTGTTATTGTCATTTATTATTTTGGCTATATATATATATGTTTATTTTTTTTTACTTTATTCCATTGTAATTTAATATATATATATAGATATATATATATAATTTTTTTTTCTTAAAATTAATCTTAAAAAACGGTACTGGCACTACTTTTGCTTCGATCAAGTTAATTTAAATTAATTTAATTGCATTATTTTTAACTTCTTTTATCGTTATAATGGCTCACGTGCATAATATTGTAAGAAAAGTATAATTACTATATTTATTAAAATTATGTTTCATACGTCGGGGGGAATCGATCGAATCGTTTTGTATTGTAAAATATTTAATCAACGATAAAAAATGAACGAGTTCTTAAATACTTTTTTTTTTAATACCCATGCTTAGCTTTGTTTGAAATTATTATAGTTTTTTTTTTGCGTAGAAACTTTTGATCTCATTAGAGCTGTGCTTTTCGTTTAAAACGCTAGAAAAATATTTCAATGGAGTTATTGAGTAATGTAAGGTCAATATATTTAATAGCCAGTGTTAATATATATAGACAATTTTAATAGTTGAGCATTTTTTATGTTACAATCAAGAGCATCGTATTATTTCATCTTCTTGGAGATTTATTTTAAGTTATCGTGAAATAGATAACTGTAAATTTGTAAACAATCGTAAATTTATATTAAATAATATTCATATTGTGGTGTTAGCTTCTTATCGGTATTGTTATTATAAAAAATACGTATTATTTTAATGTGGATAATTATTGATGTGTAATTCGTTTGTGATTATAATGTATTCGCGGATGTCGAGAAAAATGTTTTTCCAAGGTTACTTGCCTATCGAGCATCACAATAACAACAAATACTTTTAATCCTTTAATATCTGCTAATGGTTCACGATAACCAATACAATTCTGCTGGTTTTTATTGATTTTTTTCTAACGATTTGCGCGAAATAAAATACGTTTTAACGTAAACAAGAGCAATTGCGAGCACATTGATTTATGCATACCGATAAGAAGGTCGTCTCGTTAAAATTTTTACTCTCAAAAGTTTATAATTAACGATTCGCCTCGCTATCGTAGCTGAACTTTTCAAACACCGATTAATTGTAATTCGGTAACGATAAGTGCACAAAGAGCAGCAATGAGAAGAAAGAGGGATGAATCGCCCAACCGCTTTACCGCTCAAGCACACGAGTCAAAGAAAAAAAAAAAAATAAATAAATAAAGCGTTCGGTATAGTTAAAAGAAAGTAACCAATTTGCTTTTTATTATTATTATTATTATTATTTATCGGTCGCATCGAGCCAATACGCAAAAGAGATATTGAAATTTTCGCGTATGAATATTGTAAAAACCGACTAGAATCGCTTATTTCGCAACATCAAGTCCCTACTTATGACGTACAGATTTAAAAGCTATTCATTCCGATGAGCGAACGTGGCTCGAGACTCGTTTCGCGCGCGCCTACGAGGCTCCGTTTTCAAATTGAGCTACAATGGCAGTAAAAGGAGCGGCAAAGGAGCATTAAAGGTGGAATATTTGTTGCAGGAAGACGACTTTGAAATTGGAGAACAATGTTGCTCGAGGATATTTAACGAAGAAGAAAAAAGAAGGAAAAGAAAAATGTACACTTGTATCAATTGCGGCGAGCCCGCAGACGAACTGTACCGTCGCTACAGTTCCAGTGTCCTCAAGGTTGTCAAATGCGTAAGTTGAATTATCAGTCGATAGACGTTGGCGAACGTTCCCCTACGACGATGCTCTCGTTGGCCCGCCCCTCGACGTTCAATATCAATCGGTCGACGGGGGGTTTTTTTTTTTTTTCGGCTCAACGATCAGCCGCGCGTAGGCTCTGGGGGGCAAGCGAAGGACGAAATTTCGATCCAAGGCGATCCAAGGTAGGAGATTGTTAATGGCCGGTGGTTGTCTTTCAAGGACAAATGCGGAAAGCTGGCGGACAAGTACATAGAGTACGACCCGGTGATAGTGCTGGTGGATCTGGTGCTGCTGGAGAAGCCGGCCTACCGGCACCTGCTCTACAACAGCGGCTTCGACTCCTACTGGAAGCTCATGATAGTCGTGGTCCTCGGCGAGGCCTTCTGCAAGTGGGCGAGGAGGGCGGCAGCGGAGGGGGAGCCCGCGAGCCCGGCCCCGACCACCGGAGCGAGCCGCGTCCTCGTGCTACAGGGCGAGCGCAATTTCTACCTGCTGCTGGGGGAGACGGCCCTGGCCCTCGGGGCCTTCGCCCTCGTCGTCCTCGCCATAGCCGAGCTGAGGCTCCTACTGCCGGGCGGGCGCTCCCCCAGGTACAGGCGCCTCGACCTGTTGCGCGCCCTCGCGGTCGGCGGCTGCGCCAAGCTCCTCGGACTGCTGAGCATCATCTGGCGGAACATCAGCCCCGGGCCCCACCACGTGCTCATTCACGGCTACACCGTCCTCTGCCTGCTCACGGCCTATTCAGGTATACGTTTGGCACCGACACGAGTCTTTTGGCTCGGAGCACTTTTTTCACCGATGACCCTCGATGAGCGATCGATTTGCCTTAAGGTACCGGCACTCGAGTTGCGCGCACCATCGAAGAAAATAATGTTAACAAGGCGCGCTCGTGCACGTGTTAGGCTGCTGTCAGAGCTTTTATTTTCTTATCAATGAATCTTATACTGCACTCGAATGTACTTGGTGCTACATATAGAAACGGTTTTTTTTTTTTTTATAAATAATGTTGTATTGTTGAGTATATTTATACAATTTATATATATATATATATGTGTGTGTGTGTGTATATATACCACATATATAATATGAAAATTAATTCGCTATACGATTGATTGGCTGGTAGTTAAATGCTTTAAATAAATTAAATTAATAAATACACGAGTGTAAAAATAATCGGTTTTAAGCTAGTAGGAAAACATAATTCTTCTTCTTTTTTTTTTCTTTTAAATCACAAAAACTTAATAATTTGTAAAGTACAAAGATACTTTATAAATAGAATAAAATTATTATATAACATGTTTTATGTATATATATATGTATATATATATATATATATATATATATATATTGTTGTTTTATTTAATTTATATTCTTTACATCTGTAAATATGTTTTAAACTTATTCTCTGCTACGTTAATTCGCATACGATAATACTATATATAACAATTTATTTAATTGTACATTTAAATTTGTGTTTGGTCTAAAATGATCCTTAACCATTACAAAATATGCATAAAAATAATTTGCATGATCGTTTGAGCATGAATTCTTTTACTTTATCTTGTAACAGCAGAAGACATTTATTTATTGATTATAAATACCAATGATATGCAATAAATCAATATTATCTATCTATATCGAATTTTAGAGTGGTTTTTTTTTTACCCGTAAGAGCACAAGCAATAAATATTTATTTTATCTTGCAATGTTTGCATTAAATTTTCCGAACTCCCCTTCCTCGAACCTTTCGTCCCACCTTTATAAATTTCTTAGGTATAATAGCACGGATTAAATTATAACGAATTTAAATTGATTGCAATAAGCCGTATCGATCGTCGTTAAATCTTAGCATTATCCTCATAAAAAAAATCTAATACCTGCATTATAAATCAATGGTTGGTTTTAAAAATAATTTTCTTTTCAGTTGTTTGCGAAAGCGGAAGAATTGGGTCTTTAATCGGACTTGCCGGTGGACTCTTGGCCCATAACTACGTATACGATATAATGCCTGAATTATACTTTTCAACTGCTAATGTAACTTTATTGCGAAGGTAAGATTATTAATTGGTGTCGCGCGTCGAGGGCCGCGCTCAAGCATCCTTGACCGGTAGAATATTCCAACCGAATACGAGCCTATCGAAGCCACAGGAGAAGAGATTGCACGAGCTGTTATTGTCCTCGGTCCAAGCCAGCGAACAGACCATTCGACGGTGACCCTGAAAGTTATATCAAATTTATAGCAATGATTTACCCTAGACGTTAAGAATTGAAATTTTAGCGCACTCTGAATAATTTTCCACGAAGAATTGCTCGCCGATCGTATAAAATTGTATTCTTATTAATTTTTTTTTTTCCTTTTCTTTTCAATAAACAATTGCGAAGGACAATTTGACGTCTTGTAAAAGCAGGCAAAATCTTAAACAGTTGTTGTTGCAAAGTGACCAAAATTCTTTACCCGTCTATTCGTCCTCGGCAATCTAGCCAAGCGCTGTCCGGTCAAATCGAACAAGCGAATCTGCCTATTGTCGTGGGGAATGGCAACGACTCCCGCACCGGAGACCGCCAATCTATTGGCCGAGCTATCGCCGCGAATGGTTGCCAGAGGACTGCGAATGTTGCGCAACTCCCAGACCTTGACGCTCCTGTCGTCCGAGGCCGAAACAATTTTGTCCTCCCTGGTGAAGACGGCCGAGGTCACGGTCCTGAAAGCAGAGGTTGGAAAGATCAGGGCTCCCGGTGGGCCGGCAGCGTGGCTCGGACTTACTCTGTGTGCCCCTGGAAGACCGACACTGAGTGGAAGGGCTCCCTGAAGTCCCAGAGGCGAAAGGTGCTGTCCCGACTGGAGGTTACGCACAATCGCTGGGCGTAGTGCGTCGCTACGTGGGTGAGCTTCTGGTCGTGGCCGCAGAGCGTGTGGATGATCTCCCCGGACTCGGCGTCGTAGAGGTTGGCCGTCCTGTCCCAGGAGGCCGTGACTATTTGCTCGGTGCCGAAGAGCCAGTCGGCCGCCATGACGGCGGCGGTGTGCCCTATCAATTCCTTGACGGGGGTCCTCAGGGTCGGGGCGGCCTCCTCCTCGAGGGCCTGGCAGCCCTCGGCGCCCACCCCGGGGCCCGCGCCTCGCTCGCCCCCCATGGCCATCAGGTCCTCCAGGGAGGAGGCCCTCTTGGGTAGGTTCCAATTGACGGCCGCCTGCCACATGTGGGCGGTGCAGTCGCCGCTGGCCGAGAGGATCAGGTCCTTGCTCGGGTGGAACCGGACGCTGTTTACCGAGCCGCTGTGGCCCGTGTACTGGAGCAGGCACCGGCAGCTGTCCATTGCCCAGACCCTGGCCGTGTGGTCGGCCGAGGCCGTTGCGATTATCGGCTGGCCGCTTCGGCCGACCGACACCTCCCAGACGCCGTCCCTGTGGCCCCTGTACTCCTTTTGGATGCTGCCCGTCATGGTCGGGTTCTTGAAGCTCGAGACTATTTTGCTCGTTTGAGCCTTCAGCTTGTGGGAGGCCTTGACCTTCTGGACCGGGTTGCCACTGACCGCTGAAACGCACCATCGTTGCGAGCCACTGTTAATGCGTGTACACGTGCGCGCGTGTGTGGGTGGGTGCACGTATGCATACTTTGTCAATTTACCCATTGGGTAAGTATTTGGTTACTTATGAAAAGAGCAGCAAGGGTCATGCGTAACGAAGGAACGAGAACAAGGACTCACATTTTTGCTTGGCAAAGTTCTTATTATCCGAGTAATCTTGAAAATCTGTTGGTAAGCTGCGTTCTCCTGCTCCATAGCACTCTCTTTCCAATTTTTCGTTCAAGGCCTCGATTTTTTCTTGCACTACAAAAGAAGGAGCATCGACGAGTCTGATTAATTAACACGGTAAAAAGGGACAATAAGGTACGAGCTAATGAACCAGGCAAGTTACTCACGGCCAGAATTTTCAATGCAAAGTATTTCAAATTCCTTCTCTATCTGCTGAAACAGATCCAACAACTTTGAGCGAAGCGCCGGTGGTATCGAACTATCTTCGGCATCTGATCGAAAATTAATATAATGTAAAGCAGTTTGCTGAAGAGGAGTGGAGCCACTTTGTTGAGATTGTAACTCTGTATCGGTACTACTTTGAACCCTTGGTATCGAGATTCTTTTTACTTTTCCACTGGCTTTATTACCTGCTGTAGCCGATGGTTCTCCAGGCATGATTGACTACTCGATTGCAACAATTTTATACAAAGCTATATTAACAATCGCTCGGTCGGATGGTAATCTTAACTCGCCACGGCAATTGGACGGTCTGTTTCATTTGTCAAACGAATTCCTGAAATAATACAAAGCACAGGGTGAAATTTTCGCTCTTTGGAACGAGTGTCTAAAAATACTGACGTCATTGCTTTCAAACGCGCGACGAAAAAATTACTAGAACGCGCACTTTTGAATAATTCTACGAGAGTCACTAAGAGAACTGTTTCCGAGGACGAACACTGCCAGGCGCTCGTAATAATAAAAACATTGCTCTCTCGTTGATTCGAGAGCCCGGGATACGTTAAATGATTCTCCGACCGACTGTCGGTACTCTTTCGTTCTCAATCGTCAAAACCCACGGGCCAACAATAAATATCTCTAGGCAATCAGCCTTATTTATAATATCGATCGAACGATAAAATGCAAATTACTCCTAATTATAAATACGATCGATGTCAGCATCGCGAATCCACTTAGGCGATACTTACGAGGGCCGCTTTTGTCCCCGCAAGGTTATATTTGTGCAGCAGCGCTTCGATACAATTTGCCATTCCGATCACATGACGATTACGCCAATAACTTCACACCGACTGGTTAGTTCGAAAAGAAATCATCCTTCCGCGTTTGTGACTCGTTCGATGGCTCGACAGGGGACCACCAGCGAGGCTTCGAATCGAGGGAGGCGGTAAATTTTATCTTTCGATTTCTCTCTCTCTCTCTCGGGCGCGGAGCCTCGGGGGAGGAAGAATTATTATCCACGGGACAGGGGCCGTCGTTGTCTCCGTGCACGGACGACGCGGTGCAGCGGCGGCGTGCGCGGGGGCCTTTTCCCGTGCACACAAGCGGGCGCGCGGATGGACTATTATCGATTCGTCGTCGCGAGCAGCGACCATTTCAAAAAGGGGTAGAGGAGCGCGCCCACGCCAGGTCGCGCTCGGGAGAAAGCAAAGGAAGACAATACACAACGACGAGCTCGAACGGCTCCTAAGAAGGGATCAGGGCTCCGAGTCCCCAGCGAGGGCTCCCGTGTAAAAAAAAAAAAAAAAAAAACATACACGCATAGAAATCGGAGGAGCGTGATTCGCGCGGCGAGGTCGCCGGAGCCCGCTTAGGAAGGGAGCAGCGGGAGGCAACGTCGGCGAGCGCCCGGGAAGCGGCCGAGGCGAAAAACGGCAGCGAGGAGCAGACGACGACTTTGAGCGAGCCTTTGGCGGACTCGGGGAGCGGGCGGGGGCTAGGGGGCCTCCAGTCGTTGGTTAATTTTACAACTGATCCCGGTCACGGAGGTCTTTGGCGGCGGGCGGCGGCGGCGGCGGCGGCGCTCGACGGGGGGAAGGCAACGCAACACCTACGGGGCCACGACTGACTTTATCTCGAGGGGCTTATCGTCGGCTTTATTGTAACGCGCGCGATTGATAGCGAGGCATCGTCGGTCGCGCCGCGAGTCCCGCAGCCGTGGCTCGTGCGCTGTTGATAAAGCACCGAGGGAGGAAGCTTCCACGTCACCCAAGCGCGATGCTCGGCGATTTGACTTAGGTTACGTTCCGCGACCCGCTCCTCGCCGACTCGAGTCTCGCCAATCGATAGTAATGCTGTGAGCGCGCGCTCGTAAAGAAATAGTTTGTTTTTTTTTTTTTTTTTTTTTTTTCTCCCTCCCCCCCCTCTTCCTTTCTTTTTTTTTTCTCTCCTCCTCCTCCTCCTCCTCCTTTCACCCCAAAAAATACAATTATGAAGGCGAGGAAGCTGTTCGCCATTCTTGGAGCTGGCTTGATTTTGGCCTGCTGCATCATGATTTACCTGATGCTCGACGTGAGCGTTTTCCCCCAGAGTCGCGGAGCCAAGACCAACGTCAACGACGTAAGTGCATTTTAATCGGCAAACTTATTCAAAGCTACCTCTCGGGGGTTGAATTTTTTTTTTTTTGCCTTGGGGGAAGGGGAGGGGGAAAAAAGAAAAAAATTAATCGCTCCACTCCTGCCTACTTTCATTTGCCAATCGATGTTCGTTTTAGAATCAGTGGCTTCACTTTGAAAACAGATTGTCCAAGCTCGAAGAAGATTGGAGTCGCCAGCATCAGGCTATGAACGTTCTGCAAGTGGCAGCTCAGAAAAAAATTGACCCATCGCACGATGGAAAGAGTCTCAGTGCAAATTTCTTATTAAATTTAAAGACAGATAAATCTGCAGTATGTACATTAAATTTTAGACAGATACCAGAAGTCGATATTCAAATGCTTGATATTTATAAACAACTAAAATTTGATAATCCAGATGGTGGAGTCTGGAAGCAAGGTTGGAATATTAAATATGATGAAAAGCAGTGGCATCCTAATAGGAAGTTGAAAGTTTTTGTGGTGCCGCATTCTCATAACGACCCAGGATGGTTGAATACTTTTGAAAAGTATTACACGTATCAAACTCAAGGGATACTGAACAATTTAGTGACAAAATTATCAGAGGATAGAAGGAGGAAATTCATCTGGGCTGAAATATCATTTTTCAAGCTCTGGTGGGACGATCAGTCTCAGTCGACTAGAGACGTGGTTAAGAGGCTAGTGAACGAGGGTCAGTTGGAAATTGTGGCCGGGGGCTACGTTATGCCCGACGAGTCGGTTTCTCATTGGATGGCTCAGCTGACCCAATTGACCGAAGGTCACCAATGGTACGTTATACTTTCCTTCGAGCTCGAGCATTCGATCGGTGCAGTTCAATCGGCGCCCAAAGCAAAAAGAAGCCCAGGTACAGAGGTAGAGAGCGATCGATTTCTTGGAGCGATAAAGACGCGATAAGGAGAGGCTTCGCAGGCGGGCGGACGCGTGGATTGCATCGAGCGAATGGACACTCCTATCCCAATTAGGCGCCTCTTAATGCTTTCGCGTTAAAATCCTTAGGTTAAAGTCGAACCTGGATTACACGCCGAGCACCGGCTGGGCCATCGATCCCTTCGGCCTATCCCCAACGATGCCGTACCTGCTGAAGGGCGCGGGCCTGGAGAGCATCGTCATACAGAGGGTCCACTACTCGGTTAAGAAGAAACTGGCCCAGGAGAAGAATTTGGAGTTCCGATGGCGCCAATTGTGGGATCCCGACGGCTCCACGGAAATATTCACTCACATGATGCCCTTCTACAGTTACGACGTGCCCCACACCTGCGGGCCGGATCCCAAGGTCTGCTGCCAGTTCGACTTCTACCGGCTGCCGAGTTTCGGCTTCAGCTGCCCGTGGAAGGTGCCGCCCAAGGCCATAACCAAGTCCAACGTCGGCGAGAGGGCGGCCATACTCCTGGACCAGTACCGCAAGAAGTCGCAGCTGTTCAGGTCGGAGGTGTTGCTGGTGCCCTTGGGCGACGACTTCCGGTACTCGCACGTCTCCGAGTGGGACGCCCAATTCAAGAACTACCAGAAGCTCTTCGACTACATGAACAAGGACCGGCAGATGAACGTGGAGATACAGTTCGGCACCCTGGCCGATTACTTCCGGGCGCTCAGGGCCGGCAAGGGCCCCGAGGCCTACCCTACCCTTAGCGGGGACTTCTTCACCTACTCGGACAGGGACGACCACTACTGGAGCGGCTATTACACCTCGAGGCCCTTCCACAAGAGGCTCGACCGGGTGCTCCTGGGCACGCTGAGGAGCGCCGAGCTACTCAACACCATAGCCTGGATGAAGGGCAACGACGACTCGATAGACGAGAGGCTCGCCAATAGGTTGGACGTCGCCAGGCGCTGGCACTCGATATTCCAGCACCACGACGGGGTCACCGGTACTGCCAGGGACCAGGTCGTCGTCGACTACGCCCAAAAGATGATCCTCGCCTTGAACAATTCGGCCCACATACTTCAGCAGTCGATCGTCCACCTGCTGAGGGCTCCCCAAAAGGCTGACATCAATCTTGAGGCTACCTACTTGAACTTGGACGAGATCAGGTGAGCTCGCTCGGATGCGCGCTCGGGTACGAGTATCTTTTCCTGCTCGGGCCGACCTCCCGCTTGTTCCCGGTGTGTCGAAAGCCCCTCCGACGACAAAGCCCCCATCGGCTCGGCGGTCTTCGTCGATACCGATAGCGGCCGCGGACGCCGATGGGGTTTTTTTTTTTTTCCCCCCCCGTAGTCCGCCGACGATGAATCGAGGGATAAATTCCTCGGGCAATTGGCGATTCGTTAGGGATCCATCCACGATTGGCGCGCGTTGGATCCTTGCGCGGTAGAACGTCGTAAATTTACCTTTTTTTTTTTCTTCTCGAAGCCTCGTTTTCCTGGAGGGGGGGTGGGAAGAAAGCTATTGCCGCGTCGTTAAAAAGTTTCCAATTTACTATTGCTTAGCGCGCAAAGTTTTTTTTTTTCAATTAAAAGCCCCCCACCTTCCAACGGCAAATTGGAAAATTCTGAAACTTAATTAATACGCGAAGTACGAGCCGACCGATGGAGGAACTTCGAGCGCGCTCTTCAAAGCTTTACGGAATAGAATTGCGAGCTCAAACGTGCGCTTGTAAGAAAATAAAAAATTCAATGCTATTAAGAAATTTAGCATTATTGTGATATTATTGAGCCAGGGGAAAAAAGGAGCCGTTCAATGACAAATTCTTACGCGAAATCGACGGTCCTCGAGCGTTACGAGATCCAATCGTGAAGTTTATAAATTCCTATCAATACAAGGACTATTAACAAAAGGATCTGCATTGGATTCTAGAATTAAAACAAATATCAAGTCGTCCTTTGAAATTTGACATTAGTCCACCGGTTTTACAGCATTGCCGGGGGCATTCGAGGCCTCGGAGTATATAATATCAGCTTAAACTTTTATCGCTTGCTTTATAGACTTCAAAACATTTATACTTTGATAGGGCGTGAATTGTAGCCCGTCAATTTAATACCGATAGCTCGGCAAATCGTTTCTTAATTAGTCGGAACGAAACGGCTCTCAAGCCTCGTTGGCCGACCAACCGAACTCGACAACCAGCTGCCGAGATTAAAGTAGTCCCCCACCCTCCGCACCACCACAACCCAGACACGATAGTAACAAGCACGCAATCGCGGTTCTCCAAAAAAGCCCCAACGCCGATTTACGCCCCGCGAGAGTAGCGAGGAGCTCAGGAAGCCCCGAGGTTGAAGGATTTCTCCCTGTTCAGGTCGCACCACACCAATCCCGGAGAGAAGCACGTAATTTCCTTCGACGACGAGGTCAGATCCAAGAAGGTCCTGTTCTACAATTCGCTGCCGAGATCGAGGACCAAGGTGGCCAACGTCCTCGTGTCGACCCCCTACGTCCGAGTCACCAATAAAATGGGCCGACCCATCCAGTGCCAGGTCTCGCCCGTGTGGACCAGCTCGGCAGCCATCTCCGCCGACAAATACGAATTGTCCTTTCTAGTCATTGTGCCCGCCTTCGGCCTGACGACCTACGTCGTGCACGCCTTGCACGGGACCATTCTGCCAGAGTGAGTTCGTGGGTCGAGCGGAGACACCCGGGAGCTTTTCTTACGATCGCGACTCATTGCGATCATTGCCGTCGGTAAAAATGCCGACTGGCGTTCCCCGTAAGGATCGTTA
This sequence comes from Kradibia gibbosae, assembly GCA_018907135.1. NCBI lineage: Eukaryota > Metazoa > Arthropoda > Insecta > Hymenoptera > Agaonidae > Kradibia > Kradibia gibbosae. Next base: position 14,234,613 of record JACCHX010000003.1, read on the forward strand.
TCCAAAGCGGCGCGCGACTGTATCCCTTGTCGAGTGATGAAACGAACTCTCTTCTCGTTAAGGGGGGGGGGGTTCTAGAGGATTTTAAAGAGAAAAGACTAGCCGAGGGATCGGAATGTCAAGATCCAATTTATAATTTTTTTTTTTTTTTTTTTTTTTTTTGCACAAGCGCGAATGGCCTATCTTGTAAGGTGCGAACGCTCACAGATAATACACATGTATATGTATATATATATATTGTTCCTCTCGCAGCGAAGTCTACCTGGCGAATGTCACGGTCTACAATATGGCCACCCCACTCTCAGTAGTACCTGGTTTTAACAATGTACAAATATACCCGTCCGTGCAAGAGTTCTCGATAAGTCAGCGAGGGGAGCTGTCGGCGACCTTCGGCAAGACCGGCCTGCTGAAGGCCCTGCGCCTCGGCGACACGACCTTCCCGGTGCACTTGGAGTTCGTGAAGTACGGGACGCGGGGCGCCGGCCAGGACAAGAGCGGGGCCTACCTCTTCCTGCCGGACAAGCCCGAGCCCGAGGCAGTCGGCTCCGGCAGCCGCAGGGTCGTGCACCTGATAACGGGGCCCCTCCTGTCGAGGGTCTTCACCGATTTGCCCTACGTCAAGCACGTCTGCACCCTGTACAATTCGGCGGGCAGCGACGGGCTCGGCCTCCACATAACCAACGAGGTCGACATTACGGAGTCGCAGAACTTCGAACTGGCCATGAGGATCAACACCGACATTGCCTCCGGGGACGTGTTTTACACCGATCTGAACGGCTTGAACGTAAGGATACCCACTAGACGCTAACGGTAGTGGTACCTCCTTGTCTCGCTGATCTAACCTCGAGACCTCGATTTTGCCCCCCCACACACGCAGATGATCAAGCGCCAAAGGTTTGCGAAGATCCCGACCCAAGGTAATTACTATCCCTTGGCAGCGGCCGGCTACATCGAGGACAAACGCGTTAGGATGACTCTCGTGACCGGACAACCCCTGGGAGCAGCCTCCATGTCGTCCGGACAATTCGAAGTGAGCCAAACGCCGACTTACGTTTGTTGTACACCCGAGCCCTCGTTTTTTTTTTTTTTTTTTCTTCTTTTTTTTTCAATGTAACAAGTCCGCCCCTCGATTTCAGATAATGCAGGACCGAAGGCTCGTCCAAGACGACAATCGCGGCCTGGGCCAGGGCGTGACCGACAATCTCCTGACCTATCACCAGTTCAATTTGTTATTGGAAAAGTACCGGGAGTTTTGCCCGGAGGCGGTGCCCCCCCTGGAGCACCCGGCGGGCCTGCTCTCCCTCGGCGGCCACCTGGCCCTCGACGATCTGCTCCACCCTATGGTGGCCGAGCACCCGCGGGCCGCGGCCCCGCTCGAGCTGAAGCCGAGCTTCTCGCCCCTCGGCTCGGAGCTGCCCTGCGACCTGAGCGTCGTCAGCCTGCGCGTCATACCGATCCCCGACGGGGCGGGCAAGGGCGTCGGCATGGTCCTCCACAGGCAGGCCCTGAATCTCTGCTGGGGCGAGTCCGAGCTCAAGAGGCGCTTCGCGGTGTCGAGGACGGGCGACGTTGACCTGACGACGTTTCTCGGCCTCTCCCAGGACTGGACCATCAGCGACAGCTCGCTCACCTTCACGACCGTGGGCCAAGCGCGGCGATCGCCCCTGGTCAACCTCTGCCCCCATAGGCTCCTTTCGGTCCTCTTCCACAAGACCGAGTCCTAAGGCGACGAGGGTGGTCTCCTTTCTTTTTTCCTTTTTTTCTTTTTTTCTTTTTCTTTCTTCAACGGTCCCTCGCCAGATGAATTGCCGGCCCCGTCGTCGTGCGTTTAATTTTTTAGGCCATTTTTTTTTTTAATCCAGCGGCGCTTTTTCCCCCGCTATCGATCCGGTAATTAAAAATGACTGCTGATAAAACTATGATAAATGCAATTTTTATTATCATGATAATTTCACCCTTTTTTTTTTTTTTTTTTTTTAATAGTATTATTAATTATAATACGTGTTTTTTTTTATAACTGATTAATGCATTAGCTTGTATTGAATTTCACGGAAGCAATTAATTTTAGACACTACGATCGTACCAAATTAGGTTAGAATACACGTTGATAACGCTTTGGCTTATCGATGGAGGGTATTTTAATATTAATCATAAAGTACGTGCTTAATTTTGTAAATAATTGAGAAAGTGTTTTTAAAATTTTATCGCAATGGCGAGTCGATTTTTTGTATCGGCTACCTGGTATCGTAATGCTTACCGATACTCATATATAAAGTTAATTGGAAAAAGCTTTTTCGTGTTTCGTATTTTGTAATGTTACGCTAGAATCTTTTAATTATAATTAATTTTAATTTTAATTATTTGATTTATTTATCCCGAGGGATAAGAAAACGGCGCTTTACAAATACTGTGATAAATCATTAAGTTATTGATCGAATGATAAAATAATCTTTTTCGAAAGAACAAAAATAAAAAAAAAAAAAAAGTTAAAAAAAAGAAGATAAAAATATAAAGAAAATTTAATCAATTCCATTTTACATTGTGATTTGTATCAATAAATTCTGTTTTTTTTCCAATAAATAAATCAAACATTAATTAACAGTTCGTAATATACGTGTTTCTTTAACTTTCACTTTAAATACTTTAAAAATCGATTTTTGTAATGCGTGTTATAATTATTTGTATATATAGCGTATACACACATGCATACACACATTCATACATATGTACAAGATGTGCGTACATACACAGAATTACAATTTGCATAGGGTTTGAATTTGATCATAAGGCGTTCGGTCGGTTGTTTGGAAAAATAATTTTTAATAATTGTTATGGTGCATTTTTCAAAGAATAGATGTATAAAAATTCGAGTAAAAGTGATACATGTTTATTTTAACGACTTTTTAAAATAATAATATAATCAAGACAGAGGGATAAAGTGATTCGTGTCGGTCTCAATTTTAAGAACTTTTTCATTAACGCTATTTAGGACGCATAAGAAGTATAAAAGAAAAATTGAAAGAAAGGAAGTAAGTCGTACATTTATTATACGAAAATTTGTAAGGATGATTTTTAACTGCGTATAAATATTTATTTCTTCAATTTATTTCTACAATGGTAAACGCTGTAAATATATTATTAATAATAAGTATAACTTTTAATTGAATTACAATTTCATCATAGTTTTAAAAATGTGCATTTGTCAATATTATACCTTAGACATAAACTACATAGTTCGTTATTGTAAAAAAAAATGAAAACTCGAGACACATTTGTAAGTGACTTTTTAGTAGATATACAAATTAGTAATAGAGTCTTACAGATTCATACTATAGACTTTTTATCTTATTTTATTATTAAGAGTTTTAAGACGTTTTGTGAACTGGATTGATTAGAAGACTTGCTTTAATTAGATAATAGTTGTTAAGTCCTCGTGAGCGAATAATATATAGAAACGTAGAAGCCGAAATGAGTGATTATATTACAAGAAACCTACATGCCCTGTATAATGGATGTAAAATATATGCAATACGATCGCAAAACAATATTGTATAACATTTGAAATAGCCTTAATAAAAGGTTCCAAGTGAACTACTGCGCTCCATTCAGTTTTGTCTTTATTAACGATCATCGGCATGGAAACGAACATTCGTTATTGTAAATTGTTGGCGTGGACATTTATATTTATAAATAGTACACGAGGTAAAAATCATTCGATAGACGAGATAATAAAAATACAAAATATATTTTAAAATATTTCCATTTACACTTCATTGAATAGCTTACTTTAATAAATAATATAATTGAACGTTGAAATACTTTATATACGTTGTAAATTATGTTTACTTAATATAATGTAATCGACTTCGTCTGTTGTACTTGTGATGTCTACTTTGTAACTGCAAAAAGCATTGGGATATTAAAATTTTATTACTTTTTATTTTTAATGCAACAATTTCAGTAAAAACATATTTTGTAAAAAAAATTTTCCTTCTGAGAACTTTAAGTATTTATTTAAAAAAACAAACAGCAAATAGTATTCTTGTCATTATTTAATTATCGTTAAGTTTATTTTTTAAATAATATCTTTATGTACAATTATTGAAATTTTTCTCAAATTACAAAGAAAAACATGCCTACAAGCAATATAATCTTAATTATTTTTAAATATGAGATTAAAATTGCAAATACATTTATACTTCCGAATATCATTACTTAATTTTCATTTTACTAAAAATCTATTATTCCTGGTATTTGATATTATAAGAAGTTTGTCTCTAAGTAAATATTGTAACATTTATTTTTTAGAAACAACAATAATAAGGTAAATATACGAGACGTATGTAATAATTTTACAATAGGTAATATGCATTATTAAAGGAGAAAATACAATTTTTTTAATAATTAAGTTATCTGATTTTAGAATCACAAAAGTGTGTAATTAATTACAATACTTTTTTCAGGTTTGAATAAAACTATATCATATCTTAAACGAAATTTAATTTGTTGCTTTACATCAATAATTGAGAATAAAATGAATAGTTACTTACTTTAGCTTGTTAAAAAACAACATAGCCATTGGATTATTTTTGAGAACTGTAAGGACAACTTTTTGCATTTTATTTTTCGCAGCCATAGATTCAAGACACTGCATCATAAATCTGCCAAGCCCTTTACGCCTTTCCGATGGCTCTAGTTGCAGCTCATAACTGAATTCAAGGTATAAATATAAAAATTATAACCAACTCAAGCAATATAACGATTAAGAAATAACAATTACATTTACCAAGTATTTAAAAAAAGAAAAACAATCGAAAAAAATACATTTGATTTCACTAGCACAGAAGTACAAATTATTATTACATTATATCTTCCAATGATTTCTATAAAATTCTTGAGACTTTTTATTTTGTTTCCGATAAATTGTTTTGCAGTTGAGATGCATCGTAAATGATTTTTTAGTCGATATATAGTAAATATTATTATTACCAATATAATACTTCGACAGAATTATCCAGATCGAATCGGAAATGTGAAAAGCCTATCGATTTTCCCTGAGACGATGCTATTAAATACCACGCGCTATCTTCGGTTAGCTCTGCCTCCTTTTTAGCCTTGTCCCACTTCCAGCTTGAATTTTCGTACATTACTTTCATGTTTCTTTCCATCAAGTCGAAAATCCATTTTATAGTTTCAGGTGGAAGATTTGTAACTCGATTGCAAGTTAAACAAACTTCGGGATCGCTTTTAAATGAGTATTTATGAAAACTTGCAAGATTTTCCAAAGGATCAACAAGAGAATTGGCCTTTTGAACTAATCTTGAGGCTTGCTGTATTTTTTCCGCCTGTATTTGTCGCCTCGTCTTGTATGGCTTCTTCTAAAAAAGAAAATCAAAAATCATTAATGTCAATTGTGCCTTTGTACGACGAGCGGCTATTGTCACGGCATTGTACGGGTGTGCGTGTACAAATTTTTTTTTTTCAATTTCAAAGTATCGAGCTTAATATATTTAGTGCACGCAGAGCTGAAATATCTCTTGGTGGGCCGACTTCGTTACGAGACGAACTAAATACCCGATACAAGTGTCAAAACGAATGATAACAGAAGGAGATTTTTATAATCGTTTCTTTCAATTTTCGTCAGCTTAACAAAATAGATAAAACGTCTAAGTATAGGAACGAGCAGGAATTTACCAAATATATCGTACCTTCATTATAAATAATGTCAATACTGTGTAGTGGAGGTTTGTAAAACGGCAATTGGGCGGGAAATGGAACTCCTTGTCATTTCAATTTCTAGGCGTAATGCGGACGGAGCGCATGGAGCTCGGCCCTCGAGTCGGTAACGTAGGTTATTGCATTCAGCAGAGCCGAGAAAGTCGAGCTGCTGGCAGAATGAATTTGACACACACCAATTGGCTAATCCGCATCGGCGTCGGTTTTAAATTTCCATCGGAACAAACGTAACAGGGTGCCATCAACATCAGTAGGATGTAGAATGTCCGGGGAACGGCGGCTATTGGCGCCTTTTAACTATTTAATCGTGCAAAATCGATAGCTTGAAGCGAGCCTCGATGCGCCCCGACCGACGAGTCTTAATTCGTCGCCTTATTATCGATGCGTTGCCGCGGGATTATTAAGAGCCATTTGGAAGAAGCAATTTTTCACAAAGCTTTTCCATAGATAATATACGCCGTTCGTTGCTTTGTCGGTCGATTCTGAAAATAACTCGCTCAGCCGAGGACATTCTTAGACAATTGTTAATCTGTTGGTAATACGACAGATCGACTGCGATTCGAACATTCCGAATGAGCTTCTTCGAGTGTTGTATTCGTCATTTTAATATTCGTCTCTGCTCGTCGATCGATCGATTATTATTTTTTTTTTTTTTTTTTTTTTTATTATTGTCACACTTGCACTCCAGCAGTTTTTAAAGTTAAAATAAAAATATATTAAAGTATGGTTTTCTATTTTAATCGATGATATTGAATTGAATTCGATGTATTTCAAAATAATCATTATAAATTTGATTCAAATTTGAAATTAACGAAAAAGTGTAGCAATGATTTTTCCAAAAAATGCTAATTATTGTTCTACGAACTTATTTGAATCATACAATTACGTATCTGTAAGAAATTTTTGTTTTTATAAGTTATAACAATTCGTATTTATAACAACGGGAACTGAAAATGAATGAGTAAATATGGATTTACGTAATTGTGCCAGAATTTTTAACACAGTTCCAATTACATAACGATAATTACATTGTATTCCGGTAATCTGTTGTTATACAAAATGCTATTGTTTAACATTTCATCGAATACGTTTTAAATCCCTTCGTTAAAATGACTGAAAATATAAGCATAATATTATATATATATATATATATATATATCTTCTATAGATAGAAAAGAACATAATTCAATGATATTGACGATGATTGTTTTATCGTTCTGAGAAACAACTCGCCTATGAATTCAGACAGTCAAGATATTTGTGATATTTATATTAGATGGTTTGGTACATGATTATACGTTAAAGTAACTTAATTTTGTTCGTCTCCGATCTAATCGCTTTTTCCTATTTCAAATAAAGTTGATGCATGCCATAGGCATAAATAACAATAACCTCGTGTAGATTTGAAATTCAGAAAAAGGTTTAACAAATTTTTCGAACGAACAGTCTCGAGTAATTAGCTTATATGTATTTTTTTAAAAACTGCACAGTTAAGTGCAAAATTTTGATGCATTTATTTTAATTTTAAACGGAATTTCATGGTGACAAAGTTTTTTGTAAATAATAAATTGCGTAACACCAAGTATCGTATCATTTATGATACATTAATTTGAACGTGAGATGAAATCATTAAGCTTTTTGAAATGTTTGCAATTATTCTGAAAGTTTGCTTTAATAAATTTATTGGAATATTTGATAAAGTTTGTTGTTATCCGTTTGGATAAATTCTATGCATTGACATTGTTCTACGATAAGTTTTAGTACAATGGATATAAATTATAACGATTAAAGTACTAATTTCACTATGTGAGCTTATAAAGCCATCACTTAATTATTTAAATTGTTATTTTAAGCACAAAAATTTAAAAGAAAATCTTCTATGCTTTAAGTAATAATAATAGCTTAATTTTTTTATTGTCATTGAAATGATAGTTTATAAACAATTGCAATTTCAAGTACTTAAAAAAAATAATACCTACGTTTATAATAAGCGTAAAATTGTTATCATATATTATAATTACGATATATGCATAAGCATATGCACACAGGCGTAAACAAGCATGTATTTACCAAGCGAAAGAGAAAGGTTGAAAGAGTGAGAGGGAGAGAGAGAGAGAGAGAGAGAGAGAGAGAGAGAGAGTAACAAGAGTTATTTAATAATATTTAAATATTGCGTAATTTTTTTTTACGACACTGAGCAAAATTGCAGGGTAGTTTGTCATAAACATGACGTAATAACTATCCCTAGCGATTGGTTACACTTCCAAGTTGCAAGAGTAAAAAAGAACGAGCGTCTAGGGAAAAAAGGGAACTCTAAAGTGGTGATAATTAATTGTGGGAACGCGGTAAGTAAAACAAAAGCAGTAATCAAGAAACGAGCGAAGTGACGAAGGTGTGCAGTCGCAAGGGAGTTACCGGGGGGGGGGACACACACACGTTTAACACCGATAATTTATTAGTTTCTTTCCCCTCGTCATGAATCTTTTTATTTCTCACGGTTCTCTTGTAACCTATGACTCCTTAATTTCTCCCACGTAGGAGCCCGTAACTTTAAGTCCCGAGCAGTCTCATCTTTCGTTCGATTAGGCAGAGGACAATTTTCTTTTTTTTTTTTTTTTTTTTTTTTTTTTTTTTAACTAGTGTCACTTTTATTTCGCAACTGCACGTCATTGTGTTGCTCTGCTGCTGCTGCTTCTGCTGTTGACATCGACATCGTACTTTTTTTTTCGTTCTTTGTAGATTCAATGCTGGGATTTGGAGAAATAACCAGAAGAATTGTTCTTATATAGCTACCAAGAACGTAAGAGATTATTTTCGTATGTTATGCGCTATATATTTATGATTTATCGAGAGTGTAATTTACTGTTAATAATTGTTCGTTTTGACTGTACTTACATTAATTAATATGAAAGATTAATTAATTTTGCCTTGGCTCGATTATAAAAATTTGTTTCATATATTATATTGTTATGTCCAAATGAACAAACATTATTTACCAATAATCAGTTGCGCTTTAAAATTCGACTACAGTATTGTATATCAGTACAGTATATTAATAAGGGCTTAATTTTAAGTATTGACTTTTAATATTGATACAAATATATAAAATATTTTAAAAATAATATTCGGTAAATGCAAAATATTGTCTAAAACGAATCCATATTTGCCGATTACTATTAAATCATTGTTATTTAAACCAATATTATACTATCTATCGTTGCAGGTACATTAGAATGTCCGAAGACGCAAGTGGATCGAAGATGGATGAGAAAATTTATACAGACGTGACACAATGCTACGAAAATTATGTACTAGTAGATGTTGGAGCAAATCTTACCAATAAAAAGTATAGTCGTGATTTGGACAGCGTTATACAAAGGGCTAAGGATTCTGGAGTTCAAAAAATTATGGTAACCGGAGCCAGTATTCGCTCTAGTAAAGAAGCTTTGCGTCTTACACGAATTTATCCTGGTAATTTGTATTCGACTGCAGGAGTTCATCCGCACGATGCTAAATCTTGGGAAGACCCAGATACGTTAGAAGAGCTAGAAACTATTGCTAAAAATCCAGAATGTGTTGCTATAGGAGAGTGCGGCTTGGATTATAACAGTAAGTATCCATCGAGTGCAATTTACAAATGCCTTTTTCAACAAAATTCTATTTCATAAGAAATAATATACTCGTTACTAAATTATACGTGTATATAAGTCGAATGGCACGATCAAAAGTCCACAATTTAAGTATAATTAAAAATTGTTAAATCCATGTGCATACATATAAGATTACGTATCGATAATTTGTTCAACGACAACGGTTAAAATAAATAAGTAAGGATATCTTATTTTGAGTGTAAATATTATCGCTATAAGGATCAATTTTTTAACGTCGATGTTGTTTAATAGCCTTTACAAAACAAGTATTTTACAAATTTCACCGTAACATAACGGCCAATTCGTCATTCGTCCTAGCCATTAGTGATTAAAAAAGTCCCAAAGGAAATTAACATTATCAGTGGAGAATCCTACCGAAGCCTCGAGGGTAAGACAGTTGTCGTTCGCGGTTGCAAAAAAAAAAAACAAAAAAAAAAACAACAACAACAACAAAACAACACTCGGTACATCGTGCCCGCCGAACGAGGAAAAGGCAACGGGCCATGGCTTTGCGATCTACGATGAAAAGCCCCCAATGGCACACCCAAGGAGCTCGGTCAAGGGAGGAATTAACGAAAGGATGGAATTTGTTTTTTTTAGGGGACTTCTCGGAGCCGGAGATACAAAGAGGGGCCTTCCGTAAGCAGGTGGAGCTCGCCTGCCGCCTGAACAAGCCCCTGATGATCCACGAGCGGGGAGCCCAAGGGGACGTCCTCGAGGTCCTGAGCCACTACGGGGATCGGCTGCCGCCGGTGGTGATCCATTCGTTCGTGGGTACCGCCGAGGAGGCCCAGGTCTACCTCGACCAGGGCTTCTACCTCGGCATAACGGGCTACCTGTGCAAGGACAAGTCCGACAGCGGGGTGAGGCAGCTGCTCGAGGGCGGCCAGGCCTCCCTCGAGCGCATCCTCGTCGAGACCGACGCGCCCTTCATGTACCCCAACACCAGGGCGAGCAAGCTGCCGGGCCACGTGAAGGACGGCCTGACCGAGCGCTCGACGGCCTTCCTCCAGCGCTACTGCACCTTCCAGCGCAACGAGCCCTGCGCCCTGCCGGCCATCGTCGAGATGGTGGCCGCCTTCATGCGCAAGAGCCCGGAGGAGGTCGCCCTCGCAACGGCCTTCAACGCCCTAAAGCTCTTCGGCCTCAATCAATGAGAGCCCCTTTGGCTTGCATAGCAGCCATCGACGACCTACCCGTAGACGAGTCTTATATATATATATATATATATATACACACACGCACACGCGCACGCACCACACACTCGTATTATATTAAGCTGTGCGATCCTTGTTTTGGCCTTGATGCTTCCTTGCGCAATCGATTCATTTTAGCTCCTTGACATTTGGTCTCCGTTCGCTTTTAAAAGGCGCAACAGCTGGATCTTTGTTTTTTTTTTTTTTTTTTTTTTTTTTTTTTTTTTTATACAAGGAACGATACCGAGTAACTTGGAAATTCCTACTTTGATGGTATATTGAATTTTTAACGATCATCGTCATTATTATTATTATTATTCTTATTAAGTTTAAAAACATTGTTATTAGAGATGTTTTTTTTTTTTTTATTTTATATATATATATATAAGGCTTCATTAATTTAGCTATTAATTTAAATAAGCATTACAAGGTTTTTAATAATGGGCAAATCACAAACCGATTTGTATGTTGAATTTGAGATAAATAATGATTGTCATGTAATTAATACGTAACAACGATGCATTATTTAAAATTGTAAAGCAGTTATGCAATATAAACGTATATATATATATATATATATATATATATTTTATTGTTAAAATATTACCTATTTTGATAAAAATAAATTATTATACTATTGATACAGCGATATTTTAAATTTTCTCTTCTCAGCACGATTTATCGTCGATAAAATAATTGCCAATGCCTGGCCAATATCGAGGAAATGTTCAATGTTTCAATTTTGAATGACTTCGCATCGAGGACACTAATAGCAATAATTATGTACAAAATATATATATCTTCTTTATTTATAATGGATTTATAAATTTTTTTTTTTTTTTTTTTTTTTTTTTTTATATATATAAAAATTTGAATGTACAAGCTTAGTTCTATGTATATTATACAATGTATGCATAACTATAAAAGGTTCAGTACCTATAACAACACGCTCAATTATATACATATACAAGATTTTGTATAACAACAGTTCATGCTCATTTTAGTTGCTAGCCTTGCGCTTCCTTGGCTCTTCTTTACAGATCGATAAAAATTACGTGGTAGTAGAAATTGAATTGTTTTCAAATTTAAGTTTGATAGCCTGTATAATGTACAAAGTTTGCTCGCTAAGTGGCATTTTCAGCCACATTTGCTCATTGACCGATATAACGGTGTAGGACATTAATTCTAACGTTTTTATAAATAACGAATAGGGTCCTAACATTCGCTGGGTATTCCTGGCGTACCATTCGGGCTGTGCGTAGAGAATCAAGAATCTGCAAATAGTCAGTCGGGTTATATGAGAGATTCCGCGGTGGATAGAGAGATGGTTGTTTTTTTTTTTTTTTTTTTTTTTTTTTTTTAAATTTGAAATTCAAAAGTTGGTATAAATTTACATTTGGCTTCCGGGAGGAGCGGACAAATCTTCTAAATAAGTTATGTCCTGGTTGGCATAATTGCTCTCGTAGGAGTTTATGGCAATTGGATATCCATCCCCGTTTATAACAACGACGTGATCTAAAATCGTAACGGGGCAAATTATAACGGCACTGCAGTTGGCAATTTGGGGTGTCGCTAATTCGAAACAACGACCGACCAATGTAATGCTTCAGGGTAGTTTGAATTCTCGTCTTAATGTACGCGCTACCTCCCACGGCCTCCTCCAGGGCGGCCAGCAACGGATAATCCTCGTTGCCGCCTGCTCGTGGATTATCGAAGCGGTCGAGGAGCTCCTTGGTGGGCCAGGGGCCGGCGTACGTGGGGCAGAGTATCTTCACGATTTGATAGAGCCTCAGGAGCGCTCGCCGGTGCTCGTCGGAAACGACCTCCTCGGTGGTGAATATCTTTCTCAAGAGTATCGGCTCGAAGCACTCCAGGCAAGCTAAATACAATGCAAAGTAACATAAATTCAGGTCTCCCAATTTCGAAGGCTCCTTCCCGAGTATGGGCTCCCTCATGACCTCCCAAAAAACGGGCTTGTAATCGGCCAGGGCCAGTCCCGTCACTATGGGCTGCAACAGGTGCGACTCCAAATTCAAGATATTTGGATCCTCGTAGCACTTGGCCGATAAATAGTCCAGCAGATCTATTTGCACGTGCCTAATGGCGTTCAAGCGCGAAAGAATGTCATTCCCTTGGAGGAAATTCCAATTTTCGTATATAACTTTTTCTACAATTTTATCAATAAAGCTCTCATTATAAAATTCTTGATGACTATAAACAAAATTCAAAACATTGAGATTCCCTATTTTCAGGACACCGGGCGATGGAAATGAGAAAAACTTTTTCACTTACTTAGTACTTATCTTTGAGGCGACTTCCTTTATTATGAATAGCACTTGATCTGACTTAAGTTCATCGATATTAAAGATAATAACCTCCTGCACCTGCCTTATCAAGTTTGTAAATTTGTACGGAAGAGCTTTTATATCGCAGAGCGTTCTAAATATATTAAAGGCATCCTTCGGTTCGATTCCTTTATTGTAATTATGTACATTGTCGTATAGAAAATTTATAATTGCTTTATCTTCGATATTGTAAAATGCAAAGCACAATGCATAAATCAATGTTGAAATGTCATCCTCGTCTAACTGTGAGATCTTTGACAAAAATTTACTTTTCATAATGGAGCTTATTGATTCTATCGAATTTGTCGGTGCAAAATTTACAAGTAAATTCGACAATTTGTACATATCCTGCATCGATAATTCATTCGTACATTCTTGTAAATGCTGAAGAAGGGTTACAACAAATACATTTGATATTGGGACATTTAGAACCTGCAGCATATTTAAGGCCTCGATGGCTTCCGTTGGTGACAGTTGTTTTATTTGTGGCTTCAGGCATGTGGACAATTTGGAAAAATCTACTTCTTTGTACAAATCTTTATTAGACTGAGATCTTTGTTGATAAAAATTGTGCAGCGAAGACAATATAGCCATAATGTGTTCGCGTTTGATCAGGTGCTTATTAGAATCAATGTAATTAAACAAATTTGAAAAGCTGAGTCCCTGTAGAGTTTTAAGCGTAAAGTCTTCCTTTGAGTTTTTATCTATCAAAGTGCAATTTTTTGTTATATTGCTTAGACGCATGTTAAATTTGAGGGATGAAAATATAAAAGAAGTGTATTTACCTTTGTGAAAGTGTAATGTACTGTAAAACCTAGAAATATTGATACATTGGGCTTGAGAAAATATTAAGGTTCTAAATGTCGCCGACATTCTTATCAATCTTCTTACCACGATATTCATACTAAAAATACTAAATAATACATTTCAGTATTATGCATAATTCAAATGACAAAGATATCTTGATGCTGCATGAAATCCATTGACATTTTTAGGTTAATTGGTGACTTACCTTTAATTTTTATCTCAAATTGTAAATAAACTATTGGGAGTCTTTTGATTTACTTAATTTTTATCGACATTTCAATTTATAAATAATTGCCACAAAATATAAATTATTAGAATAGAGAGCCGGGAAAGTATTACGTTTTAAATCTTAATTATGAGCGCGTAGAGTGATAATATTTAAAAAAAAATTTATCATTGCATTCACGCTTCGATCAAATAATACGATTTCAATGATGGAAATCAGATGATAATAAATTTATTCACATCGCTTTTTAATGCTACAATACATTTTTTATTCTACTTTATGTTTTCGTTATTTTTTTGAATTTAATAAATAATTATTTTCCAGTTTTAAATCAAACGATTAAAAAGTCTTCGAATAAAGCAATTTCCTATTCATTGTGTTCAATTAAATTCTAAATAACATAACTGACATACTAGTAAAGATTTCAAGCAATGTTCTAGGCAAAATTTATAAATTTATAAATTGTTTAAAAATTTTAAATTCATTCGTATTATTAAATTTGCCTCTTAGTTTTTATTTATCTATTAAGAGATTATAAGGAATACGTAGTGATGTATATTTTAATAATTAAGTAACATAAATAATTTTTACAAATAATTAATGACAATGACTTGGTAATATTCAGCAAGTCACTATGATTTTAGTACACGATTAGTATTCGAATAATATTAATCGGACTCGGGTGTCGGTTCATTGATAATTATTTTTTAAAATTATTAAATTTGAATTCAGCAGTTGTAATAAAAAATAGCAATTCTGCAGAGATCAGCTTCTTTTAAAATAACGTATAAGATCACAATGTATTATTATTATTATTATTATTATTATTATTATTATTATTATTATTATTGCTGTTATTCAATTTAGTGCTGATAATTTACAATCCGAATTAAGCAACGTTATCGCTTTAAAATTTCTTACGATTTTAGATGCTCAACCGTGAATATAACAGTACATAACCCATTTAATAAGAGTGTAAAATATTTTTAATCGATAGTAGGTCTAATTTAAGAAAATACTTACAATGAATTAATTTTGATAATTTTTTAAATTTAAGCTCAATAATAAAATTACAATACAATTAATTTTGATAGTTAGTTTACTTTAAGAGAACGTTAAAACGAAACGCATCTTTTAATATAAAATATAAATACGTATCGTGTTTGTAAATAATATGATATATTTGATCGTCCTATTAATCAGTGTATAAAATGGGGACGAGGATTGGGATAATAAGCCCGTACACTGCAACCAAATATTAGGAGATAATTATATCGTTTATTTATTGGCTTAGTCACGTAGCAAATTTTTAAAGCAAATATTAACAATGCACCGTTGCAATGGTACTAATGTAAAGTAGCCGTAAATGTGAGAAAGATAAATGTTTGAGATAGGTATAAGCGAGCATTGGTACTTACGTATCACCTTCGATTTTTCCGTTGAATCGGAAATATAACAATGTTATTGAGAGCCTACGTGCCTTGCATTTTAACAATAACGTCTAACTCCTTGCGAACAATTGCTTCATCTGATTGCTTAAGAGAAATTTCGAACATCGCATTTCACGGCAATCTATATCCTTCAAGGTCCGATTTCTCTGCTCTCTCGGTCCACTTGTCGCAAATATATATATATATATATATATGGCTCCTTGTTGTCAAGACTTTTCTTTAGGTCATAAAAAGAAGAAAAAAAAAAAAAAAAGAAAAAAATTGTGCAAGCGGTACAATTAATAATAAGTTATTAATAGAGACACGTCTAGAAAACTTTTATATCTAATAGACAGCATCATTCTCACATTAATGGATAATGGCAAAAGCACGAGCTTCGAATAAATATGAAAGCCTGTATTTGAAAAGTCATTGAGAATTGCTCATTATCAGAAATCGAGCTGCCAATTTAACGATGCTATTCAACTATATTGATTCCCAGTAGTTTCCAATAAAATATTATTTCTCTCGTTATTAAAATTAATGGCACCTGTGGCTCAACGTTAGGAAGCGTTAATAATTTTATTAAAATAAAATGTTTCCAAGTACCTTTCAACTAGCGGCTCGCTCTGTATTTTACGAATCGCTAGTTTAAAAGTTTATTTTACGGAAGTTTAACCGTGATAATTGGACCTTAACCTCTTAACCGCACCGGAATCATTTATAACATTGCCATAAGATTTGCCAAAGGAATCGAGCGATACGCAATACAAGCATGCGATTCGTATTGGACAAAAGCATTACGTTATTTTTATTAAAATTAGACGATGAAAGAAAATCTCACTGCTTGGGCACATATTTATAATTTTTCTCATTGCAAAACTATCGGTCAAACGTACCCGCCACAGAGCGGAGACGGTGAATTTGTATAATTTCAAATGAATAATTATTTATTTTACAGCGTATATTTTTTTTTTCTATCATCGTTATCGCTCTTCAGACCACTGAAAGGGGCCGTATAATTTTTAAATTTATAAAATTTACCGTCCTATGCAAATAGCGCGCAGATTTGCAGCGCTCTAAAAATATCGATGTAAGGTTTTTTTTTTTTTTTTTTTTCCAAGCACTTTTCAATATTACTTAATCTATCTCGTATTTGGCTAAAGCATAGGACGAGGATAGAAGTATTTTTTTAGGATGTTATTTTAAGAATAATATTGATGTAAAAATAATTAAACTACACGATAGTTTTATAAGGATGGAAGAAGGCTTTGAAGATTTTATGTTTTTCTTTGGTAAAACAGAATAATGGCACGGCAATTGAAAGTTGTTTATAATTTTCATTATATTCTTCACCTAGGATATAAATACGAGGCTTAATCAATAGGATTTAAGACATTGATAAATTTCAATATAAATATCAATATTTCTCACTGCTCAATCAACGATATTTTAATTGAAACAAAAAGGAAAAAAAAAAAAACAAAAACAAAAACAAGGCGCACGGAGAGATTTGGAAATCGATGCAAATTGACAAGTCCACGGAATGTCCGACACAGTTTAACTTCATCTACTGACTTAATACGTAAGAAAGCATAATTTTAACGCTGCCGGCCATTAAATTTTGATCGGAGCCTGCAATGATTTATGAATTCTGGTTTATTTACGTATTATTTTCGATATCTAGGGAGAAAGTTAAAAATCAATATTTATTATACGTACAGATTGTATATTTTGTCGGCCCACGATATTTATTCAAGGTACACCGGAAAATGGTCATATTTGACGGGGATTCATTTTTCCTCCTTCCCTCCCCCCCGACCCCCCACCGCCCCTGGAACCATGACAATTGAACGCAACGCTTAAACGGGCGAATTCGTTTCTAATACACTGGATTCCGATGAATATTAACAATCCCTATCGATAATCCAACGAGCGATTGCCATAGGAGGCGCGTGCAAAGTTAAAAAAAGCGACAGCGCACACGTACGCAGACGGGAAAAAAACGGTCGGTCGCACAACGACTGCAACTGAAAGTAACGAGCAAAGCTCCCGACGAGCGAACATTTTTGGGGAAAAAAACAAGGAGAGAAGGGTAAAAAAAAGAAACCCCGAAACATGGAGCAATTGTACCGCGCGACGACGGGAGTTTATCTTTTTGAAAGAGAGAAAGAGAAAAAAAATTCACAATCAACTCGTGTTATCGTCGGGTAGAAGGAGTTACGCGCGTCGCACCGAGTTATCAATAATTGATACATCAAGTGGGCAGCGAATCGCGTATCGCAAGCCAATTGTGAGGGAAACCAAGATAATTCGTCGGTGCAGATTGGGGGGATTCGTCCAGGCGAGCAGGATACGCGCCCAGGAAGGGGCAAGACGATAAGCCAGGCGGGGGGCGGGGGGTATAGGGAAAAAACCGCCGGCCTCGGGCCTCTATGGCTCCCCAAAATAGGGAATCGAGCATCGACGGCCCCCCCCCCCCGCCCGGCAGCCGCGGGAGCAACGGAATTGGCCCACCTGGCAAACCGAGGTGGATCGCGCAAAAGGGGCTCGGCTCGGCTCGGTCCCCCGGTGCCGAGGAGGCCGGCGCCGAGGGGAGGCTCGAGGCGCGGGACTGTCGGCGCGTGCACGCGCCCGAGCCGCGGGGCCACGGGGCGGCGGGGAGAGGAGGGCCGCTGGTTCGCTCGCCTCCCGCGTCATGCGTACTCGGGGCTCAGGGCGAGGAGTCCGCCGCGGCTCCGGGGGCCAGCAGGAGGCCGACGAGCCTGTTGCCAGTTATTGATCGCTGGCGGCGGTCGGGCAGCGCCGCATTGCCGTGGTACACGCGCGCCCGTGTCTCGGGGAGCGCGAGCCGCGGCTTCCGTCGGATCGGGCTCGGGAGCCGGGGGGAGGATCGGGCAGCCTCCACCGCCGGGGCGCGAGCGAGCGGGCGACTCTCCCGAGGGGGCGTCAGCTGGGCTGGCGGGGGCGGCGCGGGCCCGAGCCGCTCTCGGCCACGCGTCCGCGCGCGCTCCTAGGCGGCTGCGGGGGGCGGTGGGGTGGGGAAGGCGCGCGCGCGCGCGTCCCAGTCAGCGAGCGAGCGAGCTCGGAAGGTCGCTCGGAGCCGCGGGGAGGGCGGCGGCGGCGGCGGCGGCGGCGGCGCTCCTTGGCCGCCTCGCCTCCAGTCGGGCGCAGCAGTCGACGTCGACGCTCGGACGGCTAGAGTCCGGGGCTCGCGGCTCTCGGTCCCCCTGCTCCTCGGGAGCGCGAGCGTCGAGGCGTCGTGGAGAGGGAGGCTGCGGCGCTGGCGACGGCGGCGGCGGCGGCGGCAGGCAGGCACTGCGCTCTCGGCCTACGGTCGCGGAGTCTCGGCCAGCGAGGACAAGTAGGAGAGTCGGCTCGAGCCTCGCGCGCAACGCTTCGCGCCGGGACGGGAGGAGATCTTCGGCGATGCCGCGGACGGACTCGCGGCCGCGGGGGCAGTGGCGGGAGGCCTGCCCGACACCCCGCCGACAGTGAACTCGTCCTCGATTCCGCGTAAACAAAGAGACTCGGAGGGGGAGACGCACTCGGAGATTGATAGATAGATAGAGAGAGAGCGAGGAGGCCGAGGTTGAGTTGGGTCGAGCTACGCATATCGTCCGAGGGATCGTCTCGGCCGGACGGAGGCTGTCCTCTCGCGCGATCCTCCTCGGAGCGGGGCAGAGCGCTTTAAAGGGAGCGGCGGGTTGAGGGGAGGTTACGGGGGGGGGGTGAGGCCAACGGGCCGCGAGGGAGAGGGACGGGGACGCGCAGATAGACACGTGCGATCCGGCCGAGGGGAGGAAGTCGCGCTCCCCTCTCCAGTCCGAGCCGCGGACCGAGGGGAAGAGCTGGAGCTTTCATCAGGAGTAGCCTCGAGCGCGGCGGAGGGAAGTTGGCTCGGTCTGGCTGTCGGCTGGTGAGCCGCCCGGAGAGAACATGAAGAAGTTCACGTTCAAGGGAGTGCTCGACGGCTTCCGATCCTCCGTCGCTCAACAGGTTAAGCCCGAGCAGGAGATCGTGGAAACCCTGCGCCCGGAGCACTTCCAGGTCAAGAAGGTCAGTCTCTAAGCGACGATTAGCTCGCCGCGCTTCCCGATTTGCGGCCTCCGTCGCCCCCTGCCCTGCCCTGCCCCCCCGTCCCTAGGAGCGAAGGCAGCCCCCTCACCTGCCCGACTCCCTCGACCCGCCAAGGCGTTGGCGCCTTCGCCGTCCTCGGCCAGTCCACCGCACACCAGCTCCGAGCCGTTCCGCACCTGCCGCTGCCCCTCCAAGCAGTAGGGGCCCGCGGTAGTTCCTCGAGCGTTAGGGGCCCCGCGTCTCGCCGAGCGGCAAATCATCCGAGCCAAATTATGGCCAGGCCTCGCTCGACGTTCTCTCCTCGGCCCGTAGCGCGGCTCAGCGCTGCTGATCAGTTCCGAGAACGCGGTCCCGATCTCGTTTCGCTCGCTCCTCGCCGCTCCGTCAATCCGGTTCCTCTCTCCATCCCTCCCCATCCGCCCCCCCCGCCCCCCAACAGTTGTCTCCTCGAGGAAGGAAGCCCAGTGCCCGGGGACGGCGCACCGATGCGAGCGAGGTGCGGCAGGGGCCCCTCGTAAACCGGGGAGGGGCCTCCGCGTCGACCCCGGCGAAGCGACAATTTTATCCGCTTCGTCGGCGCGGCCCGAAGGCGACTACTCTCCTCGGCAATATCCTCGAATCGATCCTGCCCGAGGACTCGCGGACCGAGCCCGCGGCTCCTATCCTCAGCGCGGACAGTCCCGAGGAACGACGATCTCTCGGAACGCGGGGAGCTCCCGCTGCACGGGGAACGGGCCGAGACGGGATTCCATGCGGGGCGGGCGGGGCGGCGTCGAATTACCGTTGGCTCGGCTGAATTTAAAACCCGCGCGAGCGTCGGCCGCGGCGCTTCTCGCCTCGAGCCCGGAGAGCCTAATCGCAAACTGCGAGCACCGCAAGAGGAGGAGGAGGAGGAGGAAAAAGGAGCCGCCGTCGCTGCAGGTCTGCTGGCTTTCACCTCTGGACTCGAGCTCCCGTCCTCGGCGCTGCTCGCGGGCAAGTGCGACCATCGCTGCATCGGCGATCGGGCGAGCGACACCGCGGTGTTATTATTAGCCGCGCCGACGTCCGAAGTCGCGGCCCGCGAGAGCCTTACCGAGCCCCGAGCCCTTCCCCGAGCCAAGGTTCCCCTCCCCGGCTGAGCAACGCCCTCCTCCTGGCCAATCGTCCCCGGGGGGGGGGGCCAACGCGGCCACTTTACGAGCCCGCGCGGACCAGGCGCAAAAGCTGCTCCGCGCCGAGCGCGAGGAGGAAGTTGGCGCCCTCCTGGGGGAGGCCTCCTGCCCACGGGGAGTTCCACGGCCTGCCCTCACGGGGGATTCATACCAAACTTTGCTCGGCTTCCTGTGCCTCCTGCCCCCGTTTGCTCTGTAGCTCGCGGTTTGGCCCGGCGAGGGGGAGCGAGGGAGAACAACTTCAATTTTCTCGAGAAAGGAAAAGCCTCGCCCCCCCCCCTCGGTCTCGTGCCGCCTCGAGACAATAGCGAATTATTTCAATACCTCCCTGCCCAACCCCCCCCAAGAAAGTTGGGCGTGAATTTTCAGAAGTCCCAGAGGTTAAAACGGCGGGGCTGGGGCTCCTCTCGCTCCGGCTTCGGTTCTTCTTCTACTTCTTCTTCTTCCTCCTCCTCCTCGGACTTCCTTTATTCGGCATGTCCTATCGTTGATCGGGGCTCGATCTCGTTGCCAGTAAAGGAGGTTCGGAGGAGTCGCGAGACGCGTAGGGCTCGAGGCTCGAGGCACTCGCGTCGATACCATTTTAAGATTTGCTCAATTGTGCTCTCATCCACGACCACTTTGATTGATTGCACTTTTAACGCGTACAACCGGTTGTTACGAAATTTATGATGAATCGAATGATGCGCCGATATAAATTAGCGGCAATGCATTATTTTAAGAGCTTCGAAAGAGAATTTTCGAATGGGTTTATCGTTTGAGCGCATTAGCGATATTGCATTTATTTGTTAATTATTTTACTTCGTACATTAGATTAATTTATATTTGTGCTGTGTGCGTGTGTGCGTGTGTGCGCGCGCGCGTTATACTGTTATTAATGATAATTCCATATAAACAAACAAAATCGTATGCCTTACGTTTTGTATAAATATTTTAGCATATTTTATTTTAATGATTGGTTGAAAAAGAGTTCGGCAAATTTTTTGCGTATAATTATTTCGTTTTCGTACAAATTATTCAAGCATTAATTCAGGATAAAATGTTGAAAATATTCAAATAACTTTAATTATCGATTAATTTTATTTAAATTTTACGCAGTTCAAATTCATATTAGTATAAAAAAAATACAGCACGATGAAATTATAAGTTTTAATTGTTGTTTTCTGTTTCTTCTTTTTTTTTTTTTTTTTTTTTATTATTATTATTTTAGAAGTTTTGCTCAAAATCATAACAAGAATTTATTGCAATAATAAAATATATTTCATAAAATTTTTAAGTGGTGTTTTGAGCAATATTTTTTTATTTTGTGTAAACTTTTTACTTTAATGTATTATTCGAGAATTTTTGTCTACATAATATACGGAAAATAGTATTTAATACTCAGAAAATTAAATATATCAGGCTAAAAGCTCTTTTTTGGATGCAATAAATTTCAATAATTACTTTATTTAATAAACAATATCTATATTATTTACTTTGTAATCATAAAACGTATTTAATTAATTAAATAAAAAATTGCCGTACAAATGTATTACATCCAGAAAAAATACAAAAATACACGTTTATTAAGAGTTGTTTTATTTATTAATTATATTTTTATTTTAATTAAATTAAACAATGCTAAATTATAATTCCGAAACAATAATTATTGATAAGAATTTTTACATAAATTGAAGTTATATAAAAGCTTCATATGGCTTAAGGAATGCATTATTATGTTTTGAATATTTTTTACATTGGCTTATCTTCATAAGTTTAAGGTTTCTGTATTGAGATAAAAAATAAAATTTATCATTTGTGTATGGGTATATTGATAAATGATTATTTTCGTATACACGTGTGCCCTATAATTTAACGATAGAATATTAATTTACAATAATTCTTAACTGTATTCTCATATTGTTAATGTCGCGTTAATATTGTGTTTGATGTACTATAATATGTTTTCACGTACATACCTTTATAAATATATAATTTTAATGTGTTCATCGTAAATTGATTTTTTGAAAGAGTATTAGTCCGATATATATATTTAATGAATTGCCCTTTAATTGATGTAATGAAATACGATTTTTCTTTATCATATGTGTTCAATAAAAATTACATAAAAATTAAAACATCCTAAAATTCAATATAATTTTGTGTTATAAAATTTACAGTATAATAATGATAATAAAAATTAATTTACATCAGTTTCAATAATACGCGATAAGATCTCGATTTTACTAATAATACATATATGACATCAATTCATAAATTCCGAAAATTTTTTTGTAATAATATTTGGAATAAAACATCAGGACGTTTTTTTGAAGCGCAAATTAAAATATAATTACTTAATGGATGGAAAGTAATTTGAAATAGCAATGAATAGGTTGTCATATATATATATATATAGTAATTCAAAGATAATTATTTATATTTTTTTGTATTTTATTCTTAAGACTACTTTGTCAATAAATTGTTTAAATAGTTGTTAGCCAATTACATTTTTAGCTCACGTAGTATGAAGTTTGGAGTAAAAACTTCAGTTGATGTTTAAATAATTTTGAATATTTGTTATTTCTTTTACTTTAATATCAAAAGTATTAAAAATATTAAAAAGAAGATTAAAACAAAATTAGGAAATACCTTGAGCACAATTTTTTATATTTATTTCAAAGTAGAAAATCAGATATAAGTAATTGTAAGAAAGTTTCCAATTGTTCTTATATAAAACTCGGTCGAAGAATTTGTACTAATTATCTACGAATAAGAATACGTTTTCATATAATTAATATAGGTAAGCACTAACATGAATTTAAGATTACTAAAAAGTTTAATAACAATTACAAGAATCGAGTGTACAAAAACTTTATGCAGAAATTTGTTAAGCAATTAAACATGTAGCTTATGCTTACTTTATTTTATTAAATTTTAAAACACCGTAAGAAAATGATATATCCATGTATATATGTGTGTTACTTATGATTTATAAATATATAATTATAACCATTCGTTATTTAAGCGTTTGACCCGATATAATATTATATTTGTTATTATTTTTAGTTTTCGTTGGAAATAACTTACAATTATTTCGAATGACTTTATTGTAAAGAAGAATTTTAGCACGTACCGTTTTAATGCATTTTAATGCATTTCAATGCTATCTTAACTGATTTAATATTTCCAATTTATTACACACACATATATATATTTTTAATTATCGTGGAAAAAAGAAGCAATAAATATCTCGTGTTATCCAAATACTAAAACGACAATTTGAATTTTTCAAATTTTAATAATGTAGAGTTTTTTTTTGTATAAATAGCGTAAATGTATTTTGTATTGTTAGTTAAATACAAACAAATTTTAAAATTAGTGTAATTTATGAAGCAAATAAATGATATAATAATAATGTTTACCAATTTATGTTTGCATCATAATTTAATCATACGTGAAAGCCACTTTAAGAAATTCCTAAGTGCTTCACTACACTTTTGTGTAATTTCTTAATCTAAATAAACATCTACTGTTGCTGTATTCACTACATGATTATCATGGTATACTTTTTCGTTGTTGCATTAAGCTAATTAATTCAGTAGGTAGATAAAAAGAAAGAAAGAAAAAAAAGAAAAAAAAAAAAAAAAAAAAAAAATGGCACGGCTCAATAAGTAGATATCTAAAACTCAAATTTTCCCACTCCAATCGTTATGTTTTTTTGTCGTTTTTAAATATATATATATATATATAAATAATATGACGTATACTGCCCGGGATAATAATACCTCAAGTGGGATAACAAATGCAAAAAGTCTAATAATGTGCAAATTGAAAGGTATTTTTTAACGCGATTAAATTAATATGAAACTAATGAAGGCAATGCGAAGAAACATCAGCGAGTAAAATAAACAATACGATCGAAAGCTCTTTGCCTTACGTATTGCATTATCTGTTTTCAGAAACTTTATTTTTCACATTGCAGTTGAACAGTCGTGTCAACGGTGGCTTTAAAAACTCTCTCTCTCTCTCTCTCTCTCTCTCTTTCCACTAGATCGAACGTTATGTATTCCGTGTGCACCTCTGCCGTGATTTCAAATACGATTAGTATACGATACAATTTTTTGCCTTCGACAATGTTCTACCGACATTTTATAAAATCAGTCGCGTAAAATTCTTATGCCACACAAGCCGATAATTGCAAAACAGTTTGTTACTAAATTTTTCAACTGTATCTTCGTTGTTATTTACATTATTTGCATTTAAGCATTTTTCAATGCTTCCGATCATGTGGTCGTGGCTCAACTTTATAAACGAACGATACAATATTAATGTTCCTCCCTTTGTTTTGGTCTACTGATATCTTAAATCTGAAAAAGTTTTGTCCTCGATTTGTACGCGAAATGCCAAGAAGCTTTCGATTTAATTGCGCACGGAAATTAAACATTTTTTAACCGACAGTCTACAGTGTAAGGAAACATTTTTTAATTAACAGCTTGCAGTTTAAGGATATCTTAAAGCAGTATAAAATGAACGAGTGGTTCCGGATTCTTTTATTTTATTTCTATGCTCGCTCGGTATACGTTGAGCGACAAAATCATTGCAAAAAAAAAAAAAAAAAAAAAAAAACAAAAAAAGAAAAAGAAAAAATGGTTTTCCACGCAATTAGTATTACTATACACGTACGCGTGTATAATATAATTAAAATTTATGCGCATGCCATAATCCGTCGGATAAACTACAGACGAGTTTTTTAATTATTATAAATGCTATTATTTTTTGTAAGTGACGATAAATTCTTCGATATAAAAAAATATCGCGTACGAAACGGCGCAAGATTTATCATTTAAAAAATCAGACAGTACTGCAACTTCAGTAATATCTACTAGTGCTTAATTTCGTCACGGAAGAGGAAATGATTATTGTGATAAGTAAATTAGTTTTACGAATGTCGTAAATTAAAGAAGTATTGCATTTTTTAAATTATTTTGCAAAATTTATTAGAATTTGATTAAAAATAATTTTTTTTTTGTCAAAAGGTAAATAAATGTACTACTAGATAATAAAGGCAGATAAGTTATTTGTTTTAAAAAGGTATATATGTATATATATATGTATATATACACATGTTTAATATATTAATGAAAAATCGGAAATTTTACTCTTAAGGCCAATAAACAAGTACACCTTGTATTGAAATACGCCGAGAAAATAAACGCGATAGAAGAGCTTTGTGAGCTGTAGCTTAGGTGGAAGCTACCTCAAAGAAAGGGTAAAAGATGCATACAAAGATAAACAAAAGTAAAACGAGGTAACATGTGAGTCTTATTCTAAATCGACGTATGTTGCCCGACTTAAATGTAAGATATCAACTCGTCGAAAACTATCCACTAGCTCTTAAAACTTTTTAAATGCCTATCTCCCGAATGGAAATAATAATTTGTTTCAAAAATTTTCCTCCGCCAAAAAAGATGGCTTTCTAAAGTGGCTTTTAGAAAATTTACCTTTCACAGAAGTACATTAGCGGGGGAAAAAAATTTCAGAGCAAAATACGCGGTATAAGTTTTTACCCGTTTCATGAAGTTTTTAATTTGTAAGAATCCGAGTGCTCGAATATTTTTTTCCTCTTCAAAATCTTAAGCATTTTGAAAGACTGAAAAGTGTATAACGAAGTGAGGGGGGGGGGCGGTGTTGCATCTTCAAGCAAGGGCCAAGTTTTCTTAAGCTCAATCTGGTCATAATCACTTACGTATTACCCGCGTACGCAGAGGTAGTAATTATGCTTCTTTTTTTTTTTTGGATAAACGATCGAGCAAAATTTTCATTCGACTTAAAAATTTTTGTAAACAATGCACATCACTCTAAGGCGCTAAGGAATTATTCCAAGCTCGTTAAAAAGTGTCCAATCAACAAGAGTAGAGTTGAACCGTTAAATTTTTCCTCCTCAAAATTTGAATATTTTTAATTTTTTTGTTTTTTTTTTTTTTTTTATTTTTTTCAAAACTCCCAACGTACGCACGATCATAATAATAATTGAGAATTAGCGTCAATTGCAGCGGGGCTACGAAGGGTTTCTAAATATTTTGAAATTTAACCAGTTGCGCGTAATTTTATAATTATTTACAAGAGCTTGGGGCGTGTAAGCATTTCGAAAAGAGTTGTCCTTAACCACGGGACGCAGGACTTTAGCCAGTCTTACTTTTCTCGAGGTAGATTTCGTTAGTCATTAGCAAGACTTACCAACGCTATTCCGAAACGAAATTTACGAAATTTAAGGATAAAAGAACGTTAATAACGACGATAGCTTTAAGCTTAATCGCACAATCATCGGTTCGCGCAGTCCCGTGGATAAGATCGGCATTGAGGCCATTGGGCATCGCTTGGCCAAGCCTCCCCCCTAAACAAACATCAGCGTTGGCCGCGTGTAAATTGCGCGAAACCAAGCGCAGCTCCGACGAGATTGATTTTATTTTCAAAGCCGGGCCGCCGCCCAGCGGGTATTCGCCGCTCGTATTCGCTCTAGGACCGTTGGGAGATTAACTAAAACGATCGGGCATCTATAGTACTGGGCTCTCGCGTCGGCCCGAGCGATTCGGTTCATTGGCTTCTCGCTTCGTAAAGTGCCCTTAAGGTAAAAGGGGACCGCGATTCGGGCGCGAGCTCAAAATCCCGACGAGTACCACCGGCTACTCGTACAGTAGTTGCCCGCTAATGGGAATAATATCGAACGGGGGGAGCGCGGCCTCGGAGTCCATTGCGTCGTCGTTGGCGGGCGCTTCGGCCGCTCTCTATTATCCCGGTAATAGCGAGCCACGGATTCTACGGGTAATCGCGGACGAGGGCCAAGAGAATTCACCAGGAGAGGACGGAGGAGATCCGGCGAGGGGCGGGGGGGCCCGACAGCGGCGGGGCTGCTCCCGCCGGGCCGCTCCCGTTCGGGCCGCCTCCCCCCCGGCCCTCTTCCCTCGCGAGGGCGCATCGATGAACGGAGACGGGGGAGCGCGCGCGAGCCTTTTGTCCCAAGGCGATGCCGAAGTAGGGCAGTCGATAAAAAAAAAAAAAAAAAAAAAAAAAAAAAGAAAAAGAAGAAGGAAAAAAAACTCCCCCTTCCACCCCCCGCGCGCGACCAGAGACCACGTACACTCCACTTCGTCTGCGACCTTCTCGCTCTCTTTTTGATTTCGCGCGTCCCCCAGACGGAGGCTCGCTCCCCGACGGCGGCCCCCGTGCGGCTTTTTCTACTCGCTCTACTCGCCTCGGCGCTAAATTAAAATTACTCCAGCGGCGGCGGGCGGGCCCCCCGACCCCCAGCCCCGCGCGCGCGCGCTCGCCGCGAACTTTAATCGACACCCCCCGGGCCAAGCCCGACACACCGGCGGCCGAGCGCCGGCCAAACATTTGGCGCAGGGCTAAATTATTAATGCCCGGCAAATCGACGCTAAAGTTTGCCTTTCGCCCTTAGTTCCGGCCTCCGCTTTGGCGCGCGAATCATCCGGACGCGCGGGTCGATCGGGGAAATCGCTTTTCGATTCTCTTCTTCTTCTTCTTCTTCTTCTTCTTTTCCTTCTTCTTTTCTTTTCTAATCTCTCTCTCTCTCTCGCTCGCTCAAGAACGAGCTGGCCTTCGTCCTCTTTCAGCTCTTCATTATTCGCTACACTCGTTTTTATCGTACGTTATTCTCCGCTGCTTATTAACGGTGGGAAATTGCTTTTATTTGATTTTCCTTTATCCTTGATTGCGATAAATAATCCTACTTTACTCCTACTAACGACAATTTCATCCTTTAGATTATATATTATCATTTAGCTTTCATAAATATTATACGTTTCAACGCTCATTTCTAATGAATTTCATTCTTTTTCCCTCTCTCTCTCTCTCTCTCTTTCTCTCCCCCCCTCCCCAACCTTCATTATTCTTCTTAATTAATACTATAAATTTTAGCTTCAAAAATAATGCGTTATAATTTACAGTTCCTAAGTGCCTTAGCGAAATAATAATGCGTATTAAAAAAAAAAAAAAAAAAAAAAACGAAAAGACAAAAAAAAAAACACATACATAATTAAAAGGAAAATTAAAACAGATGGACAATGCTAAAATTTTAGCGCTTATTTGATTTGATTAAAAAAGTTTTTAATTAAAAAGACATGCATCATTGGTGATTCATGTGGCATTGAACCTGCAAGTAGGAAGTAAATTATTACCTAAGCATTCGATTTATGAGTGTGGAAAAGTTAAGGGTACTGAAATGGAAAGGAATTTTTTATTCTCTTATCGCAATTTTCAAATTTCTAATTTTTATCTTCATTACAATAGCTTTACGGGAATGTATCTCGGTTATGATTAACAAACATATGTTTAACTGATAGAGAATTAAACTTTGTGTTAATTATAGCTTCCGTTCCATTAATGTACACATCTTACTTACAAAATTCTCAGCCTTAAGTGGTAATAATTTTATTTACGCGTATTATTTGATTATACGCCATGCAATTATTGATTATGCATAGTCGGAATTTTAATAAAAACGTTTTTAATTAATACTTAGTATACGAATATATTATATTTCACTTAAAATTAACAGTTCGTGTTTCAGTTTTAATATTAATTATAATATCAGTAACGATCTTTGTAACAAAATTCTTTTAAAAATTCCTCTTTCGTTTTAAACTAATTATAAATTAAAAAATATTCTAATAAAATATTTAGAATATTTTTTAATTACTCCTACTGTGCTTATCAATGCAATAATGTTACTTATCTGCATTGGATTTGTGTTTTTTTTTTTCACAGTACCAAGCTTTTCGGTATTAGTTATTATTTTTAAAAATAGAGGAAAAAATTTAAGCAGCACTATTAATTAATAATGATTGTTATATTTATTACAATGTGACAGCGGTTATTTTCAGTGTTGGTTTCGAATGATTGAAAATACCGAGAAAAATAGTAGAGGATAGATTACAGAGTAGGGATTTTTAACACGCAATAAATCACGTAGCAATAAAAATTGATAACTTTTTAAAATACATTATTAGATCAATAGGTTAATAATGCCGGAGTCTGGTAACGATGATTTATGCAGTCAAATAATAAGATTTCAGTAATTTAAAAAAAATGACATTTAAAATTTTTTTACGAAGTAATAAAGTACGGTTTTTTTAAATTATTTTTAATTATATATTTACAATGCCATTGAAGAATAAGGCAATGAATCGTTGCATTATGTGTATATGCACACATATACGTTACGCAACAATTGTCCGATAATTTGTCAGTGGATAATTTACAAAGAAGAGAGAGAGAGATAGAGAGAAGTAATTCGTAAAACGATGAATTGCTTAGGCCAGTATTAGAGGGGGGGAGGGGTGAGGGCGACAAATGAAAAAGAACAAAAAGAAAAGAACAAAAAGAAAAGAAAGAAAGAAAGTAAAGAAAATTCGAACA
This sequence comes from Kradibia gibbosae, assembly GCA_018907135.1. Lineage (NCBI taxonomy): Eukaryota > Metazoa > Arthropoda > Insecta > Hymenoptera > Agaonidae > Kradibia > Kradibia gibbosae. The sequence goes on from JACCHX010000003.1 coordinate 14,264,657, forward strand.
ACGAGAGTAACGGGGGCCGTCCGGCCATTTATTTTTCGGAAAAAGCGGGGGCTCAATTTTCTAAACAGTCGAATGGGGGTGGGTGGGGGGTGGACAAACGAAGCAGGCAAATAATCGATAGCTCGGCCGGCTCGCGCGCCCGATCCTCGAGCTAAGAACAATCGCCGGAGGGCCGCCGGGGCCGGGGCCGACGGTCTAGGCCGCCGCGTCCGCAATCGCGCGTATTAAAAACGTGCCGAGAGGCAATTGGGGATTTTCGCCGCGCGGCCTTGAACCCGATCGTCCTCCTTCCCCTTGGGGGAGGGCGGCCCCGCGCCCCTGGAGCCACCCCCCGGGCGCTATCGGGAGACGGCCCCCGTGTACGTCCACTCGCGCTAACGAGCCTCTCGGCGGCGTTGCGCATCCCCCGCACGTTATCCGTGCATTAAAGGGCCGTTTTGATTGCCCTCCTCCGTTGATATCGCTTCGCTTGTTTTTTTTTTTTTTTTCCCTACTCTCTCTCTCTCTCTCTCTCGACGACCACACCGACGAGCTCATCCGGCCTACCGGAGCGGCTCCACGCGCGTTTCGGGAGGGTCGCGCCGCGCCTACGGCGAAAGAAAATCATTCGGCCGCCGGCAGCTTCTTGCCACGGGGGTGTGACCTCGTCGCTCGCGAATCGACGTCCCCCCCCACCCCCGTGCGGCGTACTCCATTAGCGCCCGGGCCAAACGAGGGCTCGTCGCAAGTCTTGCGCGACCAAGGCGACTAATACCGAACGGAGCGGCCTTTATCCCCGTAGCTTTGTTAAGCCGAAACGATATTTCATAAGCGGCATTATTCCGCAGTGATTTGGTTACGCCGGCCCTTTGTTGCTCGCGCGCTTTCGGTAAAATGCGGTACATTAATTTTAATATCCCACTTCGTCCGGATTAATTAAAATCCCCGCGTCGGCTTTTTGGGACAAAAGGGCCGGGGCCCTTTGCAAACTAATCGGAGGAAAAAAGTACGCGCCAAGGTGTAATTTTCATTTTGGCTGAGGGCGCGAGCCGCGAGTCCCCCCCCCCCGTAGCCGTCGCTGCCTTTATCCTCGCTAATCGATTCGTTTTGTAAAATTGCTTCAATGAGCGGCTGCGGCGCGCATCGGAATGCCTTCGACTACGCCGCGCGAATCCTTGCCTAGCTTCGAAATTGTCTCATTTGGATTTCGTTTTCAGTTCGTACCTTCGACTTCCTCCCCTAAACGCATTATCTTCTTGTTGTCTCATCCAAGCCTCGCCGTTCTCTGACGATTCAATGCCGAATTCTAATTTACACGGAATTATGCTATCGCGTTTGCGCATTATATATTTACGAACAATTTAAAGCGTAATTTTCCAATTTTTTTTCTTTTTTTTCTCTCCCCCCCTCCTGCCCCCCCTTCCTTTACATTCTATTTACTTTATAGACTGTTAGCGCCGATGCTGCCATACGGAAACACAATTTCCGTCCGTCTATTATTTCACTGTAAATTAATATTTTGAAAACGAAATCGAGGGAAGTTACTAAGGAACGTATTAAATATAAATAAATCATAAATGACTAATGTCGGTTAGCTTAATAGCATTAATGTTAAAGAAAAAGCAGAAGCAATTTCACAGTGTTTTTCATAAATACAGCGTGTGTTTTATGTATATATATATATATGTGTGTGTGTGCGCGCGCGCGCGCGCGAGTGTGTGTTTTTGTTATGTCCTTGACATTTTATACGAAAGCGCTTTAATATTTGTGCAAAACGAATTTGCTAAATTTCAAAGTTCTTTTTTCACTTAGGGATTTAATGAGATTTCATAATCAAGGAAATCGGATATTTCGGAATAAGCAGAAATATACGTATATATATATATATATATATATATAAACTTTTAATAAAACTCATTCCGACGATGAATATTTAAATATAGGTTAATATCAATAAACTTCATTGCAGAGGCCAAACAGTGCGCAAACATTTTTTTTTTTTTCCCATCGACAATTCAGCTTTAATAATGTCACAATGAATTTCCACAAAGCTTTCACGTTTCAATTATCAACAATGACTTGTATGAAACAGGTTACATTGTCGTCGGTGTTACAAAAATCAATAGAACTTATGCGTACGCACGTCCCATTCGAGGGGCAAGCTTTGTGCGTGTGCGTTAAAAGTTTTTCTTTTTCTTTTTCCTTTCTTTTTTTTTTTTTTTTTTTAAATAAAATCTACGCCTTGCGGACGAACGGCATTGCGAGACTCCTCCTGTCGCTCTAATGCTCAGCTCCGTGAAAAATGCTTTCCAAAGCGTTCCCAATGCTCAGTGCCCGTAAACAACATTTCGGTAGCCAACCCCTCGCATTCGCCTAATAAAAACTATTGATTCCGACGAATCGAATACGCATCCGAACGGAATGCGAAAATATGTCGGTCAATCGCGTATTAAACATTCGTCGTGAAATGTATGGTAAATCATTATCGGCAGGGCGCTCGCGCGCTCGACGGCCGCGCGCCCCGAGAGACTCTCGCGCAGCTCCGGTGCAACGAGATAAGTCGAGCTTCGACGAGCTGCGGATTGTGCGCCCGGCGGTTTTTCGGTAATTTTCATTTTTGGATCGGGAACGGGACTCTTTTTCCCCCGGCGCGGATGGAGAGAGAGAGAGAGAGAGAGAGAGAGAGAGGAGAGGAGAGCCGCGGGAAAAATCAATAGGACGCTTTTCGTTAAGGATAATCCGTAGACGGTGTAGGAGCATCGAATCATCGAGGTATTATATTTTCAACCCCTCCACTCCTCGTGGTCGCGCGGCATAATTTATTTCAGCGGGAGCAGTTAATATAAATCAAATGTCCCTGTTCGGCGCTCTTCGGTCGACTTCATTTTTGCCTTCGCGTTTGGATCCGAGCGTACACAACGACGGTAGTCGATGGGAGGATTATCAATTTTGTCTCTTTTTCGTCGTTGCCTGCCCCCCCTCTCCCCCTCCCTCTCCCACGTTATATATTTCGAAGCTCGGAGAGACGGAGCGCACAACTTTTTGATAAAAGCGCACGAACTTTAGAAGCCCTCGTTCATTATCTTTTGTAGCTACGACTTAATTAAAGGCGGCTTTAAGGACGCTACATCGATTTTATTGTCGAAGAATACAAAAGCTACCGCTTTTTCCGGACATTATCGGCTTTGCTATTCAAAATTATTAAACGCGGCTGTATAAGAGATTCCTCCAAATCATTAATTGTTAATGCCACCGACGCAATTTTTAATACTGTGTAGCAATTAGTTGAGGCAGGATCATTATGTATAATAATATATAGAAGTGTTGCTCGTCGAGTTAAATGCACACATCAAATATTATTAACGCAGTAAGATTAGAAAGGATTTTTTTTCCGACGTTGTTTTATTTTTTAGATAACTGAAGATACATACATGTACATGTTTATATGAAAAATGTAAAACGGATACAATTTAAATAGGGCAATAGGGAATCTTAGTAATAAATCACGAGAAAGGTTTTTCTTTTGATATTCGCATTAAAATTTGCGAGGAGCCCGAAGAATTTTGGCAATGACCATTTTTAATCTACTTTTACGGGCACGTAGATTAATTTTTTGCGCTCCAACCCCCCCCCCCCCCCCAAGTCATTTATTTTTTATTTATCGTCTATAAGACATTGGCTATGTCATGAAAATACATTGTAGAACGAAATAATTCGTTATGATTAACTTATGAATAAAATAGCCGATATTGCTAGACTTGGAAAGTAAATTTCTAGTTGTAATTCTCGTTTAGTATCTACATCATCGTAATAGTATTAACTTGGTATCTACGTAATAATTAACTTCATAATAGTAGTAGAGTTGCACGAAGAATGGCTTTAGATTGTGTGTTTTTGTGATTGGAGTTTTGATATAATCAGTGCTCTCGTATCGAATAATTTTATATTGAAAAAAAAAAAAAAAAAAAAAAAAAAAAATAAAAAAAATATTAATAATTTGCTTCGTTTACGCGACGCTCATTATGCGGTTACGCGAAATGAACGAACGCAAAAATAGATCGCCTCCTCTTCCGCATAGATTGGGCAAATGAAAAGCCCAATGTAATTTTGGCAGTGATAAAGAAGCGCTTCGAAGAGCATAAGAAGCAACGAATGATGGGGCGAGAGCCCCAAGGAGAAGCCAAGCGTTTTTTTTTTCGAATATTTTTTTGCAACACCACTGAGTTATTAATACGTCTTTCGCTACCGGAATCGATACTTCGCATCAACTCAATCGCAGATTTTTTATTGCATGCCCATTCGTACTAAAGCAACAATCTTTCTTTTATACTTTTCAATTTGGTTTTAATTACTTCATAATACCTATCGCTGTAATTTTTTTTTTTTTGGCCAAATCAATACACACACACACACACACACAAATACAAAAGACGCATCGTTTGCATCGATTGAATTATTCTCTTCGATTCGATACCCTCTATCCCTAATGAATTAAACTATTTTTATAAAAGAAGAAGAAGAAGAAGAAGAAGAAGAAAAGAGAGAAAAAAAAAACTAATTACGAAACTGAAATTCAATGTATCGGAACGGGACTCTTTACTAAAGACTGGAATGAAATGGGCAGAAAGAATGGAGCACTTGCATGCATGATCAAATATGACCCACTATACAAGTGTTGCACTGCACTTCGTATAACGTACGGCAACAAATATTCGATAGCACTGAAAGCCTATAATATTACGATCCTTTAATGTTCTACCACTCGACAATTTAAAACAATGCCCAGAAGCCATTGAAGCCATTTGAATATTGGCTCATAATTTTGATTGAAAAACTTTTGTCCGCCTGTCGCAGCGGCAAACAGAGTATAAGTGGTAACTTAAAATTAACTAAAATGCACACGTAAAATATATATATGTATATATCTATATATATATATATATATATGTGTGTGTGTGTGTGTGTATTTGTATGTGTACGTGTACTTGAAATGTAAATATACATTTAAAAACATATACATTTAACTATTTATTTTATTAAATGGCGCTTTCTGCTCTATTTTATATATAAATCACTTTTCTTACCATTTTATATTTAGACAACCTCGTTTTATTATTCTCCTCCCATTATTCTCATCTTCTTTATTCCACTCTTATTTATTCGCATTCATATTTTCTTTTACACGGTATACCTGGAAATTAAACATTGATAAGAGCACACTTTATCTTTTTTGTTTTACTCAGTACAGCGGGGCTACCGTTAACGAATACACCTATTTTAGAAAAGTAATTCTCGACATTTTTATGTCCCCTTTTCTCCCATTCCTGCCTCTCTCTGCCTTTTTTCATTGCTATTAAGCTTACTAAGATACTAGCTTTATTATATACCAACTTAATTCGAATAAAATGGGCTGCAATCGATAAAAAAAAAAAATGTTAAAACTAATGGATAACACGGGGCGATTATTGGCTGCATTTAAATGGAAAAATAAAAAGTTAATACGCATTTTAGTTGTGATTAGATAAAATACTCGTGCAAAGGTAAATACAATTACAAATGTCCTTCCGTACGTTTTGGAATGGAGAAAAATGTCAGGAATGACAGGGCATTACCGTCAAATATTGGCAATAATAACATTGGTAATGATTAAAAAATAACAAAGAAGGAAAAAAAAAATGGAGAAATTTATCCTTGGAATTTTATAGCGCGTGTCTCAGCTGTCGCAGGAAATACGTACAGAACTTGTTTTTTTTTTTTTTTTTTTTTTTTTTTTTTTTTTTTTTTTTTTTTTTTAAACGAGTCACGATTGGATTGCTATCTCAATTAAAAAAATTTCCAGGATTATTAATGACGACGTTGCGAGTCAATAGAAATTTAAAAAATGTGTAACCTGTAAGAATTGAGTTTATTCGGTGGTGTCTTGTGACTTGGCGTGGGGATTTCGATCCACTTGCTTTAACAGCGCGTCTCCCGGCCTGAAGATTTCGGACTTATTTGCCTTAAGAAAAATTAAAGCAACGATAAAGACAGAGAGAAAGAGCCATTCAAAAAGTAATTACTTTTGCTCGCAAACGCGGACACGGCCACTGAAAATTTCGAGCCCCCCCCCCCCAAGGCGGCGGCCTACGTTTCGGGAACGATCGACGGTTGCACAGAGAGCCTTAACTTGGCCGAGCGACTTAACAACTCTCGCCGATCCGGACGCTTAGTTATTATTGCTCGGTTATCTCGCGAGGCTCGATGCGCCCCCCTCCCCCGAGCCTCGAGAGCGGCAAAAGCAAAGAATAACCGCCAGCCCCTTGACGAATGAAAATCTTCTGTTTCAGACGTTCAGGCATGGCTTCCCCTATCAGCCGAGCTGCATGGCCTTCGACCCGGTGCAGAGGCTACTGGCCATTGGCACCAAATCAGGATCCCTGCGGATGTATCCTTTGCCAAACTGATAATCCCAAGGGCCAGGGCTCGCCGCCCTAGCTTGAGCACCGCTCGCGGGTTTGTAATGCAGGGGCGGGGGCGGGGAGGGGCTCGCGCACCCGATAACTCGGCTTTGCTCCGGCCGTGCGATTCCATTCTGCGGCTTCCGAGAGTCCGGACGATGATAATTATAATGACAACAACGGAGGAGGAACAGTCAGTTGGGGGGGGGCAGTTGGCGCGCGCTACGGTTAACTCGAAACGTCCAACGGGAGGGATGACGGACGGGGGAGGAAATCGTAGCCGAGCAGGTTGCGCGGGGGATGGCGTAGGAAGATGGAGAGATAAGGCTCGGGTTCGATGGTTTCTCGCGTAAGCTTTCGCCAGCTCGGCTCTCGTGTACGATGATTTCTTGCCTCCCCCCCCCCCAACGTGTGTGAATTGCCGTGTGAAAAGTTCGAGGACTCGGTGCAAAATGGCAATGGAATGGAATTCCCTCAAACGAATAGCGCTCGAGATAAGGGAAGCGAGGGGGAACCGGATCGTTGATAATCTTGTAGAAAAATTGCTCGATTCCTTGCTCGATAATAAAATAATGGCGCTAAGTCGAAGCGGTGTATCGATGCGCGCGCGTATAATATTATTTAACCGTAGGAGTTCTTGGCATGTATAATGCATTTAAGTAAATAGTCCCGGCAATGAATGCGCTTGGAAAAACAAGAGCCCTCGGCTTTTAGCGAGGATCGAAACGGCGCGGAATATCAAATGCCACTTCAGGCGCTTATAAAATATATATATATATATATAAGGCAGGGAGCCGAGGGATTCGTAAGGATTTTTTTTACACTCGTCGCATTTCGTTAGCCTCGCGCAGACGCCGTTGGCCTTGCCCGCGAGTCTTTACGAGGGTTTTCGAGCCGTTGGGCAATTGGCCGGGAAGCTTTAGGATTCCGTAAATAAAGGTAAACTACTCCAGGCTTCCTTCGAGCCCGGCAAAGTTCGCTCGGCTCCGGACTCGATTGGAAAACTGTCGTTCGCACCTCGGTTGTCCTCCATCCTCGGCCGGGATCGCGTACGCGGGCTGCGGACGGGGGGGGGCGGTGGCGGCCGGGAGCAGCTCGGCCTTTCACGCGCTCGCCAATGCGGATTTTCATCGAATCGAGGGAATAATTCTCGCGAATACCGATAACCGATGGCGCTCCGTTCCGCGCGCGCGCGCGCTTCCTTTCAATATTTACATAGCAATCGGCTATTCATCGACTCCGTTACAATTGCCTCGTTCAATGGCCAAGCGCCCACCTCGACTAGTGCATTAGATAATCGATCGGCTTTTTTAAAATTTATAACCCGGCGGCGCTGACTGTCGAAAAAATAACGAATTGATATCGTGCTTTATTCATTTATGCGGGCTTAATTGATCGTAACGAAACGTGCCGCTCGTTCAAAGTCAATGCCAGCATTAGTATTTGCTCAAAGGCCGAGCGCGTTAATTATCGGCTCGCTAACGATGCAACAGCTTTCTTCTTTATACCCGGCCCACCCCGACCCTCCCTCCCTCCCTCCCTATCGCTATCTCTATCTCTCTCCGGCAGCCCTTTGATTTCAACAGGACGATTGACGCGCCGGGGCCTCGCGACGAATAGCAATGAAATAATAAACGCGGATACGAGGTGGGCTGGGCTGGGGCTGGGGCTGGGGGGTTGGGGGGATAATTGCCTCGGAAATACTGGCAAGAAGCGACGACAATGGAGCGAGACTAGACCGGCTCAGGATCGACCGAGTTCGGCTTCCGAGGGGAGCTCGGGGCGGCCCCCGCGCAAAGCGACGGTAGGAGGAAATCCTTCGCGTTACGGAGGGGCTCGAGAGGCCGGCAGGCCGCGTCAACGGAGGGCGGGGGAGCGGGGGTGCGGGAGCGGATAGAAACGCCTTTTCCTTGACAGTGGAAGCATTGCAGTCTCGGGAGAGCCGGCGTGGACGCTCACGTGCAGCACGAGGGCGGCTCCCCCGTCACGCAGATGCAGTTCCTCGTGAACGAGGGCGGCCTCCTCTCCGCCACCGCCGACGACACCCTCCACCTGTGGACCCTTCGCCAGAAGATACCGCAGGTCGTGCAGAGCCTCAAGTTCCAGCGGGAGAGGTGAGCGAGCCCCCTGTAAAGGGTGCGGTGGTCGTGTCGAGCCACGGGCCGAGGGGCTCTCGACGTCCATCCTGCGATTTTCAATTTGGCCCGCGTCTGGGCAAATCTTATCGCCGAGTCGCGTTCCCTTGGTTTCGTCGAGGCTCCTCTCCGAGGAGACGCGATATCGGCCTCGACGCCACGTTTAAAAAAAAAAAAACAAAAAAAAAAACAGATGGAGCGCATCAATGGAGATCTTCGATCCCCCGAGGCATTGTTTTAGCTCTTGGTTTCCCTTCACCGGGCCCTCTCGAGCGATTCCGGTAGATCAGCCCTACTTCTTTGCGACCCTTGTTCGGGACACATCGTTGCGCGTACGCGAGGCTTTCGCTTGGGGGTGCGCTCAGTTGTCGCGTCCTTTGCCAGCAGTTGGATTCCTCGGCGCGAGCTGGAATTCCGTAATTAATAAAAAACGCGTGGCTCTTCGAAGAAGCCGAGGACGTTGGTTTGAAAATAAATCTTGGCCGCACGCGGCTAAAGAGCGCTCGAGCTCGGTTGACGGGCCGCGCGGGGTCGAGCGACGAAGTCGTCGAGTCGAGTGAAAAAAAAAAAAAGGAAACGGTTTCCAGCGGAGAGGAGCGAGCGCAATTTCCACGCGAGCATCTTCGCTTTGTCTCCCTCGGATATCGCGCGGGCGCGCACCAAAGGAAGACCTCGCGAGGCTCTCGACGCCGGCCCTTAGGACGACTCCTCCAACGCATTCCAAATGCGCAACTGACCTTGCCGTTGCACGATTGCCAAGCGCGATTCCTCGGTTAAGAGGACGGGTAGGGCAAAATTTATGCAATTTAATCTCGCCCGGAGCCGCGCCGGCTACGGATTCATGCGTCAGCGCGGTGAAATTCATCGGTCGTCTGACCTAAATTGGCGGGTGAGTAAGCGCTGGGGGCGGCTTTCGGGGGCGATGGGCGTTGTTGGGCAGGGACAGGGGAGAAAGCCCATCGCGGTCGCTCGCTCTCGGATCGTCCGCAGCCGAGTGCGCGGGCCGATTGCCCCCCCCACCTACCCCCGGATAAAGTAGTCGAGCGATAAACGAAGAAGCGGGGTCCGGGGGGGGGGGTTGGCGGTGATTATTTCGGCCCTCTTCGGCGGCTGCGGCCACGCGGCCAACCCCGCGAAACTCGGCGATACTCCGGCAGGCCGGAAACGGCGTCGGGCGGCTAATGGCGTTGCTCGAGCTGCCGTCAACAGTTGGCCAACAAGTTCTCTCGGCATCCTATTGGGGCTCGGCGGGCCGGGACGTCGAGCCCCTCTCGCCCGGTCTCTCTCGTTAACCAGTCGGCACTCGTCCCGGCCGCGGGCTCCCTTATCACCGGTGATTAATAATACCCGTCGTCCCCGCCGAGGGAGTACGTTATCGCGAGCCCGCGGAGATGCGCGATACAGGATATCATCCCCCCTCGTTACCCGAGGAAAGAACGGAGACTACTGCCACCGGCCCTCGTTCCTTGGGCTCCCAGTAGGCGACAAGCCTTCTCCTTAAAAAAAAAAAAGCACTCGATCGAGGATAAGCGTGCGTTTGTTTGTGCTGTTTTTTTTGTTTTTTTTCTCTCTTTTTTTCCTTTTTTTTTTTTTTTTTTTTTGACCTACCTCGCTTTTATAAAAAGCAACAAAAAGCAAGGATATATCGTATTGCCCTTATAAAGCCCAATACGATTTGTCATTATAATGATTTTCTTTCTCGACTGACGTTAATTTATCATCGATATTACATTACAATTTATAACGGCCATTATTTCAAATAATTATTCATTTTATAAATTTATCACGCTGTCAGAGGCCGCGGTACGTTGTTACTTGAATTACAAGAATTTGCGCTTGATACGCTTGCGCTTCGATATCTACATCTATTTATATATATATATATATATATATATTAATCCTATGTGCGTGCACATGTGTTTGTATAGGTGAATATAGAAATGGGTTAGAGATAGAGAGAGAGAGAGAGAGAGATAGAGAGAAAGGAGAGAAAAAAAAGGAGCCGAAAAAAGACGCATATTTCTCAGGAATAGTTTGCACGCCGGACGAGGGCGGATCTCAAAAATTGTAATCAATTAATTTCCACGGAGTTCTTGAGATTTTCGGAGTTCTTAAAGCTCGTTTCGCGCTCGAGTATTTATTTCCTTGTCGTCGTCGTCGTCGTCGTCGTCGCTAGTCGTCGCTAGTCGTAGCCGCTGTTGACGTTGTCGCTGCCGCCTGCTGTTTTTTGAAAAAATTCGAGTTACCGCCGATGGGCATTTGAATATTTGTTCGTACGGACTCTTCGCCGTCCTCTTGACTCCGAAAGGAGGGATTAGCGCAAGGGGCTGCGACCCTCGAGTCTCTTGGGGCGTTCCCCGCACTTTATCCTTTCGAATAAACGAGGAATGCCGTCCTCCTCCGCCACAGGAGGACCCTTTGAGGTTGATCTTTTTGCGTGTACGCTCTTGTGTCTATCGGCAGGAGAGCCACTCCGGTGGCGACGTTCGGCAAAAATTCGTTCGCATTCTGCGCGGTGGGACGCTGTAAAAATATCTTTCCCAAAATCACTGCGGCATAACGTTGCCCCTCGGCATTGTTAGCCGTGAAGTTTATTTTAAAAGGTCGCTCGTAACGATCCTTCGGCACAACGATAATTAATGGGCTATTTTTAACGCCAGCGTCGATCTACGTAATTTGTTATTGCCCCGTTACCTTTCTCGGCTTACGCGAGAGTTTCAATTTTTCAAACGAGACGAGCGCGTGAGAAGCGGAGCAATTAAGTAGTTCTGTCGAGGCTCTGGTAAGGCGCATTTGTATAGATTATACGTTGTGCTTTTCTTCTTCTTTTTCTTTTTTTTTTCCCCCCTTTTTTTTTCCTCTTTCAATTAAAACAATATCCGACGGCCAATTTGAAATGGCTTTGCTTAAAATCGTTAACTTTTGGCAAATCGTGCTGCTTATCCGTTCGCTCTATCTTTTTATATTCATGCTTTTTAACGTTTCGGAAATTATCAAAATCAATTCAAATGATTTATACCGAAGCAGCGCATTTAAATAATACCATTATTGAAAATTCAGGATTTCGATGAAGTTTGATCAAATTAAAATTTTATTTTATTATATATATATATATATATATATATATATATATCTGTCTTTATATTTTATAGGGTATCGTTTCAATCGATGTACTCGTAGAAATATTTTATTTTTCATCTTTTAAAAGATTAACGTTAATAATACATAAGTGGTAATGACTTTCCATATACGTGACCTCTATTTATTACAAATACGTGAGAGACTTGGCATGTCGATATAAAGCTTCGTATTTTGACCAGGTAGTTATGGTTTATAGTGGTTTATTATAAGCAAATCTCCTTGTGATACATATTTGCAAAATTCATTTATCGATTGTCGGAAATAATTTCTATCTTTACACGTTTTCTAAATTCTGCAATTGCTTTTACAAACTTTATCAACTTTCGACCTTACTTTTCTTCTTTTTTTTTTTTTTTTTTTATAATGATACTATATTACTCGTACGATTTGATTGCTAAAGTTTTCAAAGCCAATAATTCTATTCAATTTTGTATTTTAGTCTTGAACTTATTTGATTTTTCATAAAAAAAATATTCACAATTTGAATATACTCGTTTTTAAACTTTAATATGGAAAAAAAAGTAAGAATTTGCAAGTGTGCAGAAAAATATATATTATTAATCTTAATAAAATGTAGAATAGGCAAAATAAATTTCTTTCCAATTTGAATTGAATTTTGCTCAGAAATTAAAATTATATTTCAAAGAGTTTATGCATTTTAATAAAGTACATTCGAAAGTCAGCGAATAGCTGGTTTATGTGGAAATTTAATATGCATACTTATATAAATCAGTAGGCAAAGAGCTTCCTACACATTTTAGTCTGAACAAAAAGGAAACAATGTATTTATTTACAGAAGGAAAGACAATGAGAGAGAGAGAGAGAGAGAGAGAAATAGAGAGATAGAGTTAGGGAGAGAGAGAGGGGGGAAGAATAGAAGAGAATCGGAATAAAGAAACTCGCTATTTTTTCATTTTTTTTTTTTTTTGTTTTTGTTTTGTTTTTTTTTTCCCTCGAATTTGCATTCTACGATTCGTATGAATCCTGACTATTCATCTTGCGTCATCGCATGCTGCTAATAATACGTAAAATGCAAAAGTTGCTAGATCAGTGAAAGCCATTACCGACATCGGATTTAATTATCTTCCCCTTCGGAGAGTAGTCTTTTATTCCCCGCTGCCCCCCCACCCCCACACACCCGTCCCCCCGCTTTTTAATTATCACGATTCGTGTGTGCGTTACAGAGGAGGGAAAAAAAAGAAAAAGGGAAAAAAACGAAAAAGAAGAAAAAAAGTGAACACGTGCGTGTATACGCGTAATAAAGACGAGAGGAGAAGAAAAAAAAAATAGCGCATCGTCGTAAGGCAGCCGTAACGTATTCCACGGATGCGGATGGCGCGCAAACAAAAAAATTCAACTGAAATATCCTCCCACGCGATACTCTCGCAGCGCTCGCAATTTTATCCGATTTCTCAATGGAGCGCTCTTGTTCTCGCGGATGTGAATCAGCGGCCCGTGGTACATTTTTTCTCTCTCCCCGCCCCCCCCATCCTCTCGGGCCATTGTAACGAAGCCCGCGCAGCCGCCCACTCGGCTACCGGTAGTAGGTCCCACCGTTAGGCGAGGCCCCCTCGGCGCCTCATGGCCCACCGTCATTGTTGACCGATCTTTTTTGCTTCCCTTCGCAGGATCACGTGCATACACCTGGCGCTGCAGAGCAAGTGGCTGTACGTCGGCACCGAGCGGGGCAACATACACGTTCTTCACGTCGAGACCTTTGTGCTGTCGGGCTACATCGTCAACTGGAACAAGGCCATCGAGGTGTAAGTTCGGCATTTGAACGCACGAGTGGAATGGACATTGGGTCGCGATTGATTCGACGGGGAGCGCGGACGTGGCTCGATGCGCCGAGCTCCCCGAGACTCTGTCCGCCCTTTGGGGCCGGAGGGGGAGCGGGCGGCGGATTAAAAAGTGAAAAATGCATCCGAGCGGGCTGAACGGGCGGAATCGAGGGGAAAAAGCTTTTGCATTTTTAATTTTTTTTTCTTCTGCTTCTTCTTCTTCTTCTTCTTTTTTTCGACCTCCGACTCTATCGACGCCCGTTAGCTTTGACTGCTTCTGCAGTTTTTTTTTTTTTTTTTTTGTTTTGTTTTTGTTTTTGTGCAGGCCGGCGCGTTGATAGCGCCCGAGTCGTGCCAAAGAAGTTCGCTAGCGCAGGACCAGCGCGGGAAGTTTGCTGGCAAAGAGCGATCGAATTGCCGGGCTACGTTTTTTTTTTTCTTTTTTTTCCAAGCGTCTTCGCCTGCGCCCACGGCAAGGCCGATCCCTGATATTTTCTTTCCAACTCCGTCCGAAGCCGGGCAAAACTCGGGCCAAAGCCCGAGAAAAACGACGATCTCCTCCCGAGGTTTATCGCTCGGATCGGACTTGCTTTTTTCGGACTCCGATGGGGCGCGGGGGCCATCTTCGATTTACCGGCAAAATAATATATTGCCGCTCCCTCTCCGTGGCCATTCATCGCAAAGTTGTCTCCTCCTTTTGTTTTTCCTCCTTAACGGCAGGACAATGAATTACGATTCGCTTTGTTTTACGCGCCCCTGGAAATACGCGGCTCGGCTCGGCATTAGATGGCAATGGTCGGGAAACAATGCAGAGTATAATGCACTCTCGACGATTTACCATTTATACGGGGATCATCTCCAACGAAGCGTCGAACGATAGCGTCGAAAGCGTCAACGCGGATGCGCATTAAGTTTCAGAGCCCCCCCCCCTCGTGGCTATGGAGAGGGCTACGAGAGCGAGATCGGGGCCAGTTTTGCGCTCGGTTTTTCCGACTTTGAAATTCCAACTAAAGCCGGCATTGCGAGAACGGGGGATAATCATCGGAGGTATCGCGAATCGTTTTTTTTTTCGACTTGCGTTAGCAATGGCGGGCGGCGGCGGGGCGGGGGGGAATTTATCCAGAGTTTGGCCGCACAATAATAATAATAATAATAATAATAATCATTCGGGAGTGAACTGCAATATTGTCACGCGCGGGGTTCAATAATATCGACGAGCCATTAAAAAAAATTGCCATTGGAGTGGTCGAGCTCCGTGTATTCGCAATCGTTCGTCCTAGAACGACAAGAGCCGTTGCATCAGAGGCGCGAGCAGGGCTCGGCTGATCCCGGGACAGCTGCAAGGAGTCACGGGCTCGATAAGGAGGAGGCCTTGGCCGCGTGGCGGGGCGAACCAATCGCCGCGAAGAGACTCGTCCTGTCTCTTGTCTCGGCGCTTATGGCCAAAAGGGGCGGGGGGGGGGTGGGAGGGAGGTGACCAGGACCGGTCAAGAGAGCAGAGCCCCGGTCGGCGCCAACCGCTTGGGCCCTTTCGTGCCCCCCACTCCCCTCGTCACTGTTGTCAAAAGCTGCGTTGAGATCTCGCTCTCGCTCGGCCCTTCATCGCTCGGCTCCCACGGCCGAGGAGGCTTCGATTTGGCGAGAGCCCGAGGGGCTCGGCGACGAGCCTCTCCCCGGGCCCGTGGCTCTTTCCTCGCGATGCTCTCGATCCTTGGCCTTGACCTCCTCGCTCCCGAGCTCGCCCATCGCCGTTGCTTTGGCTCTTTAGCAACGCTGATGATTTCAAAGGAATTAAGGGACCCTTCCTCCCCCCCTATCGTTTTTCCTCTCGCCGACCCACTCGCGCGCTACGCCAAAAAATCTCAATCGCCGACTCCCAAGCCTCGGCAGCTTCTGTCCCATCGATGCTCCGATTAAATTTCATCTCGCTCGCGCATCCTTGTACTTGTCCACTTTAGCCATAGTTGGATTTCGCCGTTTGTTTGTTGTTTTTTTTTTTTTTTTTTTTTTCTTCTTTTAATTTAATGCAGTTACCTACGTCGAGGCTCCGACGTCTACGCTCATTGAAATCCTGCCCTACGGGACATACGAGTCTTCGTCCCAAGCAACGCAATAGGCTTTCCACGCCCATCTTATTTATTAGAGTACGCCACCCTCCCCCCTATTTAATTGTTCCTGGCTCTCGCTCTAATCACAATTTCCAATCGTAACGACAGTCATTGCCAGGACAATTATGATATCGATCCCTCATTTATCGATATATCTTATTCTCGTATTCTGCGTCCTATTCGCAACTGTCCGTTCGATTTATACGACGTCCCCCCCCCCCGACTCGCGCCTGATTTCACGCGCGCACACATATGTCTACATATATAAATATATACATATTGTTTTAATTTAATTCGCGCCGGATCTTAATTCGCGCGCGCATCGCGCAATAATTTTTCGCATTTATTAACTTTCTTCGCCGCTCCAAGCCTTGCGATGTTTGGACAATTTTTCAATAAGCCCCTCCCCCCAAGCTACTGCCGATGAATTTCATTTTGCCTCCATTTGTACCTGCCCCCGGCCCCCGGCCCTTCTCGGTCCAACTATTCCTTCCCGTCGGTCGCGCTTCCTTCCCGTGGCCCCGGCCATTGTCGAGCCACAAGTCATTGCTTGCGTGCAAGCGATGATTTTTACTTTGCTCTCAATTATCGTTAAGCATCGATAGCTGACCGAACGGCCGTTGTTGAGCTCGATGCGGATTTTTGCTTGGCTCGAGAAGAGACCTCGTACCGATAGGCAATTAAGCGGCAAGCGGCAACTTTAAGGCAGCGCCACTCGAATTATTATTTCTGACGTAAGCCCGAGCTCGTCGATTGTAAAAATGAGCCCTCGGTGTAGCGGAGCGGGCTCGGTGATTATTCTCAAGGAAAATTTCAGCCTCGAGCTCGAAATGCCGATAAGGAGAGCCGCCGCCGCTCCGCGATCCCCAAGAGTCCGCGAGCCGAAAGGCCAAAGTGCGGAGCCGAGCGCCCGTGGAGTTGCGCAGCGGCAGCTGCCGCCATTAATCGCGAGGTGACTTTAGGCCGGGCATCGCGGTGGGAGCCCTTAGGCCCGGTAATTAAATTCCATCCTCCATTCGGTCGTGGGCGGATAGAACGGGGGGGGGGCTTAGCCAAGGGTCCTCGTCGCGCTCCTGCAATCGAGAGCGTAGTCTTCTTTCGTCCTGCATCGTGCGGCCGAGCCGCGGTCGAGCTCCGATACCTCGGGCTCGGGGATTTTTCCCCTCTTCCAGGGGGGCCGGAAGCAGCTCGGGGACACCCTCGAGGAGGATCCTCCTTGAGCCGCGAACGCCTCGGGCCTCGTCGGAGAAGGTGGAGGGAGAGCCTCCTCGAACCGCCCGGGGCCGCGACGAATCGAGGATCATCCTCGGCACTGGAGCGAGGATCGGGCCTCGGTCGTGTCGTGGTCGTTGTTGTTGTTTCTCCCCCCCCCCCACACCCTCCGTTCCCCCAATCCCCAATTAACAATTCAAAGAGCTCTTCTCGAAGCGTGCGAGGGTCTTCGGCGTGCGGGAGGGCTGCGCGCGTGTCTTAGCCAAACGCGTAGTAACTCTACATTGCAATAATATTGATCTGAAAAGTGGAACTTACCCTAGATCTTCCAGCGTAACCACGCGGCGGCGACCTCGCTCGTCCTCTCCTCTCTCTCTCTCTCTCTCTCCCTCTCCCCCCGGCTGAGTTGCGCCCGCGTCTCCTCCTTTCTCTCCGCCTTTGTCCGCCCCCGGCCCCACCGCCGCCACCGCCACCGCCTCTACCGACGACGATTCATCCCTCGCTCGGCCTTTTCCTGCGGCTTTCGGGACCCCGGCAGCAGCCTCGGCGTTCCCCGATGGCCCTCGGCTAAGGTTACACCCGCGATTTACATAATTCTAGGCTCCCGTTCCGAGGGGGCTCCCCCCGCGGCGGCGGCGGAGGCGGAAGATCCCGCGAGCTTTAGGATTCGCTCTCGGGCCACGATAACGAGGAGCCTTGGGAGGATAAGGGGCTAAATGCGGATGGCTTGCAAATTTAAAAATTTACACCTCCGACCGATGCCTTGCGTCAGCTTTGAATAAGTTATCAGCCCTTTTCGTGTATACTTTGAACGCCTTACTCTCGGCTTGGAGGATTATTCAAAGGGGGCCCATTTGGAAAGCAATGGCTTTTTCCTTTCGCTTTCGGCCCATTTGAAAATCCGTCGCCAGACACGCCCGCGATCGTGTATTTTGCATTTCGGTAATTGCAATGCACGGTGATCTGTCCGCACGGCATTTATTACGTTAGAGTGCCCCAACAACTGTTGGCGCGTTCCATGTTTGCGAAGTAACAAATTTATATACATATATATATATATGTACATACATATGTGTGTACAAGTGCACATGTGTACAATGCCATTTGTTTGCAGATCAAGGAAAACACATCCGGGCTCGGTGATTCATCTGAGCGATAATCCCTTGGATCTGAGCAAGGTATGTTATTTACAAGTATTATTACGTTTTTTTTTTAATCCTTCGGCGATTTTGCGCAGCGGGACTTGTTAATTTTTCCCATCGCAGCGAATATCCTTCGTTGCGGGCCTATTTTCATTTTATGATTAAACGCATTGGAGCGGTATGCGTTGCCGTTGCCGTTGCCGTTGCTGCTGTTGTTGTTTTTATAGGTGAGGCGGGGGGGGGGGAAATAAAATTTTCACCCATTAGGATTATCGAGGAAGCGAATGACGTCCGATGTTGAATAATGAAGAAGATAGAAACTCGTGGACGAAAAATATTGCTGCCCCCGTCGCATGCTGCCTCATTAATATTTAACCTGTAATTTCGTTGCTGAAATAAGAACGTTATGGAGAATCGCTGAAAATTAGATTAGCCTCACGTTGCATTTCTCATTTGGCGAGTGTGCTTTGCCACTCGAATGATACGAATGAAACAAAGCACGTCAAATGTTTTTTTGTACAAATGTTCTTGACACGCCGATGTTTAAGCTTCAATTTACTTGCGTTTAAATTAATCAAAGTCTGCCTTGAAACCGAGACTCTCCTTGGTATTACCGAAGCAAAGAGCTGACGAATTTGAATTTGAAGAATTACGAGACGATCTTGCTCCGTTGCAATGAGCCTAAAATAATTGAAAATAATTTTTCTTCCCTCTTTAATGTCCGCGGAAATTCCCCGCTTAACCGAGAACCTTTATTCGAGAATGCTCTCTCCTTTGCCGGGGGAATTCTCAAAGTAACCGTAAGAATCGTCGCAGAGTAAAAGCTTGAGTTTTGTAAAAAATTAAAAGCTTCCGTCCGCTTGTTCATTTGTAAATTTACAACGGGGAAATAGAGTTTGCGGCTCAACGGGCAAGTCGTGTTAATTTTCTACGCGAGAGTCGCGCAAGTAAGGCATCCCTGTATTTTTCCCTACGTACTCGCATAAATTTTGCACTTACTTGTATTTTCGCAATATAAACAGCCGAGAGATGATAAGTCGTGGCTCGAATGCCGCAACTTTAATAATCAAAATGGCGAGGAGCCAAAACATCGTGTTTAGCATACATTCTCGCTTGGGGGTGGGTCGGGGGGGGGTCGTGGGGGGGAAAAAAAGGAAAAAGCTTTTGAGTAGGGTGATGAATTTAAATTTACACTTTAACACACTGTGCCATGCTCGAGCCCCGTCATTGTAGCTCCTTGTCGATGTCTCTCTATATGCATGACGTCTTTTTATGTTCCCTATCCCCAATCTCATCAGTATATCGACCCACGTCGGTTACTCAGTATGCCGTTCATTCGGTGTTTGTACAAAACAAGCTGTGCTTTGAGAGAGCAAAAAAAAAAAAGAAAAAAGAGAAAAGAAAAATAGCCTCCTAAGAAACGAACGTCCCTCCTTATTTATCAGAGGGCTCGATTAATATACGCGTCTCGATTTAAATTGCAATATCATTGAAATTGACTCGTCGCGATTTTTCCTTGAGCAGCCCAAGATTATTTTGCGCCGCGCGCGCGCGCGCGTATTCACGCGGCGGGGACAGGTCGGGAGGGGCTTCGCCGATTGTTTACATCCGTAATGAGGGTAACTCCTGTCGTCGCTATCGAATTGTTATTATCGATAACGGCCGGCCATTTGTATCCGATGATCAAGCGACTGCGAAACAAAAAAGAGCCCCGTCCCGATAATCGAGTTAAATTTCAATTCTAAGCTCAATTACAAAAGTCCGCGTCTCGTTGTACTTTAATGCGAAGTGCTCCCTCCCCCCGCCGCCGCCTCTCACCATCGCCGTAACACCTCCATTATAGTAAGCTCATCGAGTTATTAATCCGTTTAAAAAGTTACCTTTTTTTTTTTTTTTTTTTTTAAATGCGGATTCCCGACTGTCCGTCTCTTACTTCCGCGAGCCCGGAATGCCTCGACGAAAAACCCTCTTCGAGCCCCGGCAAAATGATCTCTCCTCGACTTTATCCCGAAGCCCCGACGGGAGCGTGTTTTTCTTTTGTTGTTCTTCTTCCTTTTTTTCTCTCTCTCTCTCTCTTTTATCCGGCATCTCCTCCGTATCAGTGGACGGCAGGACCGCGTACGGCGGGGGTGTCTTTCCGACAAAAAATCAATAACCCAAAATCATCGACGAACGATTCGGTTTGGTTCCGACGAAGCGACGGCTGCGCGTCGCTCGGTCGTTAAATCGCTCTGTGCAAAGAACAGCAACATCAGCAGCAGCATCGATGCGAGGGACAAAGGGGGGCCACCCCCCCATTCGCGCGCAAATCGCTCCCGAAAATCCCGCTGCCGCTTAACAGTGTGCCGTGCGCTCGAAGATGCTTATAGGCTACGAGTCCGGGCAAATCGTACTCTGGGACCTGAAAATGAAGGCCGCCGAATTCAGGTGGCAAACCGACGATCCCCTCCGATCGATATCCTGGCACCACGAGGGCAAGCAATTCATGTGCAGCCACACAACGGGATCGCTAACGACGTGGCTCGTGCGCCAGGCCAAGCCCCTCAATGTCACCTATCCACATGGTAATCTCAAGGCCCCGCTTTATTAATCCCCCGCGGACCCTCAAGTTGGGCCGCTGCCGAATCGAAAGAAAAAAAAAAAAAAAAAAAAAAAAAAAAAAAAACCAAAAATTCCCTCCGCCCTAGAGCGCGCTTTAGGGCGCTCTCGAGGGCCGAGTGTCGACGCGTAATTGCAAAAGTTTTGAGCAACGATTATTTTTAACGGGTGTCGCGCAATTGTGAAGAGTCAAAGAGGGGGGGGGGGAAAGGAAAGAAAAAAGAGAGAAAAAGAAAAAAAGAAAAAAAAGAACGCGCATTTAACGCCAAGATTGTTTGTGCCGCGAGTGAATTTCGCCCTTATGAAAGAGCTTAAAGAAAACACGAGAAGACACTTATTTATACGCCGTTGTATTAAGTCATAGTTAGCGGGTCCTTGTGACTCCTTCATTTCGCCCTATTTATTCTCTAGCCGTTATTGAATATTTCATAGCTCTTTAATAACCCTGAAGAAGTTTTTTTTTTCTTTCGAGCCCTGCTACTCTTGCCTTCTCACGTAATTACGCTGACGTTTATTATTTTTTTTCTTCTTCTTCTTCTAACTTCTTCGTCTTCTTTTCTCGTTGCCAGCGAAAAATACGAAAGACGGCGAGCCCGAGCCTTGTAAAGCCATTCAAAAAGTCGAGTGGAAGCTTTGTCGATCAGGGTAAGTTTCTCGAGACGCTCCTTCAACTTTTTATCTTTGTCCCTGCCCTTATCATTTTATTCCGCCTCTACATATTTATAAAGATTAAATCGAGCGAAGGATGCTATCCGTATCGTAAAACCCCCCCGCCGCCGCCGCCTTCCCCGTCCAACGTCCACCTTCCTCCATCCCCTGCGCCTTATTCGTTAATTCTTACCGTATGCTGCCGTATTTAATCGCCGATCGTTGCGCGTCCTATGTTTATGCGAAATCATTTGCACAGCCGATGGGCGTATCGCCGACGCGCGTCCAGTATAATTTCCCTCGTCGTCGACCAGACGCAAAGTCAATCGAATTTTCAAATAAGATCAAACGCGACCCCCCAAGCGGTGGCGTTGGGGTGGAGGGTGGGGGGCTGGGGGTAATCGCCACCACCACCACCACCGCTGATCGTTGAGATCGATGGGGCCCTTCATCGGGACGCATCGTCCCGTTGGGCGAAGCGTTGGGTACGCGCGCGCACTCGGATCGGCGTCGAGAAGAGGACCGGAGTCCTTGGCTCCGCGCCGGCACGACGACTCAGACCGCGGATCCCAATTGTTGTGTCCGTGGCTTCGGTGGGCGGGGAATAACACGGGGGGATAAAGGGTCGCGCGCGGCCCGAGGTGCGCCGAGGTGGAGCTGCCCAGCCCCCCGGGGGTAAAGGAATCAGGAGCCGAGGTACTTTTTTAAGGGACACTGGCTGCCCTCTGCCTTATTTCCAGGGATGCCTACGTCGTGTTCTCCGGTGGACTGGCCTTCGACACGACTGGGAGAACACCGAGCATAACCGTCGTCCAGGGAAAGACGACCACGGTCCTGGAAATGGAGCACAACGTCGTTGACTTTATGGTGCTGTGCGACAGTCCCTGGACCAGCGGTACGTAAATCACCCCCCGCCCCCCCCCTTGATTTACTCCTCTCCCGCTCCCAACTCAATTGTCGTTATTTCGTTAGAATTGTGGCGTGCTCTGGATTATTCGCGAGTCCAGGCCGACTTTATGGCTTTAAGGTAGCGCCGCGCGCCCTAATCAATATCGCGTCTGCTCGGCGATAGGAGTCGATTGGAAATGTCGTTTGGCTTATTTTTGCAAGCGTATTTTCGAACCGGGTGCGGACGATGGCTTCGAATTATTTTTATTGCGATGCTCGAGGAAAATTTTTTCAATAATTTGTATAATACCAAGGCAATTTTTTACGCGTAATCGCGATTCGGGGCTTTTTAAATCCAAAAGTTCTCCGTAAGCAAATTTTGCTTACAATAATTGACGCAATGATTATCGTTTGTATAAAATTACGCAAACGATGATAATAATTTGTCCAAATGAATTTACCAATTTGTTTTTCCATCCCAAGGTAGATGTCGATTGCACGAAACAGATGGAAACGTATTTTTATATCAATATTCGAAACGGTGATTGACAGTATTACAAAGCACCCTAACAAGCATTTAAGGATCTTATCCTCGTGCGTATTTTTTGGCTTACGATAACCCTACATAGCAAGGAAATATTATCTTCGAAGTATAAATTGAAATAAATCGGAGGATTATTATTATTCTTGACAAATTGCCTTAGAATATAAATTAAGATGAATTTGTGCTTTGGACCGAGCTTTTTCTAAATTAAATAAGCCAGCGCAAATGAAATTAAGGGAATGGATATCTTTTAAACTGCGAAGGAAAGGCAAATTGCGACTCGTTAATAAAGGTCTAAGTAAAAAAGTGTGTTCCTATCCAAAAGCACTCTTAACTAGAACTAAATAAAGCAATTGATAGGAAACGATTGGAGAGGAAAGATTTTTAAATTGCTTCCCCTTCCCTTTCTTCCTTTTGAGGATATTATTCTCCTCAAACTTTTCATCGGGCATTGTTGATCGATAAACCACGGGCGAAAATGTTCGATCGAACGAGCTTAAAGAAGAAGAAGAAGAAGAAGAAGAGAAAAAAAAAATTCACAAAATGTCCTCGGAAGCTCATTTCCCGAGCTAAAGGTTCCCGCCATCGACGCGCATCGACGCCTCTGCGCTTTTCGATCCGGCGGATAGAAAGATCCGGTCGCGGCATTGAGTTTAGCCACTCGATAGAGCGGCGCGCGCTACTCGGGGAGGACTCGAGCTCGATCGCGGGGAGAACGATGACGCCTCGCTCTCGAGAAGGCCGGGCCGATTTTGGGCCCGATGCGAAAGATACTGTTCCTCTCGCTCCCGTCCCCTCGGATTTGGTAGCCGAGAGAAAACTTCGACTGTCGAACTCGGATGTCGAACCCTCCCTTCTCGTTGCTCTCCCTGCCGTCGAACCACAGCCACTCCAATTATTATCCGTAATTCCTCTCTATTAATCCCGAACGATCGTGGGAGATATATCTACGAGAGAGAGAGAGAGAGAGAGAGAGATAAATCTTAGGTACTCCCTAAGTTGCTGCCGACTTATTCCTTATTACTTCCTTGCGAGATCCCAAGGCCTTGGGACTCGAACAATGCTGAAAGTTTTGCTTTTTGCCCAGTTACGGTGTAGATTGGGCGTATGAATTCATCGTCTCGTCTCGCCTTAATCCTCCAAAGCCACCAGCAAAAGTTGGCCTAGCGATTGATTTTAGCTTGCAAATCGACGACAATCCAATATTGGTCTGGTGTTATGGATTCCGGAAGGCTTGGCTTAAGATCACCGTAAAAAAGAGAAAAAAGAAAGAGAGAAAAAAATTCCGAAGAAACTCAACGCCAAAGGCGTACACGTTGAGCTAAACAGATTTTAAAATCCTATTCGAAGCCCCGAGGCCGAAGCTTAAAGCGCCAGGAGGAAGAAAATATCCGCGCGCGTAGCAAAATTCACGGGCCGTAGCGATGATAAGGGAAGGTTTTAGGCAGGCACGCATAGTAAATGGCTTTGTACGTTATTTGTTCTCTCTCTCTCTCTCTCTCTCTCTCTCTCTCTCTCTCTCTCTCTCATGGCGCCAGGGCATTGGTAAACTTAGGACGATGCCCGGCACTAATGGCAACGATCGGATCTCGAGGCCTCGGCTTCTAAAAAAAAGGCCCTTGCTCCCTCGCCCTTTCAGACTTCCAGGATCCTTACGCGGTGCTGGTGCTCCTACAAAACGACCTGGTGGTCATCGATCTGCTGACGGCGGGCTTCCCCTGCTTCGAGAATCCCTATCCCATGGACCTGCACGAGTCCCCGGTAACCTGCTGCGCTTACTTCGCCGATTGTCCGAGCGACCTCGTGCCGGCCTTCTATTCGGTCGGCTCCAAGTCCCAGAAGAAGGTCGGATTCAGCGAGAAGGAGTGGCCGATATCCGGGGGCGAGTGGAGCCCCAATTCCAGCAGCTACAATGAAATAATACTTACCGGGTGAGTACTCGATCCACCCCCCGCCCCCCCCCCCTTTTGTTGTTTTGTCGCAACGCTACGACAAACCCCGCCGGTCGGGCCTCGCGCGCGCGCGCCTCACGTTCCACCCTGATCGATGCCCCCGCGGAAGGGCGAGCCCGTGGACGAGTGGCCCGGCCGCGATCCAAGGCTCTCTTGGGTTGCTTTCTCGATCGGCTGCCCTTCCGAATAAACTTAACAAGAGGCTCGCGGAGCATCGACGCGCCCCCCGTAAGAGCCCTCGATTGCTCGGAAGGGCTCGCGAGGAGGGGGAGTCAGCACGCGCGTGCTCGCGTACACGGGAATCGATGAAAAATCGAAGGGCTCCTCGAGCCGCGCGACCGGCCCCCGACTCGCGGGACCCGAAGAAGCCCCCCCCGGGTGCCAGGGGTGAGGTTGTTTGGTTTTGGTTCGCAGGCACGCAGACGGGAGCATCAAGTTCTGGGACGCCTCGGCCGGCACGCTCCAGGTCCTCTACAAGCTCAAGACGTCCAAGCTCTTCGAGAAGACGAGGACGAGTAGCCTGGAGAACGAGGAGGACCCCCTGGCCGTCCAGCTCATATTCCTCTGCCCGGAGAGCCGGAAGCTCGCCATAGCCGGGGCCGGCCGACACGTCGTCCTCTTCAAGTTCAAGAAGGCCGAGAGCACCTCCGAGATCGTGGTTCGTAGCCCGGTTACTTACCCTCTCTGACTTACCCTCCGAGCCCCTCCGCTCCCTCTCGATCCCAGCCCCACGAGTGCCGGCGAAGCCATTGTTGACCCGCCCTCACGGCCGCGCCCCTCCGCTACTGACTGGCAGATACTGGAGGTGCCCCTGGTCGCCGATCCCAACAAGGACACCGAGCGGTCGCCGGACTTCGACTTTTCCAACACGAGCGACGACCCCAGGGTCAACGCCGAGAAGAATCGGCCGCTCAGGGTCAGGACCGGCCTGCAAAAGCGCGCCGCCGGCTTTCAACCGAGCCTCGTCTGCCTCACCCACGGACCCAAGGGCGAGCTCCCCGAAGGCATCACCGCCCTCAGCTTGAACTCCTCTTATGGATTGTAAGTCGCGCCTTTTTTTTTTTTTGCTTTAAAGGGGGATCGTCGAGTCGCTTGTTCATCGACCTGCTACTGGTCGCGAAATCGGGCCTCTCGGGCAACCGCCTAAAGTTTGTGCCGCTCTTTTTTCCTTCCCTCCATCCCCCCCCCCCTCCGTTCCTCGGCGAAGCGATCGCTCGGCTGTTGGGGTCGCGTATCGCGCTTGGTTCGTTCTTGCCGGCGGTAATTCTCCGGCCTCGAGGTTGTCCCGTCGAAGCCTATTTTGAACTATCAATGCCCGGAAGCCGCGCAAGCTGACAAAAGCCCAAGGGTTAATCGAGCGCTTTCAATGTCAATGGGAGATCCTTCGGCTGAAAAATCCACGGGACGGAGGAATATTGCCTTGCTTCGAATGTATGCCAGTGTCAAGAGTATTTTTTTCATTGGCTTAAATCTTTGTATCGCGCACGAGGAGGACACTCGATTGGCTTGCGCTGCATCGGGAAAAAAAACCCGCGGCTTTCTCTGTATTATTATGCAAAGCGCGGACCTATTTCTATCGAGAGTTAGATAAAACCGTACGCGAATAAATTGATACGAACGGAAATTAAAATTTCCCGTCAAAAGCCTGTCCCATTGAGCCGCCGAGGCTATTCGATTAACTTTGTTTGTGGCTCGCCAACGCCCATCGCCTGTCGTTGTCGACACCTGGACGTTAAATGCCGCTTCGCCTTGTGCGCACACGCACGTTATTATTAGGCATTTCAGAATGCTAGAAGTGAGTTATAAATTACGGGGGACGGGTCGCGCGCGGCTCTTGTTTTATTTATCTCGACATTCGTGCTCTAAGGCTTGGAGTATCGCAGAACAAATGGTCTCGCGTCCGGCCTAATCCAATAATGCTTGTATATTTCGTCGATTCGAGTCGTGCAAAGGTTTATATCGTAACTCTCGTGTTGAGCAAAGGGAGGGTGGCGGAGGGGGAAGGAAGCAAAGCCAAGAGAAATGCCGATAGCTTTCAAAAGAGGGGGTCTCCTCCCTCTTGAGTGTCGCGATAATGAAGCAAAAAAGAAAAAAAGAAAGAAAAAACAAAAACAAAAAAAAAAAGAGAAATCGAAAGAAAAAATCCAGAGAGAAAAAGAAACCAACGATAATGCAATGAACGAAACAAACAAACAAACAAACAAACAAACAAACAAACCAACCAACAACGACTAACCACCCCGACGCTAAAGATTGGCCTACGGCAACGACACGGGCCTCGTGGTGATCGACATCGTGCGGAAGGTCTCGGTGCTGGTTATGTGCACCTCGGACTTCGGCAGTGTCGTCGATGCCCACCAGCGAGCCCTGCGCAGCCCCAAGCGCCAGGAGGAGGCGATCGCGAGACGCGACGCCGACGACAAAGCCAGGAGCCCGAGCATCGACCAGGTAAAAGAGCTAATGGTTTTGCCGTTGTATCTATTGGACCGCGCGCGGGCTCATTTCGGTAGCGACGATAGGCAAAAGCGAAAGGAAGGAAACAAAAGGTTGGGGGGGGGGGAAATAAGCAAAAAAAAAATGCCGGCCTTTATATTTGCACACGGTTCAACAGCGCCCCGCACACCTTCAACTTTGTACTTTTTCTTCTTCTTCTTCTTCTTCTTCTTCTTTTCATTATTAAATTATTATGCATTCGCGATGGTTACCCGTTTTTTTCTATTTTCTTATCGCAATACGCAATACACGGCGTTTTATTGTTTTTTGTTCTTTTTTTTTTTTGTTTTTTTGTTTTTTTTTTTATTTGGTTTTTCTTTTATATTCCTTAATATATATATATTTACATATATTATATTATCCCGTATACTATTTAAGACCCACGATACAATGTTTAATTTACCCGTAGTGTACCTCTCACCTTATCCCAGTCATAACCTTGAAAAATAAAAAAATAAAAAAAAAAAACAAAAAAACATCAATATATCAGTACTGAGTCGCTAAGTTAGCAATTTATTTTTAGCGAAAATGCAGATTATTGATAATTAATAAAATGGCAAAAAATTCATAGCTTATCAATTAGAAATTTTGGTTGAGTCAATGTGTTAAAAAATTAAAAAAAAAATAAATAAATAAAGAATCGATGCTTTTTTCTTTTAATTGTAATTTTTAATCGACTGTATTATTACGTATTTAATGAAGGACAGTATTTATTAATACGATCAAAATTAATTAAGTTTCGTGGTTTTTACGGTGCGTCAATGTCGGTTAAGTACAGATGGCTTTATTATATTATATTTAAATGTGAACCTGTGAACGTTTAGTTTCTGATAGGGTAATAAATGCGAGGATGGCCTTTACTTTTCTGATTTAAAATATGAGTGTCTGGAAGCAGAGTGACAATGAGCGACAGGAATATATAGAAAGGTAAATAGATAGATTGAAAGTGAGAGAGTGGGGAGAGAGAGAGAGAGAGAGATAGACGTACAGAAAAACAGAGGGAGAATGATTGGAATAGAGTCAAAATTAAGGAAGCGGAGAGGAAATTATAATTAAATCTATAAGATTTTGTCATTGACTTATCTATGCTGATTAATAAAATTCTCGTATGAAAATTATTGATCTCAGCTTGAGCGAGTAGTGATTTTTTTTTTTTTTTTTTGCTTAAAACTTTTGTTATATTATATTGATTCTCTTTCCCTTGTAACTTAGTTGGGGCACAATTTTGGTATTGGTAAATAAAAACGATATTGTAAGCTTTAATATATTTCCTTCTTTATTAAAATTTTCTCAATAGATTATATTAGAGATTGTATTTTTATTTTATTTCGAGTTCGAAGGTTCTATAAAATTTAATAAAATGCAGTGAAATTCATTAAATTGATCGAAAACTGCTCGGTTTTTTTATTTTATATTTTAAAATAGTCATTGGAAATGAGATTGTCGAATTAAAAAAAAAAAAAAAAGAAATACTTAGTTTCGTATTATTTTGCGGTATAAATGCATAACTTTTTAATAGCTAATTAAAATAATATTTTTTTTTATCGTAGATCTTATGCGCTTTATTGTAAATCTGCTCTAATAATATTAACTGAATTCTTGAGAGTGCAATTTAATCTGATAAAATTACATTATATCGCCAAAGTGTATTATCGGTGCGTTAAAATTATTATTTACATTATTATTTTCATAATGTGTAATTCCTCACGAAAGGCTATTATATTTGCAGTTAAGCTTATTTTGAAAGTAATACACATTTCATCAAAATTCATTATAAAGCAATAGATCGATACCAATGCAATGATTAAAGCTACTTTCCGAGGCTCTCCTATTTTATCAAAAGAACTTGATTCGGATGAAAAAACACACCCGCACACTCGTGCAAATGCATTTGACAATTTATAATAAAGTATCCGTTCGGTCGGCAATAAAGAGAGAGAGAGAGAGAGAGCCAGCCTTGTAAAAACTTCTTTCGGATCCTCGCAGCGCGAAATCAGCGTTTCCAATAATTACGCATTACCAGCGTTGCGGCAAAAGTCACGGCCCGACACTTGTCCGGGATAAAAGCAATTGGCTTTTCATTGCAAAATAATACAATTATCGCCGCGCCGCGCACAACGAGTGCGCGCGATACCCGTAACGCGCGCGTAATCGCGGGTGTTTTGTCCGCGGCCCGCGCCTCAAGGTAATGCGATTTTCCAATGGCAGAGGCATCTGAAATCTAGCGGGATTTCGTACGATGCAAGAATTAAAAAAGCAACCGTATTCGATGAATAATACCGTGTATTCCGTACGATATTCGAAACGGGGGAATTCGAGCGCTTTTTGTCTTTTTTTTTTTTTTTTTTTTTTTTTTTACAAAAAAAAAAACATTTAAATGAAGTGCCATCCATTTGCTAACAAAAAAACAAAAAATAAAACAAAAAAACAAAAATCAATAACTGTTATGATAATCATAACTTTATAAAGGAAAATTGAAACTACAGTTATAAATTTTGAACGTTATTGGAATTTGCGGGCCAGTCTTGTCATTTGAAAAAATAATGAGGTTCAGTCATTCAATAACATAAGCGCATGAATTTATTATTTTAGACTCATTTTTGTAGAATACTATTGAAATTGCCAGTATTCAGTATTACTTTTTAAAATGAAGACATAAAACGATTAACGCGTAGTAAAAAAAAAAATATTTTCTGCATGATATATGTTTAGAAGTTTTAAACTTTGGCACCTAAAACATCTTATGTTCTTTTTTTTCTTCCTCGTAAATTCAGCCGTTTATCCGCAAATTGAATATTTGCTCTTTATATTAATAACTTTCGCGTAAAATATTAATATTTAAAATGCGAATAACACGAGGTCATTCGACGGTAAGATTTTCTACGATTTTTTTCCTCACCGAGCTTTTACGCGGCAGTTGATGTTTGATCGAGAATTTTTTCCTTGGAGGTACTTAGTAGTACTGAAGAAATTATTTTTGCGTTCGGTCATTTTGATGCAGCGATAAATACGAATAAATTTCTTGAACAAGAGTTGAATGGATTGCACTTTATAATTTCAAGTATATCAAGGCAAAATGAACGTAAATATGAATATTTTTCATTGCTGCTTCATTATCCACCAGTATTCAAAATATTTACCTCTTTAAAAGCGGGGAATGAAAAAAGTATCTGAAAAAGTATAAATATAACTATGATTGTAAAAGTAATGCTTATCAAGAAATGTAACCGTAAAAAGTGTTTTATTAGCTATAAATAATACCGTATTTTATTTAAAATTTAAAACGTGAGTTCGCGAAGTTTACTCAGAGTGTAATATTTAAAGAATGAAAATCACAAGTCATCTACGTTTATTTATTTAAAAAGCAGCCCATATTAAATAATTTGAACTTAATTTATAAGAATTTAATCATTATTCTAATAAATGCAAATATCAAAATAAATTAATTAAACGAGCTAACGCGTAGCGCAGGTAAAAATTGTATTTTAAAAATGCAATAAATATAAATCAAATTTTTAAAAGGCGCATGGTGCAACTATTTTAGCACGGAACATAAATATTATAGAAAACATTTTGTTTTTATTATCTAAAAACTGATGTTTTTAATTGGAAAGGATTACCCTCTCCTTTTTCTTCTTCTTTAGCCTCGCTTTGTCTAGTTTATCCTTTTGTTTTCACCTAAATATATAAACTAGATGACTTGATTGGTTGCTTTTCATTATTTAATTCATATGTATACATATATATATATATATATTAAACACGTGTATGTACATTTTATTAATATTTAACGAAAAACTCGCACTTGATATTTTAATATTTAAATATACATGAGCGCACACGAATTAAACTTTCACACTTGGTTACTTTTATTTTCAAAAGTTTATAAAAACATTTTTGTTTTTAATTGTAACATTCTAATATTTCAACCATTGTCTCTTTATGTAAGCCCGAATCTGAAATTACAATTTGGTTAACTGGATACTAATTAATAATTGTCACATTAATCATAGAGCATACATTAAAAGATAATACGTATTAAATTATTATTACTGTTGTTGTTATTATTGTTATTATTGTTATTATTATTATTTATATTATTATTATTTATATTATTATAACAATGATTGATTATCATCAAGCAAAACTAAATAAATGACGTTTATAACATTACAATTTTATATAAGACAAATCCATAATAACCATTATTATAATACATCTTTTCATCGCATGTCGCTCAATTTTTAGAGGAGTACAAATGACATGGAGATCAACGAAAACGGTAACGGGGAAATCGTATCATAAAATAATTAGCAGCAATGCACGATTCCATTTAGATTCGTTTTTTGATTGAAATGCATCTTTGTTCAAACGTTCTTGTACATTTTGTTATATAATACGTATAACATTGTTAATTTCATAAAAATAACCTAATAATTTGTTATTGTGTGTTAAAGCTGTTTATTTACAAATATTTTTGCATGCATATATTACATATATATATATAAATATTAATTATGTTAAACACGATAATTGATTTTTTATTTTAATTTTTTTTTTCACATTAAAATTAACTGTTATGGCTCTAAACTTTATTATTGTTTTGAAAATTAAAAAAAAAAAAAAAAATTATTCCATCAGATTTTAATACATCGTAAATTCAATTATAGCATTTAAAAAAAGTACTTAATAAAAAATGCATAAAAAATTGCTTCATAAGAGCGAAGTTTAAGATACTATACACAATCAAGTTGGATACTCAGTATTATATTGTTGGCAATAATATTGATATTATTGAATTTTTTTGATTGGCGTACATTAATGATATTTAAGCTTATTAATTTTCATACTGTATACGTTTTTGATCGATGCGTTTTAAAATAAGTATCTCAAAGATAAATGATGGAGCTTACCTAAGTTATTGTACTCGTGCACGAATAGTACGTAATAATTGAATCTCGAAGCACGAGATTATAAGATTAAAATATTTCACGAATACGAAAAATTTGTGACATTTAATTTGCAAAATTACTGAATATGTAAATTTAACGAACATTTAATACACGTAAAATTACATTTGAAATCATTAGCAGTTGAAAAGTACAGTGAGTTTTGATCGTTATCCAATATACGTAATTATTTTTTATATAAAAGAGAACAAAAAAAAAAAAAAAAAGAGAAAAAGAAACGCACATATTTCTTTTATAACGCTTTTACTCGAGAATTCCATTACGGCGGAAAAAATTTAAAGTAAATTATTTGTTTCGCATTACCTACCGTGAAATTTATAGCCCGTAAAGTTAAATTTAATACGCAGGTGATTCCGAAAAATTGATCGTTATTGGAAAAGGGAGAGGATTAAAAAAGTTGCACGTAAGAAAACACATTGTTAGAAGTGACAAGTGGCCTCGCGTTTGCAATAATCTTCTAAAATTATAAAAATATTATGGAATTTTCTTTTTCTTTTTTTTTATAGATACTAGAGACGCGGCATAAATAACAATCGAGCATCTCCCATTGTTATCGCCGTAGTTAAAATTTTACGAAAGGTTACCGTGCATTGGCGGCAAATCGCTTTTTATCGCGGGAGCGCTTAGAAATTAATAACAGCGTCGTTACCGAGAATCCTCTATAGCTTGTAATTTTTTTTTTTTTTTTTTTTTTTTAACTTCAAAACCCTCGTACCATACGATTCATAATTAATTTTTTCATAAATATACAAGGGCGGTTAAGCGAGGATTATTAGCGTCTCAAAGCCTTGCAACGAGAGTTCGATTTCAAAAGGAAAATAAGAAAAAGAAAAGTAGCCGAAGCACTTCCAAAATACGACAACAGTTTTAGTAATATTGCCCGAACAAACGGTGCGTCGATTGACGATCCTCCGTAATTCCAATTGCCAGGGAAATGCCAATGGCCCGTGTCTTACCCACCCACGGGTACAATAATATGCCGAAATTCGCGGGCTCGGCATCGGCCGCGGGCGCCCCTGGATTCGATTCCCACTTCTGGCCTACGGGCCTTGAGATCGCGCGAGCATTGGCTCGCTTATCGGATTTTGCATTGCACAGGAGAGTAAATTAACAATTGTCGTAAAGCAAGTAACGGATTCGCGATAAATAATTGGCGCACCTCGAGCACAATGGCGCTCGTCGGGTATCGAAATAATCGCTCGGCTCGCGGCACTTGCAATGCATCCGGCGGCAATTGTTTAGAATCGCTGCCGAGTTCCCTTCTCCCCGCCCCCCCGCTAGCCGTTCTTCCGATCTTTGTGTCGCGTCGCGATAATATGATTGATTTTGCACGCATTACGTAACTCGGTGCATAGTTGTCGTTTGACGAATAGTTCGTCGGGCCGCGGGTCGATCGATAGCAAGCTCGACTAAGTAAATTGTTTCCATTTTTAATTAGGATGCGGAGGGTACCCCTGTGCAAATGCAGCACGCAAATTCGCAGATGCCTTTTCTTTATTATTATTATTATTATTATTATTATTGTTGTTGTTATTGTTATCGTCATCGTCATAATCATCATCATCATCATCATCATTATTATCGTTCATCAAAGAGGTCGCAATCGAAGGAAACGATATTCCGTTCCCCTTGGCTAATTAAGGCGCAACGAGACATATCGAGGGGATCGGGCATTTTTTTTTTCCCCCCCTCGAAGCATTATTTCAATTGCCCTTGCTTTTTAATCGCGCGGATACAATTTACGAGATTACGGATACGCTTCACGGGTGAAAAATTTATTCAAAATCATCGAGGTGAAATCATTTTCGCGCGAGCCTCTATTGCGCCTGGGAGGAAGGGGGGGGGTGTGGGAGGAAATGGTAAAATAAAGAATCATTAGCGATTCTGCGTATCGTCCATTGTTACGCTGCGAAGTTGCGGATAATTGTCCGCTCACGTGTATCCGCTTATCGCGCACCGTCAAAGCAATTTTGCCCGATGGACGTTCGCGTGAATTATTCCTTCCCGCTAAAGTTATAAAGATACTCGCGAGCTATGCCTTTCCGCGATTTCTGTTTCGCGGGAAATTTGTGAATTTACCCTCCCGCCCCGCCCCCCCACTCCTGCCCCGGCGCACAAAAATACGCAACGGCAAATCGGGGGGCCCTCGAGGATAGGTCGAGCTTCCCTTGCGGGCTAAAGAGCAGCGGCAACGGCAACGACCAGCGGGAGCTCCTCGTCAGCTTTGCCGGACCGAGCGCAGCTCGAGCTCATCGGCAACCGGGCGATTTCTTTACTTCTCAGTGGCATGCGAGGAGTTCCCGGTGAATTTCGTTGGAGCGGGCGCGATCCCGGCTGCCCGGGCATTCGCCCCCAAAGCGCGATGCCTCTTGCACCGAGCTCCTTGCACCGACGTCGGGCATCCCCCGAATCGGCCTACCCGGCAAGGGCGCGCACTCGGCTCGTTCAACATCGAGCGCGCGCGCGCGCCCCTACCTCGTTTAAATGTGTTTTTTTTTTTGTTTTTTTGTTAATCGAGCACTCGTCCGAGTCTCCTCGCGCCATGGGACGCGGGGCGGCACGTCGAGATTGCAACGGGATTCGATTAGCCGTAACGCACTAGGCATCGCGGAGCGTCGGAGGTCGACGAGGGGGCAAATCTTGCAAATTCTCCAGGGGGTCTCGCGGTCGTACCGGGGGTGGACTCTGGCAAGAGACCTCCTCGGGGGGGGGGGAGGGAGTCCGCGGGGAGCGGCAGCTCCCGACTGCAGCCGATGGCGACAAAAGCCATCGATGCTCGGCTGTCCTCGACGTCGTCCTCCCCCGCCCGCCCCCGAACCGAGCAGCCTAGTCGGCTCCCGGCTCTATTATCGCGGCCGCTCCCCCGCAGTCGCCGCTCGATAAGCTCTCGGCCCCGTAGTAACGGGAACCGGCGTCGGGCCGCTGTTTGCTCTCTTGCTTTCATTTTCCCGTGACGGACGGTTCCGCTTGGAGAGGAGAGCCCTCGACTTCCCGTAACGCGAATGCGCCATTATCGTAAATTTCGACTCGCCTCGGTGGCCCGGAGCTATCGGCCCTCGTCCGAGAGCTAAGCCGGCCTCGGCCCGACGGGGCGGGGCGGGCCACCCCCTGCCAATGGGCGCACTTCCGAAGCCGAGGCCGCGATCGCCGCCCTCTCAACCTCTACCTCCTCCGGGGCAAATCCTTACCTCGGGTCGCTGATATTGCGATTCCCTCGGGGCGTCGGGCGCGAGACGAAAGGGCCCTTCCTCGGACGGGCTCGGATCGTCGAGACGGGCGCGATTCCGATCGCTTCTGGTCTGCAGCAGAGTCGCGATTAAATTGTACGCACCCTTGGTCCTCGACGATTGTCGAGCGGAGTGTTCTTCTTCTTTTTTGTTGTTTTTTTTTTTTTTTGTTTTGTTTTGTTTTTCCGAACTCCCAATGTCGGCTGCCGCGCCATCGCTGGCTCGATAATTCGCCATTTGATCAGCTCCTCTCCCTTTACTTAACGGGCTGAAACTTTCAAGCGACGAGCCATCCACCCTCGATTGCCGGGTGCTATCGAATCCACGTCTAATGAATATTGGAATGGGGGCCGGCCGATGGATAATCGGGCTGTGGAACTTAGCGACACGGTGAACCGGAACGGGGGGGTGGGGGTGGAAAATCGGGCTCAGCGTTCGCAAAGTTCAAAACCCGTCTAGAAATATTCCGCATCCCCTGGAGCTGCATTATCATCGCTACCATTATCATTATTATTGTTGTTGTTGTTGTTGTTGTTGTTGTTTTTAAATTCACCGTTGGCTGGTCAGTCCATTGGTAAAACTCGGCTCCTAGATGCGGACTCTCGCCTCGATTCGACATCTAATCCGATCGCATCGAAAATAGAAGCGTTCTCGAAATGCGGCTAATTGGCCTTTAAGAAATTCAGTGCGCACCGCAGCGGAGGTAAAACTAAAAATACAGGAAGCGTTAATAGTAAATAAAAGCCTGCGTGTTCTCGACGCGCTTCTTAACACGATGGCTTGTCACTTCGTTTATTCTTCCTTTTTATTTTGTTTATTTTTTTTATTGTTTTATTATTATTATTATTTTTTTTTTTTTTGGCTTTCAACAAAAGCAACCAATCGACTGCGATGATAAACCCCGTATCGTCAATGAACACATGTAAGAAACGGGATTGTAATCTCGGGGCGACGATAGAGCAAGATTTACCTTCGGATCGAAGGCAAATCTGCAGGAGTGTCGTTACGTATTGTTCTTTTTGTTTTGTTTTTGTTTCAAAACTCATTGCCACGATCGTCACCATTTCCTTATTATTTGGTCGGCAGGCTCGAGAGCATCGAAAGGGTTGACCTTTTTTAATTTTTTTTTTTTTTGTAAAAAGAAGGAGGAAAAGAAAGAAAGAACGAAAGAAAAAAAAAAAAAGAAAGAAAGAGAAAAATAAAAAGCCTCGCATATTTCGTCGCACGTACGATTTGCGCGAGAGATCGAGCAAACGTAATGGCGGAGTTTTCGTTAGTAACTCACAAACGGGAGCATTCCATTAGCTCGGCGTAGCGAGAGCTTCGTAATGATAATAATAATAATAATAACGATGATAACGAGGACGACGACGGCGACGACGACGGCGACGACGACGACGGCGACGGCGACGAGAACGATGATAATAACGAGCGCCATTGAGCGAAGAGCGATGCGATTGCCATCCGTAGTAATTAGAATTCACGTGGTCGGAGTAATGGAATGCTCGAGGGCCGCAGGGCAACTATTTTGCGATGGATGAGCAGTCGGTGGGATTCCGTAAGTGAGAAGTTTAGTAGCGCCAGTAGTTAGAGCCGAGGTGGGTTAGGCTTGTCTCGAGGCCGTAGTAGTAGTCGGGGCTATCGACCAAGGCCGGCCCCGTACGAAATTCGGAGGATTCGTTACGAGCTCGGCTGAAGTAAGGCTTAGAGAGAGAGAGAGAGAGAGAGAGAGAGAGAGAGAGCGAGAGAGCGCCAGCGAGCAGCAGAACGGAGGAAATAGAGGAGGGCTCGCGGTTATTATCGATGGACTACGCCGAGTGTAAGGAATTAACCGAGTGCTCGGCTGACGGGCGTCAACTCCCTGTGCTCTAGCAGACCTACATCAGCGGCCAGCTCGCGCAGCAGCAGCATAAAATCAGCGGTACCGGCGATAATCCAAGGACGTTGTCCCCGGTGCAGCAAAGCTCGCGCGTCGATAGCGCCGAGGGCCCGAGCGAGGCTGCGGCCGCCGCCGCTGCTTTTCCGGCGGCGGCTACGGGCCCGGCGGGGCCGGCTGGCGAGCCGGGCCCGAGGATCCAGGAGCCACCGGGGGCCCGGGGCCCGGAGCAGCCGCGCGGCTCGCCGCGGCCGACTAACCTCGCCCTGGGAGAGTCGACGGGGCCCGAGCAGGGGCCCGGGCCCGCGCCCAAGCCGCCCATGAGGTTCAAGCGGGTCGTGCGGAGCCTCCAGGCCAAGCGGGCCCAGGCCCGGCTCCTGTCCATACCGGACATTAGGTACCCGAGGGCCGGCCCGGCCGAGGCCGCGGCCCCCGGGGGCCCCCCCCCCGGCCCAGCCGAGACCGGCTCGAGGCTAGAGCCCGGCCAAGAGGAGCCCAGCGCCGCCAGCGCCAGCGCCAACGACACTTTTACCGGCAATTTCTTGAGAAGATTCAGTAAGTTTTCACAACAAAATGCACCATTAGCTGGTTACCAGTAGCGCGGGACTGCTGTGTTTTGTCTTGAGCTCGGCATCATCATTACACGTATCTGCATTGTATAGAGATGCGGTGACATTTTTCGCCATTGATACCACCGCCGATGTACCCTTACTTATCATAACTTACTATTGTCGACGGCTGACACTGACGGCAACATACAACGTATCGCTAACCTGTTTATATTGCCATTATCTTATTATATTTAACGAATAATAATAATAATACTACTACTACCACCTACTACTGCTTTGTTTTTTTACATTTACTACTACTACTACTACTACTACTAACATTGATTCGATTGATCGATATGAGTGGGTATTCTGTGTACGTCGAGCGCATTGTATCGTTTAACGGTGCCGATGCGATTGTAATCGCTCGATAATAACACTCGCAATGCTTTTTTATATCATTGCGTCGAGTTTACCATTAAACCGTACGCTGCATCGCGGCCCTCGTGCTTAGTCGCAATACTCTTAGGGCCTTCTTTTACTCTTACGCCTCCGATGCGAGAACATACGTGTGCATAAATATGCACGTATTTATGTGCGTATGTAGGTATATATATGTATATATATGTATATATATATATATATGTACGTATGTAGGTATGTACGCGTACGTGCATAAATCGCCAGAGGCGATAGAGAAAAAAGGAAAGCCCAAAATTGTTCGGCTATGGCATCGAGATTACAAAAATTACGCCTCAAACGATCATCAATAATCGCCGATCACATAATTGTATTTAAGTGCGAGCTCGTATCTCGGTGTCGGTAGGTTTATTGACGTTTTGTACGGTTAAAGTTGTTTTGTAATAGAATACGCATGCCTTAGAAATCAATGATAATAATAAAGCTGCTTTGGATTTGGATATGGTGTTATTTTGAAAATTAATATCTATATATGGTTATTGTGACGTTTAGATTTACTTATATTTATATTTATATTTATATATATGTGTGTGTGTGTATGTAAGCATACGCATAGTACGTATGCGTACGCGTATGTGTGCGCGTGCGTGCGCAAGTTAGCGCGGGGGCGGCGGCAGGGCGCCTCTTGTATGCGCCTCTCGACGCGTGCCCTCGATCACTGGGGATGCGTCAGGGGGTGTGTCTCGGGGCCGCGAAGCGCGGGGGGGGGCTGGCGCGGTGGTGCGTTAGGCGAGCTCGCTCGCCCGTATCAATGAGCGCGCGCTCGTTATCGATTCGGTTGATCGAGATCGGCCCCCGCGCCGTTAACTAATGCCGCGTTAGCCCTCGGGCATCCGTGCCCCAATGATGAGCCGGACTTGTGGGAGGCGCAGGGGCTCTCAGCCGCGTTG
Organism: Kradibia gibbosae; assembly: GCA_018907135.1. NCBI lineage: Eukaryota > Metazoa > Arthropoda > Insecta > Hymenoptera > Agaonidae > Kradibia > Kradibia gibbosae. The sequence goes on from JACCHX010000003.1 coordinate 14,303,709, forward strand.
ATAATCGTCATCGACCTATACAATTGTCGCCAAGGCCATAGGAGGAATCGCCCTCGAGCCGACTCGAGGATCCCTCGTCGCTCGGTGGGCTCCTGTGCCCAGAGGAGGGTAGAGGGGGTGCTCCATCGGATTATCCATCGGGGCGGCGGCTCGGACCTCGGCCGCCTCCACCGATTGTTGTCGATGATTTTTCGGGGGCGGGGGGCGGGGGGGAGGGCCCGGCAACTTTTTCCCGACTTGCCGTCTCTCTCTCTCCCTCTCTCTCGCGGCCCGTTGCCGATGCCGGTGACCCCGGGGGAGGCTCCTCTTCTCCCGGCTCTTCTCGCTCGGGCGTTCCTCCCCCCCGCGCCGCGTTCGCGCGACGGCCAATCGCCAAAGCGCAATAATAATCCAGAGGGTTGCTCTTCCTCCGATGTTATTCTCCTTGCTCCATTAGTTTGCTTGTCCTCTTGTTTGGTTTGTCCCTTGCGGATTACCGCACGGCGCACAGCCTCTGCGTTACCTTTTGGCGTGGCCTCGGACGACGCGGACCGAGCGACGCCAGGCCAAGTAGTCTCGTAAATACATATATATACATGTGTGTGTGTGTATATTTTCCCAAAGTACAACAGCAGTGGCTTAAATGTTGACGCGTGCGTGTGTCTATACATGTATACACACACACACCCACACACCCACAAAGGCATATGTACTTGTGCGTACGAGCGTACGCGACTTAACCAGTGAAGCGCGAGCTCCATCGACCGAGATGATTCAAAGATACAAAAACGGACCATCCGTATTCGGCGGTACGAGCCATATCCACTACGGATTCCGTCGAACGCACTGGAATCGAAAGGAAAAAAAAAAGAAGAAGAAGAAAAAAAAAAAGAATCGAAACTGATATTCGAGGATAATCGTAATTTTGTAGAGGAGAGCCGCTATTTGTTTACCTATAAAATCACTTCTGGTACTGCGCTGTGCTTTTTTTTATCACGGCTTACATTTTACGCAACTCGTTTCAAGGATGCGTAACAATACCATTCTGTTATCATTCGAAGCTTCTCTATTTTTATTCGACTGTTACTTTTTTACCCGCGTACGATTCGTATGAATTTTCGCCCAGGCATCCAATTGTATTTTAACCTTACTTTATTCGTCTGTTTCATTTTTCGAGGGAACTTTATTTTGAAAAAAACAATTGCAAAATGGTCGTTTCATCTTTGAAATAAAGGATAATATTGACAAGCAGTTGATTGTTTACCGTAAGTAAGCGAACGGCTAATAAAAGTCTTATCCTCGGATTGTCAATTTTAATTTCGTTCGTTTTACTTTTGCGTAATTTGGAAACGTTTCATTGTTTATTGGCGCCTATCCCTTTCCAACTCGACGATCGTTGATTGTTTATTTTTTTTAAGGAATAGTGCATTTAGGTATGGGGAAAGATTTTTTTTTTTAATTCCTCAAATACAATGAAGGTATTTTTATTTTATGGAGGAATGTTCGAAAGCCAGGTATTACGTAAATGTAAGAAATTAATTTTAATTGTTTTCCATTTTTTACGGATAGAAATAGTTGGAATTGTTTGTTTTTTGCAAATAACTATATCAATTATTGGTATAAAAAAAAATTGTTTACCGGATAGACGTTCCTCGGCTAAATGTTGAATATAACACGAGGCTTCGTACGAAAAGAATACTTTCTTTTTCATATTCGAGGGATTATTTAACAAATTAAAATGTTTTGTAATTTGTTTTTAATTGCCGCATTAAATTATTGCTATGTGATTAGAAGTGAATCGATTAAGAAAGGGAAAATTAAGAAACACAGAAGAGCCATAATGGCTTAGAAGTACATGAAAATGCCAAGAGTATTTGCGTTTGAATATTAAAAACAATTAATTCTAAGCAGTGAAATATTTAATAGCGAGGTTCGTGGAGAAATAAAGTAATGTCTTATGATAAATAATGCTCGGAATCGTAAAATCAGGTACACAAAAGCAAGAGGATGCGGGCGAAATTCGGTTTACCGTTGACAATTACAATTTCTTGATTTTATAAGAATTTGTTTTTTGGGATACACGAACGCACACTTATATATATATATGCAAACATATACATGTGTGCGCGCGCGCGTGTATATCCCTTTTTTAGTTTGCCGCGATAAAAAGATTTTATTCGCGGGCATAAAATGGAATGGCATCGATCTCCCAAAGCCACGCGTAATAACTTTTATTTTGCAAGAGTAAATACAAATATTTATTCGCATGATAAAAGCGCATGAAATTGGATTTAATTCGAATTAAAAAGGGGCGACAGTATATTAAGCACGTTAGCGTCCTCGTTTTTGAGCAATGCGACATGTAACAAAGGTCACTTGTGATGTGCGCATAGAAATTGATTTTATACCAATGGCAAGGGGTTTTTTCAGCGATAGATTCAAAAAAAAAAAAAAAAAAAAATTTGTACCAAAGAAAGACGTTATCGTCGCAGTGGTGCCGGAGAGGTGAAGCTCCCGGCGAGCAGTCGTCGAGAGAGAGAGAGGGAGAGAGAGAGAGAGTGAGAGCGACGGGGGCGAGGTAAGGAGGAGGAGAAGGCGGCAGAAGGAGGCAGGAGAGAGGAGCGGAGGAGTCGGGGCCCCGAGTGCCCAGGTTGGATTATTTGTGCCTGGTTTGTAGATGAACGGGAGTTGCGCCTCGCCTACCGGAGGACGCGGAGCCGGAGCCGTGGCCGAAGCTGGAGGAGTCGGAGGCTCCGAGGGTGATTTTAGCGGAGCTTGCATTGAGAGTAGTGGCTCGGCGGAGGAGTCGGCCGGGGCCGGCGAGGAGGCCGGGGAGAGGCCCCCGGCCGGGGGCCCGTTCGCCTTCCGCAGGTCGGACGCGGGCCTCGGGGCCTCGGCTCGGCACTTGATCGGTGGTGTCGGTGGTGTCGTTGGTGGCGGCGGCGGCGGCGGCAGCGGCGGCGGCGGCGGCGGCGGCGGCGGGCGCACCCAAGGTATAAGAAAGCTGCAGAAGTGCCTGAGCACGACGGTCAGCCACTATGAGACGGCGGGAGTCGAGGGCTCTTCGAGCGGCTTCGCGACAAGCTTCCCATTCCATGCCCAGCGCAGCGTTGACATTCGTGGCTACTCGGCTAGCGCCTCCTCCCAGGCCTCTCTGGCCTCCCCGTTTATCCTCACCAACGCCAGACAGTATAGCAGCTTCGGTAGTATTTCATTATTAACAAGCAACAACGACAAAGTTCTCGCTACCCCGCTACCACCGCTGCCTCGTTCTCTTCCTCGTCTTCTCACTATCTTCTTGATATTATTATTGTTCTTCTTATTCCTATTCTTATTATTCTTATCATTCTTATTCTTATTATTATTCTTCTTATTGTTGTTGTTATCATTATTATTATTATTGTTAAGCTTCTCTCGCACCCGACTCTTCCACTTATTTTGTTCTCACTTGTACTCGACACTTGTGCCCTTTGCCAAACGATAAAGAGTCGAAATCCCGTCGCTCTCGGTCTCCCATCTCGCAACCGAGCCACTCTTTTCGCGACGGACCGTTTCGCTCTTTCTCCTCGGCCTCTGGAACGTTATTTTCCCCGAATCGCGGAACCCACGCCTATCGCACACCTTCGCCTCTACCCTGGACTCTGTCGCATTGCCACCTACGGGGGGCTTTTGCTCCACCGCTGCTCGATCCAAGAGCCCCCGGCGCAAAGCCGGACGAGCGATTCTTTATCGTCTGTACCGAGTTCCTTATCGATAAGTACGTGCCTGTCCGATTAGGCGCTTCTCTCTCTCTCTCTCTCTCTCTATCTCTATCTCTATCTATCTTTCTCCACATTTGCCGATTAGACTCCTTTCGCTACCGTTGTAACGATTCTCTTTTATTTATGTCGCGCGTCGTCTTATCTTCGCTGCATCTCCGTCTCTCCCTCGCTATCCCATTTACTCTCGCGCTACCTCCTTTATCGTCCTCTCTATCTCACTCGCTCACTCTCGCTCTCTCTCACTCTCTCTCTCTCTCTCTCTCTCTCTCTCACTCACTCACTCTATTTGCCAATCCGCTCGAGATAAATCTTTTGCAATTGCTGAACGAAAGCGGAAAAAAAGAAAAAAAAAGAAAAGAAAATTAACTACCGCTACTTTATTACTCTTTTATCAGGCAAGAGGGACAAAAATTCTGCTAACGATGACGACAGTATGTGACACGTAATTATGAATATACACACGATGTTTTAATACCCTGTATTGTATTTTATCTTACGGGGCGAGTGCATTTTAAGGTAATCTCTGGTAATTGAAATGTGATATATTATCGAGGTTTTACGGCTTATTACCTTGAACAACCTTATCGATTGTAACTTAGCTTATGTATATTGGACTGGTTTTTCTCATTTGGCAGGAAAGTCTACAAAAATCCTTTTAGAATCATTATTTTTTAAAGGTTATAAATAATGTTCTCCGAAGATATTGCAAATCGAAGTATCGAGATATATATATATATATATATATATATATATATATATATATTATGCACGTATTTGTGTGCACTTGTCCGTGCACGTATATAATTATAAAATGATAGCAATTAAATAAAATAGAAATCTATAATAAGTGATAGCAATTGGGTCATGCACTGTCGTTTTAAAAGGGTCAAAATAAAATTCGTTAAATGGATAAAAATGGATAAAATACACGACGATGATAAATAATAAGGGAAAAAATTAAAAAGTAAATGAAAAAAACATACTGTCTGGCTTGCGTCGTTGCGAATTTACATAATTTAACGGCAAATGCATATCCTGGCACGGACCGCATTCGTGCTCTATTTTTTCTTCTGTTTCTCTCTCTTCAAATATAAACAAGCAATTAATTATCTATTCCCAAGTTATTTCTTCTTCTCTATCGGCCTTTACACATAATTGTTGTGCGACTTATTTCACCTCTTTTCGTTAGATCTCTGTATCTTTCCTCTATCTATTGTGAGATTCTCATCAAGCGAGTAAAACACGTAATGTGGAAAAAGCGATCATCCTCTTCTGTAATGAAAACATGCACTTTTTCTCTAAGAATCTTCCCCTTTGGGAGATTCCCTCGTTTCTTTGTAGTATCTGCACCTTCTCTAATCTTTGAAAGCATTCTATTATATATATATATATGTAAAAAATATATATATATATATATATATATATATTTGTGTATACCTTGGTAACTTTTTGCCTCTGCTTAAAAAATCTCAGATAGGTTGCTTTTAATATTCGCTGAGTCTCTAAATATTATCAAATGCATATTATGCTCGCAATTTTCGAATTGTTTTTTTCTTTTTTTTTTCCTTTCTTTTTTTCGAACGAAATAGAAGCAGAAACATTACGCTTGTAATATTTTTAATAACTTGGTAGAATTGCATCTTTGTTATAATAAATTTTTTTTGTATCGAATTGTGACTGTCGCTAAAAAATTTAATCCTTTTAGGTTTGGCAATTTTTTTAGCCGACTTCTTTTTTAACGTAATTGAGATTCTCATTGACCTGTAAAGTGATAAACTTGTTTTTTTAAATTTTTTTTTTCAATTTTTGAAACTAATCAAGTATCATTATTAGATAATTTTATAAATTCACCAACGTAAATATAAAGTAATGGCATATATATATATATATATATATGTATGTGTATATATATATGTATATATATATATATATGCATGTGTGTGTGTGTGCGCGCGCGCGCCCGTATGAGTGCGAACACGTATATGTGTGAAAAAAAAAGATCTTTTTCTTATATACGTGAATATAGAAAGCATGATATCAATATCCTGTTACGAAGTACAAGCATAACGTTGAATATTTGAAATAAAACGGATTATTAAAAACTCATCGTTAATTTAACGAGCGTTAATTCGTAATTTTCTTTTAGAACTGTATACATTTCTCAATAACTTGGAATTAGATAGTAGATTAAATAATTGAAAAGAAAATCAGAAAAAAAAAATATATATATATATAAAAAGTACGCCACAACCACGTAATAAAAATTGTTCGATGGGCCAAATAAAGCTTAATAGGCTTTCGAGTAATTCAATTGTCGGGTATGTGAAATTTACGGGCCAGGACTTCAATCGAACCCTTCAAATCTCTGTGTGTCCGTGGTTTGCCACCTATCGGAGGTCCTTATCGCTTGCCGAGCGATGCCAAAGGTGTAGTGCAAAGGAAATGAAGAAGAAAGAAACAAAAAGAGGGACAGGAGGAAAGGAAAGCAAATAAAGAGACACTGCTCGTAAGGCAGAAGTCGATAAATGTTGAGCAGTAATATATCCATTTTTTTTTTTTGTATTATTATGACTGTTGTTATTGTTGTAACTGTTGTCTCTGCGCGTGCTGTGATTGTAAAATATGTTCCTTGCCGCACGGTACATCGATTTGTATTGCAAACACACACGCACACGCACACGCACACGCACACACCCACGCACGCGCACGGTTAATCGAGAGGCGCCCGCGTCTCGTAGCATACCTTGGGGGGGTGGGGGGGAAATAGGAGAAAAAAAAAAACAGCACACGCGCCTCACTCTGCCGGGATGCTCGCCGCTATCTCCGAACAGGCGCATGCGCTCCACAAGCAATTGAGTGTACCATACTTATACACGCATAATCAATGTGTTGCTGTTGCTGTTGCTGTTGCTGTTGTTGCTACTGACGTATTTTACAAATATTTAACACATGAAAAAAAAAAGAAAAAAGAAAAAAAAAAAAAACCAACAACAAAGTCTCATCCATCGACTTGTTTCGTGCATGCTCTATTATTACGTAGAAAACAATCATTTCCAATGGTGTTACTTACTTTTTTCACTCTCTCTCTCTCTCTCTCTCTCTCTCTCTCTCTCTCTATCTCTCTCTCTATCTCTCTCTCCTCTCTCCCTCTCTCCCTCTCTCTCTCTCTCTCTCTCTCTCTCTCTCTCTCTCTCTCCCACAATTCAATCGAAGCACCAATCGCTAATTTACGCTAATTTTTTCTCTCCCCCTTCTCTACCAATGCTGGCCAACGCAGATAAACTCGACAGTTCATTCCAACGATCTCGCAGTTCGAGTGTGTCATCGCTAGAAAACATTGCCAATGAAACCGTCAGCTGCCTTACTTTTGCCGATTCCTATACGAAAAAGAGCGGTAATCAACAGCACCTTTATTATTGCATCTTATTGTTCTTATTGTTCTTATTGTTCTTATTAATATTATTATTATCATCACTATTGTTATTACGCTTAATTACCGATAATCCGACAAAGCGCCAATTTCAATTTTGAGAGAGCGGCTCGAGCGATAGTCACGGCCCGGCCCGGCCTTGACGGCCCCCGATTATCATTGGCTCTGATGCGCCGTGCGCAAAGTCCAGAGAGGCTGAGAATCGAGAATTCGCTTTGTCGATTCCTTTTTTAAAAAAGGAATCGACAAAGCGGCCCCTCGATCTCGCGCGTAACGTGAATTCGCAGGGGCGGCATCGCCGTACCGAGCAATTTCGTATTCGTGGCTCGGACTGGAGTCGCTCGAGCCTCTTGCCCGTAACAATTCTTATTTGGGGTGGAGGGTCGAAGCAAGTGGAGCTTTGCTCGCCGGCCTCTCAATTTTTGTAATCGATCTTGCAGATTCCAATGCCTTACCGACGTTGTGGATTGGGACCTACTCCGGTTCCGTACAAACAGTTGTATTCAACTCGCCCGCCTCCGGTGACAGACACGCGCAGCCTGTGACTATCTCTAGTTGTAGTGAGTCGGACAAACCCCCCCCCCCGCCCCCCGCACCCGCTGCCGATAAAAATCGGCCCGACCCTCCCGACGCCTTTGACGCTTATCGATTTGCCCGCAGGTGGATCGACCTTCAAACTGAAGGGGTGCATTTTAACGATGTCATTTTTGGATTGCAACGGAGCTCTCATTCCCTATTCTTACGAATTGTGGAAAGACGAGAATACGGATGCCAAGGATCGCAACAGTACGTCCCTACTAGTAAACGGCTTTTCACGAAGCCTCATTACTTTATTACTTCGCATTTGTCATGCTGTTGTCGTTGTTGTTTTTTTTTTTTTATCGCTCAAAATCAATCGATCGACCACTGATGTCTCTCGCTCGGCAGTTTTTTTGTTCTTTCTATTTTTTTTTTTTTTTCTTTCTTCTTCTTCTTCCTCATTTGCATAATCCATAAATGCGCTTGCAGAATTTATAATGTACGAGGCCCGCCCGTTGATCATAGGTAACGATTAAATTGGTAACGAAGGATCAATTTTTATTTCCATCCTCGAGCGCCGTTGGAGCCCGGCAAATGCGTTTTCAATTGTACTCCACCGTAGATTCCCATTGTCTACGTACCCTTTAACGCGGACATTTTGTACATTTTCTTTTTTTTTTTTTGTTTCTCAAAAAAGATTTTTCGACTGAATTGTAGTAGCCTCGTGAAAACAAGACGAGCCTTTGTACACTTTTTTAAACGCGTATCTTACCGCGCTCTCGTGCTATCGCCGATCGTCGTTTAAATTTAGAAAATTCCCACCACCGATCGTAATTATTGAGCTTGATCCATCGATCGCGGCCCAAGCGAGTCGAGTCTTGATCTTTTGTCGTTTTGCGCTTCGTCGTCGTCGTCGTTGTTGTTTTTTTTTTTTTTTTTGTTTTGTTTTGCCTTTGTCCTGCCTCTTTTCGTTCGATGCAATTGATTCGGGGGCGCTGCAATGCGGATGAAACCTTGCAGGAAATCAAGGAAAATTCTCGAGCACGCGTATGTCGCCTTCGATCAATTCCCAAGGATCGGGTACCGACGGCTACGAGGATAGGCAATTCGTCGTGCTGACATCCGAGAAGCAGGCCAAGGTCGTTGCTCTCCCGTCGCAGAACTGCGTGTACAAACAACAGCTGACCGACGCTAATATCGTCGTTAAGGCAGAAATAACATCGTTGAAAGGTAAGGAGGCCCTGCCCGCCCCGCCCCCCCCCGGAGTCGGCTAATTATTGGAAAATTCGCGCCCGCCCCCTCAAAACGAATATATACACACACACACGCACACACACATATATATACATATACACATGTACATAAATCACCCTTTCGGATAAAGCTCTCGATCCGCGGGCGCTTAGTCCTCGAGATATACGGTAGCCGCTATCGCTCGTTCGCGCTTAGCCAATAAATTTGCAAAATCATGCGGGGCTGCATTGGCCCCGTATCAAAAGAATTTTCTGAAAAACCGCCCACACCGTATTATTTGCAGACAGCGTCGCCCTGGTATGCTACATTTCAAATGGACATATTTGCACGTACAGTTTGCCGAGTCTCAGGCCACTGATAGACATCGACTTCGTGCCCGTATCCGACCTGAGGTAACGAGCACGTGAATATCCTCGATTAAAAAAATTATACACACACACACACATATATATATTTATATTTATATTTATATTTATATTTACATTTGTACTTTTTTTTCTTTTCTTTATCAATTACTCTATCTCCGATGTATGCACAAATCTCTCTGGCAAATCTCATGGTCTGACGGTGCACAATCTTTGACTGCAGTTTATCGCTACTACTTATAAGCAAAGTAAATTACCTCTCGAATACCAAAGTGTGAGCACAGACTCTCCAAGACAGGCTCTGCGAAGGTACTCACTCGTGCGCGCGGGTATTTACAAAATGCAATGCAATCGAAAGCAAGGGGAAATCGTATCGGAGGTGGAGAAGAAGATTTACCTCGGTCTCCCAACTGATGTGAGCCTTAACTTCGCGCAATACGCGTACGAGCATTGCAAGCGAACAATTGCAAGGGACTATTGTTCCAAATCGAGCGCGATATCGACGCACGATAATCAAAGAGTATTTTCGGCTCGTGTCTCAAAGGGAAAAACCAAGCCGAGCTTTCCTTTCGATGGTTTCCTTGGCAAATTTTATAAATAAATAACACTTTTCGCCGCGAGCGCCGAGCTCCTCCGGGGAAATAAATAACATCGCGAATCTGTAATTGCACACGAGCGCGCGCCCACGGACCTCCGCGCAATATATGAATGATCGTATGGGCGATAATAAAAGCTCGGAGCATGATCGATGTAGATACATTTTATATGGCACTCTTTTGGCACATTTTTACATCATGGATTTATTATGTTTGCGATATATCACTAATATATATATATATATATATAATGCTCTTCTTACAATAATACCAATATCAAGGACGTCATAATTTTCATGCAAATACAAGCTTCTACATGCGAGGGTCGGTCAAATTCTTAGGAGCTTTTTTCTAAACTAACTGATATATTTTTAAATTGTCGATCGATTCTTAAGCTGCATTAATAAATCGCGATGCATTGATTTCAAAATTACCGTGCTATATATATATATATGCATATATAGCATATATATGTACATGTATATAAATGCGAATATTGCAGTCAGGTAACATATTTTAAATAAAGCCAGTTTTTTTTTTCTCTCTTCAACATATTGCACTATCCGCGATAATATTTACGATACAGCATTCATCAAATCCTTCATAATATTTTGACGGCTCGAGAGATAAAGTTTAACGAGTTCTGATTTTTAAATTGTCCAAGGATGAATTTTTATTACAAGGCATTCGTAATTAACTGTAAATTTAATTAATTTAATTGCAGCAATGTACATAGCTACGATCTATAGTATTAAACCGTTCAATTGCAACGAAGTATTTAAGGATCTTCGGTGTATTACATTAACTTCATCAACTCCGAACAAAAATCGTTTATTCTTTTCTCTCTCTCTCTCTCTCTCTTTCAATGTTCTTTTTTTTTGCACAACATATTTTCATTCTTTTACAAGGAAGATTTATCACAACAACGTCCGCCAGCGAGTGAAAAATGAACAAAAAAAAAAAAAAAAAAAAAAAAACAAATAAATCTAAAAATAAAGACCGAATTTGTTGTTGTTGTGTGCAATTATTCTTTGGGCTCTCATATCTCTATAATCTCTAACAGTTTTCAGACAATTAAACATGGCATAGTAGACCCCATGTTGTCCATATGGGGTCACCAACTCTTTGTAAATGGCGATACCGATCAGTAAGTCGTCTATTAAAAAATTGCATACCATCACCACACGTGCCATTCGCCCGAACGCAAATTATACAAACTCACACGCTCGCATGCTACTATCGTACAGTGTTTATAATCTTACACGTACACACGACTGTTGTACCCTAGTGCCCATAGTATCACCTGGTTTAATGACTTTTTTCCCTTTCCTTTCCTTTCCTCTCTCTCTGATCATTCGTACAATCCAAGTAATTGAAAAGCAACAACTTCTTTTCCCTTCTCTGCGTGCCTTCGTTTGCCTTGCGTCTTATCTGCTTGTTTTATCAATTAACAATTGCTAGAACCCTCCTGTGAGCGCGAGTAGCCTAACCATGCGATGCAACGATCCGAATTTCCATTCTCTCTTCAACCTAATTTTTGAGCTGTACTTTATAAGTAGGGTAGTAGATGTGGTGCTGCAATTTACGAGAACCGTTGTACGTCTCCTTGTAAAATAGAAAAAAAAAAAAAAAAAAAAAAAAAAAAAAAAAAAGAAAAGAACTAGTTTTGGAGAAATATACACGCTTTATGTGTTAAGAATGTGCATTTATCCGCGTCTCGATAGTATTGCAATCCCTTAACGAGCCAACTTTATTGCAGAATCGCAAAGACCCTGTGCTTCAGTAACCGGGGACACGGACTGTACTTATCCTCGCCGACGGAGATACAAAAGTTCACGGTTTCCAATGAATTTTGGTAAGCAAGCCAGCAATGATTAACGACTTGTATCCCCTTAGCCAATGGTTTCCAATGCAAGCTCTCCTTTCCATGCAAACGAATCCTTAGCTAAATTAACCGCAATTAATCCGAGCCCAGCAGAGCTCTAGGCGCTTAGCCATTGGCCGCGCTTAGCGATAACTGCACAAGGGGCAGCGACAAGAGTCGATATAAATGGCCCGGCTTTGTTTGCTCGCAGCTCCGAACTCACGGAAATGATGGGGAACCTGTTCATCGGCCAGGAGATGCCGGAGCCCCCCAAGGAGAGTTTCTTCAAGGGCCTCTTCGGCGGCGGCACCCGGAACATCGATCGCGAGGAGCTCTGTAAGGCCTTGTCGACGAGGAAAGATTCGTCCCTTTCCAAGGCCGCGCAACGTGGCTCCTCCTCCCCCCCAACCCCCAACCCCTTCCGCGACAGAGTCGAGCGACTGTGGAAAAAGCCCCAGCGCTCGCTCGATCAAGCCAACCAATGATAGCAACCCTCGATTTATCGGTCGAACGAGTCGCTCGCTCGCAGCAGCCGCGGCTGCATCCAAGGCCAAGCGCGCTTATGGAAGCAGCGGCGGCAGCGGCAGCGGGAGCAGCAGCAACCTTCGGTCGTTCCTCTCTCCCAAAGCCAAAAGATCGAGGCTGACGCGGCCGCGCTGCCGCCGATCCATCGTCATCCCCCCCATAACCTCGACCCCGACCCCGACCCCAAAGATCAAGGGCTAACAGCGGAACCCTTTGGCTTGCAGTCGGAGAAGCGAGCGGGAAGGCCTCGAGGACAGTGGCCAATCGCATACCGGGACCGAACGCGAGCTTGGAGGGCATCAGGGAGAGGGCCTCGACGGCCACGAGCGAGGTAAGTCCTCGGGGAAGGAGGTGGGATCGCGGCCGCCGACTCCTGCCCCCGCAGCGCTCGCTCGAGAGCTACCGGGGGTAACGACGAGGAGGAGGAGGAGGGCGCGCGCCCCTCGGAGCCCGGCCAGCGGCCGATAACGAAGGGCCCACCCCAACCCCCCCCCCCTGCTTTTGGCCGTAGGTCGCCATGGCCCATCAGATGGTCGTCGAGCGGGGGGAGAAGCTCTCCCAGCTGGAGGACCGCACGGCCCGCATGATGAACGAGTCCGAGAACTTCGCCTCCTCGGCCCACACGCTCATGCTCAAGTACAAGGACAAGAAGTGGTACCAGCTGTGAAGGGGCCCGCCCCCGCCCGGGGCAGCAATCGAGGCTATCGCGACGAGGGAGCCGCCCTGAGGCCAAAGGCCGCCCGGAGGGCTCGTCGAGGCGAGCCAAGCTCGGCAGGGGGCAGGAAGGCCCTCCCCGAGGCCTTGGCGTGTCCGATCGTCGACGCGGGGCTCGACGCTCCCTTCTATGGGAATCGTTATGTCTTATTGCGATGCATGAAGTACGCCCTCGCGCATATATATATACATACATGTACATATACATATGTATGCATGTGTGTGTGCACGCAATGATACACAAGACTCATCCTTCCGCTGTAATCAACGCGATCAAAAGGAACAAACGAATGGCTCGCACCTCCTCTAAGCTCAATTTTAACCTCGATCGATATCCTATCCTTTGACTTCCACTCTTCTACTTTGCGTCTGTTTTAGCGTTGGCTCTTTCTTAATTCAATATAGACACGGCTCTTCGATCCGTTAATGTATCGTTATCCATAACGCACGGACACGCGCACCCGTGATATGTTGAATTACCGATAAACGCACGCGATACGCCTGCAAACACACACACACACACACACATATATATATATATGTACATATGTATAAACATACATAAAAAAAAAAAAAAAAAAAAAAAAAAAATTACGCCACGGAGCGCATTCGCGTACGGTGATAATGTTGGTGGGCCGCAAATAGGACGCGTGAAAAAAAAATCTACAAATATAATATAATTATATATATATATATATATACATACATAAACACACGCGTACGTTAACGCGATGCTTTTGAATAAAAAAAAAAAATATTTAAAATGATGTCTTCTCGAGGAGGGGCTCACACGATACTTAACGCGTGACGATACGTTTTGCCGTGTTCTCGCCAATATAGTTGTAGAGATTAATGGGAGACTAAAAAACTACACTGATACATGTAATGTTACTCTACTGTATTGTACAACTTCGAAATGAAATACCGAGTAAAAGCTTAATGAGCTGCATCCGATTGAAGGCGTGTAAGTACAATATGTAGGTTATACACACACACATAGGTTATATATATATATATATATAGCACCGAAACTCGAGCATTAGAGGCATAAAAGCATAAGGATTACAGAAAAATATACCTAAGTAGAAGATGGAGGAAAACTGGATATTTAAGTACGCAAATGAGTACATTTTGTTTTTTAATGTTACTATACTACGTAATTAAAAGCTAGGGAGAGGTGCGCATAATTGAAAGATCCGCTGACTATTCGATCGATGCCATTTAATGATTAAACTCAACCAATGATTGTATCGTAAGAGTCAATATGAAACAAAAACTTCATAATCTATACATTGGTTTATTATTTTGATAAATAACTACGATTGCAACTGATAAAAAAAAAAATACTTTCGTCTAATAATAAAGAAAACAAAAAAAAAACAAAAAAAAAAAAAAAAAAAAAAAACAAACAAATAAACAAAAACAAAAATAACCAAGGAATGATATTAATGAAATGCGTTAATCCATTCGGACGTCCTGTGGTAGTCGAATAATTTGCATCCCATGAATTTTAGAACTTTGGAATTTATTGAAAACCATTAAATTGCAGGATGTTAAATCGGAAACAATTGTACATGATTAAAATTGTTTACTCCGCAAAAAAAAAAATTAAGTCGCATCCCGATTTCTTTCAAATTGAGCTAGGTGCAGATTCATATTATTATATTTAACTTCGTTAGGAAAGGCGACGAAGGGAATCTTAAATAATGTAAAAAGTGGCGAATAAAATTAAAAATTTTATCAAACTACGTAGTTGAAGAAAATTAGATGCAGCTAAAGTGAAATAGTAAATCTTGCGTTAATGATAATGATTGCGTTAAACACAAAAAAATATTACGTAAACTATAGTAGAGCACGCATTTTTCAAATTGTTATCGTTCAAATGGAATGTTAAAAGTATTCTTATGCTCGCGAAAGCTAATTATTAACGGGGAAATTACTGAAAAATGCCTCAACAGTGACATTACTCCGAATGCATTGACAATAATCGACTCATGAACGTACGATAATTTATTAAACAAATTGTATTAAATCTCACTCCCGGTCAGGAATTTGACCACGATATGGTTGTATTGTAAATTTAATCATACCTGATAAGGTTATTAAAGCTTAAAAGTCAAAAGGCACGGTTTCTAACTACATAACGGCAACAACAGCAGCAGCAAGGGAAAGAAAAAGGAAAGTTTAAAAACAAAAAAAATAAATAAATAAATAACTGAAAACTGAGGAAAAAATAGAAAAAAACATATATATATATATATACATAATTTGAAAGGGATACAGAGAAAGTCATTATAATTACTAGGTAAGTTATGTATATAACAGAATTTATATAGTAGATCGACAGTAAGTTAATTAAACAAACATTTTTTAAATCATTATCTTGAAAATCTGTACTGGAAATTTCGTTAAGTCATTGTTGATCGTAAATTTAATGAAATTCGTCGTGCGCATCTTGTATTTCCAACTAAACGTTCAAGCAAATTTATATTTACGTTAAGGTTTTAAGTAAATCAACTTTTCTAATCTAACCTAGTACAAAGTGTTGATAAATAATAAATAAAAAAAAAAGAGTAAAAACTATCTGCATATGATTATTAGTATACTAGGTAAATAAAAAATATTCATGTATCGTAATTGTAAAAAAAAAAAAAAAAAAAAAAAAAGTATGTTTTAATACCAAAATCATAAATCGACTAATACAGTACTGTTCTCGACAAGTATTTGAACATGCTATCTGCATTGTATTGAAATTTATCAATCCGAAGAAGAAAAAAAAACATACATTTATTTGTTATATGCTTTATTTTTTACATCGATTTGAAATGTAAACATACCATTATGTTAATTATATTTTGTAAGTACGAATTTATAATATTTGCGATTCGCAACCATTGTAATTCGACATCTGCAATAAGATTAAAAGTTGAACGATGCATTAATTTAATTGTGCATTTTTATTATATTTAATTGTACTTGATGCAAGACTACTTACTTATCGTTCAAAATTATGATAAACTAATCAACTTTAAAGAACCGAAATTTGAAAACGATTTAACTTAACCATTTTTTGATTATATAAATTAAGTAATTCAGATCAAGATAATTGCGTCCATTTAATTTTTCAAGTGTAGAGGTTTTTTTTAACCCTTAATGCATTCTTCTATTTGTGCATTTCGTTTCGAAACAAAATATTTTTCTACTTAAACCAAAAAAAAAAAAATAAATAAATAAATAAATATATATAGCGAATACGTTGAATGAAATCACGATGACAGTAAACAAGTAATTATGTACTTACTTTTCGTTATGGTTTTGGGAAATCTACGTACGTTGAATATAATTGAAATTTATAGAAAGGTAATATTGCTTCGACAGCAATAAATATGTAGTAGATGTTAATCTTATTATCGCAACTATAATGAAGAATATTGATAAATATATATATATATATATATATATATATATATTTTTTCCTTCTAAAAAAATCGATCAACAATTGAAACAAAATGAACTAATAAGAATTTTTAACAGTTAATTAAATGTTATGGTATCTTGGACAATGTATATATACTATTAAATATAAATTGTCCATTTTAATTGTACAAAAAATAAAATAAAAAATTAGGCAAGCATAGCGACTTCTCGTGTATAAGGTTAAAATAGTACAAATTTCAAAAATTCATCATATCTACATTACATAAGGAGATTAACAAAAAAGATAAGAAGAAAAAAAGGAAAAAACAAAAAAAAAAAAAAAAATATGTACGAAGCAGGAAAAACCGTTGATGATATTATCGACGCGATCTATCATAAAGTGGAAATAATATGGAATAAATTTTAAATGAAATATTAAGCACAAATAAAGAAAAGGTTGCCATCGACTAATCGAAGCATCTTTATGATGTCACACGAGCAACGGGGCAGAGCTCAAAGTTAAAGGAACGAGCGATTGATAAAAGCGACGGATACGGAGGAAGTTAAAGGAAAAGAAAAGAAAAGCAAGAAAGAAAAAAAAAATAAACAAACAAACAAAATAACGGAAATAAAGTAAGACAGAGAAGTTAAATGTATTTTTAAAGATGTGTTAGCGCGAAGCGCACCGGTTGTAAAATACACAAGCCTAAGTATTATTTGGGACAAACTTTTATCGATTATTCTCCCTCGTTAGCGTACTTTAACCGAGTTTAATTTTCAATGTACAGAGAGAGAGAGAGAGAGAAATAAGCCAAGAGAACGCTCAATGTTGCGATACTAAAATAAAGCTCACGAGTACAGGACGGTAGATAATCGTTCGACGGGTTCTTTCGACGATGCAGCGAGCCAAAAGGAAAAAGAAGCAGCCCCTCCACCACCACCACGGCAACGGCGTCAAGGACCAAGGGGCCCGGCCCCCCAATGGTCCTCGGTATCACAAGTGGTCACAAGGAGTTACGAGAGGCCCGAGTGCTTCGGTTGGACGGGAGCGAAACTTTCTCGCGTTTGTCCGCTTGGCTTTGGGCTCTACCCCTGCTGCTGTCGGGAATCCGCGGGCATCGTCGCCCCGGGCCCTGGGATTAAACGGCCAGAGGAGGCCAGGAAGTCGATAGGGGAGAGGCTCGGGCTCGAGCCCCGGGGGGGAGATTTCTCTGAGGCCCGGTGGTAGCCGAGACCCTGCCGGCTTGCTCGTGTATTTTAATTAAATTAATATAGACATTAGACGACTGTTATTAAGAATAAATACAACTTATCGTATGTATCAATTACAGCAAACTGCTATTATATATATATATATATACTTATACATATACATACACATATATATATATGTATATATGTATATATATATATATATTATTCCGAGGTTAACCATGTTTATACGTTTTTTCATTGTTGGTGATGAGAACGCTAGTCACACTGTTCCAATATTATCTCATACTGATTGTTTATTATTTTCACGTTTCCTGTCGTTTTACTGTGTAAGTACTGCCTTAAAGACAGACTGTAATTTAGATCCGGATAATAAATGAGTTAGAAAATGACCACTGGCTACCTGTGATTTACTCGACTGGTCGTGGCTCGTTTTGAAAACGAGGGGAGGCTCTTTTTTACACTGTGCACGTTTAAACCCCCCCCCCTCCCCCAACCCCTTCTCGCCACCCCTCCTTTCTTTCTTGAATAGCTCTGCCGCGAGCCGATACCGATTGCACGGACTTTGCGAGGAAGGCGCGAAAACGCGGACGGATCTTATTTACCGACCCTGCGGAGGCTCTCCCTCGACTCGATTGGCCGATTGGCTGCACCGAGCGATCGGGCCCCGAAGAAGGCCACTGACCAAGGGAACCAAGGGACCAAGATCGTCGATCGTCGTTTTATTGCGGATCGCGGATGAAATCGCGAGAAGGGATCATATCAACTACGGCATTCCTACTCGTCGCGTGCGTGATAAATTAGCTTCGCGTCGTCTTACCAAAGGAAATATTTCATTTGGGATCTTGTCCCACGGATTGCTTTACCCGAAGCTCCTTAGTTTGTAATATCGATTCGGTTTTTTTTTTTTTTTTTTTTTATTATTTTTTTTTATCACCTTTATCTTAAGGATAATAATAATTTCCAGCTCTGGAACGTCTATTATCGAGAGCTTCTTCTCTTCTTTTAGCAACGGCCCGTTTAATTTTAAGCTTTCGACTGTCGAAAAAAAATTTCCTTGACTCGTTCTTATCCTAAGGCAACTTTTGACGATTAAATTGATATACCGACCGGTAAAATTGAAACTCTACCCTACGAGCTATCGACCCCTCTATCGAGCCTTCGAAATAACTTTTCCGTCTTTTTTTTTTTTTTTTTTAACATTTATTTCAGGTATCGCTAAGGATTGAGTAAAATTATATTTTTCATAAGTCAGCGATAGAATCGTCAAATATTAAATCGATTCTTTACGATATAATATGGCTAGGATGATTTACGAAGAATCAAATAGCAACCACCGAGTAGATCGATACAAAAGACAATAGCTTGTAAATAAAGACTAGCCTGCACCATAAATATCATTACTGATCGTTGTGAAATTGTCCCATCGCGATGATTTATCATTCAACGAACAGACCCGCGTGGAAAAACAACAATTTCCGATTTCAATACTCCGATTATGACTATTAGCCTTCTGTCGACAATTGATCGTTGCAAATTTGTTATATCTCGCGTGGGAAGCTTTGGCGCGCTCGAATGGAAGGCTTTCGCGGTAACGCCGTCGTAAATTGGGACGTAAATACGCGCGTCCTTCCTCGTTATCCACGCTTGCGCAATTGATCGGGCCCCGCTGAAGTCGAGTCTATCGGCTCGGGAGCCGTCGCAAGGAATAATCGCTGCTCGCATCAACGCACTCCGCTCGAATGCCGGATTCAAGCATCGGACGAGGGACGCGCGATGACAAAGGAGTAATCCTGCGTAGGGTGTATCCGGGCTAACCAATCGCCTGGATCGAATCCTAACGCGCGAAGCGCCGAGCAATCGCAACGTCGGTGAAATCCATCCTACGGGCTCGACGCCGGTAACCTTGTCTCGACATTGAGCGGGACTCGGTAAGGAATCGGCCGAGCGTCGACGATCGTTATCGGTGAGTCAAAAGGGGGGGGGGGAAGAGAAAGAAAGGAAAAAAAAAAAAAGAAAAAAATCAAACGGGAGTACAGGGAAAATTTGCCCCCGGCTTAAGTGGCTTCGATTTCTATCCTCGCACGAGTGCACTCGCCGTGTACGCGAACGGGGGGTAGCGATTCGGAAGGTCGCGCGTCTCGGCCGGTTACGAAGCTACTCCCCGTTCGCCGCTGATCCAAATCAAAGGGTGTATCGATCGATGGATACGCGCCGGTGGGTGGTTGGGGGTAGAAGACGAGCGCATCGGCAATTACGGCCGGGGGAACGAGCGCATCCCGAATCCGAGCCTACCGGCCAGGGGTGCCCGGTAAGCCGGGGACCGGCTCGATCCTCCATACCCGGCCGGTCCTCCTCCTCCGCTCCATGCCTCGACGGCTCGCTATTCTTGCCCTTGGCCCTTCCCGAGGGCCCGAGGGGTCGCGAGAGCGGCGTGGTCCCCCCATTGCTCCGGGGGGCCCGAGCTCCGGTGCAGCGGAGGCCGAGCCGCCAGCGGATCTCCCGACGTGGGCCTGCGCGGAGCGGAGTTGCGCGCGCGCCCCCCCCCACCAACGGGGGCCACCTTCCCGCGGCTCTGGACCCTCGCGGGTTGCCAACGAGGCGCGCAACGCCTGGCGATCGATACGCGCCGGCTTACGTCACCGGCCACGTCGCTTCCAGAGGCGGCGACGGATGCTAAGCCAAACGACGCACCTCCGATTGTCAAGCCTCGCCCCGCTCGCCCCTCCTTGCACCCCTATCCACGTGCGCCTGCGCCCGCGTACCCGTCGACACGCGCATATTTTTATTCCTCCCTCTCTCTCTCTCTCTCTCTCTGTACGCGCGCGCGTACATTGTTTTACATACGCAGTTCCGAGGCGTTGGATGGAAGTTCAAAAATAAGTAAATAAACAGCGACAGATGGGAAATTTTTTTAAATATAATCTCCCCCATCGACCGACGGATAACGATGTTTTTTTTATTCGACTTTGGCAAGATTGGCCGTACGGCGATTAAAATTGACTCTCAACGATGTATTTTTAAATGAAGAAGAAGAAGAAGATGAAGGAAAAAACAGAAATTAAGAGTATGCATTTACTTAAGCTTTGGAATACGTTACTTTAGTACAAGGATCTCCGGGCGTTAGAAGCTGTTTAATATTAAACGGATGCAAATTAATTATCAAGTAATCACGAACACGGGATCTTATAATAAGATTAGCAATAGTTATTAAATCAACAATTAAAGTTGCATATAAATAGTGGCTTTGCACTTTTTTAATCCAATATTATGCACAAGGCGTAATGTGCTTTAATGAAACTTGTTTTAGCAGCTTTAACATTAAACAATGTCTATCGTGTGTGTGTGTGCGTGTACGTTGCAATCAATTTTATTTTATTACGTATTAAAAATTATCGAAACTCATTATTCAAGCATTTGAGCCCAGTGAAAAATCTTGTAATTCACGTTTTCTCCCAACGATTCGAATAGCCAATCCATTGGGTCTCGGCTATGAGAGTAGCGGGCAAGGTATTTTATTGTAAAAAGAAAAGAAAAGAAAAGAAAAGAAAAAACGAAGGTAAAAAAAACATCAAATAATACAACAACATATCGAGGAGCTCGAAAGGAGCTTCCAGGGTCTATAAATTTTTTCGCTCAACAAGTGAGCCTCGGCCGTATAAACCCGAAGAAAAATCGATGCCCGCGACAAATGATTGTAGGTTGGCTCCTTCATCTCCATTGTTCCCGGGCATTAAGAATCCTAAGTTCGTGATTTTCAGGATTAGCCCCGTCACTCGTGCGAAATACCGGATTAAGGATGTATCTCGCGCACTGGGACGCCGAGCCAAAGGGGCTCCTGTGTCATTAATTCGGATCGTTATGCAAATGTAATCGCGGATGAGATGCAAACGAAGGCGGCTCCCCTCCTCCCGCCAGAGGGAAGCTGCGAGGGATTCGCCGGTACTCACGGACGTTGGATGAGGGGGGACCCACGGCCGCGATTCGTAGCTTTGCCCCGGGCCGGCGCAAGCTTTAAAGCGCTCAAGCTCGGCCAACGTACGGGGCTCCTTAAGGGACGAGGCCCGGCAGTTGGAGTACGCGCGCCTCGTGGATTTTGAAAGATAATACAATATGTACGCGGCAGCGAAGAAGAAGAAGAAGAAGAAGACGAGGACGATGAAGAGTAGCCGAGCGTGGTCTCTCCCCTTGAGGCGCGATCGGTGGGCGGCCGTTCTTCGAATTTTCCCAATCGCTGCCAATAAATAAAGGGCTGCTGTTGGCGGGGGAGGGGGGGGCGGAGGTCTCCTTTTTATCCTCACCGAGAGAACAATAGAGGAGACTCCGGGAGTCAGGCGGAGGAGGACTCGGGAAGAGCAGCTCGGGCTCTCTCTCTCTCTCTCTCTCCTCTAGGCTTCGAGGAGAGCTTAGGGTCGATCGGCGCTGGGGGCCGGGGAGGGGGCGGCGGCGGCAGGAGGAGGGCGAGCGAGGGAGCGATAGGGCCGCCGGCGGCGTCGGCGTCGGCGTCGGCGTCGGCGTCGGCGTCGGGCGGTGGGGCGCGCGGGTCCGGAGGGAGAGAAAAATCGAAGCGCCTTCCTCAGCTGTGCGCGGCCGGGGCGGCGGGGGCGGCGAGAGGGACGCAATCATCGACTCGAGCTTGGAGCTCGAGAGCGGCGAGGCTCGGGGCTCTCGCCAGTCGGCTTCCTGTCAGCGACAGCTAGCGATGGCCAGTGCCAGAGTGACCGTCGCTCCGATAGTGGCGACTCGAGCGGGGCCGCGACCCCAGCGGGGACGCCGCCGCTGGGCCTCCGGGGCCAACCTCCTCGGCCCCCTCGGCCTACTCCTCCTCCTGCAGGGGCTCCTGGGCGGCCCGGGGCTGGCTCGGGCCGAGGTCTTCACCAACAGCTTCCTCGTGAGGATGAGGCAGCCCCTGGTCGGCGATCTGGCCGATCGGGTCGCCCTCAGGAACGGATTCCTCAACCTCGGACCGGTCAGTACTTGCTCGCGCTCCGGCCGAGGCCTTTTCGCCACGGACTCTCTCTCTCTCTCTCTATCTCTCTCTCTATCTCTCTATCTCTCTATCTCCGTCTCTCGGTATGGTCGCGCGCGCCCGCGCTCACCGTTAATGCACCCACGAGGACGAGTGGAGGTACAGGAGCTTTGGTCGGGCGGATTCAGGGTCCGTAACGAGCGCCAACGCGTGCGCTCGGCTAAGTCGCTCCCTTAATTTACCTGTGCATCGCTCGGTGCTGATTGCAGGGCCCTCCGATACACATTATCATCCGGATTAAGCGGATAAGCATTTTGCACGGCCATCGTAAGGCCCAAAGACATACGCAGCCCCTACGTGTTCCCTTCGTCCCCTTCCTGCCGCCCCCTCCGCCCGCCGATGTTTTTTTTTGTTTTTTTTTTCCCCACTAGCTCCTCTCTCGATCGCAGTTCGATCCCGGACTTTATCGCAAAATGAGAAAAAGTGTCCATCGGCTGTAACGAGCTCTGGACGCCCCTCGGCGTTCTACGATATACGCGAGGGGCGCGCATTGAAATTCAGTGCAGAGCCCGGGTCGCGATAAAAAAAAAAAACAACAACACTCGAGCGAGGGAGGCCTTCGAATCAGTTCTCAAATAATGCTCCTCCCATTGACGGCGATGAAAATTATGCCCCGGGGCGGCGGGGGAGTATTCGTCATTACGATTATAATATTTAAGATGCGGATTTCTCTTAGCTCGGAAGATAATTAAGTCCTGGTTATTGTGTACAATGCCCAGCAACGCGTCCAAGCCTACCATTAAATAAGCTCGCCTTTATTACGAGTTCTCTATAATTATCGAGATTTAATTAGTCTGCGCGTAATAAAGCGAGCCCTTACTATTAGATTAAAATCCTATTAGACGGTATTCCAATGATTGATAAACTCACTCTCTCTCTCTCTATTATTCATTATTAACTCTTTGAATGTACAATTTTCTCTAGGAATGAAATTGAAAAATCGGAGAACTTTTTAAACTTTTTTACCTCGGGTTTTTTTTTTTTATGCTATAATTACCCGTAAACAAAAGTGATTCGTCGGAAATTTCAAGTCAATCGACAAAATAAATAGCAAAAAAAGACGAGTAAAATGCAGTCGTTTACTTTGTATTAAGTATTATACTTATAGCATTTACCTTATTAGTTTATTATAAACAAACATTAAATTATAAACTTCTAAAAATAAAAGTACCCTTGGGGAAACATGAAAAAACCATAGCGATAGATATATTATAATTAAAATTTCACTAACTCTCGACAAAATGCTAAAGTTAGGTGCGAGTCGTGTATTAATTTTCCTAATAATTTTATTAATGCCAATTTTTCATCCTAATAATGAGTAAGCATAATAATATCAATGAAGTCGATGGAAATTAATGATCATACCTAAAGATTAGTTCGATAAAGTTAATTTTTACAATTGAAAAATTAGCTCGGTATAAAAAGTGCTGATAGGAGAGGAAAATAATTTTGACTACGACTGTAAAATTAAAATAATAATATCGATAATTCCTGGGTCTTTTATGACTCTTAATGCACAACTCAAAAATAAGGGAGTCGCCGTTTACTTGCAATATTTGGCTATGGATTTGTTTTAATCTTATATAGTCTTTGTCGTAAAAAATTAAATACTAAACTTTATTTAATTCTCTCAATCGTGGGGAAAATTTTTCATTAAAAAAGTAGCTAATAATCTTTGGACGAGCATGAGTTTTAACGATAATATGAAAATTTTCTCAGCTACGAAAAATACTCATCCGAATGAAGAATTTAAAAAAAAAAAAAAAAAAAAAAAAAACGATATTTCTCGAACAGACTTTTTCATATGTACAATTAAAAATTTGTAGTCTGTTAAAAAATTTCCAATAGCATTGGACAATAATAATACAATAATTATGGGCATATACGTGTACGAATAAATCCAAAAATTATATATTAAAAAATATGTATAAACGTATGTAAAAAATAATCTATTTATTATCGCTGACGTTTTTCGTTAGATCGAATAATCTTTACGTGAAATGTTAACGCATATGTTACATCGAGTAAAGCATAAAAATAATAATGCGGAGAAAAGATAATTTCTAAGATAGACAGTTAGACTGATAGATAGAGAAAGAGAGTGAGAGGGGGTCGAGTGAGAGAGAGAGAAGTAAGCTTTTGTTATGGAGGAATCAGAAAGACAGTGATAAAGTGAGCAGAATGAAAAGTAGTTTTCAGTACTGTACATATCTTGTAATTAATTATGTTCTGTTATTTATAACTTTTATTTAATCGGTGAAAATTCATTATACGTCCGTTGTATCGAATTAAATAATTTAATAAAGCGGAATTGTAAAGCAACAAAATTAAACGATAAAAAACATTACAATTGACGAATTATGGGAAAGCATATTTTTTATTCGAAGGGAAAATAAAGTGAAAACATTTCACGCGACCTTAAATAAATAATTGCCAATGGTATATAAGGAATAATGTAGCTGTCGATTGAATTATTCGAAATCGTTCGAATCATTTGAATTACAAGTATCACCTATTTGCAATTTAAATCGATCAATGTTACGAGGGAAATTTTAACAAAATCGATACAAATTAATATAATACCATTCAAACTAAATATCTCATATGTCATATATATATATATATATATATGTACGTTTATATTTAAGAAAAACATTATTTTCTTTGCAATTTAAACGCGGCATGGATGCTGCAAAAATGCAAAATGGGAAAATGCAAAGAATCGGAAATGTCGTAATTGCGAACTTGGGAGGAAAAACCGGAGTCTCGATCGTTGAAGTTACATCAACGGGACATTTGTATTATAATTTCATTCCTAGCCCTATCAACAATGCTCGAGAGTAATTTATCGAATAAAGCGTGACAAAAATAGTGCAATAAACAAACGAATATCGATTGCTCGCAACCGAATGCTAATCGGCCCAATTGACGAGGCTACGATGATAAAGTTGCAGCAGGATTAAATTCTAAACCAAAACTATTTTGCAACGACGCCGTTGTCGAACTACCCGTACGGGGAAGTCAAGGCGGCGCTCCGACGCCGAAACGACGGACAAACCAGTGGTCATCGACGAGGAATCGAGGCCCCAGGGAGGTCTGGGGTGGTGGTGGGGTGGGAACGAGAATCTTTGGCCCTCGGCCGAGGAAGGGAGGGGCCCAACGGCCCAACCGCCATTGGACGGTATCCCTCGTCGGTAGCCCCCGACCAAGCTTTCAACGGGAGAATCGTACCCGCGAGAGGCTGATCGGTCCCGGGTCCCGAGAAGCGACGACGGCCGCGGCGCAGCGAATGCCGCGAAAGATAGCGGGCAGCGAGGAGGTACCGGTGCCCTGTAGGGATCCGATCCCCGCCGCGACAGGAGGTAGGGGGAGTCCCCGATTTTGGCCGGTGCCTCGACAACGGCCGGAGCCGAGCGGGCCGCGGGGATTTTCCCGTCGACGAGCGAGCCTCCGATCTCAAAGTCGCTCCCGGCGAGGGCCTCTCCTCTCCTCTCCCGATTCCCGACTCGGCTCCTTCCCGTCTCCGGCTTATCCAGCTTTGATCCGGCGCTCGTGGCGCTCTCCTTGGGATAAAAACACGACGCGCTGGGGGGGACGAATTTACGAGGAGCGCGGACTTTTATACGGCGCGCATTAAAATAAATTATTCCTGCGTCCTTTTCCTGCGCGCGCGTGTTTATGGATACGTAGGAGTGCCTGCATGTGTATCTTGAGCGCGGGCGCGTGTATTAAGGGAGAAGCGACATTGGGGGAAAAGCCGTAAATAAATCAGAAGCTCGAGGCCGAGGATTCGAAAATATCAGGGATCTCGACTCTATTTTTATTGCCTCTCCTGCAGAATTCATTCCGATCGTCGGCAATTAATTTAACCAATGGGATAATCATTGTGCTTACATTATTACTCATTCAATTTTAGTCCCGCGCTTCTTCCAAGTCGCAACTGCGTCGCGACAAAAGCGAAACTTCGCACTGAGATTGAGGGATGAAGGGAAAAATCTGCGGCACCGGTGTTTCTGTTTTTTTTTTCTTTTTTGTTTTTTTTCTCTCTCCTCCTCCCCTTGCGCGTACGATACATATAAAAAAAAAAAAACAAAAAACACGCGCGCATCATTATCTCTCTCTCTCTCCTCCTCGAGATACGGTAAATTCAAGTTTGTATCGATAAATCATCGACTATCGACATCCGCGATCCAGGCTCCCCTCGCGAAATCCTTCTCCCCCGGCAAAGCATTATCCGAGACGCATAAGGAATAAATGGATCATTACGCGCGTTATTGCCTCCTACGGCAATGGCTCGAGGCGCTCTCGGCTGCGACAAAAGCAAGGATGCTTATAAAGCGTCGGGAGGGAAGAAGCCGTCTCGGCATTGGCCCGGGTGGAGGTAAAAAGCCACTTGGCGCCCATGCGGTGGGATTAAATTTCGATCGGCGAGAGGAGCTCGCAAGGGGTTAAAAGTACCCCTCTTGCCTTCAATGACAATCGATACTTGGCCGGGCCGCTGGAAGAGCCTCGCGATGAATTGCGATACAGCGCAATTTGGAGGCAAGTGTACAAAGAGAGAGAGAGAGAGAGAGAGAGAGTTGGCGGCTTTTCCCAATACCGCTAATGCGACTCGCGATGGTCGATTCAAATGTAGGCGATTCTTAATCTTGATTGTTCTCGGCAACTGTCTCGGTTTTCGACACTCTTCCTTTATCCTCAATTTTCCTTTTCTTTTTCATTTCCCGGGGACTTTATCTTATACCGAGGAGACTCGATTGGCGTTCGTCAATAATTGCAATACGGATAAGGGAATTCAAAGCTAGCGATGGCCGACCGCGTGTAAATTTTCTTCCCTCTGTTAACGCGAGAGGGGCTAATATTTGGAGGGTTGACATTGGCCTCTCCCTTAAACGACTTAGAAATTAACGAGGTCAGGCCGCGACAATCGTCAAATACGAATAATTATTGCGCCGCTCGGTTAAAACGATGATACTGAAACTGGAGGCTCGCACGGCTTGGATATATATATATATATATATATATATATATATATATAACGGCCTTATAAAATATTGGCCGCTCTTCGGCAACTTCAAACCTCGGTATTATTTCCATTAATTGGTAAAAGCAGAATAATACTGGCTCCCGTCTGCCTTTATCCTAGTTTTCTCTACGGCAATGGCAATACAACAATGAATGCGCTCGGGCTCGAGTTCCTCAATGCTTTGATAGCCAGCCTAAAGTTCAAGGTTCGATCGTGTTTTGCCTTCGCGAAATAATAATTTTTTTTTTTTTTTTTTTTTTTTGCCAAAAAGAAAGCAGAAAGCGGAGAAGAAAATTCACCACTTCGATGCTAATGAGTGCACTATATAGCCTTGTATTTTTTACCTCCTCGACCGAGGATGCCGTAAGATATCTGAGAATTGATAAAAATTCGATTTTCGTGCACAGCATTGGCATGCAAATTGAATTCGACTGATTATCGGTGGCTCTAAATTGTTGAAATAAGGAATCTTTGAATAAGTATTTCTACCTTTCGCTATGCTCATTGTTATTGTGATAAATTTTTCCCACAAAAGTAAGCCAAACCATCGCAGGGAGAATAAGCTTCGTTTCCGAAACTGCTGACTGGAGAGTAATTTTTCAAGTTTCTAATATTAACAATCGGTCGATTGTAAAATCATCACTTCTAGCGTAAATTTTCCTCCTTATTTATCCATTGATTGTTCCGCTGATTATTCAGATCGCATCAGCTCTCGTATTTTTATACCCGTCAGCAGCCAAAGCCTTATATTTCAAGATTAGTGAAAGATCCGCGCGTATGGCCAGACATTCGAATGTAACGTGAAAAAAAAAGCATTAAAAGCATAGAAGGTCTTATGTATTATATTCGGAAGAGATATAAAAAAATTAATTTTCCGAACGGTCGCGCGTATACTTATTTAGCTTTTTGCAATTTTATTTGTATCGATAAGCTGTTCCCCCCCCCCACTTCGTATCAGCGTTACTTTGTAAAATATTATATTACAACTGGCGTAAGCCGAGTGCCGTAGAAAATTGAGCGCCTGTCTCATGACGATTCCTATTGGCAGTGCGCTATTATTACAGATACGCGGTGGATTATTAAAATCTTAAAAAAGGGAAACCAAATTATTGCCGCGTACGGGAAATACGATCTTGAGATAATTTTCAGAGCAAAGCAATATCGGATATTATTTTGCAGCCGTTCTTAATAAACTTCTTGCGACCGCGCGACCATCAGTACTTCAGCTTTTGCCCCCGAGTATTCAATAGTTCGCAAGTAATTTTAAGATGAAATCGATTAGCTGCTTCTTCGTAGGATAAAATTTGTCTTCGTATCCATCTTATCCCTGCGCCCTATCTCTAACCACTTGCAATTGTTAAAAGAAACCTCTGATCCGTCGAGTGTGCGTTATTGATTAAACGATTTGGTACCGAAGTATTAATTTTTGTGATTTTTTACCTACTCATTGGAAAAGCTTGGCACTGGCATTGCCAAGTGCGTTAATATTTCGCCATTGATTCGAAATCTCCTCAATATATATATATATATATATTTTCCAATGAGCGACCACCGCACTAAGCTTTTGCACTATTATCCATTCCCACTGTTTATTAAGTTCGACTCAGCGGCGCAGCTTAATCCGGTGTTAGTCAATACAGTTATTAGCCTTTCGCAGTGCGAATGTGTTATTTGGCATTTCTCTCTCTCTCTCTCTCTCTCTTACTTTTGCCGCTGCCGTTGGCCTTTCGTTCGATTTCACCAAAGGCAACAACAAGGCCGAAGGCCACAAGAAATACCTGCCCAATGCTCAATTATTCACAATACGTGCGCGCTCCGCTACATTAGTGGGTCAACTACATCTTCGGCCCTCGTGCCGAGCGCGTCGCAGCACAAATGCGCGCATTTGCCACTGGCTTTCCGCGCCTCCGCGGCAATAAGTTAAATAAAAGCCCCAAGCTCCTCGATTATCCGACGCAAGTGCTACACGCTATGAAATAATTATTCGCTCCGGCTTCAAATGGATTTGGCCTCGTTCGTGGGAGGAGCATTCGGTTGGGATTTTTTTTTCTTTCTTCTTCCTTTTTTCCTTTCCTTTGTCGCTTCTAATTTTCCGTTAAAATTCGCTTTTCATCGATTACAAGGGGACGCGGGGCCCTGATTCTTACGGCCCTTATCCAGTCGCACGTCCACAGGGTACAAAGGGCTGGGACGGTTGACAAATTCACTCTTAAGGTTATCGAAAAATTTGTCGGACTTTTTTCCTCGACGGCTTTTCAATTGAATATCGCCAATGTCAATGGTATTTTTATTTTTGTTAGAAAAAAATTAGTCGGCGATCGCCCTTACGTAGATCGTAATATTAATCGTAATTTGTAATTTGTGTACAATGCGACCGCAACCAAGCCCGATTAAATCTCCTTAGCCGTGAAATATTATTTTCTTTAAATATTATCGGATGAGCATCTCGAGCAGAATTTCAAATAAAATTCAACTGCTGCCGAGAGGTGGAAAAATATTTTTCCTTCAGTTTTTAGGACGATTTCGGCTTTATATGTTTGTCCAGCTTTCTTAAATTGACCTTTTTTGATATTTGCGTTGTAATATTAAGACCCAAATAGGATTGTCGAACGGCGGCTGAAATTCACTCGGTATCAAAAAGTATGCGTTCGCATTTCAAAATTAAAACCGCCGTCTTAACAATAATACAATGTTGCGAATAAAGGAAGAAGCAATAGGAATGCTTAAGAGGAGTAAGAATTGAGAGTCGATCTTTTAAAATAGTTTTAGAATTTTATCGCGTAGGTGCTTTATTTCAAATATGTTTTTCCTGACTTAATTTATTATTATTTTTTTCCCCTCTCTCTCTCTCTCTTCAACCAACGCACACGCGTATTAAATTTTATCCCAAGACGCCTCAAGGTGATACAGAAGAATACACGTTTCTTTAACAAATAATCCGCCGGAAATCTATTTCTTTACGATTTTTTTTTTTTTTTTAAATACGATATAGGAAAAATAAATTGCAATAGACGTAGCAATATGCAATATTAATAATTGACTCGCGTACCGAAGGATATTTAGTAATTACCGTACTGGCTAATAAGTTAAAACCTTGTTAGATATTACTTGTACGATTAAATTGTAGCGCAAGATTTTCAATGGCTTTAAAGTTTATTTTCTTTAAGCTCCTTGTAAGAAATTCAAACTGCTTTTTTTCCCTCTTTTTTTTTTTTTTTTTTCTTTACAACGAAAGTTAGCATCGACCAATTAAGATTTTACACAAATTATCGCATCGGTCGATTATCGGCAGATTTGCGGGCAGACACTTGTCGAGGCCCTTTCGCGGGCAGGAGAAGAGCTTCGAAAATAGATCGACTCCAAGGGCACGAGTTCTCAAAGCCGGACGAGCCACCGAAGCGAGCGCGGGTCGAGAATTATTATCTCCTCGTTGATTATTAGCACGCACGTAGTCGAGCTCGTCGGGATCGCGGCAGAGCGAACGTCGAGGGGGGAAAAAAAAAAGATTCATCGGGACGAATTACCGAAGCTATTGGCGGTACCGGCGGGCGAAAAAAAAAATAGGGTGAAAACCCGGAGTGCGCAAGGCTCGTCGGCTCGAGCCGAGAGGGGCGAGAGGTGGCGATTCGAAAAAGAAAGAAAGAGAAGGAAAGAAAGAGAAGGAGAGAGAGCAAGACAAGGACAGGAGGAGAGTCGTTGGGAAGAGAGAGAGAGAGAGAGAGCGAGGCGCGCGTCAGCGCAAGGCTCGCGTTGAAGTATACCGAGGCGCACGTCATAGGGAGGCAAACATCGCCGGTTATTTTCGAAGCGAAACAAACAAGACCGATGAGCGTGTCGAGGATCGTCCGAACTTTCTCTCTCTCTCTCTCTCCCTCTCTCTCTATCTCGTTATGTACAATCGCACATCGGACTCGTGGCTCGGGCAATTATCCATTAAAATCAAGGGTCAATTTTCACACTCCCGTCGGAAGTCGGCCATTGTTTGAGCGGGTTTGGCTCCGCGCGTGCGAAGCCCCCAGCGTAAACGTCCGGACGCGCGTGTCTGGGTGCTGGCGCGCGAGGAGGCGAACGCAAAGCACCGCGATAGGAAAGACTCGGGGTGGGGCGGCGGATCCGTAGCCTCGGTCGGCCTCGACGGCTCGGAGCCGCCGTCCCTTCGGACTCGGGACGTCGATAGGCGTCGCCTTGCTCGGCCGTCGGAAGATGAAGAAACGAGGATTTGGGGGGGTGGGTGGGCCCTTGTACCGCGCGGCCTCCTCCGCTGGTCCACTCGTCGACCGGAGCCGGTAAAATTCGGACGGAGCTGGGATATCGAGCCCCTTGCGCGGCCGACTATCGGGGCGCCTCCGGCCTCGCTGAGCAGCCTCCCGTCGGGATCAGGGCTAACGTCGTACTGGAGCCCCCCCACCCACCCTAGGCTAGGACGATGACCCAAGGCTCTCGGAGGCCCTCGAGCCTCCAGGCCCGACCGTGAAGCAGGAGATGGTCCGCACCGGTGCGGAGGTATGCCCGTCGCGCAATATTCAAGCCGCCCTCGAGGCCTCGGTGGGCTTCGCGCTTTTACAGGGCCATCCGAGGCTGGGCGAGCCTCCGGGCCTGCCCGAGTCGCGAGCCGACCTCTCGTTTCTCCCTGCGCCTTGGCCAGGAGATGCCGAGCTCGGCCGCGCCTCTGAGATCTTACTCGGCCAGCTTGGGGTCCAAAGCTTGAATAATCCAAAGCCAGGATCGGAGCCAGCGAGGGGGGGGGAGGGAGATCCGGTGGCTCCCCGGCGAGTTCTATTCTTGGCTTGTATCGCAATGGACGATCCGAAGCCTCTGGTCGTTGAAGGATTGTCGCGAGAGGCCGGAACCTCTCGCGGTGGGTACCGAGGCACGAGCTCCGGCGCGAAGTTCGTTGATGTTCAGGGTAGAGGACGTCTGGGTCGGTCCCAACTTCTAGCCCCGACCTAACAGCGACTCGAGCGAGGAACTCGGCGTCTATCGGCGATCCGTGGAACTCGCCGCAGGAGTCCCCGGGACAAAATAACGAGTCGGGGCCAAACAGGCGCACAGTCGCAGGAGAGCCTCTGCTCTTTCGTCGGACGCGGTCGAAGGCTTCGTCGGCTCGAGCATCCGTCCATCGCGGGACTCGCGAGAGTCTCTCGCGAGGAACGGAGACGCGGGCCAAAGGCATTCTCCGGGGTATCGGGGGCTTATCGCGCGCCCTTCAAAGGCTTCCTCCTCCTCCCCCTCGATCCCTGTCGTTGGACTGGGCCCTACCGCGAGATCGGGACCCGCAAAGCGCGCGGGCGCGAGAGAGAGAGAGAGAGAATAGTAGCGGGGATACTTATCAATGATCCGTCTCGGGGAGCTCGGGCGTCGTCGTTAACGAGTAATGCCGTGCTAAGGAGGCCAGCGGTCGGAGCCCTAGGCGGCCGCTGAATAATTTCGCAGCCGATGCTCCGGTTCGAGGGCGGTGAGGGACGGGGGGACTCCCCGCGATCGGACGCTGCGATCGATTTGAATTCTTAGCTAAGGCTCCCGTTCTTTAGGACGACGACGACGACCCCTAAGGGAGCCTCCTCCGCTGCCGAGGGAAGGGACGTTGCGCATCGAGCGGCCCTCTAAAGAGAGACTCGGAGCCCTCGAGTGCCAAGCGAGCGGCCCTACGGCGGGTGCAAGTTATGCGTTGGAATTTTTTAGGTGCTTTGAGTGGGAGAGGAAAGGAAAATACCGGACTTCTCTTTCGACGTTGCGTATTTCATTGCTACCGGCCGACAACGGCATAAGATATGATAGCTTGTCGGGTAAAGTAGGGCGGGGGTGGCGGGGGTATGGGAGGGGGGAGGTAGTGGGGAGGGGGTAAAGCAAAAGGAGCTTAAGTATATTCGGAAAGTATTTCACATCGGCGAATGCCCCACAGTAGAGGCAATAAGGTCTCGCGAAATTAGATGAATTTGAAATATGCTTGCTTCTGTGGAATTCTCCAAAATCGCAAACATAAATCGCTCGTACTTTTAGATAGTGAGCGCCTACTTACTATCGTGCTTAAACTTGCGCTAAAGAATGTCTAAGCGTTGCTATGTTCCCTCTCCTCAATTACGGTTTGTCCCAAATTTCTCTTATAATTACTCATCTGATTTCTCCATCTCTCTCTCTCTCTCTCTCTCTCTCTCTCTCCTTTAATTTTTGACACTCTCGCTCGATAAATAAAAGCTAACATTCCTATAGCGGAAGGTATTTTGGAAAAAGAAAAAAAAAAAAAGGAAAAAAAGAAGAAGACGATGCTAAATAACATTGCAGGATGAATTACGTAACAAAATTGTGCGATACAGAATACAACGAAAGGATGCACAATATTTAGAGTGAAAAATAGGATAAGGAATTCCGGAGGCTCTTATGTAATAATAATAATGATAATGATAATGATAATAATAACAATAACAATAATAATAATGATAACGATAACGATAACAATAATAATGGACCGTAACGAAATTTGCATTCACCGGTGCATTGTAAGCAAATTAGATGGCAAGCAAGCACTGGGAGCATTTCCAGGGACGATATAGAATATCCAGGCGCCCGTCGGGCAAGCGAAGGAAAAATTTCTCCGCGCCCGTCCACGCACCTCCCCGATAAATTGACAAGAGGCGCTCTCAACGTTATTCCAACCTTCATTGGATTCCGAAGACGCGGCGCTGCCTAACAATAGATGCGCGGTTCGTTTTCCCTTCCTTGTTTATTCTTTCCTCTTCCTTTTTCCTCTGGCTGCATCCGAGCCCGCCTCCGTAGCTCGACCGCGCGTACATTATATGCTCCTATTCAATTTATCGTACGCAGCCGCGCCGCTTCTTCGGCTGGGCGCTCCTCGAGGCGCGAGGGCATTTTATGCACCGAGCGTAACGTATGCCCTGTATCGAATTACATTTGCGCAGTGCTGCGAAAATGGCCGTTGAGCATCGGAGGTGCGCGACGTGGATTCCTCGACTCGTTGCCTTAGCCCTCGCGAAGGAGGATGGAGAAAGAGAGAGAGAAAAAAAATAGTAGAAGAAGAAGAAGAAGCACTCTCGCGTTGTTGCTTAGCGAAGACATTCGCAAACGCAATTTACCACCACCCCCCGCGCCCCACCCCCGCCACTGTAACGAGTGGATCACTCCGAGTGGATCTATTTTCGTGGAGCTCCTCTACTCGGGCGCAATAGGGGGTGGGGGGGGTGGTGGTGGGTGGACGACGTCGAGTCAAGTATCAGCGCGCAAATCTGCCGCTGATCGACCGACGCGATTGCCCTCCTGAGGTCCCTTAGCCCGTAAAATTCCAACCTGCGACTAAGTTAATTGCGTATCGTGTTTTATAACCGAGGATGAACGAGGAGAGAGAGAAAAAAAAAACAACAAAAACAAAACAAAAAAGTCGACGAGGTATCGATCGATACCGAAGCGAATGGAAGCGCGTATAGAATTTATAGGCCTGCTCTCCCGCCGCCCGCCCCGCGCCCAAAACGAATTCGGAATCTTATCTCCGGATGGGGATCACAGACCGTCTAGATTGCGTACGTATTTCCTCGGGGGGATGCTTTCGCGATTGACCAATGAGAGCCAGGAGGGTGTCGTGGGCTACACGAAACCCTTGATCAATCAAATCGACCGACGAGGGTGGCTCGACTCCGGCGGCTCGGCGGTGACTCGGAAATTAAAGAAAATATTTCAGCGGCTCTGCGTGCTCTACCCGAGAGCAATATTTTCCCAAATGCCCTCAACGCATCGGTCGCGTTCTCGTGTATTGCGCGCTCGCTCGCTCGCTCGCCGTATTAATATATCAATTAACCAGCGGTAGCGAACAAGTCGTGTGTGCACAACTTATTAGTAACGGAGCTCTGTCGAGGAGGGACGACGGGCTACCTGCCTTCTCATAAACTCCCCCGTGGGCTCCTCGTCCACTCGATGGCTTTGGCCAAGCTTGCTCGAAAAAAAATTATTAATTTCCGTTGTCGAGATAACGGGCCGGGTAATTTTCCCTAGCTCGTACTACGACAGAGATTCCGCTCGCATTGAAATATTGATCGATAGCTTTATGTAATAAATGTTGTTATAATAGAGTTTGTGCATAATATATATATAGATACACACACACACACACACACACACACATGTATGTGCATAAATGCCAAGAGTACACAGGATTAATTGATATTCGCAAGGCTCCGCCATCGGTGCAAAACTTAAAGCTCGAGCTTTTAATTTACGCTCGAAAGAATTCTCAAAAAAGAAAAAAAAAGAAAAGAAAAAAAAAAAAAAAAGAAAAACATCGAGTCCGAGGTTCAAAAGATGTCCGAGAAACGGGAGCTGCGTATTTCCTCCCGGGGTCCTGGCAAAACAACCGAGAGCAGCTTTAGCTCAGCTCGACGCGAATTCAGCGTCGTCGAAGGGTTGCCGACCCCCGAGGCGAGACTATATTCGAACGAGCGGCGGCCCGCGTTGTTGGAACGATCGACCAAATCGTCATCTTCGATCCGGCAATGAAGAGACCGGGTAGGTGGGTGGGTGGGGGGGCGACCGAGCGAGCCGGGATATCCTTCCGCGTTGAGTAGAGGTCCATGGGACAAAGGTAAAGGAGTTGAGTCGAGGACCCGGCCTCGATAGCCCCAACAGCCCCGAGGGCAAACTTCGCTAAGCTGAACGGAGGAATGCTTTATTCCCGCAGGTTCTAGGAAGCCAGACGGACTACCATTTCTTGCACAGGACCCTGCCGCACGCGAGAACCCGGAGATCCGTGCCGCACATAAGGAGACTGAAGGTGGATCCACTGGTGGGTGCTGATCATCCGGGCCACGAGCTAAGGCCAAAATGATCTTTGTTGCGAAAGCTCCTCCCGAGCACCGCTTACTTCCGACCCCGCCGACCGCCCAACCGCAACCCGCGCACTCCGGTCCGGTCCTACCCTGGATCCTCCTCCTCCCTCCCTCGCCCCCCCCCTGCTTCGCACGGGCGCAGGCGCCAGTAAAGCTAGACGTTGGATTAACGGGAGGGCTCGGCTCTCTCTCTCTCTCTCTCTCTCTCTCTCTCTCTCTTTCGTCAGATAAGAACGGCGGTCCAGCAGTCGGGCTTCAAGCGGGTCAAGCGGGGCTACAAGCAGCTGAGCGTCGAGCAGCTGATCCCGCTCTTCGACGGCGTCAAGGACTCGGAGGGGGCCCCGGCCAGTCGGGACCCGACCGATCCCTACTTCCAGTACCAGTGGTACCTCAAGAACACCGGCCAGAACGGCGGCAAGCCGAGGCTGGACCTTAACGTCGAGGCCGCCTGGGCCCAAGGCTTCACCGGCAAAAATGTCACCACCGCCATCATGGACGACGGTCGGTCCCCGCCCTCTTTTGTTGGGCTCTCTCCCTTACCGCCCCCG
Organism: Kradibia gibbosae; assembly: GCA_018907135.1. Lineage (NCBI taxonomy): Eukaryota > Metazoa > Arthropoda > Insecta > Hymenoptera > Agaonidae > Kradibia > Kradibia gibbosae. The sequence continues at coordinate 14,340,779 of JACCHX010000003.1, forward strand.
CCCCCGCCCCCAGTCCGAAACTTACGCTGGCGTTGTATTGCGTTATCGATTGGCGCGGCTCGCCGCGGTAGCCTCGAGCCTCGAGCAGGTGGTGCATCGGGAATCCCAATGCCGCGCCGAGTTTCCTCCCTCGAGCGAAGTCGCCCCCGCGCCGCTGCCGACGCCTTCTCTCTCTCTCTCTCGTGATTCCTCTTTTGTTCCGCGGCACTGACGGCGGCGGCGGCGGAGGGGCCTCGAGCCCTTGCAGTAGACGCGCGTCGTTCGAACGGTGCCGACTCTGCGTCTGCCTTGGAGAGGGCTCTTTGATTTTTTTTTTTTTTTTTTTTTCTTCCTCTACGCTAATTGGAAACGATTCGTGCAAGATGACAGCGACGCGCGCGACGGAAGAAATTCTGCGCTCCGTTGTTCGTACGCGATTGTTTATGTTTTAACGTTGAATTAGGTCAATTACGTGAATATCGTTAGTACGCATGTACACACACACGCACACGCACATATATATATCGAGAGATACGTCGACATGCGACAAGCGCGTTAAAACGTACTTTATTTATTTAATTTTATCGAAGTTAAAACATTTTTAATCACCGATTGGCGAATGTTATTAGACTCGGACTGCGTAAAAGCAACTTCCTTAAAAGTACTTAGCATGCTAACGCCGTTCTATTCAATTGAATGAAATCTGTTAATTCTAAACGGACAACTTTTCGGATAACTTTCCAAATTAACAACCGATCAAGGCACCCGATTTAGGCGCTCCTTTGATTAATTATGCCAAAGGCCATAAGCCCAGCCGCCTTGTGAAGCCGATATAAATAATACGAACAGGCGTAATGGACATTAGGCAGGGCGAGCCAAGGATATAATACGACCTTATTCCCAGCATCAATGCAAACGCAATTCAACAACAATGTTTAATAATAAATTGGGTTACGTGCGTTTGACGCTTATTTACGAAACGGCCACGGAAAGCGCGATATCTTATCGATTGGGAATTCAAATGACAGGTGAGAGGTAAATTGTTAATTGCCGCGCGAGCAGGCAGGCAGGCAGTGGCTATTATATATTTTTCATCGTTGCTCTCGAGTGTGGCCAAATGGCCGCTTTATTTAATAAAGAAGCCGTAGCCTTAATGGATAAGCGCTTGCCAAATGGAGGCGAATTTTAAGCCGGAACGCTCCGAGAATACTAATTATCACGTGATATTAACGAATTTACGAATACTCTACCCTACGCGAGCATAGTAGACTCGTCCCAAGTCTTAATTTTACACCAATTGAATGTTTTATCATTTTGGGTAACGCTCGATGAACGTTCTAAATACTTTAAAGACATTGTGCAATAACGCGGTGTCAGAATCATCTCGGGATTGTATAATTAATAACCAAATGTGGCTTTACTTTCTTACAGCATTGACGACGAGTAAAATCAATTGAAATCTTATTTACTTTGAATTATTTATAGCCTAAGCAAATTCACGTGGACATAATTATGATTTGCATACTTTGTTTTTATTTAATGATTAATTTGAAAAAAAAATGTCGTTCATTTTTACTGAATGTTATGGCAATTTTTACCTGTAAAAAAAAAATTCCAAGCTCAGTTATTTATTTGTCATTTAGTTCATGGCATTAATAATAATAAAAGAACTGTTTTGTTTGCTTTCAGGAGTCGATTATATGCACGCAGATTTAATGTACAATTACGTAAGTTTTAGTATTAATTGGTTAGACTGAAACATCGTCAATAATGTTTGCCCCCCTTTAAATGCATTTTGTGATCATTTAATGAAGGCAATATTGTAGCTCGTAAAAAAACTCCAATCTATACGATTGAAGATTTCTCTATTATCGGAGACTAAATTATTATTATTTGTAATATTAGAATGTCGTATAAAAAACGGCTTCTTTTTCATAATATTAGTATTGTTCTTTGATTTACTTTAAACGTTAGAGGATTAAAGTCAAACGATATTGGAAAATATTTGCACCTCAATTTTATCAATAGTGAATATTATAAAAACTTTAAAAAAGTATCTGTCGTATAAAGTAATTGCATGTATATAAATTTAAATAGTACAAACGACACGAAATTAATAGCATATGAATGATACTTACATGTGTGTATATACATATATCTAGTATATATATATATATATATATATATATACTAGAGCTCTAAATTTTCGTCTAAAGTAGCTGATAATTATTTACGACAGATTTTTATTTCTAGAAATTAAAACTAAAGCGACCACTAATATAATTAAAAACCTATTCGCATTGAAAATTAATGAATCTTTTAAGGAGATTTATAAAAAGAAGAAATTTCATTTTCCCATTAAACAAAGTTTCTTTTGAATAATAAAGCGATTTCATTAGTTACGTAGTTTATCAATTAATTCACTTAACGTGTAATAAAATTGCACAGATATTAAGATATTAAATTTATTTAATCTTTATTTTAAAGCAAATATTAAGATGAAATAATTAATTAAAAATCAAGCTGCGGCTGAAAGTGATTGAATAAATTCTTAATGGGCAAGTTAGCATATTAAAATTGTTTTTCATAATAGCTCGAGCGCGATAATTGGTAATAATTTAAAATTTTAACGAAAGAAATACGTTTGATATAAATAAATTTACCCTGCTTTTGAAATACAAATTTTGCAAATCAATTCTAATTGTATTAATAATTGTAATTGTATTGGCTTATAATTAGTTAACGAATATATCGATTGATTTTGGTTGCTTTAAGATGAAAAGATTGAATTATCGTGGGTTTCGCGAGTAATTTGAATCATTACTTTTCTAATTATTACAGAAATACGTACAGAATTGCACGTAATACGAATAAGAACAAACATTATATGAAAATGAAAAGTTAAATGAAGCGCCATAATCGCGTCTACTTTATTATCGCTAGAAAATAATATTAATTTTGGGCGACGGCCAGACTTAATATACTTGCGTTTAAAGATTATTAATTACGTATAAAAGGTTTTACCGACCTTTTAGAATAAATGCGGTTCTGTCGTTTTCATTCGATATAGAATCTTTTTAGTTTATGGAGTTTCATAAATCACACTTTCTCAATGGATATAAAATGCACAAATTGATTCATGCGAATGTTCGTAATAAAATTCTCGTACCAAAAAAAAAAGAAAAAAAAAGAGAGAGAGAGAAAGAAAAAGGAAAAAAAAATAACAAAGAAAAATACGTTAAAGGAAAAGTTTTGACAATCGTAAGAGTTGGGATGAGGAATAAAACGGGAAAAGGAATGATAATAGTTTTAATAAGATATATTTTTTAAGTAGATTATAAAACTGCAATTTCTCTGGCAAGGCAAGAATTGTACAAATGTAAGTTATAATTTTTTAACACGAGCCTCATTAGCGATGCATAAATTTTCTCAATTGTTACAAATGGCCTTCGTGAATTCAGCCACAATGGGATAATGATTTTCGAGCCACGAGCATTACCAAGCGGAATATGGAATATTCTTTGTGCCATTGAATTAATCTTTATCAATCATTTGTCTTTATCAATCACTTTGTATCGTCGCTTGTTTTTGCCTTCAACCAATAAGGACCTCCTTCTCTAGGATTAATTCTAGAATCCTTACCTTATTTCTATCTCTCCAATGAATTTCGCGGTCAGCTCCTTGGCTACGCGGTGCACGCGTATACTCATAGTTTTATTTTTGCCCAGTAATGCACAAGAAGAAACAGATAAAGCCACGCGCCGCCTATAATTTTTAACGCCCTTATATGTGGGTCAATGCGCGACACCATTAAACGCAAAAAAAAAAAAAAAAAAAAAAAAAATTATCCGATATACCGTAGTCGGGTACTTTTAATATAAAATGACATTTACGGTTGAGTGCAATTGCGCTCTCGTTCGCGTGGCACGGCTGATATATTGTTCACGCGTTAACACTCGTCGGATCGAAGCGCGAGATGCATCGATTCGCAATAACGAGCGAGCCGGAGAAGGAAAAACATTTTTATCCCGTTCTATCGCCAAACTACCGACTCGCATTGTACCGCCTAAAGAGGCTCAAATGACGCATGCGGAGTTTGCGTAAAATTTCTCTGGACAAAGTAAAACGACGCCTCTTGTCATTGCGCTAAGTAACGAGGGCCCGCATCGGCCAATTTTAAAAACGAGGTCAAAGCATCGTTTCCCCGTAGAATCGTTTACAAGGGCGTCGCGACAACGAGGCCTCGGGCCCATTATTGACCATCGGTGAGGCACCGACAGACCTGGATTAAATCGTCCCTATCGCGCGTACCTTGCGATTGAATCGAATCGATAGAGCCGACGGAGCTCGGAGCGCGCGCGCGCGCGGGTGGAGGAGGAGCAACGAGAGCCGACCGAATCGTTTCTAGCTCGATTTCCATATTGCTTCCCCGAAGGAAAAAAAAAGCGGGCCAAAAAGAGGGAGCAAAGAACGCGGCTGGGCGTATTCGTTCGGCGGGGGGAGGCAATTCTCGGCGTCAGAGACCGCGATCGGGGGGGGGGGGAGGGGATCCCGATGTTGACGCAATTGGATTTAAGGGATCGACGAGATTGCGACGATTCAAGGGCAAGATCTCGCAAAATAAAAGCTCGACGCTTTTCAGAACACCAAGGCATCCTACGACTTCAGCAGCAACGATCCATATCCTTATCCGAGGTATACGGACGACTGGTTCAACAGGTAATTTTTTTTTTGTACGAGATAAATCTATCGCTGCGCGGGTGCCCTCGATCGACGCACGCACAATCCGAGCGCTGCGAAGCCGGGGTTAAATTGGGGAGCCGCGCGTAAGGCAGAGGGGCGCCATCGCCCTCGAGGAGGGGACGACAGAAGCTTGTCGATCGCCACGCGGTTTCACCTCCTTCGCGAGGGCCTGCTTCGTTCCACCCCCTACCACCCAAAGCCTCCTTTCCGAGTGGCTCGCCGCGTGCTCTTCGAGCCCTTGGACGGCCGGTGGGTATCGAGGGCAGGGCGACGCTCATCAAGCCGGGAGTGGGGATTCGCGGTAGCTCGCGTCGGTCGAGGGCCGACCGATCCCCGAGGAGTCCCGGTCGAGGGAGAAACTCGAGGGGGAGAATCGGGGAGACGCCAGAGAGGCGCGCTAACCGTGCGACCGGGCCACCAGCCACGGGACGAGGTGCGCCGGGGAAGTGGCCGCGGCGAGGGACAACGACGTCTGCGGGGTGGGCGTCGCCTACGACTCGACGATAGCCGGTATCCGGATGCTCGACCAGCCCTACATGACGGACCTGATCGAGGCCAACAGCATGGGCCACGAGCCCAATCTCATCGACATATACAGCGCCTCCTGGGGACCGACGGACGACGGGAAGACGGTGGACGGGCCGAGGAACGCCACGATGCGGGCCATCGTGCGGGGAGTTAACGAGGTGAGTCCGCGCCGAGTCGGCCGGCTCGCTCCCGCCGGCCAGGCAATTTGGAATTGACGCTTTTGGATGATCCGCAGGGACGTAACGGCCTGGGTAACATATACGTTTGGGCCTCAGGTGACGGGGGCGAGGACGACGATTGCAATTGCGACGGCTACGCCGCCAGCATGTGGACGGTGAGCATTAATAGCGCCATCAACGACGGCCAGAACGCCCACTACGACGAGAGCTGCTCCAGCACCCTGGCCTCGACCTTCAGCAACGGGGCCAAGGACCCCAACACCGGGGTGGTGAGTGGCTTCCCAATTTCTCTATCTATCTATCTCTCTCCGACCCGCCTCATCGGGCTCTTCTTCTTCTTCTTCTTCTTCTTCCTCTTCTTCTTCTCTGTACCCGCAGGCGACGACGGACCTTTACGGCCAGTGCACGACGACCCACAGCGGGACCTCGGCCGCCGCTCCCGAAGCCGCCGGAGTCTTCGCCCTGGCTCTCGAGGCCAAGTAAGCTGCTCCCTCCCACCTTTGGATCCTCCATCGCGCTCGGGTGCTGCGGCGACCAACGGGCGGGGGCCCGGCCAACCAGGAGATGGCTTCCCTCGCAGCTGGCCGAGCGGCTCTTGGGAAGCCGTCGTCGACGAGGAGGTCCCCCGTCCAAGGCTCCGACCCGCCAAGAGACGCGACGATGATTCGAATGTCCCATCGGCCGTCGGACCCTGCGACGACGAATCCGTTGATAACGATACTGCCTACTCGGTCCGAGCCCGGCGGTCGTCTCGGCGACGACGAGCCTAGGCGCGCGCCTTACCTCTTTCGGAAGAAGCTCTCGGCCTCGCTGTTGGTTAATCGAATCCGTTCGAACGGGAGTCGCCGTCGTCGGTAGCGCGGAGCTTGAAAGGATATATAGAGAGAGAGAGAGATGGATAATTTAAAAGATAATCAAAGAACTAAATTGATAATTAAAAAACCCATTCCATTACATATATATATATATATATAAACACGGGAGTAGATGGAAAATGTTCTTTATCCCTCGGACCGAGAGCTCGACCAGATCGACAATGATGATTTTAAAACCTTGGTACAAAGTACGTTGGTCAATTATTATGTAATTCGAATTCGAATCGAGCTTGTTGTCTTTAGGTTTTTTTTTCTCTTTCTTTTCTTCTTATCGGGCAAAATCCTTTATCCCCGTTAGAAACAACGGCAACATACGCAATGATCCAATAGCTCGATCGAGGACGAAGTTTGCACTCCTTAACTTCCCTTTGCATTTGTGAAAGCGATCGAAGGCCGCGGTCGGGGTCTCACGATTGTCGATTGTTAATCGGCGTCGAACTTTCAGCCCGCAGCTCAGTTGGAGGGACATCCAGCACCTGACCGTGCTGACGTCCAAGAGGAATTCCCTCTTCGACGCCAAAGGCCGATTCCATTGGACAATGAACGGCGTGGGCCTCGAGTTCAATCACCTGTTCGGCTACGGGGTCCTGGACGCGGGCGCCATGGTGGCCTTGGCCAAGAATTGGGAAACCGTACCGCCGAGATACCACTGCGAGGCTGGAACCATTCAAACGACTCAGTACGCTTTCTTACCTACTTTGTGGGCTTTGGTGTTTGCGGCATCATCTCGAATCATCGACCGCGACTGGACGAGGAGAATAAGGCCGATCGCCGTTGTTCATATCGGTCGCGCGTGCCGCCTCGAGTCTTCCCCCTTACGCTTCTAACCGGACCCGGGCTTTTTTTCCACTCGAGAACGCAGGCCGCCTCGCGGTTCGGATCTTATCGCTCGAGCGTAGCGCCGCTAGTCGACGATAACCGCAGGGCCCAGTGCAAAAATCAATAGGGAGAGAGAGAGAGAGAGAAGGACAAAGGCTCGCGCGGAAGCCGCGGGCAATTGGCAAAAAAAAAGGAAAAAGACGCGCGCGAGTTCGGATGCGGGCCGATCGAAATACGCGGAGATCTCCGGAGGCCTCTTTGGACGGATCGATCCGAATCGCAGCCAGGGGGAGAAACCGCGGCCCTCTGGGGTTGGATCGGGCGTAGCTCTCCCCCCCAAGTTGGGATCCGGGAAAGCGTCGAGGGAGCAGTAGAGGAGCAGTAAAGGCGCAGGCAGCCGATAACGAAAGACGTAATTTTCAGGGAGGTGCCCAGCCACCGGGCGATCCAGCTCAAGATCAAGACGGACGCCTGCGCGGGCACCGAGTACGCGGTCAACTATCTCGAGCACGTGCAGGCCGTCATATCGGTCAATGCCACGCGTCGCGGGGAGCTCGAGCTCTTCCTGACCTCGCCCATGGGCACGAGGTAAGCCGGGCTCGCTCGCCTCGTCTTCTTCTTCTTCTTCTTCTCCAACCCACCCACTCACCCACCCACCTCTCGTTCTCTGGCTTACAGATCCATGATACTGAGCAGGAGGGTCAACGACGACGACCGGAGGGACGGCTTCACCAAGTGGCCCTTCATGACGACCCACAGCTGGGGAGAGTATCCCCAGGGCACCTGGCTCCTCGAGGTGAATGAACCCCGAGAAATGGGCCTTTGTTCGGCTCCATTATTATCATTGTCATTATCATTATTTAACCTGGATACTTGCACGCACGCACACACATATACATATATATATATATGTACTTGTCTAAGTACAAAGGCGCAATAAGCGTGTGTCCACGATTCAGGTGAGCTTCAACTCGCAAATGCCGCAGCAGGGCTGGATACGCGAGTTCACCCTGATGCTCCACGGGACAAGGGAGCCGCCCTACACCGGCCTCCCCGTCACGGATCCCCACTCGAAATTGGCGATAGTCAAGAAGGCCCACGAGGAGCGGAACTCCACCGCCTAATTCGCCGCGGGAGCCGCCGTCCTTCTTCCAGTTTTTTATGCGGTTCGGCTCGTGGCCAAAGGCGAATCAACCCCAGCGACACGGATTTCGTCTCCAGGCTCGATCGCTTCTTGCGTGCCTGCCTGCCCGCCCGCGTGCGCGCGTGTATCCGTTTTACCTTTGTTTTCCTTTGGTTTTTTTCCCCCCCTTTTTGTTTTTCCGGCTTTCCCTCTTCCCCCCCACCCCGACAACCTGTAATTCAGCGATGCTCTCACGACGATTCCACGAGTTCCGAAACAATTTGCGGACGCGAATCTGCCCCTCGGTCTGGCCCTTTCGTTTCTCTCTCTCTCTCTCTCTCTTCTAATCGAAGTCTGCGTCGTTGGCGAGTCGTCTCTATCGAATTCAGCCAGTGGACACGAGCACCTGCCGGTGGCGCATCGTAATGCGCGACTCATTTCGATGGGTGGACGGTACCGTGTTTGCATTGCGCGGCTCCTCCGGCGCCTATTCGTAATTCCGATGTACCGACTTATCAACTGGCCGTAGCTTTGCTTCCTAGCCGGCCGGCGGTCTTGAAAATGGCTTCTTTTCTTTTTTTTTTTTTTTTTCCTTTCTTTTCTTCCTCTATTTTTAAAGCCAACGAATCGCGGTAACGACCGCGACGATTCGTACGCGGACAAAATACTTTCGGTCGCGCTCGGACGTTGCCGGAAGCTCTTAAAACGTTTCCTCCTCAACGGCGGCTGCTGATTGTGTGATTTTTTTCTTCTTCTTCTTCTTCTTGATTTCGCGCGCGCGCGCGCGCGTAGCTTACGACGAGAAGACGCGAGGCCCAACATTGACGAAGCTCGGTGAAAATTATTTTGCAACTTGGGGAGGAATTGTAATACAATGTAGTTGGTATGTCAAAAACGATATATTTTGTGAACTGTTGTAAAGCTTGCGTTGTGAAAAATAGCCAAATTGTAACATCGCTATCAATCGCGTGTTCATTTGTTCGTAGGCTGTATATATATTTTTTTCTCTCTCAAAATCCCTATCGATTATCGATCCCGTCGTTATCCGTACTTATGGTTTAGTATATTTTTCCAAAGGACAAAGTGTCCGTGCATACGTAAACCTTGGGTAAAAGTAAGTTTAATTTTGGGAATAATTTTTGAAAACTAAAGGACAACAATCCAACGGATTTTAATTTACTCCTAACCGCGTGCACGCGTTATCCTTTTCAGGATTCGCTCTCCGTATCCTTATGCACAGTTCGAAAGCTCTCCGAACAACGCGAATAAATATATGTATTTGAGCTCAACAACGGTCGATAGTCAAAACCCATTGTTCGCGATCCTTAGTATTGCTCCTCGAAGTATGAGAATAACGATGATTAATATTCACAACGGATAATTTATTATTACCTGTGATCATTGAGCTTTGGGCAAGAGCCCGGCCAAAAGGGATTTTGATTCTTGCGGTGACGAGTAAGCGCGCGCGCGCGCAACAGTCAGAGCTACGCAAAACAACAATCGTGAAAAATGTTCATTCTTACTGCTCGAGTTCGCTCGTGCGTTTGCAAAGACGCTCAACGGGTCCGATTGGGGGGTTAGAAAAGCGCGCGTTCGATTATCCTCGCTGCCATTGATTACAATCCGAGCAAAATGTGTTGAGATCTTGCGACTCGTCGATGCGAGGGATGCAAAGTTAAAGTTAGAGCAAAGTGTCGCACAGTTTTCAGGGAGTATCTAATAAAAATACGCATCAAAGAATACTTTATTGCTTGCTTGCGAAGGTGTCACGATTATCGGGCGATATACTTGTATCGGAATGAATTGAAACTGAAAACAATTGTATTCGCTATTGATTTTGTTGGCTGGTACGATGTTTCAACATTAACAAAAGATTTATGGAAAAAAAAAAAATCAGTCCTATTTACCACGAGCGATTAAACAAATATATTTTATGTATCCTTGACGAATGTGCGAGTACGTCTACGTGGTTGTCGTCGTTGTCATCGTTAGAAATGATTAATTATTAATTATTAATTATTGATTATTGATTATTGATCATTAATTATTAGTTATTATTATCATTAGGGAAGTTATTTCAAGAGGGACGAATAGATTTCTACAAATTGTTTGCAGATATTAAAATTTGTTTACGTTTTATTCGGTATATGTATGAAAACAAATAAAGACTCTATGTTTGTCTTGCATTTTGTTTATTTATAATTTATAATTGCGATTTTCATACTGCCCGCCCGCATCCATAAATATTATCCTAAGCATCAAATGCGTCCCAATGAAAGTAACGGAGGTGAATTTTGATCGATTCTTGGTAAAAATAAAGCGTCAATTCGTTCGTTATTTTTATCGCGTGAAGTCTTTTGCTTGTCTTACAAAAGTTTGTTAATGCGTTGCTATTAACGAACGTAGATAGGCTCGTTTAATTCAATACGATATTTTTAACGGGTCGATTGAAATTCTGCCTCGATACGATTATATTTTAAAATAAAATCGAACGCGCTTGAATTTATTTTCCTGCGAGGATTGTCTTGTTGGGTTCGCGGTACGCAACGAATACCCGTACCCGCCTTATATATTTCGCGCGATTCGCAAATACGGCACCGTTTTGTTTTCGCTCTTGCGTTGCGAATACAATGCGAGTCGAGCGGGACTTCGTTGAGGAAGCAAATACGTATATATATATATATATATACATACATATGCATACACGCGTATAAATACGGAGTACGTACGCGTAGGGCCACGAGGACAGGAGGCGCGGGAAGTCGAGCCAGGATCGGCCCGTCGAGATCTCGATGCCGAGCGGTCGGAGCAGTTGGCGAAAATCGGGCGGGTATCCCTCGGCCTCCTCGACCGCCTCGGTCTCTTTGTTCCCGCGCCGGGCGAGGCCGGGCCGGGCCGGGGGGGGGGGGTGCGAGTTTGCGCGTTGGCCGGCCGAGCTCGAGCCGTCCCTCCCTCCCTCGCTCTGCCCCCGATGGCACGAGAGCGCGCGCGTTCCCCCCCCCCCCTCTCCCCCGACGGACGTACGTACGGACGAACGTCGCTCCACGGAGTCGCGCAGTCGGGCTGCGAGTGGATGATTCTCGGCTGGGTCGGCCGCGAGCCAGTAGTCCGCCTCGGCGCGTCCTCGGTCCGTCCCTGGCTCGCCGTCGCGACGCCCGGACTCTCCGCCGCGATGCCGCCAAGCCGAGCCCCGGCCCCGCGGCACCGTTAGCTGGGGGAGGACCCACCGGCTCCCCGAAGGCCTCCACGACGGGCAGTAGTTGCCCGGCCCGGCGGCTCGTCCATCAGGAGGAAGGCCCGGCCCCCGTATTTCGGACTCCCAGTAAGTCGCTCAACAATTTCACCCGCGGCCTCGCCGCCCGCGTTTCATCCTTTCTCCCGTCGGCACGATTGTCCCTATTGCCATTGACAAGCGTTGGGCTTTATTTTTTGCTCTCTCTCTCTCTCTCTCTCTCTCTGTGTCTGTCTGTCTCTCACGCAGCCCGATGGGGCGAATCATCCCTGCCACGGGCGATGCTCGACTTTGGTAAGCTTCGCTCGCCCTCGCGTGATTATCGCATTGCAATTCGACATCAACGGTTATAAATACTGGAGATTCGATCGCGCAGCCGAGTATTCGCATTGGCTCGGTAATCTCGTTGGCCTCGTAACGCTAACCCGCGATATAAAGTGCTCTCACGAAACTCTTTTCCAGCTTTAGCTTCGCATCGGCCGGAAACTTTTGCCCGCGAGCCCTTTATTATTATCGACGAGCTCGGCCGAAACGGCTTTGCGTTAGCTGCGCTTTAAAAGCCAAGTGTCCCGACTTCCTTCGCAAAGCCAGTCGCTGTAAAGTTGTTTTGCATTTTTTTTTCCCTTCTTCTTCTTCTCCTTCTTCTTCTTCTTCTTTCTTTTTCCTTCTCATCGATTGAACGCATTCGAGCCGTGCTCTGCGAGCGTGGGAAGGACCGGTGATTTATGCGAGATTCGCCGACAGGGATTTAACGTCGGCGCTTAATTATCGTACCTCAGCGGGACGGTCTCTGTTGCTGTGCTTACGCGTCGCTCAAATGCATCGCAGGGCCCAAATATTCCGAAGGAATGTTCGATAATACGGGAGAGTAATAATCGGTGGCGGTTGGTCCACGCGTGGAATCTTGATAATTGTAAAATTCTTATTGAACTCACGAGTGCGTGAGATTGAGGATCGTGCGGTTAATTTTGCGTTGGTATTCAACTGTACTTTATACAATATGTTATCTTAGGGTGTGAATTTTTAAGCAAATTTTTCATTCCTAATTTGTAACGGTAAGCGAAGACTGCAAAGAAAGTCCACTTGCGAGCTTTGATGCGTAACCATACAAGAGTGCAAAAATAATCACAGGCATATATTTCTTTCGCTACTTTGTTTTTCGATAAATGTTTTTGATACTTGTGACACATGTCTCTATGAATCCTTTCCATATTTAAAATTAGGCTACTTTTTATTTCAAGCATCGAATCAATAATATACTATAAAGTACTTATTGAGCTTTGCAATATTTTCATGAACGGAGAGAGATAGAGAAGAAATACGCATATATTATATATAATACATTATGAATATAAATTGAAAATTCAACGTATTTGAATATAAATTATATTGTCCAAATAGTCGTAATCGACTTTTTACGGTAATCAAAGTAACGTGTATTCAGTTTTGTAACAAAGGCTCAGTTTTACGTTGGCTATTAAGAGATTTTAATACCTATCGATCAAATAATATGTATGGAATATTTATTTAGATGCTATTTATAAAATAAACTTTGACTGACACGATCGCTGCTCGTTCGACTAATTTAAAAAAACAAACGTAGCTTGTCGAATACAAATGTAATCGGTAGTACTCAATAAACTCATGTGTGTTTAAATTGTGTAAAATCACGATTGTGCAAGAACAGCATCGACAATAGGAATAAGGACTACGAATTGATATTTTTTTTCGTACAAATACGAATACCGCGGATAATTTTTTTTATCCTCAACACGCGTCGATCCAATACTTGACAAAAATGACAACACATTACATTTTAATCGATACAATTTAAATTGTGCATAAATATTATCTATATATATATATATACACATAGATTTTTTTCTCATCAAAATATAAGCTAATAGGTCATCGAATGCTGCGCGGATAAGGCGTGAAAAAACAAAAGATCGAGGAGCACAAGTCGATTGAATTTAACGCTGAACAAACGGCAGTCGGCTTAACATTAACTGCGCCCTTTTTCGAATTAATCCCTGCGAATCGCGAGAAAGTTTTGCCGAACGCGTAAAAACAAAAAAAAAGAAGAAGAATATAAAAAGAAGAAGATGAGGAAGAGGAAGAAAGATAAGAATTTTTTACGACAGGGATGGATCGAATGCTCGAGTGGCGGCGGGGGCGGCTCTCGCGTTACATCCGGCCAGCTTTGAAATCCGCACGCTCGAGGAGCACGTGCTCGGCGGTAGCGCGGGGCGGGAGGTCGCCAAAGTTAATCCTGGATAAGGGTGGATTGTGAAACCAGGGACGGAGGAAGGGGGCCGGGGGCTGGAGGCGGGATAACGATCAACAAAGAGGAGGATCGCAAGTGCCAATGAAAACGTGTCGTCTCTGCCCGCAGTGGCTGGCTCGCCCCTCGAGATCGGGGCCCGATCCCGCGGCCCCCGCTAAGGGGGATAGTACGAGGGCCAACTGCCGAGGACCGGCGCCGCTCGCTCAAGGGGGGGGGGGAGCCAAGACACTGGGCGAACCGGCAAATGTGGCTCTGTGCACGGTGAGCCGCGGCTCGGGGGCCCGCAGGGGCTCCAACAGCCCTTCGCGCCCTCGGCCCGGGCCGCGACTGGCCCTCGATCCACGGGCCAACCCTCCGGCCGCTCAGTCCCAATCAGCGACGAGTCAGCCTCAGTTCAATGCCAGCTCTAGCGCGACTCTGCAGCAGCAGCAGCAGCAGCAGCAGCAGCAGCAGCAGCAACAGCAACAGCAACAGCAACAGCAGCAGCGCGATCAGGGAGCTGGACAATCTTACGAGGTGAGCGAGCCTTGGATAGAAATCAAGGGGAGGAGCTCTCGATTTGATCGGACGCTTTGGGATCTCTCTCTCTCTCTCTCTCTCTCTCTATCTCCCCGCCCGGGGCAAGTATCCACCTCCGCTCTTGGTCCCTCCTAGTCGAGAGGTCGCTCTTCATCGCTCGCCCGATCGCTTCAATCGCAACGGAACGATCATTGTCGGCGATTCGTCGAAACGGGGAATCGATCGGACCCGGCAGCCGTCAATCGTCCCGAGAATCGTCTCGGGAAGGGAAGCCGTCGGAATTCGGCCCGGGCGCTCCCTGGGATTATTCCGCGAGAGCCGATTCTACGGGCTCGCGGGCGGGGGGAGCGGAGAGAGAGAGATGGATAGAGAGAGAGAGAGAGAGCGGGCCCGAGCAAAGGCCGGTAAAATTGCAGGATGGCCAAGGCTTGGAGGAGCGCATGGTCGAGGACGAGCGGCGGGGCCAGCTCGGCTCCTGGGTCTGCTGCGCGCCCTGCCACTGGCTGCGCCGGAGCAACGCCGTGCACAAGGCCTTCCTCACCTTCGCCATGCTCCTCGTGACGAGCCTCTTGGTCACGAGCCCCGTCCTCTTTCTGATAACGACCCTACCGGAAGCCGAGCAGCCGCGCGAGTGCTCGCCCCTGGTGAGTATTGATCCTCGGTCCCGGCCCGTAGCCCCGGATACGGCCATTATGGATCTAATAGCCCCCGGCCTCGACCCTCCATCCCTCGGCCCGAAGGCCGAATCGCGACCGAACCCGGAGGGGCCGATCCTGCTCCCTGTCCCCCCTTTGCCCAAAAGGGACGGACACCTAGCCCGACGGAGGAGCTCCAGCGGCGGTGTCGGGGGAGCGCCCCGGATCCACCGGTGAGAGCTCCCTCGACGTCCGGCTCTAGCCTCGAGCTCCCGATGCAGGCGTTCCCAGCGTTGCGTCGCTCTGCCAGTCAACGCAAGTGTCGACGCGCTTACGCCACCGGCTCGAGATGACGCCGAGGGCGCGGCGTCGTTATTTTGTCGCGCCCGCGAGGATCGGCGAGGACTCGCGAGGGGGCCGGCTTCTCGAGAGGCCGAGAGGGCTGCCCCGATAAGGCCGAGAGGCTCGATCCAAGATCGAGGGACGAGCCTCGGGCCGGAACGATATCGGTACCCTCGACGATCGGGATCGCGCTCCGAAGCGGGGGCGCGTTGGCTTTCGCACGGGGAGACCGACGAGGAGCTGCTCGGGAGGCTCGAGCGCTCGTCAACGGGGAGCGGAGTCCTGGGGTCGGGGGCTCGGGGCACCCCGAGGAAGCGACGACGCTTCGAGAGCACGGCTGAGGAACGCGTGGAGGCGCAGAGGGGCTACGGGGCGGGGGAGGGAGGCGAATCGATGGAGGACATCGACGCGAGACGGTGGCAATCGTCGGAGGAGACCCCGGGCCGCGTCCCCCACCCGTTGCGATAAGCCTCTCCGCGGAGCTTGGAAGCCGTACTTTAAGACGAGGCTTGGAGAAGATATCGGTAACCTTAGCCGGGGGACAAGGCCTCCCTCCGCGAGAGCTCGCGAATCCTATGCAAATTTCCCCTCCCGGCCATTATTCTTACTTACTTACGAATCCGCCTTGATTAATGTTGCCCGGATGTCTCCTGGAGCCGAGAGGGGGGAAAGATATATATATATATATATATATTTATATATGCGAACACGAGTGGCTCCGAGGGCGGCTCGCCTCGACCTTCCCGGCTAAAAGGGGGTCGCGCGCGCCGCCGCCCTTTCCGACATCCCGAGGTCGGCAGGGGAATTCCCAACGCGACCGAGGAGCGAACGCGGCCCTGCTTTGGATTTTTTGCATTTTTCCTCGGGCTCGTCGTGGCGAGAGCCCGAAGCCCGGCGGCTCCTTTGATCTTCCAAGTTGGGCTCGCGCGTGCGGAGAGAGGGGCAAGGGCTTTTGCGAAGGAAAAAATGGCCGGGGGGGGTGGCGGCCCCGAAAAGTCCTACTTACCGCGGAGTCTTTCAGGACGAGCTATGCCTGCGGGAGCTGAGCGGCCAGGAGGGCGCCTGCGAGTCCCTCGCCTGCCGGGAGGCCTCCCAACGGATGCTCTCCACGATGCAGCGGGGCGTCGATCCCTGCAAGGACTTCTACCAGTTCGCCTGCGGCGGCTTCAGGAGCCGGTGGGCCCAGGGGTCCCGGCCGAGCCTCGGCTCCCTCCAGGAGCAGGTCGACGAGCAGATACAGCGTGAGTCGAGGGTCGAGATGCCGGCTTTTGGTGATTGTTGCCTGAGCAGCCGGGGGAGGTGGGGGGGGGGAGCCCCACTCGTCGAGCTCTGCCGCGTCTGAGGAAGCCGATCGCCGCGGCGAGAGTTTAGCCTACAAAGAATTTTGCTCCTGTCCGCCAACGGTGCTCGTTATCTCCTCTTCTTGGTTAACCTCTCCCTCGGCAGTTTCTCACATTGGCTCTCGCGATCCGGCTACCAGTGCATCTCTCTCTCTCTCTCTCTCTCTCTCTCTATCTCTCTATCTCTATCTCCAGTATATACATCACTAACCGTCGGTCGGGATTAATAGGGAGGAAGGAACGAAGTTAATCGGAGAGCTCCTGGTTTGACGGATGGATCGAGGGAGCCGAGGTTTCCCGAAGAGGAGGGCGCGAGATAAATTGCATCCTGGCATCGGGCCCGGCCTCCGCGATCGGGCTCAAGCCTTCTGCCGCTTATCGAGTGGCTACTGGCCACGGACTCGATACCGCGACCCGATCCTTCATCCTGCCAGATCCAAAAGCCCAGCGACGTTTAATCGATGGGTTGTTCCTCGGGCTCCGAACGGCTTTGGGCTCGTTGATTTTGGCGTCCTTCCCTCCTCGATTCTTATTCGAGCGCAGCCCCCCCCCCGTAATTTACAATCGGAGGAATGGAGCCCGCGTGGCTCGAACTGTATTTTTTTTTTTTTTTTTTTTTTTTTTTTTTGCTTTTTGGCCGCCTACCGCATCTGCTCCCGTATTCGAACGTTTTCGCGCGATCGGGCGCGAGGGTAAAACGAAATCGGCGTATTCGGTTCTACCGGTCAAGAGAAAAAAAATCTGATTTCCCACGCTTGCGATTATGGATAGATCGTAAATTGAGAACAAGCGCGTGTACATTCGCCGTCACCGAATGACAAAACAATCGAACGACCCGAGCTGCTCATTTGCTTATAATTATTCTACGCTTGCCACATCCCGATGGGGTAAGTCCGAAGGAAAAAGTGCAGGCTGCTGATTTAAAATAATCGAAAAATAAGCATTCGATTAAAAGGAAATCCATTATACAAACGTATTCCGCAAGGCAAATATTAGCTTTGCCGAGGTAGAAAAAATATCGAAGCAATATTAATACAAAAATTAAACCTATATTAAAATAACCCACACGGCTAGAAAATAATTGGAATTAGCTGAGTGCCTTTTACTCGTGTATTTATTGTTCGTACGCTTGGACAAAGTTTTTCTCAATCGTTCGGCGATATCGCGCGCAAATATTGGTTGCCACTTATGAAATTGACCGATTAATGCAAAGTAAACTCTGTCCAGCGGTATTTATTATTATAATAATAACAATAACAATAACAATAATAAGGCTTATTTATAATCTTCACGTTGAGACGTAGATTGAGTAACAAACTTTAAATTACTATTCGCTCGTGCGTTTGAATTATCGTTGATTAGTGTTTATTTGCACAAATCCAATCATCTTGAAATAACTGCTTTTAACTATCTGTTATCTAACATCGAATAATTATTTTGTCTAAATCAGATAAATATCAAGTGCTTAATATATAAATCGCGTTGTCTATTTTAAACTTAAAGCAGCTTAACCAGTTCAGTTTCAATTAAAATTTCTCTACACGAGTACATAAAATGTGTTTTCTCTACAAATGTTTAGTTTAATAATAGCCGAACACCGGATTCGGGAGGACGGTTTTTGTTTTTTGTTTTTTTTTTTTGTTTTTTTTTTTTTGTTTCTCAGCAATAAAATTACACATCGAGCTACTAGAAAGGCATTGATTTCGTGATTTGTAAATCGATGCATTTCGGCAAGGCCTCCTCGCCGCCTCTCAATTATCCCTTAAGGAATATCCGAATTCCCGTAAACATCGATCTCCGATTCGGATTGAAAAATTTGAATGAGATAAAATATTTTCAAACTAGACCACGCCAGAAATTTATTTGAGGATGACATCGGCACGAAAAGCATCTAGACGTTTATAATATTGAGCAGAAGTTAAAATAAAGTTTACAATGGTACGATAGAATGAAAATGAAAAATAATCCTTGGACGTATTTCATTGCGTTTCACTTTTCAAGTGGCATTAATTTATCGTACGTATCTGATTTTAAAGCAAATAATACGTCTAGCTGTATAATTTTTGCGAAGCGATTTTAATAAATTAACAATGTTGTGCATTATTATTCCCTTGGATAATATTATGCGCTCGCTGTTGCGCAAAGTGAGCGATAGCTTTTAAATTATGTGCTTATTTTAAAAGGACAGATTGAGAGGTAACGCGGAAGCGAGAACAGTTATCCATCCCGTGGTAGGATAGAAAAATAACCAAGTTCAGCTTTGGATTATCAAGGAGTGAGAGAGACAGAGAGAGAGAGAGAGAGAGAGAGAGAGAGAGTGGTTGAGAGAGGGGGAGCAGGGGGAGACAGAAATCAAATAAAACTTTCGCTTGGCAAGGATGCGATACGGACAGTTTTTAGATTCTGCGCAATATCCAGCTTATGATTGGTTTCTTGCCTTCATGCTTGTTTCAAAATTTCATCCGGCGGAGCGGGGGCTAACTGGGTAAATGGGGCTAAAATAAGAGCAAGGTAATGGCATAGTGGGAAATAAAATATTCGACATTCGGCGAGGATTATAATGTGTCTCGTGCACGAGAGGGACGAGGAGAGGAAATAATAACAAACAAATGCACCGTGGATTGCAATGCACCGGCGATTTTTTTTTCATTTTTTTTTTCTTTTTCTTTTTTTTTTTTTTTTTTTTCTTTCCCCCCCCCCCCTTTCATTTTCCTTCCTTCGTTAATTACCATCGTTATTATTGAACCTCGATCGAATCGCGTTTAGACCGCGGCTAGTATTCGAGCCATTGAAAAAAACCGTTCGGATGGAAGCGGCATTTGAGGGCTCGACTCTGTTGGCCGAGAGTCCCCCCCCCGCCCCCCGACGCCGAAGCTCCGTTTATTATTAATCGCAATCAATGAACGAGGAATAATAGTGCCAAAGTGCGCAGCTCGTATTTCAGGATTTTTCTTATAATATCCATACACGTATATACGTATTTATATATATATATATATGTGTGTGTGTGTGTGTATACATATTTTCTTTTTATCACGCTAAAGAGGATCAATATTTGTATAAGGGTTTAATACGTTATTTGCTTCGACGCTACTGCTTTGCTCTCATTTTAGCCCGATTCCGATACTTACTTTCTCACTTGGTGATCGTAGATATTTTGCTCTTGCATAAAGCATATGCTGCAATAGAGGTCAAATTTGATCGAGTACCGATAGCACGTGATACGTAATGCATACGTAATGGTAAATTAAGATAACAAAAAATACTTGTCATTTGCATTTACAATTGTACCTACGTATGTGCATGTGCGCACTAAAACACGCGCGCGCGCGCGCGCACACACACATATGCATACGTACCTCGACATGGAGCAATGCATTTACATCGGAATTTCGTCCATCGAAGCTTCAATGCGTTGTAAAATAATAATAGCGATAATGGTAACGATGATAATAATAAAAAGGGCAGATTACCCTCAAGGCTTAGGGAAAAAAAAAGCCGCCCACGCGTATATTTCACCGCTCGAGTTGAAGATGATCGCGTCCTCCTCCGTTAATATTAAAAGTAAGCGTCACAACAATGAGAGGAGCGACCCGAGGACTCTGGGGAACTACTTGTGGTGCGGGAAAATGACGTCGGGCAACCAATTTCTCCCTTTGATTTACAATTTTACAACCCCGGCTTTTGTCGCTCTTCTTTCCCCCCCCCCATTGTCTTTTCCTTTTCCTTTCGTCGCGCGGGACAAAAGCCTCGAGGTACGTAATCGAGTTTCGATTAAAGTCACCTCGCGCTCGGATTATCCTCCGATGGCGGGCAAAGAACTCGGGGGGTGGGGGGGATACCAATTTTCCGAATGAAAAATTAGGATAAGGAGCGTAGCCTTTAATTTGTCGAGTACCGATTGGGAAGGGCCCCGCGGATTCCCACTAAGATTTCGGATTAGCGCCACCCGTGGCGCTTTGTAATTCAATCGCGGGCGGTCGAACTGCACGGCTAACTTGCTTGTGATTTGTGTCGCGATGAAGGAGCGACGATACGGCCACGATTTTGATGGAGCATTCCCTCGGCTGTTATAAAAGAAAAGAAGAGAAAAAAAATCATAAAGAGCATCGATTAGCTCGGCGTTGAATTAGGAGCTACTACTTCGGTAAAATTCGATCATTTTCATTGTAGCGCTATTTATAATGAGGCGCTTAAAGGCATTTCCTTTTTCCGTATTAACTTAGTAGATTGATATTTAAGGGTTTTGTGAGAATTTTATTATACGAAAGAAAACAAGAAAAGGCGAATGAATTAAGAATGCGAGAGCGAATATTATAGAATAACGAATTAATTCTATTTATTTCCCCCCCCCCCCCAACGAATAGCGCAAAAAATTCACTCTACCGATGCGATAGAATTTCGGTTGCGTGCAATCTTGGAATATTATTAAAAATACGGTCGTGAATTTTCCACGCGAAAATCATAATTCTTTAATATTTTTATATAATTTTTACGCTCGGTTGACTTTCGCCGATTCTCTCGTATATTATCATAATCAGGCTCGTGACGCTTGCAATTCAAAATCGATACGAAAGAATTTTTATCAAAACAATCATAGTCGCTCTTAATGTACATTAAGTATTTGCGTAAAAACTATCGGTGGCTCGGAATAATTGTGACTACTTGAAGTTTGACGATCTTCGGGGGGCCAAAAGTCTATTGATATAAAAAAAAAAAGTAGCTTAATCAGACGAAGCTGTTTCGAAACTTTCTACATTTTCATTAGTTGCGCAAAATAATACAAACTTTTTTTTATATAAAATTCCGGCACGTGTATATATGTGTGCGTGCGCGCGCGCGTGTAATCCATTAAGCTCATAAAATGTACATTTTTTTTATCCGACGTGCTTAAATTAATGAAATAAATTTGGTAAAAGGCCAATAGCAAATATAAACAAATCAAGTTTGCGCTTAATGCTTTTCAGGAATGCTACTTAACGAGACGAAAAGAATGGATGGCGTATTTATGAAACTTGGCCAGTTTTATAACAGTTGCCTTGAATTCAAAAAAAAGCCTGTAGACTTTGCACCCGGTAAGTAAGTCATTAGTACAACTTTTCTTCTGCTCCAACGTCTGAGCCAACGATAAATATACACATATGTATATATATATATATATATATATATATATATGATATCTTAAATGAAATTGTCATTGGTAGATATGTAAAGATGGATACAAGTTTCTGGATTCGTAAGCAGACTTCGAATAACCGCAATGTATTTTCAAGATTTTATACAATCTGCTTTTATAAATTACGGTCTTACATTTTTAGCTTTGTTTTTCTCGTTGACCTTAGCCTTTTTTTTTGGTTTATAAATACTCTTTGTACGAAAGCAAGGATTCAATTTTACATTTGAGCTCTCCATTCTAGTGATAATATTAGTTATTGTCGAGCTAATTTATTTAAATCGACATTTTATACGATATAATAATGCTTAAATGTCTCGCGTAGCAGTAACTTAAATATATTCAATCCTTCCTTTTATATTGAAGGAAATTGAGCTCTAATAATAATGCCACATTCTATTTTAAGCATAAGCCATGCCTATTAATAGACACAAATGAGTAAACGTAAATTAATAACTACAGTTATAAATCAATGAACGATTGACTGCCTCAATTGCACCTGAATACGTAATATTTATCGTTGAACAGTCCCCGAATTTTTCTCTTTCCTCGATATTTATTAGCGCGCAAAGTAAGCAGTGCTCCGCAAAATTATTCCTAATCCCTGCAATTAAAAATGCCTTTGGAAAAATGTCGAAGGTCGCAATAATAATAATAATAATAATAATAATAACTTCAAAAGTAAACTCGTGCGCGAAGTAAAGTACCCCAAGGCACCTCTTAATTATTGCCCTTTAGCCATTCAGTCCTAATATCGATTCGCATTTACGAATACTTGGCTAGATTGAACTTAATTGTCATAAGCGTGCCGAATTGCTCGACGAGTATTATCAAGCAGCCGGTAGTTTTTCCCCTCCGTTATATATTTGACATCGAGTGGCTCGTATCGATGTTGCTAAAGAAAGAAAGAAAGAAAGAAAGAAACGGTTTAAAAAAAACAAGGGCTCACGGCTATAAATAAAATCTCGGTGCGTTTATAATAATTGCCCCTGTAATTATAACGTTAAGGCCGGAGATTATAAAAGCGCTTAAACTGGATTAAGAGGTCGGTATAATTCGAAGCCGAGGAGGTAATTAGCTAACGAGAGACCCCCCGGATAAGAGGACTCGGCTTGCAAAAATACGTCGCACAAGACCGGATCTCAAAATCCGAGATTCCGAACAATGATTTAATTACGTTAATTCGACAGCCGGAGTCTGGCTCGCTTTGTAACTGTGTAGCAGGAGTCGAGCAGCGGGACTAGGAGCGGGGGGGCGGGGGCGGGGGGGCGAAAGGATAACCAGTCGGACGAGTGGCCAATCGAGGACAAACAAAGTACCGGCCGAGCAAAAGTACTGGAAGACGTCGGCCCTTATTCCGCCCCCCGCCCCCCCCCTGTACTCGGGGATCTGCCACTCGCGGCAATTAGCTCATGCCTCGGCTCGGCGACGAAACGACGGCGGCGGCGGCGGTCGGCCGAAAATCCGAGGAGAGCGCGAAAGTCGGCCTCCAGGGTAAACGGATTAAAAAAGCTCGCAGACGCCGAATTACGATTGCCAGGGGATAAGTGCCGAGGTCGTGGCCTCTATGGGAATTCCGTTGCTCGGAAATGCACGACTTGATAATATACTCGCGCGTGAAGCTTGGAGCCTCGGATCTTAGCCCTTCTCTTGTATCGCCAATCGAGGAAATGAAGATCGATGGCCTTTTTTTGTATTCGGGCGGATAAGAACTCTCTTCGTTTTCAAACTATCGGTTTCGTGCGTTACGAAATGTTAAGGGAGTCCTTCAAATTTTTGAGAGCTCTACTCGAACGGAACAACTCAATGCTCCTTATTTACTTAAGCATTTTGATCAGCAGTCGATTGATATTTACTCTCTCTCTCTCTCTCTCTCTCTTTCTCTCTATTTTCTTTGTTCACAGTTTATAGGATACTAGACGAATTAGGCGGGTACATTTTGCCGAGAAACGAAGGCCCCTCCGACATAACGCCTCTGATATCTTCGCTATTAAAAATTTCTGGGGCGCCCCTCTTGGATCTTTACATCGACACGGATCTTTACGATCAGACGAGAATGGCCTTTTTCCTGGATCTGCCGAAGAAGCACCAGTTCGACATGTTTATCAACGATGATCCGGTAAGTCTCTCTCTCTCTCTCTTTATCCGCGACCCCCGGGCTCGTTGCTCCTCCCGATATCCCCAAGGGAAGCTTTTCTACCCCCCCCCCCCCCCCCTCCTCGTTCCGTCCAAGTGGCACCGGAATACACCCGCGACGCGTGCTGCATAGCGACGAAGGGAGAAAAAACTCCCGCTCCCCCCTTTTTTTTCAATCATCCACGTAGCTTCTATCGCTGATCGAGGTTCTCAAACGGACGGCGGAGAGAGAGAGAGAGAGAGAGATGGAAACTATTTATCCGACGCTCGAGTTTTAAAAGGGCAGGGCTTTCCCAACGTTTCGCGTCTCCGGCCGGCATCGTTATATATGCTTTGCGCGATGTCAGGGCTTCGCGCGCAACCGTCGATGCGATCGAGTGATCGGAGCCGCTTGGATTGCATTTGGTCGGGCAGTTAGTGCCGGCCCCCCCCACCCCGCCCCTCCTTTTTGCCGAGCTTCGTCAACGGACGCCGGAGGACGCAACGTAGCGCGGACCGAAACAAGAGCTGCGATCGAGGGTAGCGAACTCGAGCGAGGCTCGTTCTAAGGGTACGCGCGCCCAATTTCTAATCCGAGACTCGAGGAGTTTCGCTCGCCTCTCCGCCAACCCCCGAATCCACTCTTAGCTCCCTGGCCTGCTTACTCGAAGCTCCTCGGGCGGAGTACCGCAGTCCGGTCGCGTATCGCAGCCCCGGGTTATTCGGGGAGGACCTCCGGAATCCGGGCTCGTCTCCTCTCGGGAGGGGGGGGGGGCGGAGGACAAAACGAGGCCGAACTTCGCGACCGGGGGGGGGAGGGGCAAGCTCGGGGCGAGAATCAAGTTATTCCGAAGCGCGAGGTATTCCTTTAGGATCGCGGCCGCGTCGGGGTAGCCTTAATTATGCCGAGGATAAACTTGGATAGCTCATCGATTGTAGGAGGATTCTCCTTAACTATCGAGGCTCGGCTTTGAAAATTGATCAGGCCCCCCCCCGCCCCGCCGTCGAGGGCTCGCTCCACACCGACCCTGATATCCCTTGTAACGCCGGTTTCTCTTTGGCTCTCCCGCCTCGCCTCGCCCGGTCGCGCTCCCGTCTCCTTGGTCTTCGCCGTTTGCTCTTTTTTTTTTTTGAAAGCTTTGAACACGAGCCTCGCTCTATTCCGCTCGCCGAGTCCGCGCGGATGAGCCGCGCGCGTTGCGCAACGTGTGTTACGGTCGCGGGAAGAGGAGCCTCGCTCTCCCGGTGGGGGGGGGGAGTCGAGCTCGCACGGATTACGTAAGCGAATCACCTGCGCCGCGTGGCCGCTCTAGAAAATTAAGCGCCCCCCCCCCGCCGCCGCCGCCGAGGAGTTCTCCCGTTGCCTGTTATATCATAAGCCCCGAGGCAGCTCGCTCTCGCTCGCCCCCCCCCGCCCCCGCTACTTATTGGATCTTACACGATGTTTTCGCTCTCGAATTTATTAATTCCTCAATTTCCCAGCGGCTAATTGGATTTGCGAACGCTCGTGAGACTCTTTTTTTCTTTTTTTGCCGCCGCCGCCGCCGCCGCCGCCGCCCCTCCCCCCTGCCCGCCAACAGAGCACACCGCGATATAGGAGAACCCCGTACGCGGTGAGCGCCGGCACCAGGCGCAGCAGACGAAGCAGCTCGAATCTCTCCGAGAGCAGAGCCTACGCCGTCCTGAGGGTGAGCAACTCTTCGTTACTTTTCTTGCCTCCTTTATTGACTCCCCTTGCCCTCTCCGTCCTTCTTCTCCTTCTTCTTCCTTGTTTGCTGCTGCCGTTGGCTTTGGACCTTCGCGCGCGCTTCCCAACGTTCCAAAGCCATGGGCAAGAAAGATCCGAGAGAATTGCGGAGGTACTTACCGTTAAGATTGTATAATTTTAGACTATCGCGGTGATTATTATTTACAGCGTTATTTTATATATATATATATATATATATATATATGTGTATATGTATATATATATGTATATAAACACGAGCATCGCAAACGAGATGAGCGTAAGTGGATGACACGAGCTCTTTAAACTTTTTTAATGCGGCACTAAATACTTCAGTAATTGGACACTTGCCTTATTTTTTTTTTTTTTTTTTTTTTTTTTTCTTCAATTTTAACGTGTACGCCAGCTTTTTACAACTCCACCTAAAATATTTAATCTGAAAATCTTTTACGTTTACGACGACAATGTTTTCATACTTTGAGCGTCATGCGATAGTTACGGCATAGGCTATTATACCGCGGGCTAATAAGAAAAGATAAAGGCTCTCAACTGTCGTGCCGTTTTGCGAAGCACGACGATAAGATACCTGTCGGGAAATAATGACAAGGGGAGAGAGAGAGAAAAAAAAAGCAACAACTAACGACGTTGACTTACGACCGTCTAGAGTTTTACGTATCAATCCCTTGAGCCTTGCCGCCTTGTCATCATTTATTACGGATAAAATTGACGTTCAAAACAAACACTTGGCTCTTTTCGAGCTAGAGCCTTAACGGCATCGCGTCGGCGCTTCGTTGCAAAAATCGGACGAGAGTTCCTCTTTCTACGCGCCATCGGGCACCATCGCATCCGTCCTTCGTTCTACGAAATAACCCAAGAATCGAGCTCGCCAATTGCCCATAGTGGTGGGCCCTTTGTAGATTCGCGCGCTTAAGACAATCGAACGGTGGTCGGGATAAATTCTCTCGGCGCTTGGAAATGCCACCCACCACCGCCCGCCAATGAATTAAGCAACAAAAGAGCGGGGCAATCGGAACGATAACGATAACGAATCGATCGGGCTCGTTCCGCCATTGGTCGTAGGTTGGCCAATAAAATCGAGCCCGCGACAACTAGCCTCCCCCCCCCCGCCGCCGCCGCACCCCTGATCGTTATTCGCCCCTTTAGAACAAGACGGAGGAGAGGCACTACCGCAGAATACAGAAGATCATACAAGGCCTGGTGCCGGACGACATGGAGCCGAAGGAAAGAACCTTCGAGGTCGATCAGCTGCTTCACTTTTGCCTGGCTCTCAACAAGGTAAGATTTGGCTGTTCGCAATGACCGCGAAAGGAGTCGCGCAGAGTGCCCGAGGCCCCAGCGTCCGCCAACGCTCGTCGAGCCCCCTGCACGCGGTAGGCCCGATGCCGGGACTCCCCCGTCCGTGCCGGCCCGGGGCCAGAGGGTAGGAGGCGTCTTCGCGAGGCCGTGGCCAGACGAGGAAGCTCGGGCCCAGGGACAGCCGAGAGTTCGTTGGCCGAGGCAGTTGCCGGCGAAGCGGGACCGGGCCCCCGGATCAAGCCAACGACAAGACTCGCGCCTACCGCCGGCAGGGGCGGGGCGGGGCGGGGGGGGCGATCGATCCCGAGTCGCGACCCTTCGATGGGGCCCCCCGCCCCCGCGCCAACGAGGATCGATCTCGATCGCTAGTGAGAGAGAGCCTGAGGGCGGTCCAATGACGCGAGGCCGGATCGATGGCGACGGGCTCAATGGCCGCCGAGCCGATCGAGGCCGAGCCTCCCCGACGCGGTCGAGACTCTCGTCGGCCTTGGCCGAGATCCCAAGGGAAGCTCGCGCTCGTTCCGCGTTCCCATCCCCTTCTCGGTACAACGCCGTGCGTTCCCGTTACTTGTGCGCGCGCTTCTCTTTTACAGATCTATCCCCGGCACAAGGACATTCACAATTGGATCGACATCGATCAGCGCATCTACGTGCCCTTCAATCTGACTCAACTGCAGAGCGCCTTCGGTTATGTGAGTATTCTTGACTGTCGAGAGGAGCCGCGCCTACTTTATCGATGAAGTACCCGTGGCTCGAGAGATCGTTAGCCAAGGGGAAAGAGACGCAAGGGAGAGAAAGAAAGAAAGAAAAAAAAAAAAAGGGAGGGGGGGGAGAACAAAGAGAACAGAGGCCGCGAGCCTCGAAAACTTGGGGCGCCGATGGATCCCTGCTAATTGAAATCACGCGATATTGCCCCGGTTAGATAAGGTGGGGGATTCTTCTGAATTCCACCATGGACAACGTCACTGCCCAGGCCCACGGCCAGGATAACCATCGGGAGCACGGCAACGAGGGCCAGCCGACTTACGTCTACGTCACCGCCCCGCACTACTTCCGGAACCTCGGCAGGCTCCTGAACCGTTTTTCCAAAAGGTAAGCCTACCGGCCGGCCTCGTTGCCCCTCGTTTACTCCCGCCGAGGGCCACGCGCTTCTTCTTCTTCTTCCTCCTCCGCTACTTTACTGCCGCCTCGAGCTCTCGCCCAACACCTGAGCTCACCGATGCCCTCACCAAAGGAGTCTGCGCTCCGTTAGCGGCCGACGCTTACCTTACCGCCGAATCCAACCAGAGCCGTCGTTACTTCGTACATCGTCATCGGTCCGACTTGGTTGTCCGCCCTCCGTATTCCATAGTCCGCTTTCCGTATTCTGATTTCCCGGCTCTCTCTCTCTCTCTCTCTCTTTCTCGCGCAACCGAGCAGGGCCACCCGAGAGAGAGAGAGAGAGAGAGAGTCCGCCGCAGCGAAACAAACGCTGTTCGCAGACCGGCTAAGATTACGGCGTACGAGTAAAACTACGCCCGTGGGCCATTCGATCGACTGCCCTTACCTCGGCAATCGCAAGCTCTCGCGGTCAGCCAAAACAAGGAGAGCTTCCCTCCCAATTGCATTATCCTTACAAACGCATGCCGAAGATACTCTCTGCCCGCGAATCAATGCGCTGCGCCTCTTATCGACCCGCGGCTCGCGCTTTACGCTTGGGAGCTCGCGGCTCGTGACTTTGTCGTGGGGTGAAGTGCTTTTTTCCGGAATTTTTTTTTTTTTTTTTTCCCCCACGTAACGCAAGCACGGCCTCGCGCCGATGCGATACATTAAATGCGCTTCGACCGACGGGGCAAATACGATAGAATTGTCAATTTTTTGGCACGGAAAATCGTTGCTCTCGATTGGTTTTTATTTTTGTACTTAAGAGGCTAATGGAATAATTTTGCGGGCGCTTTTATAACTCCAAGGCCGAGCGCTATTCGGGGGGAGGGGGGGGAGGGAGGGGATTTTGATTTATTCGCATTTTTAAAAGAAAAATCAAATCTTGATACGTGCAGCGAAGAGGTCGTTTAACGTCGATTGAAATTCCTAATTCTTCCTTTGCGCCGATTGGTAGCGTTTGACGAGCCACTCTTGGGTACCCTGCGACTGGCCTTAATATAAACAATACTCGAATTTAATTCATAAGTAGCTTTATTAAATTCGGATTCGGTTAATTTCGTTTCGTAAAATTCGAATACTCCGATAGTACACATGACGCGTCATTCGATTCTCATAAAAAGCTCAATTTACAAAATTGAATTGTCAAATTGGTGATTCTGCTTTTTTTTTTTAGAAATGATTCATTGCTCTAGCATTCAATTAATTTAGATTTTTACAAAAATCAAGGATCTTTTTTGTTTCTCCCACGCTCCTTCTTACCCTTACTTTCTCTATCTTTCTCTCCCTCTCTCCCCTGCATTTCCATTTTAAGCTCGGAAGATTAAGAATGGAAATTGTATTTTCTGATTTATTCGTAAATATTGAAATATGCTGATCTAATTAAGTTAACGCTGCAATATTACTGTATATTATTTCCTTATTATTTTGCCTTACTTCATTGTACAAGAAATTAAATATTTTTTTATTCTAAAATATGCATTGATTTTTAAATTCTAATGTATTGTAATTTGCAGCTAATTTTAAAGTTTCATAATCTCATATTAGAGCTCGATCAAAATATTCTGCAAATTTTAAATTGCCAAAACTTATTTGACTTGGCTATTTTTCCTTTGATAATTAATGTTTTTAAATGCGAATTGTGACACTGATCATACATACATACATATATACATGCATAAATATGTGTGTGTGTATATGTGTATGCGCGCACATACATGTTGTAAGTATATATATATATATATATATACATGTAAAACTAAAAATATAAAAAATAATTGAGGAAAGGATTTCAAAATATGGGCCACAGTTTTTAAACGCAATTGAAACAATCCACGTGTCCAATCAAAAATAGATCCGCATTGCCAATAGAGCCAGTCGGTTACAATTATCAATGAAAAATAAACTTATACGCATCCCCATGTCGAAGGGCAGATTCGCGAGGATGAGAGGGAGAAAAAAAAAAAAGAGGAAAAAAACTGCAGACGCTATCGGCGGAAGCGAGCTTTTCAAAAGAGAGTCCAAGGTCAGAAGAGCGTAGCGTATTATCTAAATTAGTGTTATTGATGGAGGAGTGGAAAAACTTCGATGCTCCGTAGAGCACAATTAATGGAAAAGGACAAAAGAGATTATGAAGTATTATATTATTCGGAGAGAGTCGCCGCCATCGTGGCGCCATCCGAAATGACGATGCTCTGATTTTCTAATCCGCGTCCGCGATGAATAAATTCAATTATTAATGGACAAAAATAAAGTCCCCCCCCCACCCTTAGAAAATTAATACAATTAATATCGACTGGGCCATTCGTCTTCCACAATCCGAAGCGCAATATCGACCGACGATCCAGATTGTAGACGTACGATCGCTCGCGGCACGCCGACATCGCCGCAGTCTCCCCTGCAGTAAAATCAAAAAGTTCAGTCTGCTGAGAAATTCGAGAAAAATACGCATTATCGTAAAATAAGTTCGGACGCATTAGCCGGTCCAAGTTTCGTTCGCTGTAAGTTTTGCAAGGAGAAATACAACGATTGCAGGCAACTTTTAATATAAGCATAATATAAGTTCAGCGCAAAAATCCCATCCGATTATAAAGTTAAGCCGGTTAACGTAGCTCACTCTGTGATTTATCATGGATCAGCGCAAGATCGAGAATTTTGCCATTCTCTCGGGGCAGATGCGCAACGATCGGGCCCGAACTTCCCTTAACGTAGGTGCGCCAACTCTCTCAGGATGCTTCCCCTCTCTCGCCTTGCCCGTGTTCGAAAAAGCGAGGCGCGCCTCGTTCCTCGATTCGATCGCGCCAACGAGGATCGACCGTTACGAGAGGAGAAGAGCCAAGGGCATGGAGAGACGGAGAACCATCGCTCTGTAAATGATCAATTTTAAAAGGGGCGAACCGCGAGGAGTCGAGGCCTGCGTTGTCGAATAATCATCGGTTGGAAGAATGGAGCGAGGGCGCGTAGGAGGATAAAAGAAAAAAAAAATAAATAAAAAAAAGGCACACTTCAACGATAAAGTCGCAAATTTCAAAAGCTTCCGCACTTGGCGAGCAGATATCGTTTTTCGGTACATTAACTCGAACCGCGTCGCGCAACTCGAGCTTATCGTCTGGATTGATTTATATACCGGATGCCACTCCAACGCTTCCAACTTGCCGAACGGGAGGGCAATGGATTGGCTCCGGCCAATCTTGCGAAGCGTCGACGTAGAGTCCTGGGGTGGGGCGGGGGAGCCCAGGCCCAGGAGTGAACCCACGGGGGAGCGCACCGGTCGCGCAAGATCGAGGCTCACTCGTCGGTGGCGGGGACGTCAAAGCTCGCGTCTCGAGGAGGAGGAGGAGGTTGGAGGCAGGGCGGCAAGTATCAGGGCCGCGAGCGATCGATGCCGATGGCCGGGCGCCAACGGCCGGCCGTTAAAACGGCGCCGGGCCGTCCTCCGCAGTAGGAGCGCGTCAGGATGAGCTCGGCCCGGCGAAGGGCACCGGCTCCCGGGGCAGCCCGGAAATCGAGAACCGGGCTAAGGGGAGCCCGCCGACTCCTGCGCATGCGACCCCTCCCGGTATTATGGATTTTGTCCGGAGGCCTCGACGCGTGTCTCGCTCCCTCCTGGGGGCGATCGATCCCTCCTGGCGCCCGGGGATCCCCGGCTACCTGCCGACTGCCGGACCCCGATCGTCCCTTCTCAGCCGTACCCGGGATCAAGAGCCCATGGCTCCCTTGGGCCCCCTCCGACCCTCGCTACGGACTCCTCCTCCGCCGATCGTCCGTACGTTCGACTTACGATCGATGCCATCCGGGTCTATGCTGATTTACCGCGCACCGCCTGGTCCTTTCGAAGCCAGAGCCTTCCCACGACAGTTGGCCGCGATCGGGCCGTTTCTTTTTTCTTTTTTTTCTTTTTTCTTTTGATATCGAACGAGAGCCCCCGCCAACTGGTACGAGGCCAACTGCCGCCGTTCGCTAACTGCCCCGGGTAGAGAGACGAGGCCCCCGTTAAAGGGCGTCATCCGACGCCCTTCGAGACATTATAAAATAACGTCGGGCGATCGTAATTTATTTGCAATGGTGGACGAGTTAAAGTTTCGTTTCAATTTCAATTTTCTTTCTTTTTTTTTTTTTACCCCTCGCCAACTCGCGCCAACTCTTTTGCCCTCGATCCTTCGCGCGCTCCTGATTGTTTATCGGCGGGCTGAACTTTTTGTTTCCATCCCCCCTGCCCAACCCCCACCCCCTCTCACAAACCTATCCCTATCCCCCGGCTCTATTTGTCTATTTGGGTAACTCGTCTGCCTACTTACCAATCGTTGTCCGCCGATCTTTGAGTTTAATTTTCAATTGCGCTTTAAATCATCGAAATTAAGCGCTGCTCAATCGCGAATGAACCGAAGAATCGAAAATATTTACGATGATTCGAGAGTGGCTAATATCATCCGATTCCCTATTAGCGATCCTGTCCACTCAAGAACCAGCGCAATTTCTCGATTGGCAACAATTTGCAAATTGCTCAATATTATAATTAGCATATAACAATTGAAGGAAAAAATACCGTGTTTATAAATATTTGACTACAATAGAAGTTATTTCAAAAAGAAAACCTTTTCAATATTGAATCTCGTCTTACCCTAAAACTGCCTACCTTCTGACACTTTGTTTTTAATCTTACAATAAAGTATTTCCCCTTTGTTAGCATTAATTTAGAAGCTCGATCCTTTGTTGTTAAATTTTATTATTTTTTTTCTTCAATGTCATATTCTTCTACGGGCTTATTAATAGCTTCGGCGACACTGACGGTAACATAATATACGCTGCTAATAAAATATTTGCACAATTTCAAATCGTCACTTTTAAATATCCCACGAAGCTTCCGTGTCCTTGTACCTCGCGAGCAGCGGAACGGAGAGTTTTTTTTTTTTTTAATCATCGGCGTATAATGCCGAAGTGCAATGGTCCAATACGTGCAGTTTGTTTAATCATCGACTATGTCAATAGAATTTTGATAAAGGCAAAGCAATATCATAAAACCTATGGAGCTTCCAGCCTTTATCCAATAAATGTCACTATAAATAACAATTAGGTATCAAAGTGGATTCTTTTTTAAGAATTTTATTTTTTATGAGTTAATAAGCCGCTGATCCTTCTTTACTCGTGTTATCTTTCGTTACGTAATTAACAACAATGTTTTGCAATATTTGCTCTTGCCAATCCCGATAAAATTTAATCTATCGGCAAATATGCGCATCGCATTTACCACATGGTATTATGTTAAAATTTTGCCAAATTCTCCGAATTTATTTACCGAAAACATACATGATTTTTTTTTTTTTACCGTAAAATTACTTCGAACCATCGAGAATACGAGCGCTATCTAGAATCTTGACAGTGACATTTATTAATGCGCATAAAATTTTTCAATATATTTTAACGTTACATTCTGAATTGGAGAATATTTTTTTTTTTTTTTTTTTATTTTTTTTTTTTTTTTTTTTTGTATAATTTGTAATGCTCAAATAATCGTAATGTCAATATAAATGACGTTTCGGATAATAAATGGTCGGAGCTAGAATTGTCTCATTATCGAATAAAGCAAAATGTTAAATTAGCGGATAAAATATAATTCGGCAAAATGAAATTGTCATTTTTGATAAATTGATTACAAGGGGACGATAATCAGTCAGTGAATTTATGGCCGTGTAATTATCAGCCGTCTAATATATGTATATATATATATATTTATATGCGTGCGCGTATTAAAATAAAGCTCTAAGGAGCAAAGCCCAATTCCACATTAATGAAAAATGCCATCAATTGTATGATAAGAATCTAATTGTAATTTTCATTTTAGAACGATTCACAACGGATTGCTGGTTCTTTATGCCTCGGATGTCTTGCACGACATCGTGAATGTGACCGCCAGTAAAAACTGGAGCGAAAATTGCTTTAAGTTAACTAAGAGCGTTTTTAGTAAAGCCATTGGAATGCTTTACGTTCAGCAATACAATCCAGATTTTTTAGAACTTCTTGTAAACAGGGTAAAAAAAAGCATATTACTAACGATATCGTTATCCTTTTTTTCCTCGCCGCGCGTGAAAATTTTCCAATTGCTCGGCAAAAAAAGGCTGCGCTGCTCTTCTTTAATCGACCGCTTGCGAAATATTAAATACAAGTGCATAAAAAGTACACACTGTGCCGCGCTCGTGCAAAGCATAACGAATGGTTTATTTTCACTGCTGATAAATCGTTCCAAGCGCGTGTCAAATTAAAGCCGTCGGCTCTTTTTTTTCTTTTTTTAACATTAAGGCTAATTAAGCCGATTGCTTACTTATAACGCACTCGTTTGTTTTTGCCAAGCTCTCACTTAAAGCGGGCATTGATATGTGTGTCAATATATACATATATATATATGTGTGTGTGTGTTTATTTATAAACACGTCGCGCGTTTCATTGTCGAGAGCGAAGCAAATCACGCGACGTCCTAGGGAATTTTGTTCTTAGGGGGGGGGGCGCTTTCCTCCAAAGCAAGGATCGCAAAGTAAGGATAAATTGAAATTTCAGGTATCAATATTATTCGAGCGCATTAAAGAAACCCTCGCCGAGCGAATGCTCATAATGCCTTGGCTGGACGAGCAGACGAGGACTCAAGCGGTCTTTAAATTACGATCGCTGCGAGGAAAGTTTCAAATCTGGCCGGATTACTTGAACGAATCGTCACTGATGCAAGAAATGGTAGAAGTAAGTTCGGCTATCTTTCTCAATCCGCGCACTTGACTCCTGCCCCCTTTCGCCGTTATCGGATCTGGCCAATTTGCCCGCACTTGCCACCCCCCGCCCCGTAAAATCCTTGGGCTCCCGAACTCACCGCTCCGCGCCTCTTATCCTATTAACAATAATGAGAGGCGTTCAGCTGCACATTGTACAGGTTATATATATAATATATATGTATATGTGTGTGTGTATGTACGACAGGTTAAAATCGATCATAAAGATTTTCTCTCGACCGTGCTGAGGAGATTCAAGCAAATACGAACATTGGACGGACAGATGAAAAGAAACGCAACACAAAAGTAAGACAGAAGAACAGAGCATCATCATCATCATGTCCATCATCAAACCATTTTAAAAGTAAAATATCAGTCGTCACTATACGTCGGCTCCCATCATTTTTATCGATGGTCAATTCGAATTTGGCCGTGCCAACGAAAGCGCACCCCTTGCAATTTGTTCGAGAAGCAAGTGCTCCCTGGCCGAAGAGCCCCGTTCGTTTAGAAGCTTAACCCTTGGCGTCTGGCCCCTCTGTTTGAATAAAAAAAAAAACAAAAAAAAAAAAAAAAAAAAAAAAAAAAAAAAAAAAAAAAAAAAAAAAAAAAAAAAAAGAAACGCGCAGCCCTTGCACGAGCTTATTATTACAGCCGCAGCACCGTCGGTCGCGGGTCCCCGATTAATCCCCGGCTATGATTTACCCCGAACAGGTGGCATCATCCCTTCACGATGAGCGCCTATTACGAGGTGTCCTCCAACTCGATCGGTAAGTCAATAATGAGCGGGGGGGGGGGGTAAGAAAAAGACAAAAAAGAAAAGAAAGAAGGCAATAATAGCCTCGAGCTAAAAACCGTGGTCAAAAGTTATTCCCCTGGCAATGATGACGGCCTGGTCCTGGTCCTGGAACGGCGGGCCGGCCTACGCCGTGTACGCCACCCTGGGCTCGGTCATAAGCCACGAGGTCCTCCACGCCTTCGACCTGCACAGGCGGGCCCTGCCCCTGGAGCTCGAGCTCGCGAGCGATCCCTGGTCATGGATAACTCCCGAGGCCTGGCGCAGGCTCGACGTCATGATCGAGTGCGTGGCCAAGCTCTACGCCAGGAGCTTCTGGAGGAAGGTCAGGCTCTTCGGGAACAGCGTCGACGTGCAGGTGAGTGGCGGCTGGCCCCTGAGCCCCTTCGCGGCCCCCAACGCTCGTCGTTCATCCTTATCGTACATCGGCAGTTCGACTGGAACGTGACCAGGAACGAGAACGTCGCCGACATCGGGGCAATGCAGATCGCCTATCAAACCTGGCACATCCTCACCAATGGGAAGGACCGGACCCTGCCCGGGCTGGAAGCCCTGCGCCCCAGTCAGCTTTTCTTTATAAGCGCCGCTCAAGTAAGACCACTCCGATCCCGTTGAACCGTACATTTGCTATTACGGATTACCTTTGCCCCTTGCATTCGTTCGTCCTCCGTGTGTACGCGCATATATATGTATATATATGTATATGTATATGTATATGTACATTTGCGTTCCCTCGTTGCAGACCTATTGCTCTAACATGACTGCCGAGGCCTACGTACTCTCCGTCGAGCTCGACTATCATACGCCCCAGCCCGAAAGGTAAGCAGCCGGATGTTAAATCGTTGTCGATCTCGAATCCGCGGTCCTTCAATAATGGAAAGGCCGACGATGATGAGCCTTCGGCCGCTACACTCTCAATAATCATTATTGGCAACGAGGAGCCAATCAATGTAATCGAGCCCGATTCTTATCTCGATACGACGATAAGAGTGCATTGGGACGATGCAACCTCGGGGATTAAAGTCAAATCGTCGCACGCCACGCATAATTGCAAATCGTGCATTGTAATTAATTTTTTTCCCTCCTCCCAGGATCAACGGAATCATGATGAACTCGCCGGAATTCGCCGAGGCCTTTCGCTGTGCTCTCGGATCCAAAATGAATCCGCTGAAGAAATGCAGGACCTGGTGATCCCGGGAGGGTGGACCAGCCGACGCACTTCTCGATGCAGGGCTGGCGCGCGGTTGCGAGGACTCTTATCTGCACGGGCGACTGGGCAAAAGTTAAGGACCGCGGAGTCGCTTTTTAGATAAAACGGAAAGAGCAAAAAACCGAGGAAAAACGAAAAGACAAAAAAACAAAAAAAAAACAAAAGAAAAAAAGAAAAACAAAAAAAAAAAACAAAACAAAAGAAAAAATCAAAACAAAATAAGTAAATAAAGTAATAAGCACCGATTTGCAAAATCAATGAATTGTATATCTCTTAAATTACGAGCAAATTTGCAATAAATCCAATGCCTTTGAATATCAAGCCAAGGTCTATCTGGGGTCGATGGAACAACAACACGGTGAGTCGAGGAATCCCTATCTTAATATTGATTCATCAAACGTTATTATTATTGCAGGTAAGATCTTAAAAGAAAATAAGCGCAGCCTGGATTCATTGGACTCTAGCTAATTCATTCTTGGCTAAGGATATTTAAACTACTGTCCGTCGAAAATACGAAGCAATAAAGCATAGTTGAACATAACCGATTGTCACTTTTAAAGCTATGAAGAAACGCAACTTTTTCAACTGTTACGATCCACACGTACTGTATACTTTCGTTCAGGATTATTCACTAGCGCAATACGAGTTTAGCCCGACGTTTCTCTTTTCCTTTTTACGCAGTCGCGAGGGTTTCCTTCCTCGTCAAATGCAATTAATTAAGAAGAAAAAAAAAATAGAAGGAAAAATCAAATTAATCACATAGTCTTTAAAAACCCTTATTAACAAATTGTATTGTGAAACATAGGATAAAAGCAATAAAGGTATTAAAAGCGCAAACACGTACATTATTCTTTTTTACAGATCCCTTCGAAACGAGAATCTATCTTTCTTATTCTTCTTCTATTTTTTTTCTTTTTCATTATTTTTTTTTTTTCTTTTCAAAAAATTTACGCTCTCATAAAGCGCGATCAATTTTATATTGATAACAATCAATCATCGAAAAGCACGCGAAATCCATATCGACGGAATACCAAAGTGGTGCGAGCATAGACGCGTTAAGAAGCAACGAGGATTCGAACCGACGGGAAAAATTTTGTTCGTTTTTTTTTTTTTTTTTTTTTTTTTTTTTTTTTATTTCAAAAAAATTGCAAACACGCCGTCCTCGTTTCGTAGCCTCGTCGTAGTGCAAGCTAAGGGACCGACGGGCTTCGTATTTATCGCCCGCTGTATAAATATCGCATTATTATAATTATCAAAATACCTTGGAAATTCCTTGGAAAGTAAAGCGTCTCTCATGAATTTATTATCGAAAGAAGTTCCTAAAGTAAAAGTTATTTAAATGCGCGAGGATGCTCGTGGGCTCGTTACCGTGAACGGAATATATATATATATATATGTGTGTGTGTGTGTGTGTGTGTTATCGCAGTCGTTAATCATCGACTTTATTATCTTTGTAATCGGCTTGGCAATGGCGGCAATCAGGCTTCTTGTCCTCTGCCTCCGGTGGTGCTGCACTCCGCCGAGCCGGGGCAAGGCTCGCGGAAAAACCAAAAGCAAAAAAAAGCCCCACGACGACGGCGACGTTGATGAAGTAGAGGAAAACAATGGAAGACGATAGAGCCGAGCCATTTCTCGGAGTGCAGGGGGCCGAGAGATGCGGGCAAGTAGGTTAATCCCTTTCCTTTAAAAATTCGGCTCACGCGGCGAGAGGATAATGGGCGAGGAGTCATTGGCTCCTCCAGCTGTGGGCGAGAGCCCCCCACCCCCCACCCCCCCCCTCTCAACCCACCGAGTATTCAACTGTCAGTTTGGCAATGCGGGCGGTCACGATTTCGGTTATATCTCGAGGAAAGACATTATCGAGCCTTCTCCTATCGGCCTTTATACTCGCTGCGGAAGTTGAGCTTCCGCTCCAATGATAGTCCTCTGCTCTTGACTAGCCCCCCACACCCACCCACTTACCCGACCGACTCCACCCTTTCGCGTAATTCATACCCTCGAGCGTGCATCGATTTGTACGAGATGTTATGAAAAGCATATATATATATATCTATATCTATGTATGTCTCTCTGTGTGTGTGTGTGTGTGTGTGTATACGTACACGCACACACACCGTGGAATGAGTCACCCAATCTTACGTCAAGGCGTATCTTTAAATAGACTCTGCAATGTCGCGTCTGACGGCGGTATCGCGTGCTCCGCGGGGTGGAAAATGTTTTTTTCTTAAAATGTAACCACTCTTCGCTCGCCTTATCAATCCGAATAAACTTTTATTACAATTAAATAACGCTCATAACCTCAATGCGGAAAAATCCATTCTCGAGCTTCAATTTTTAGGCGCTCCGGTATTTAAAATATTCCCCCCGCCGTTGTATATTTTACTTTCACGATCGTACGAACGAACAATCCTTTAGACAAGTCTTACCGAGTCAAAGTACTTTTTTTTTCAAAGTAAGTCGTATTAACGGCGTACGGTGACAATTGTTTTTTCTTCTTTCTACGCTGCACAAGCATCAATCGTAATCCCCATGAAGATTTTCCGATAGATGGGCAATCGTTAAGCGGAAGGAGCTATTAAATTGCTAAGTGAATGCTGCCGTTGAGTCGTCGTCGAGTGGAATTTTTAAGGAAGAATTCATTTAATGCGCAATGCATAAAAGCAAGACCTACCCAGTATAGCAATTATTGTAACGTAGAAGCGGCGGTTAAGAGCTTACTTAACTCGACGGCGGGATGGGCTAAGCACTGTTTTTGCTCTTGGTGCGAAATAAACCTATACGAAACTCGTGAATTCTTTTAACGATGCGCAAGGCTCGAGGGCACACGTTGAAGCAGCGCGAGGCGAATAAACAAAGCCGCTCGTTGTACTTTTTGCCGTTCTAGACTCTTGCCGTGATGCCTCAACGACAATGGGGAGGGCCTCCCAATGAATTATTACTGATCCTCTGCGCCGGTGCACGGTTATCGTTCGTTAGGCTCTATTCAACCCGCGACAGGGGCGGGGGGCGATCGTCGCTTTGTCTTGCCCCACCATGTGTCCCCCGGCATAATTCTTAAGCTCGTGTCTCGCGGCTGTCCGGGGCGGGGGCGGGCGATCTTAGCCCGAGGTCGGAACTTCGGAAGGGCTCGTTACGTAGCGGTTACGCTCGTTCGGCGCACTCGTGACCATTTCGAGGTATTCCGGTACCCGGACGCCCTAAGCCCCAACCGAGCCCTCGGCGCGCGAGAAGAACTTTCCCGGGACGGGTTCGACCCCCCCCCCAACTCGGCCGCTCCTCGATTCGCCAAATTCCATTTGCCGGAACGCGACTGGCGAATATTTGGGCTGCGCTCGCGGCTCGATCGATCGCGGAGTCGGCGGCGTTATCGGTGCTGCGGCCACTGTTGATTGCATTGATTTGCGAAGGGGACGGCGATACCGCTGGGGCACCTCCGTACAGCGGCGCAAAGGCCGCGTCTCAGAGGCCGAATCGTTCATTAGCGCTAAGCGCGCGAATAAGCGAAAGCGGCCTTGAGCTGTCCCGCCCTTACGATTGATAAGCCGATCGACGGGTCGTGCGGTTCTTCGTCTTTGCTTTCCTTCGGTAGGCCGATTTTAAACCGATCCACGTGAACGATATTACGCGCTTATTCGTATATTAGAATGTCTCTTTAATAGAGGGGCGCGAAGCGTCCATTGAAAATAGAACGTTGACGGCCAATCGAAACGGTGGCTTTGATCATTGCAGTCGACGTTTGAGAAGCTTCGATTTTCTTTTTAATTAAAGCCGCGCATTCGAATGATAATTTGTAAAAGTCGCTCGACAGCAGGATCAATGACAGCGAGTTAATGACCGGGTGAATAAAACGAGGATCGACTTTGTTGCGTGGCAATTTTTAATTATTTTCTTAAAAAAAAAAAAAAAAAAAAAAAAAAAAAAAAAAAAAAAAAAAAAGACGCAAAATACACATTCGTCAACATTATTTAAATTTACAACAATTAGGAAATGACAAATCGGGCAATATTGGACATTCGTATGGATTGAGTTATTGTCACTTCGGTTATCGGCACGATTATTGGCTCGATATCCTTGCGTTCGATTTAATATTTAATCTTGATGGCACTGCAAAGATTTTCACGATCGTAACTTCTGCCGGAACGCAAATTACATAACAAGTGTTTCTGACAATCCTGGTCGCAGGGCGGGCTCGTCGTTGAGTTTCTATAGTAGTTTCTGCAAAGAAGCGTAGCTTTTTATTCTTAAGCCTACATTCGACTCTACGCGTGTTTATACACGCCCACGCGTATACTTATGTTAAATAGAGAGAGAGAGAGAGAGGCTAATCGACGAGCCATCGAGAAGCATCCCAAGCTCCGTCGCTCCCTCAAAGGCGAACGGGAGAACGTACCTGTAATACTCGTCGAAGAGCTCCCTATCCCGAGCCATCCTGTTTATAAGATCGTCCCAATTCTCGGGCATGAG
Organism: Kradibia gibbosae; assembly: GCA_018907135.1. Classification (NCBI taxonomy): domain Eukaryota; kingdom Metazoa; phylum Arthropoda; class Insecta; order Hymenoptera; family Agaonidae; genus Kradibia; species Kradibia gibbosae. The sequence continues at coordinate 14,382,073 of JACCHX010000003.1, forward strand.
CGAGGCCATCGAGTAAGCCTCCTTGGCGCTGTAGGACTTGAACCACCTCGGCGCGTCGTTGAGATTCGCCTCGACGAGATTCATCGTCCAGGTCTCGTGGTCGACGATCCGCTGCAAGGCGAAAGCCATCGAGGGGGGTTAGGGGGGGTCAATTACTCGAATGTCGAGCCCGAGTCGAGAACGCGAAGGATACTCACCCCCGTGTCGCCGTCAACGTGATAAATCCGATAAGCCGGATTCACGTTCTCCCAGGGTGTTATCGAGGGCGCCACGTAGCCGATGTTAATGGCCCGCTCCAAGTCCTCGGTGTCGTAAAAGACCTCGAACTCGTCGTAATGCGTGTGCCCGTAAAATTGGGCGGTTATCGTGTCCCGGTACCTATATAAAGGAAAAAAAAAAAAAAAAAAAAAAACAAACAAACAACGCGTTAGCAGGAGCCGGTCGTACTCACGGGGAGCGCCCGGCAAGACAAAGGCCTCGCTCGACTTAGGTCGAGGACGGCCAAGCCAGCGCGACCGGGTTTAGCTCGACCGCCCGGGCGATCGATGGGGCGATCACCTATTGACGATGTCGTAGTAGTTCCGCGACCAGGTCTTCAGGCAGTCCGACTGGCCGGGGGGTATGTGCCCGAGGACGTGGACCCTCTCGCCCCTGGCCTCGGCCTCGTCGAGCCGCTCTATGAGCCAGCCGAGCTGGCCCACGGGGTCCGTGCTGTTGATCAGCAGCCAGAAGTTGTTCCTGTTGCAGTAGTTGCCGTTGATGGAGATGACCCGGAGGCCCGGGGCCACGGGGGCGCTGTAGAAGGCCCCGCGCCTCACCGTCTCCGAGGCGCTCGCGGGCAGCCAGCGGGCCCACTCCTCGTCGAGGGCGTCGTACAGCCAGGACATGTTCTTGCGGGCCGGGGCGAAGGACGGGGCGTAGCTGCAAGGCGCCGCCGGGGATTTAGTACGGAGGTGGGTGGGTGGGTCAACCGGGGGGCGGGCGATAATACATCGCGGCTCGGGGCCGCGGTAGAAAAGAGGGAGAACCGGGGTCCACCTCAGAGGCGGCTCCGAGTTACCTGTCGACGGGGCAGCTCTCGTGGTTCCCGACCGATGGGTAAACAGGCAGGCCCTTGAAGTGCTCGGCCACGAGTTCGGAGGTCAGCCGGAGGTTCATCAGGTTCTCCTCCCTCGTCTGATTCCATATGTCGTGGGGAGGCAGATCCCCCGTCCATATGACGTAGTCAATGTCCTTGACGAGGGCAGAGGGGGGGTCTCTCTCTTAGCTCGGCTTAGCTCGGTTGTGGGGAGATCGACGGGAGGGCGGGAGGAGGGACTGATGGGAGAGCGAGAGAAGAGGCGCGGGTGCGGGGAGCAGCATTACCCTTACCTTGTGGGTCTCGGCCACGTGCCGCAGTGCGCTCTCCAGTAGGCGCCTCGGGGTGTCGCACTTGCGGTAGTCGCCCCACTTACCGGCGGCGGCCGACTCGTCGTCCGGCTGTCCGCTCGTCGCCCGGCAGCAGAGGGGCTCCTCGCAGGCGGCGTTGGCCCCCTCCTGGTAATAGGGATCGAAGTGCGTGTCCGATATGTGGAGGGCCTTGAGGGTCGGGCCCCCGGCGCTGCTCGGCCCGGGGCTCCCCTCCGCCCTCCTCGGCGGCAGCTCGAGCCTCCACTCGTGGCGCTCGTCCTCGCCGTTCAGGCAGGGGCTCTCCAATACGAAGCTGCAGATCTGCGCGGGGCTCATGTCCGAGAGCTTGATTATCTCGACGACGTCCACCTGCGGCGGCCAGGCCAATTCTCAATAGGGGGAGGTCGCTCGCCTGCTTATTTTGCTGGCCGAGGGAGCTCGAGCTCGCTGGACCCTCTCGTTCCCCTCGCGTTCGACGGCTCTTTAAGGAGCAGCCCCCTTTACCCTTGGGGATCGATTGGCCCTTGGCTACGAGGCCTCTTGGGGGGACACGAACCGGACCCGCGCCCGCTACTCTCCTCTTGTATCGTTCCCGATAAGTCCGAATACTCGGATTTTCCTTCTGACGTTGACGACGACGACGAGGACGATTACCGAGCCTACCGAGTAGATACGACACAGTCGATGCAAAGCCATCGTCGCCGGGAGGAGCTTTGCGAAAGAGGCCCCATTTTGATCATTCCGACGCGTCGCGAGCTCGTCTCCCTCGGGCCAAAAAGCGAGGCCGCGCAGAAAAAAAATGTCACCAACCGAATCAACGGACTTACGCCAATTGTATTCATGATGCCGGTGCAGACCCTGGGAGTCTGAATTTTCAAGGTGCTGCAATGAGAGCCGACCGAGGCGAGGATCTCCTCGTCGCTCTTGCCGCTTCTCACCATGAACCTCACCAAGCTTATGAGGAATTTACAGGAGAGGCAGGCAATTTTTGACTGGGTCGTTCTCGGGCCGACCCCCGAAGGCTGCATAGCGTTGAACATTCGGTTCACCCCGTCGACCCAATGCTCGGCACTCTTAACACTGGTGGTCACCTCCGTGGGAAAAGCCGGCTCCTCCTGATTCTCCTGTCACAGGGGGGGGGGAGGAAAGCAAACGACGCCTGTAGCGCATTTACGGAATTTAAACTTAACGTCGTTACGATTTTCACCGATACTGGATAAGCTCGGGATGAATGAACTCGTTTTTTTCTTTGTTCTCTCTCCCTTTTTTAAATTAATAACAAATCGTACGGTGAGCATCGATGTAATTCCCCAAATTGCAGTCTGAGCTTGTACGATCGCTTCTTCGTGAAATGGAAATGACCCGCGATAGGATGGATTTAGCGCGCGCGAATTAAAAAAAAAGTAACTGACGAATAATGATCGATGAAGGGGTGGGGGAAATAAGATGATTCACGATTGAGGTCACTTCTGATCCAACAGTAGCGAAGGGTCGTAATTGCAGGCTCGATAGAGCTTAAAATTGTAATCGAGAAGAAAATGTTCGTTTAAGTTGTTTGCGCTAACCAAATAATGAAAACAAGTAGTGAAGAATAATTAATCTTATCTATTTTATCGATATATTGGGTAATAATAACAGCTGTTGGTATAAAGTAACGCCCGGAAAATCCGAAGCGCAGCGGTAAGAGTCTAAAATCGTCCTTGAACTGGCGAATTATACAAAATTATTCAATCGCGTCCGCTTTGGTAATTAAGTAATCGGTGTAAGAAAAAAAAACAAGCAAATCAAGAAGCGAACAAACAAGCAAGTAAGCAAAGAGGTGTGTTAAAAAAAAATAAAAAAAAAAATCAGTACAAAAATCAAATGCAAGTATGTGCGATATTTAGGTCTTTAAGTTTTATGGAAGATTTTCGATGAAAATCAGCTTTAATAAGCCAAAACTGTTTCATTTGTAAACAAACACGTTCGGTATTGGATACACTGAAATTGAAAAAAAAAAAAGGTAAAAACTTATAATTATCCTACCGTTGTTAGGCCTCTTCCTATGAAATCATCCTCGAAAGGACCCAAAATCGAATCCAGCGCTTCTTCTTTCGATCGTACATCGCTGTTAATTTTATCCAATCCATCGTTACTGAAGCTCCTTCGAGCTTGTATTCCTATAAAATATTCCGTATTTGACGTGTCCTTGCTCGAAAGTTTGTCTCGATTGCAATATTTTAGACCAAATGGTAATTCTAGTTTTAATCATACTTAATAAATGCCGATTAAAATTCGCGTTCAAATGCGTTATTCCGACAACGCTATTAACATAATTATTATCAAGCAAACATGATATATAATTCTATAAAAGTATATACAATTTCATTGTAATGGACGATAAATTGAACAGTATTTAAAAATGAAAAATGCCAAAGGATGAATACGAATGCAGAAATTATCGATGGTTATCAAATTAATGTCATTCGCGAAATACTGAGCATTTTTTACGCGTGTAAAAATCACGTTTTGAAACTGCAATTGAAAACAGGTATTCGCTGCATCTGCCGGTATTTATTACGACGAACGGTTGCGTAGTAGGTCGCCAAATGACACGCGAAAGTGATGCACGAACAGGCGCTACAATTTTAGAGCGTTCTCGAAACATTACAAAACCTCGATCCTCCATCGTTTGTAGAAATTTATGAAACGCTTAACGAGGTTTATCGAATTCTCGCACGGGCATAAATCCAAGCGGTGGTGATTTATTGCGTTTAATTTTGCAGGTATCGAACCTTAAGCGCGTGCTTTGGACAATTGCTAGGTTCGTATTTTGGCGATGATTTTACTCGCGTGTAGCTTTGAAAAAAAAAAAAAAAAAGGAATGCGAGAATTTTGTCGCTCCAATGGCATTGGATTTCAGCGCGTGACGAAAGCGACGCTTTAAAATTACCCATAACTTGCTATTACAGTCGATGAAAATGATTGTCAAATTCACATACCGATGCTTATTTGCTCTGTAATTATGGTGCACGAGAGCAAAATGAGGACGTTACATAAGATCCATCCTTGATGCGGCATAATACTGTTTATCCTATTGATTCGTAGCTAAAAATAGAAGAACAAAAAAATTATACATCATTAGTTTAATTGAAGCTCTCGGCAAAGTATACGCGACTCGGAATCCAAATGCGCCGCTCTCGGGCAACAACTCGACGCGAAATTCACGTGCTCGATCCTCCGACGTACCCTGTACGACGCGACGGTTCTCGCGTTACCCTATATCGCTATCGTGCACTCTGGCGAATTGGCAAAAATAATACGTTACGTCCTCCCGGGCAGTAGCAACTCACCAAGCCGACCATTTTCTTAGCATCCGCGCGAGCGAACGGCGAGCCGAGCAATGGAGTACCGACTGTTCTAAGGATCGAAATGACGAGCGAGGCTAGGCTTTGACGATATACCCGCTGTTGCCCCCGAGTCCCCGGCTATTTAATCGCCATCGAAAGAGAGCGAGACCGGCGACTCTTGGTGCGAATGGAAGGGAATTCGGTTGAAACGCGGATTAATCGCGGGAAGCTGAGGAGAGCATTAAGGTATTTGGATAAGGCTTGAGCTGCGCTTTAAGGAATTAATGGCCTCGCGGAGGAGTTTGATGCTAGAGCGGCGGTGGTTGCGGCGGCGGTGTTGGGGGGGGGGGGTAACAGAGATAACGAGATGCATTTACGAAACCGTACACGACTTACGATCGACTGCCAGTTTTTGTACGCGTACCGTTTATCTCGATTCATTAGAAAAGTATCTTTTTTTGTTTTCCTATGCGAACCTCGGCCACTAAAATCACTTTAGATCTATAATAAAAATTATTATATATATATATATATATAAATACTCACAAGCATATAAATATACTTGTAATAAACGGGAGCAATTTAATATTCCGCAAAGCCATTGTTTTGCCTTTCGTGAATCTCCATAATGAGCGATGTAAATTGATTTCCTTGGAACGTGGACTCTTAGAACGAAAAGCAAAGAAAGAAAGAAAAAAAATGGAGAGAGATTAGAGAATCTAGACTCTTTGATACTATTATCTTATAAGCACAATTTCGAGGTACGCATAAATTTCTAAGCTCCGGCAATTTTATTTGCATAGAGATATAATTTTCCTTTATCTTAATTGAGCTTTCCGCGGAAGGCGTAATATCCAATAAAATAGCTTTACGTTTGGAGTTAATTCATTAAGATTAGTCGTTAAATTGTCCGAGCAATAATATTAACTTCCTTTATTACTCGCTACTTATATCGAGCTGTCCAAGGGTTCTGAAGTATAATTTTTACTCAGTCGTCATTTGTAGACCCTTTGAGCATTTGCATTTCAAAAACAATTGATTCCTCATCGTCGGGCGCAGGCATTGGCGGACAACAACTCAATAATTAAAAGTGAGAAAACGCAAAAGTACGCGTGCAATACGTCGAGACCGACGATGACAGTTGTGAATCGGTTTTTTATCACCGGTAAGACTTCCTTTGCAATGATAAATCACCGCGCTTTTGCGCAGTAAGAAGCAACGAGGATGCAAAAGGTAATTCTGATTTTCGTTTTGATTCGATAATTGCCGTTCTTAGAAATCCGCGTTAGTTCGAGATTCGCCGAAATCGCAAAAGAGATTTACTAGGCTCTGGTATTATTTGTATGCCCAGTGGTAATGATAATAATAATAATAATAATAATAATAATCATAATAATAATATCTCCTTTCAGAGAATCGAATTTGACAAAAGCATTGAAGGATCTATTATGCCAAATAAAAGATACTTGCACGGCGACCGTACGAGCCAACTCAGGTGAGAGATTTTCCGTGCAAAATTTTGCCTCGGCGGCACTGTCAGTTCTCGATAAAAATCCATTATTAACCCCATAAAGTCGTTGACCGGCACGTGAAAATGATTCCTCGATGCTCTCACTTCGCATGTGACTCGACGAACGTATTTAGTACTCTGGGAAATCCATTGATAGTGACATTATACACACACATACATATATATTAAATACAATCACGCGTTTCCCATTAAAAATATTTTCCATGCTTTTTGGGTATTTTGGAATATCAGTTTCAGGGCATATCAATATCTTTAATCTTAAATATATAATGACGCGAACGGTTCCATATTATTTTCCATAGAAAGGGCAATGTATCGTTGGATCGTTATAATAAGGTCGTACAATTAAGACTATATTAGAAAATTTCAATTGTACAATTGATAGGGTGCACTCGAAAAGCGCCGCAAGACTAAGAGTAATTCCTTTCACGCGTGCTTTTAGGATCTTAATTTTTTATACGTAGCACTGAAAAATGCATTATTGGTTGCCCTCAGAGAAAAGGGGGGGAAAAAACCCGCAAATTTTGTTTGTAACTTCGAGCCCCCCTTCGTTTAGCACAAAAATTCATTGTTATGCTTCAAATATAAATCAAGCGTGTCACACGTTGGTATGAGTTGCAGAGACGACAGACAAGTGCAAGCTTATCGGAGAAACTCGAGCCAATAAAATAGTGTAAGTCAAATGAAGATCGCGGCAAAGGAGAAATGTAGAGGAGCATAGGAGGAAGCGAATAACGAATAAGAATAATAAGAATGGGAAGAAGCTCAAAGGCCGCGCCTGAAGCCAAGGATCAATGTTACATCGATGGATGCCGCTCGTGCATTTGCTAATCGGTTCGCAACTCGCTCGCTGCCGCAATTAAAAGGGCTCGCGACTTATGTTTTACCAAGGTAGAGGGCCAGAGGTAGTCTTGGGCGCAATAATGATTCGATCATCGGAGATGGGGATCGAGGCAGAATTCATAAAGGCGTCGGCGCCGGCAACGTAATTAACGCCCGAGCAATGAGCCCACGAATCGACGTCCCGGGAATCTCCGAAAGCTCGAGCTTTTCCCGGGAATCAACAGAGCTCGCATTCCTTTGAACCGGCCTCGACTTATCGGCCTTAATCGATCGACGATCGCCGCTCCACTGCATCGTCGCGCGCACGGATAAAACGTCGACCATCGACTCGCGGCATCATAATTATCGCCTTGGCCTAAGGGGCCATCGGCCGAGCATCGACGAGTGTCCCGAGCCGGAGCTTTTCCTCTTCCTCACAGCGGAGTCCCATGCGGTTGGGCATCGATGCAGTTGGCCTGCACCCTGTACCTCCGTACAATCGGAGCTGGGAGGCTGCGAGTCGCGGAGGACGGAGCCGAGAGTCAGAGGGAGAGAGGGAGAGCGAATCGATTGTTCGTCGCTCGTCGGAGGCGCGACCTCTCGATAATCGGAGGCGCCCGGCTCGTGATCCGGCCCCGGCCTCGGATCGTGCGATCGGAGCTACGAACCCTATCTATCGATATTGCCCAATCCTTGTTGAATTGGAGCGCCTCGACCCCAATGCCGGCTATGTCTCGATGTCGCCGAGCGCCGTTCTATCGGCTTTTCTCGCCCTGGTATTTGCCACTCGGCAATAATCGTTACGAGAAATACGATTGCGAGCGCGCGAGCTTCGCTTCGGACCGGGGCTACGATTTTTCTACCCTGGGATTACGGGCCGTCGCTGCCGCGCGCACTCAAACCCAACGGGCCCACGGCTGTCTTTTTTCTTTTCAATAGATCTCCCCCCCCTCTCTCTCTCTCTCTCTCTTCGTATTTGTTTTTTTTCCCTTCGCCCTTCGCACGGAGATACGCGTTAATGAAGGTTTTGCCCCTCGACGGAATTCAGCGCTCCGGCGATTAATACGATGGAATAGAAATAAAATTGAATGATAACTTACGCAATTATGTAAGGTGACTCTAGTTTCGCAATATATATATATATATATATATATGTCGCAGCAGCTATACGAATATTATTGATCTTTGAGATGCTCGGCGAGCTTAAGCGTCATTAATAGCAGGATATTCAACGATCCGCGGTAACTTTGACTCTGCTGCGAGAAAAAACAAACTCACTACTTGGCTTACTAATTGTAGTGATTAAACCGGACTCGCGAGCATGACTGATAGTCCGCTTTTTTTTAATCGAAATACTATCTATCGAATAAATATCACTAGGCCTATTATATAGACTTTTTTTCACGCCCGACCAAAAACACTTCGAGCAGTAATAACTTCTTACAAAACATGACTCACCTTCGCCTCGCAATAATTATATTCAAAATTTGACCTACAACTACAATCATGATGTTCTATCATTATAATCGATTTAACAAATTTGGTATATATATATATTTTTTTTTTTCTAATATTCCTTGTTAATATTTATATTCGATAATATAACCATGTTTAATGCTACATACGAGCTTCTGTATTATATAAATATGTACTCGATAACTGTAAGATAATTTGAAATTATTATGAATATAAAAGTTGAATAAGATTTATAATTATGTTTTTTTTTTCAAATCAAAGTTATTAACCACAATAGCACAACTATTTAATAATCATGTAAAAGATTCCTTAGCGTTATATTGCGCTGCTCTTCGTGCATTTGCATATACGCTGTTTATAAAAGCGATTGCAATTTGTGCATTCCCGAAAAAATAATCATTACGATGTACATTTTACATTTAATGTTAAGTAATTACATGTAATACGATTGACTAAATTTGCAACATTTTGATGCCTCAAACAGGATATTATTTTCAATTTAGAAAAATTCTTTCCGGTAGGTCAATACTTTGATTCCAAAAACATTTTCCTTTCTCTTTAGTATCGTATTACTGACAATTGTTGGTTTTCATATTATTCAGTGAACTTTCAAATAGAAAATGAAAACTGAAAAAATGAAAAAGTGAAGCGATGTCGCGATATAAATCAAATAAAATAGATTTTATTTATTTTTTGTTTTTAATGAAAAATAATATGCACGACAAATGATTGAAATTGTAATTTCATTAGTAAGTAATTAAAAGCATTCTTAATGCTGAATGCAAGTATTTTTAATACCAAAGCGGTGCTTTAGATTTACCGCGAGAATAATTTTCATGTTTATTATTATAAGAGGGTCACAAACGCTACCAACGATTATTCAATTTAACGATACAATTATAATCGTAGGACATTAATCGAATCTGGAAACCGAAATTACAAAAAAAAAAAGGCCGATGCAGAATTTGCTTTCAATGTATAATAAAAACGAATGATTCCATTAATATCGATGAACAAAATTAAAAAAAAAAAAAAAAAAAAACAACCAAAGTTAAGCTTGCGCAAATTACAAGTGCTAATTAGAATTGTATCGAAAAGACAATTAATAATTTGTAATACGCAATGCACTTATTTTTACCGTACCGTAATACCCCATGGTATTGTACTATTAAAACGAAGCGATAGGATGTACATTACGCGCGATAAATATAATCTATCCGATTATTATCTGGACTTCTTTTCAAAACACATCGCAATGCGTCTTAAATTATTCCAAAAATACAGATCCTCCACACCGATAATGCTTGGTATTATTATTTATCGGAGCGCGCTCGGTATCTTCCTAAGATCAAAATATTTCTAGTTTATCGAATACCTTTGGAGTTACCGAAAGCCGATCCTCCCCGGCGAGCAGGGCAACGATTCAAGAGCGCACAGGCCGACGGGGCTTTTGAATTCCCCTCCCCGAGGACCGGGGCTCTACCTTCGGTTCTCGGCCTATAGCTTCGCGAGCCCGGGACAGGATCGATTGGCTCCTGACCGTGAGGACAACGGGACTCGCGGCTTCGATAATCGTCGCTCCGATAACGATGGCGGCGTCGTCGGCTCGCGCGGCAATTTATCAAAAGCCTCCTCCTGGCCGGGCAACTGCGGAGTAGCCGCGAAGCATCGACGGGAAGCGAGGCCTCCGCGCGTAGCTGCAGATCTCGGCGAATCTCGCGGAGGCGAAGCTACGAGTGACCGAGGGACCCTTCGTCGAGGGGTGCAGGGAATCCAACGATTCTAACGCTCATGATAGAGGGGGAAAAAAAACCAGGCCCTATTTGGCTTTTGCAGCAAGGCTCCTCCCCGCCCCCCCCCACCCTCCCTTGGATCCCTGCTCGTGCGATCCCTGCTGAGCGAATCCATCCGTCCGTCTGCGAGGGGATGGATCTCCGAACCGATCGGTGCGTCCGCGCGTTAGCTCGGATCGGTATCTGGGTTACCGTGACTCGAGCTGCCCTAGTACCGATGCTCGTCCGTGGGCTGGCGGGCGGGGGGGGGCTGACTTACCGCCTAGCTGGCGCAGTGCAACCGAGACGTCGGCTGTCGCGAGGCACGCCAATATTGATCGTGCAGTGAAATTAAAGGAGGAGTCCTGGCCCGGAGTGAAACGGCTCGAGGCGAGCGAAGAGCGCGTGAGTTCGATGCACGATGTGTACTTAAGAGAGAGAGAGAGAGAGCGAGAGCGGAGAAAGTTAATTGATAATTAAATAGGGGACGATAGGCTTGACAACAGGCTCGTTAGGGCTAATGCCACGATTATGGACGAGGCCCCGTGGCTAATGGACGAGCCGGACGCCTGCCTTCCCATGAGTAAGCCTCGTAAAAGCGAACGCGACCCGAGGCCCCGCACTCGTTCTTTCCCTTCTGCTCGTCCTCCTGCTCTTCTTTTTCTCTCTCTCTCATCGATTATTGGCCGCTTCTCGCGCTATTGTATTGTGTATCTTCACGAGAGAGAGAGAGAGAGACAAAAAATAAATAAATAAATAATAAAATTAATTCGGTGATCGTTGATTTCTTGCTTAGCCGCCGACTTTTATCTATCGCCCAAAGATTATCATTATCGCATTAGCTTACGATTTCGGTACCTTTTCGACTCGAATGCCATCGTCGGCTTCGATCGTGATAAACTCGATCGCCTTTTGTTGTTTTTTTCGTTCTTAACGTAGCGCTTGAATTTTTTCAATGGTACGCATAAAAACAAACGAACGACAAGAATTGTTATTACGCGAAAGATAACACAGGTGTGTAAGTGTGTACTCGTTGTAACGCTCGTAAGAGTACGTAGATTCGATAATAATAAAAAAAAATTAAAGAAAAAAAAAAAAAACACGCTCGCCGCCTCTTCAACCGATCAACATGTAAATTCTTTCCGCAAACGTAATCGTGATTCAGAGGTTTTCCAATATTATTAAAATCGACGCGCTATTCAAATTTCACCTTCTGCTCCCGAGTCGCCTTGCTCATTACTCAGTCGCGTTGTCGTTACTGTAAGACAAAAAACACGATGAAAAAAAAATAATTGACCGGCGCTCGAGCAACGGCGGCAATTGCAGCCGACGATGGGCCGCGGAGAGGCAGTTGGCAAAAAAATTGATTCGATTTTGGCGAGGAAATGCGCGCGCGCGAGCTCGGGGCGGGCTGGGAAAAGTATTTCAACGCCCCGATGAAAAGATCCAAGGATCGAGCTCAATTGGTGCAAGTAAGCGATCTCTTACCGTGAGAAGCGAGGGCGAACTTTGGCGAATGGTTCTCGATGGTGGCGACTGCCGCCGCCGCCGCTGCTGCTGGTCGCTTATGATAACAGCAGCAACATTAACAACAACGACAACGTCGAGGATCTTGGGCTGGGCTCGACGCGTATTTCTTCGAGCGCTCGACGGGAGCGGCCGATCGTAAAGCCAGAGGTTGAATCGCGAAACTGCGCTCGGTAAGTGACCAAGGAAAGGTAAGCGGGCCACGCAGGCAAGTAAGCGACCATGTCGAAGAGCCGATGGGAATCGAGCCTCGGTTGGGTATTAGCCGCGCCGTGTAATTAGCCCACAGGCCATAAATAATTGAATCGAATTGTCGCCAAAGCGTAGGGGCCGCCGCTTTTCCTCGGCATTAGCCGCACTCCGGTCGGTCGGGGAGGATTATTTTTCTTAAAAGAGAAGAAGAAAAAAAAACAACAACGACGACGACAGCGGCGGCAAAAACTATACCGGTACCATTGAACCGGGCATAAATATCGCCTACGTGCGCATTCGCCTCCTCGGTATAAGATCCGTCCCCTTGGGTGGGCAATAGTTTGGAAAATGAAGCGATGCGATGCCGAGGGCAAAGGGGTTGAGGCCGACCTGATTCCTAAAGGTCCGTTGTGAAATATTTAAACGAGCCAGCTGAAGAATACCCAATGACTTGGCGCTGCGAAAGTATCCAGCCAATGGAATATTTATTGGCAGGGCAGACAAGCGAGAATCAAAGTTGAGAATCGAGGGGTCGCGCGAGCCAGGGCCTCGATATTGCGAATGGCGGATTTCTCTTCGCGGGTGAAAGTTCATAAAATATTTGGGGGGGGGGAGGCGGGGAATCCGTGAGCCCTCAGCTGCACGAAATATTACCCGAGTTAAGGCGAGACCCTCGCATTGGCCTGTGGGCACTGCGTCAAAGATCATTTCTAATCGTATGCGTTTGCTCTTCCATGCCGCTCCCTTTGTGCACTTGCATCGGCTCGCTCGTTGACCTGCTCGTAGATATAATAACGAAAGAACTGATCTAAGTAAATCAGGCCGAATGAAAGGGGGCCATTGGATGAATTTTTACTGACAGCTTCAAACTATTTCGATAAAATAAAAATGAGCCACTTACCTCCTGCAGAGTCTTGATCAATCGTATTATCGACTAATGCCAATATAAATCGTCATTGGTAGATGTTGCAAAGCCTTGTGTGGTTTTACAGATTCATCTTCCTTTTAGGATTATAATAATTAAGCTGTGCCACTTCCGGTTTGCCTTTTACTTACAAATGCATCATACAAATGAGCCGAGCGTTAGAATCGGGACAACAATTTTTATCATTTTCCCGCGCCCAATTCTTGTACAGTGATCTCATTTCTGCGCCTCGTTACCTTTCAAAAATTCCCATCCCATCCCGGTAATTAAACAATTCGATCCGGTATTATATTAATAATAATAATATATATATATATATATATATAATAAAGCTTGTATAAAACGTACATACGTTATAAATTGGCTCGCTTCAAGATCAAATTATTTTAGATACACGATCTATCTTTTGTTATTAAAGCAATTTAAATAGAGACCATTGGGCAATCGAATATTCTCTGCGCCCTTAAAAATAACGCACCTGCAATCCAAGTGAAAAGTATCATCGATTTACCGCAAGCTCGGACAAATGCAAAACTCCGAAACGCAACCATTTTCGCAGTGTATAAACAATGTAGAGCTGGATAAGTCGATTGATTTCCATCGCACCTATTGTCGCTATCTACAGCGTTGTGACACATTTTCCGTCTCGTTCTAAGACTTACACAAAATTGTACGTAGCCTTTACTCCTCAATGTGTTATTGTTTGCTCGATAATTCGTCAGCTTTAGAACGATAATCGGTAATGTTATTATTGGCCCGACTGCCCGATTTTCTTTGGCGCACAAATACAACAAATCCACGTTTATCATTTTATCGTAAGATCCATCATTTCGCCCGATTATTATCGGCAGTATTACTTTCAAACAAACCGTAGTGCCTTTATTACCCAATGGCCTGCGTAATAAATTTTGGTTGAACCCTTCGAAGGGCGTTTTATACGCTTGATAATCCCCTTTACAAGGATCGACGATTCAGTGCTGATGCAATAAAAGCAAATTTTAACCCGAGCTACGCCAGGAAATATTCGTCGAGTGCGCTTTCGCTGGATTTTAATGCCGCGTGCCCTACGCGACTGATTAATATTATTAATTGCGGCGTTAAAACGTCTGGGCATAAACATTAATCCCCCCCCCCCCGAACATCGAGAGAGTAGAATTTCAACCAGGCGGAAAGCGTTCGGGATTCTTGCTTTGGCATTTTACTACGTTCCGAATACAGTTATTGTTTGCCAACATTTTAACGATATTTGGATGCTTTTTTCTTTCTTTCTCCCCCCCCCCCGTTGCAATGAGAATTTCGCTGAGAGAGCCCGAAGCCCTCGTCGAATTAAAAAAAAAAAACAACAAAAAAAAAATTACAAAAGCGCTTGAGCAACGTCCGACGCATTGCGTAATGCCGAAAAAAAAAAAAAAAAATGAACGAGCTTGGGGCAAAAATCAATACGCATGGAGATGAGGTGGTAAAAATAATTGACGCGTGCCAAAGTTTTTATTTATAAATCCATACACAACTTAAAAGGAATGTTCTTTATTGTTAAACTCACAAAACTGCTGACCTATATACAAGAAGCCTTTTTGAGATGATGCTTTGTTTTAATGCGCATTAATATTTATATTTCTTATCCGTACCTGCGAGTCAATCCCAAGTGCACGATTTGTTATTAATTCACTTTCTCTTAAGAGCCGACCGACAGCCGAGCGAAGAAATTAATACAACTGCCGATTCGATTATGGGTAAGAATTAATGGCTACGATGGAATTAGAAGACCGAGGACTTATTAGGATTAATGTTATTAAGTGTATAAGGCATTTGATAAAATTAATGGTAAAATGCATTTCTAATGGGTCGAGCTAAAGGAATTTGCTACTAATGTTAAAAAAATTGAGATCGGTCGATTGGAACTCTTTCAAATAATACAAATATAGAAACCCTTTTTTTTTTATGAGAATTATATTTAATATTACACTGCCGGTTATCTTACGCTACTTAGTGCCTAATCGAAAAATAGTTTGTGCCCATTGATAACCAATTGAAGAAATATTTGAATATATATATTTAAAAGATTTATTTTATAAGAAATAATTTAATACTCGGAAATTCTTGACTACCTGTTGTTTAGTGATCGATAATTACGATTGCGTATTATTATTATACGTAGCTAATGAAACTTTTAAAGAAATACATCTCAAATAATGCATTGAATTTGATACTGAGATGTTTTGCATTAAAATATTGGAATATGAAATCTACACGGTGACAATTACCACTAGCGAATGAGTTATAAAATCGTAATTGAATTTCATCGTACATATTGATTTAGATCAATTCATTGAATTATAAAATACTTCATTGCGATCGAATCTTTCGATGCTAATAGGCTTTTAAAATCTGCACAAAACAAAAGTCTATTATTAGTATCGTTAAAGTAATTATTATTATTATTATTATTATTATTATTATTATTATTATTATTACAATTATAATAATTCACTAGTTTCAGTCTGTATGGACAGAATTTCAATTTATAGCATCGGCAATTGAAGCATTTAATATTTCTTACAAATAACATAATAACACAAAATGATATATTAATGGCAGCAAAAGATTAATACGCATAAAAGATATAATATTTTTCACAACGACAATAAGGGCGATTAGAATCTGAAGTTAAATCTTAATTAGCAAGAACAATAATTTTTTTTATAAAAGTAAAAAACGGGTTTGATATAACTATAATTTGAATTTCATGCAGCGCTCAAAAATTGCAGCTTCAGTAAATGCATATGAAAACTCATGCTATAAGTTAAGAGTTTAATAACAATGTAAAGATTTTCATTTTTTTTCTTAATGAAAATACGATCTATTTTTTAATTATAAATTTTTAAAAAAATTAAAATTTAAAAAATTTTTTTTTTCAAAATAGAATCAATACATTTTTTACATAAAGTTCATTATACGTCTATATAAAGTATCACATTATTTATTAATTGAAAATGTTGATTGATTTACTTTTAAGTGTGTAAAAGTAATGATAAAAAAAATTTGTCTCTGTTTATTATGTATATAACATGAGGGCAAAAAGGAATTCCTTAAATTTTGATATAATTTTATATAACAAGTATTATTTTTTTTTAAACAGTTCGTCAATTAGAATAAATTAAAATATATTAAATAAATATAAGATATAAGCCAAAAGATAAATCACAAAATTGTATTTGTTTAAAATTAGATCCTTCAATTTATATCTTATTTATCTGTAATACACGACACATTATGTGCATATTTCACTCGTTCATTCAAACATCAACAAAAACCGCTACTCTTTGATAGAAGAATTAATATTCCTTCCGCTCAAATGGCTTAATATTCAACACAGTGGCATGATTTGTAAATAAAAAATTTCTTCTTAACAATGCAGTATTGTTTTACTATAATCACGAAGAAGAGTAATCCAATTGAACGGTTAATTGTCTGACTCCAGCTGCTTGAAATATCATTTGCGTATGAGCAATAACGTATTTAGGATCAACAGTCCTTGCCACTTCCAATTTCATACATCCTACATAAATGTCTGAGCACAAGGTCCAAAAATGTGGATCTTGAACACTATAAACACCAGCCAGCTGAGTGACTTTATTATAACACTGAGGCAAAACGTGATCTAATGCTTTAGGTTGTCTTTGCATAAGAATAATAATAGACTCTTTCAAAAGAGGTAAAACACTTAAAAATATTAAAACTGCAATGAACATAGAGCAAATTGGGTCAGCTATCATCCAACCAAACATTTGCATCAGTACAGCAGAAACGATCACTCCAAAAGATCCAAGAGTATCCGCCAATATGTGTAGAAAAACGCCTTTCATTATTTGTGAATTTCCAGAACTTCCGTGCGAGTGATCGACTTCGATCGAATGCTGATTATGGGAATGAGTGTGATTTCCATGGGAGTGCGAATGTCCGTGGCCACTTCCGTTATTATAACTATGATCTTGACCATGCCCATGGCTGTGGCCATGGCTGTGTCCGTGGCTATGTCCGTGGCTGTGTCCATGACTGTGCCCGTGTCCACACTCGCCTCCATGGCCATGATTAAAAGCATAAATTCCTACTAAGTTAACTAGAAGACCTAACACAGAGATTAAAAACAGTCTCTCGTGCTTCACCTCTGGAGGTTCGATAGCCCTCTCTACAGCCTCTGACATTATAAAAAATGCAATAAAAACTAAAAACAGTCCATTAACCATACCGGCGAGTACTTCTGCCCTAACGTATCCATAAGAATATCGTTCGTTAGCTCGCCATTTGGTAATTACGGATGCCGCTAATCCAGCAATTAATCCAGTACAATCGAAGAACATGTGAAAACTATCCGATATTAATCCTAAGCTGTTGGTCCATACTCCGTACATGAGCTCGACGAATGCAAAAGTGAAGTTCAATAGAAGGAAGAGAAATAAATTTCTAATGGTCTTATCGGACCAGATAAGTCGTTTCCATCCTAGGATTTTTTCCTTTATCCTAAAGACGATACTCGGCGAGTCCTTGTGTGTTAAAGGAAGCATTTTTATTGTATAACTGTCACTTCATTTACATAGAGATACCTGTATAAAATAAGAACGATATTTATTAATTAAACACGTATTTTATGTCACATGATAATATGTACAGTATATCCTTTAAGCTCTGTGCAAATAAAATAAGGCATTTGTCACGGGAATCGATATTACAATTATACCTTATTACAGACTCGTAACTATTGTCAACTATAAATCAGTCGTTCCAAGGGATCCGAAGCTTTGCTTCAATGATAATTGTGCACCTTATGCCAGCGTGCTTTAGTTATGAGATAATTGACCATTATAAGGAAAAAAGAAAAGCCAAGTGGGACGGGCAAGGCCCGTGCCTTCGAAAGCAAAATCAAGGGGATTCCTTCGGGCGCGGAGGCTTTTCCAAGCCTACGGCATCGGGCAAATGAATGATTTTGATTTTTATTCAACGACAATGTAATTGCATTGGAGCTGCCTCTTGTTAATGCACGCACACGCGCGCGCGCGCGCGCACACAGACGCAGGGGTCGACGGAACGTAACGAAATGACACGTCCGCATGAACCGACGAGGTTAGGCGCGGAGTCTTGTCAAATTGTAAATAAAGCACTCACCAAGGTATCGTTTGGACAGAGCCGCAGTTTTGGGTATTTATTTTGACTAGTGGGATTTTAAATTGTCGCTAAGCTTACACTAAATACATATTAGTCAATTAATAATAAATACTGTCATTGCACCCGTGCGACAGAGGCTGGTATCGAGTACGCCATCGCCTAATTGCACACGCTTACAATACAACGTTGCCATATAGCGGCAATGGTATTACGGTATCGCAATTAATCGTAGTTTAATGTACACCTATTTATACATATATACATATATATATATATATATATATATAAATATTTGTATGCATAGATAAATATTATACGAATATACCTGCCGGAGTTCCAATGGGTTGTGACAATTGTTAAAGCGTAATGACGCGCTTCAAAGATTTTTCATTCTACAAGGAATAGGCTTAATCTCGCGGATCAAGCCGATCAAGTGTAACGCTACTTGAAATTTTTAATCACCAAACCCAATTCACCTCTCCTCTGGCTTTACGCTCGGTGCGCAAATGGATCATTAGATTGTTTCATTAGTTGAAAGCTTAAAAAGTAAACAATCTCTTGTGGGCAATCGCTTATGCTGAGCATTGGAGTGCGATACAAATTTACTTTGAATTCATTGATACTTAATTTCTAGTTCCTGTAAAACTTTTTTTTTAATCGTTCGGCATATTGTTTACAAATAATAAATGCGCTCTTTTTTGCTTTTGTCAGCGTACTTTTGCAAATCTTACTTTCGTAACTCCTACAGTCTTGTCGAATAACCCATGAATGTATTGTTGATTACAAAATTGTAACTATTTTTTACAATTGCTAATAAATATTGCTTTGAAATGAAAAGAAAAAAGTTTTATTTTAATGAGCAGAATCATTTTTATGATTTACAGTAGATTCAATTCAATTGTAAATATATAAATTAGTCTTATAATTAAATATTGTTCGAGCATACAAATTGATGTATATTTAAAATGCATACTTCAATAAATTAAGCACATTGTAAGGGTTCAAAGAACTCACCGTATGCATTAAAATTCGGATAGATATTAATGTTAATTTTGTATGCGTAAAATTTACGCGAATGTCAATTTGAATGATATTTGAACTGGGAATGAATGATTTTTTTAAAAACAGAATGCAATTTTGACTAACGTAGTATAACACTGTATAAAATTAATATGGCGGATTAAGTGCTTCCTGGTTCCTTTCCAAGTGGACTTCCACCATGGTGAGTTGAGTTATAAAGTATTATCATAAATACTATTTTTACGCTTCTTCCTTCGTGGACTATCCTAAAATCAATGGTCGATTCAATCTTGAAATTAATTATTGACGTTACCAATTATTATTTGCTTTTATGAAAAATTAAGAAGGTTTCATCTTTCATAGATAGTAGCACATGGCTAACTATCATGTTTATCAAAATATTCTCATTCGTGTCAAAATTTTGATCAACTGATGCAAATGATTCGTGAAAATCACGTTTACAAGTCCTCTATAGTATTTTTCAAATATTAAGGTAAAAGTTATTTTATTGCATTATTCTTGAACCCAACCTATAAGCTGAACAAACTGTTTATTAAAATTAACGTCGGGATTAATAAGAAAAAAAAACCGTTATAATTAACTATTGCTAGCTGAATTCTTTAAATTTACAACATTTATTTATCCTGTATTTGTTCACAGCCGCCAAAAAAAGATACAAAGGGTTCTTCTAAACAACCTCAAAAGACTCAGAAGAAAAAAGAAGGAGGATCGGGTGGCAAAGCGAAAAAGAAGGTATATTCGTACTTATTTGATATTTGTCTCATTAATTTTATCCCAAAATTATAAATTAAATTTTTATTCAATGATGATCATTATTATCCTGAAAATTGTGTAGGCTAAAACCTGATTTAATGAGACTGACAATACTTAAACATTTTATTTAAGGTTATCCGTTCGTAATGTTTTACTCACTGTGCATTATTTAAATTTGCAGAAGTGGTCCAAAGGAAAAGTACGCGATAAGTTAAATAATCAAGTGTTATTTGATCTAAGCACGTACGACAAGTTATTGAGAGAAGTATACACTTACAAATTGATTACCCCTTCAATCGTCAGCGAAAGATTAAAGATTCGTGGATCTCTGGCCAGAAGAGCCTTGATCGAACTTCAACAAAAAGGACTGATTAAGCAAGTGGTCCAACATCATGCTCAACTTATTTACACCCGAGCTACAAAGGGTGACGATCCTGCCACATAAGAACCCTTAAATGTATATTGATTTAATAAAAAACAATTAAAAATTATTTTCTCAAAATTTATTACATCGAATGGATTATTGTATGTACATTGTAAAGATAATTCTCAACGAATCTCTACCAAGGTTTATATATTTTACAATTGATGGAGAGAGAGAGAGGGAAAATTCAATTCAATTTTAAAACAATTGTTGGAAGTGTTTGGAAGGGCGAAAGTGAGGCTATTGAAACGTTACAAAGTTTTCCCAGTAGTTCAGTAACATGTTTCATTTGTTTACAAAATGATGACAGTTTTTAATTTAAATTTGATGGATAATTCCCGTTCACTTTTCGTAATCATTGAGTGAGGGCTGAAATTAAAGCCTGAACTAAATTTTTGTACAATTTGGTAAAATGTTCCGATAACATTATGGTCCGGAATTTTAACTTAAATATTTCACAAGTATATTTATAATTAACGAGTATAAACTATAAACAAGAGGCAAGAGGTTAAAGGAGTCGTATCAAGTAAAATTTTCTTCAATTCCCGATGAGTAATCACCTCTGTTATGGCCACACAACTCGTCCCTCGAAATTCTGAAATGCATGCTCTTAAGCAACGTGGATATGTTATTGGCAAAAAAATTGGACAGGTTATTTTGTTAAAGTAACTAGCAACCCTGGCGCCCACTAGATACCCACCACGAAAAGTCGATGGTCAACGTTGGTTATTCGTGAAATTAAACCAAAAAAAAAAAAAAAAAAAAAAAAAAAAAAAATAATACCTCAAAAGAATCCAACCGTTAACGATATTTGCAAAGCCCCAGCGACCGTAAATCGCGATTAACTTAAGCGTTGCCTTGCTAATGAAAAATCATTGCTCAAAGCTCGCACGTATATTAGACCGCTGCTTAAAATTAACGTTCCTCGATCCTACGGGGCGGACGAAATCTTTGCAACGGCAAACTTCGTTAAAGCGTGGGCTAAATTAATTACTCTGCTTTGCGATACCGTTCGCTATTTTGAGCCTTTGTTTTTACACTTATTGCGGTGCGCAATGTAATTGCAATCGCGGCAAATTTAAGCCCACGTCGCGAGACGATTGCGAGTGACAAAAATTAAAATGACGATTAATTGCCGACGGGCTTCTTTCATTTCAATCAATAGTGAAGATCTTATTCTCGCGAGCCGTTAATGTCGCGCGTTTATATTCTTAAGCTTCTTAATTCGACGATGAATATATAACTACGAACTTTTCCAAGATCCGAGGCTTTTGCGCGCACTTAAAGTAGCGCGTGATCGTCAAAAAAACGGCCGCTGCTCGCCGACTAACCCATTCATCTGAATTAATTTTAAACGATTGAGCTCTTCTTCGCGCCTGCGGTTCTTCAAATAAGAATCCGAAGGACAACGAGTGCATCGAATCGTTGAGGAAATAAAAAATCCATGGCTTTGCTCGAAACGGTTAGGATTTAAAAATTGCCCTCAATATTGAAAAACGTTTGGCCAAGAACAAAGTTTCTCGAGCTACGTCGCTCAATAATATCAAGTCGGCTCGTAAATTAAAATTTTTTACAATATATATATACATACATAAGAAAGATGCATTTACCGCTTTTAACGCCCTTATAAATTAACTCGTGAAATTAATGGTTTTCGTAGTTTTTTTTTTTTTTTTTTTTTCAGATGAATGCGAAATAAATTACGCACTTTACGAGGTCATTAGTAAGACTCTGCTAGCGCACCATTAACATTAATAACTAATCGTAATCAATTGCATAAAAAAAAAAAAAAAACAGGGAACGCACGCTGTGGTGCACTTGGCGGAATTCAACGATGGCACTAGTTCGAAGAAGCTGAGACTGGCCTGCAAGATTTTCGACAAAAAAAAGGCTCCCAACGACTTTCTAAACACGTTTTTCCCAAGGGAGCTTGAGATCCTGACGAAAATCGAGAACCCGCACATTATTCAGGTGCGGTTGCCCTTACGCTTAATCCTTTGTAAACGGGCGGGCGATGAAAACACATTGCAAAGCGGAGATGGCTCTCCGTTGTCCAATTTATCGAGTCAATAATAATAATAACAACAATAATGATTAAGCCGTTGCGAGCAACCGCGGACGATGGCTCGCAAGCCGGCAAATTAATTTTAATCCCAAAGTCAAAAAAGTCGTAAAAGTAGATGAGAATCCTTGGGATCGAGGGAGGATTCCGATTAGGGAGTGAGAAGAGCCTCGCTCGGCGCAAAAGTCAACAATGTATTTTCGTCGCAAAGAAAAATCCACCGCTAGGCGACAATAACGACAATAACGATCGCCGAACGCTTGGCCAGGTCCACAGTATCCTGCAGAGGGGACCCAGGGTCTTCATTTTCATGGGCTACGCTGAGAACGGCGACCTCCTGGACTTCATACTGCGCACGGGCCCCATACCGGAGCAGCAGTCGAAGCTCTGGTTCTGGCAGATGTCCTCGGGGCTCCAGTACCTCCACAAGATGAACATAGCCCACCGCGACCTGAAGTGCGAGAACATCCTACTGTCGAGGAAGTTCCACGTCAAGCTCGCGGACTTCGGCTTCGCCCGCTACTGCGTCAACGAGGACGGCCGCAGGGTCCTGAGCCAGACCTACTGCGGATCGGCGGCCTACGCCGCGCCCGAGGTCGTCGCCGGCATACCCTACAATCCCAAGCTGGCCGACGTCTGGTCCCTCGGCGTCATACTGTACATAATGCTCAACGCCGTCATGCCCTTCAATCTGCGCAGGAACAAAATACTCAAGGACCAGATGAGCAAGAACTGGACCTTTCAGCCGCACGTGCGCGACTCCGTCTCCGCCCTGGCGAGGAACATCGTCGAGCAGATACTCGAGCCCGACATAACCCTACGGCTGACCGTCAACAGGATACTCGCCCACGAGTGGATACGCAAGAAGGACAAGGGCTGCAACTCCGACAGGCTCGTAAGGTCGGCGCCCGCCGCCCAGCCGAACCCTTCCAAGGTCGTCTGCTAAATTTAACGACGCCGACGCTCGGCCACCACGGCTCCGATGGCAATCAATTCGACACTGAACGCGCTGTTCTTTTTTCAAATTCTAACTCTTTATTATAAAAAAAAAAAAAAAAAAAATTATTTATAATAGACGCTCTGTAAATCCTTCTTTTTTCACTTTTCCTTTTTTTTTTTTTTTTTTTTTTTTTTTTTTTTTTTTTTTTAACAAAACATTAAAGAGACAATTTTCAGCCGTAAATTAATTTATCGTACAACTACGTCCTAAATTAATGTACAAAACTATAATTTTTGGTTATACTTATAGGTACATGAATAATATTGTGTAAGATATCGCGCGCATACAGAATTATATGTGTATATATATATATATATATATGTATATGTATATATGTATATAAGTATGCGTCATTTTGTTTTCTTTTTTATTATATAATATATATATATATATATATAATTTACATTAAAAATAAAACATAATTTACATCGTCTTTGATATACTTTCACTTTACTGTCAGTCGGAATCACTCTACATAGCACCATCCAACGAATTTGTCAACAATATAAATTTTCAGCATAAAGTAATGGACTATCGCTACCTAAGTTATATAATAGCTTCGGTATAAAATCGTTGTGATTACAATCGTTGTGATTACATGAGGAGAAGTATTGATAATCGTTCGAGAAAATCGGTAAGAACGGAATTTCCAACTATGCGCTTAATTCGCGAGTTGTTGCGTGCTTGTTTGCTCGTCCACTTGTCTTTCGTCGACAAAATTTTTATCGAAACAAATGTCCCTCCGTGGTCCGAATAATAATGCTTTGAATTATTACCATTAATTTTACGCGGAGTCGAAAGATTTTTATTCTCGTTTTACTAGGCACTTAACAATTCAAGAAAGAATTCATTTTGTTCGCATCCCTTCTATTTTGATTCACTTTTGTTTTGTTTTTGTTTTTGTTTTTTTTTTGTTTTGCTGCTTCTCAAACGCCGTAAAAAAATAAAATTATTCAATGTAAACGTTAATATAGTAAAAAGTTTATATTATATAATAATGTACGATAAAACAATCTGTGTATGTACAAGGAAAATTCGAAGATCTTCTCATAATCTTAAGAGCTACTTTGAAAACTTTCAATATTTATAAAAATTGATTAGAATTTTTTTTTTTTTCCATTTTTCTTTTCGCTTGTAATGATATTTTTTTTTTTTTTTTTTTTATCGCGTATTGCATGATCGTCGATTCGATTTAGATTGGAACCTCCAATCGGTTACTCAATCCCAGCCACCTGTCAATTTGTGAAACATCTCCTCGTTCAGGGTTTGATTAGCCTCCTTCGAGCGCATCGATAAAAATATGTACCCGCCGATGAACTCGTGGACGACTTTGCAATCGGCCGACTGGCATTCGAATACAATGTTCTCTTCCTCGAATTGTACCATCATGTGCTTGACCTCCCAGTTGACATTCCAAGCCTACGAGCCAAGCAGAGCAAAGTTTAATCGACAAATTAATAATGAGCCAAGGGCCGCGGCTCTTATCGTTAAGAATCATCGACAGCGATCTGAGAAGGGGGCGCCAATGGCCGCCCGAGTCCCAACCTTCATCGTATTGTATCTCCAAGTCTTCAGGTGGTCCCCGTTGTGGAGATCCATTCGCATGAGCCTGTTGCTGGCTATGCCCAATAGCTCGTCTTTATTTTTTCCAGTAAATCGAACGACGAATAAGGAAATGCCGTAGTCCGGCAGGGATTGCCATGCCTTTATGTAATTCAGCTTGGCCTCGATCAATGGCAGATCTTTGACATTCGCGTGAGAATCCAGAATGCGTTGAATCAACTGAAAGTGTATTTTGCACAATTAGCCTCGCGCGCGCGCTCGTACATCGTACCTCTCGCAACGATGACACAAGCGACGACGACCAGTTTTATTGCGCAACGTTGCGATTATCGTTCGAAAGGCAATGCATTTTTTCTTTCTTTCTTTCTTTTTCCTTCATTTTTTCCTTCGTTTGCCGTGCGGCCCCCCCCCACGCCCTCCGGGCACAACACTCACCTTGCCCTTGAATTTCTTGGCGAATCTCGGGGCGACGTAGTCCTCCGGCACGATGTCCCCGAGGGAATTGGGATTGATGGCGGCCGCGGGTATGGGCCTCTGCAGCTGGAGAAACGATATGATCCCGTTGACCTCGCTCTCGTAAGAGGCGTCGGCAAGGGTGCGGCCCTTGGCCGCGAGTCTGCACGCGGCCATCCATTTGGCGTACTGCTGCTCCTGTAACGGAGAAGGAGAGGGGCGGGCGGTCCCTCGGTCAAGAGAGCCGTTAAACGCGGGGCCGGCTCCCGAGAGCCTGGAAAGGCAGAGAGGCCTGCCGCTGCCGCTGCCGCTGCTCGTTCGATGGCTAAATGGAGCCAAGGCCGAGCAGGCCGCCGCTCAACTGGCGAGGCCAGCGATCGGGCCTCGGGGGATCGGGCCGGAGCCCGGCTGGCCGAGCTCGCGAGAGCGCTGGTGCAGGCCCCCGAGGGCTTTGCGACGCGCGCCCGGGCGCGATTGAAATCTCGAGCTCGAGCTTTTTTTTATTTATTTTTTTTTTTTTTTCGTGGCTTCGTTGTATTTACGCGAGAGCCCGGCCAGGCGGGGCAGGCAGGCAGGCAGGCAAAGGGAAAACGATGGCACACCAACCGAATCGCATCTGATCAACATCTCGGTCATGCCCTCGGCGCTGGAGACCTCGAGCCTGATGCCGTAGCGGCCTTGGGAGAGGTGGACCTCCGGGGTGACCTCGCAGCCCCTGAGGTTGACGACGTAGACCGGGCCCTCGGAGCTGTTAGAGTCCTCGCGGCTCTTGTAGAACTTGAGCTGGAGGTCCCGGCAGGTGATCCAGTAGCGCTTGAAGGTCTTCAAAGTGAAGCGCTTCGGCTTGAAGAAGCGCAGGTAGTCGCAGAGCTCGGGCACCTGGGTTATGTCGCTCGGCCCGCTGTTCAAGCTGCTGCCCTCGAGGCTCACCTGGAGATCCGTCAGGGCGGCGTCGATGTCGTCCTCCGCCAGGAGCTGCGAGCCGTTGCTCTCGTAGCTCGTCTGGGGCAGGCCCGCCTGCAGATTGACCTGCACCTGAGGAAATGGACCAACAGCGCCAGCTTGTAGGAGCGAGCTCTCTTGACAGCCGATCGAGGGGGGGGTTGGGGGTTATGCACTCCTTCACGCACCTGCAGGGCGGCGAACATGAGCATCTCGTCGACGGTGCAATCGATCTCCTCGGTCAGGAGCTGCCACTTGGCCTGCTCGTAGATCATGTTTATCCTGACGGCGTCGATCTTTGGATTGAGATCGTAAAACGAGTAGAACTTAAATCTGAGTCTCAGGGTGTCGTATTCGCGGATGGACTGCTCCATTATGGAGAGGGAGGAGTCGAGCCAGGCGACGTTCATGCGGGCGCGCTCCACCAGGTTCTTCGGCCGCAGGATCTTGGAGCGCACGTCGGGCGAGACGGAGGAGGGACTCTGGACCAGCAGCTCGCTCAGGCCCCCGTTGAGGGTCTCGAGGCTCATCGTGCTGTTGTTGGCGTTGAAGGAGCCCGTGCTCCCGAAGTCTATGGCGTTGTTCCGCTTCCAGGTGCCGGTGTGCTGAAACACAGGTAGCGCGAGGCGTCTTTTGGCGTCGCGTGCTCGCCGCCCCCCCCCGTATCCTCCCTCCCTCCCTCCCGAGCAGCGCTCGGCCGCGCGCAAACCCACGGATCCCCTTTCCCGGGACGAGGGGGGAGGAGGCCGCAACCCCCCCCCCACCCGCGTTGCTTTATCGGGCCTACGGGACGGGCCGGTCTCGAGCGGGGCCCGCTGTCGGGGCCTCCTTCGTCGGGCTAGGCGTAACGAGACGACGAGCCGGGCCCGGCCGTCCGCCCGATAAAGCAACGGGCGCAAGACCGACGGCTCGGCGCGCGTAACTCGTAACGCGCGCACCTCGATCGTCCCGTTATAAAATAACTCCGTCGGGAATTCCGCGAGGCGAGCGAGCGAGCGAGCTGGCGACGGACATTCCCGTGGTTTCGGAGGAAAAAACCGATTGTCATTGAGGTTGGGAGGAGAGAGAGAGAGAGAGAGGAATGCGCCCACGAATCGCGGCCGTTCTCATTCGTCGCGATGGAGCGAGGCGCGCTCCGCAGTACTCGAGCTTCCGGGGCTCCCGGGCCCGCGCGCCATTTGCATCGGGGGCAATTACGTCGTCGGCCGGCCCCTTTTCGTCGGCCTTTACCAACAGTCGGGAAAATCGTCGGCCGAACGAGGACCGGGGCGAGCCGCCCCCCTGCTGCCGAGCGATGGGGATGATCCCTCGCGAAATCGAGGGGCCACACCGTCGGCCGCTCTCGGCTCACCTATTCCAGGAAAATATGGACGGCTCTCTCTCTCTCCCTCCCTCCCTGGCCTCCTCTCTGGCCCTCGACGATGAGCCAGGAGGGCGGCGTCGGCGGGGGGAGGCACTCACCGTGACGGGGGAGCTGATGGGCGTGCTGCGATTGTTTTTGTGATAGTTCGGCGTGACCGGGGCGCATATGAAGGGACTCGACTGGTCGAGGCTCCCGGTCGAGCCCTGGGGGCTCCTCGTCGCCGGTATGAAGGTGTTGGTGTCCGAGGCCAGGTGATAGCCGTTCCTCTGACCGTCGCCCTTCTTCTTGGCGGGCAGGTCCTTCAGATTGTAGTTGAGGTGGCTGTGCTCCAGGGGCTTGCAAAAGGACAGCTCCTCCGGGTGTCTGATGCCTGCGGAGCGATCGAGCCGTTAGGGGCGGGGGAGCCTCCGCGGGGGCGACAAATGGCCAAAGCAGAAGTGCCTCGGCTCGCGTCGGGAGCGAGGCCAGCCAGGTGTCGGGACGCGCCCGATCGTGAATAAACTGGAGCAATTGGACGGAGGGGGTGGGGAGAAAGAAAGAGAAAAAGAAGAAAAACAAATAGCAACGGGGAGGACGAGAATAGACGTTAGCTTTTATAATTGATTAAAATTAAATGACCTAGTTCCTTGCACAAATTTATGACCGCGTTGAATGTCTTGACGGAGAAATCGACCCGACAGTCGAGGTATCGCATGTCTGGCAGCTGGACTTTCAGCGTCTTGTGCATCGGCGTGAAGTGAAGAATGGCATCGGCCGCCACGCAATATTGATCTAGAGTGCTCCTCGTCCTGGTGAGCCAGTGATTGCGCGCGGGCCACCACAGGGCGTGATCCGACCAGTCCATCGCTATGTCTGCAAAAAATGAGAGATATCAAACGCGTTTTCATTGGGCTTCTGGTATGCCTCACCGGGGGGCGGGGCGGGGCGGGGGGAGAGGCCCTACGCCGTGCGAAATCGTCTGTCTTTCGTCTCGTCCTCCGCGCCCCGCCCGACCCGCGATCTCAATCCTAGATCTACCTTATTTAGATTCTCATTTCGATAAGCGATCGCCGCGCCGGAGGCCCCGTCGTCGCTTGGCCTTTTATTTAATTTGCCTCTACCTTTTTTTTTTTTGTAATCTCTTCTCTTGCCTCCTCCCCCCCCCCTCCTGCCTCCACCCTTGCTCGGCCCACGCTTCTTCTTTCCACCTCGGCGCGGCGAGCTACCGTCGAGGAAGCTTCATGGATCATTGTATCGGACGAGCGTTGCGAATTCGCTCACGGGACTCCTCGTTGATAATCGGCGGCGGGGAGGGGGGGGGGAAAAGCCTCGACGCGGCCCTAGAACGGCGAGGGGGGGGGACGGTTTCACGGATCGTTTGCGATCCCTGCTCTGGTTTCTCCATTCAAATCTAGACAATGAGGCAGCCAACGAAGCTTCCATTATGATCCGGGGCTGTGATTTTTAAGGCAATCGGTATCTACCCACTTCCTCCTACTCCTACCCCCTCCCGTCCCTTCCAAACGCCCACCGGCCCAACGAGAGCGGCGTAAATTTAAAAATGAACAATGGAAAAAGACAGGGAAAATTCTTCTGCCATCGGGAGACATGAATTGTCAAAGTTGTTTCTATCGAATACCTACGAATCGATTAAATGCGCGTTTGTTTTCTGCACTCAATTTAAATTTAGAACCGTTGTTCCGATATTAAAAACACGCGCTTCTTCCTCCACAGCAGGAGGCGAGTAAGTTTACAGAAGCAACTGAAAATATCGATGCTCCATTATACGCTCAAGAGCTTTAAAGCTTGTTTATTCTTGCATACGATTATTAAGCCATTGGATAAATCAAATTCGGCTGAAGTGGAAGCACACGCACCAAAAGTCCTATTCTGAACGAAATTTTCGCTAGAAGGCCCGCAGCTTGGATACGGCGAGGGCGCCTTTTTTAAAAAAAATGCCACTCCGACATGATTGATTTAACTCACAAATCCGTGGAGTCTACTTTTACCATAACTTAAAATACCGCCTACGAAAAGTAGGTTACGACTAACGAGAAACTATAACTATTACCGATGAATAGCAATTTTGGGCTCGGCTTTGCCCAAGCCTAATTTAATTTCGGAAATGGATTTAGGGAGTATCTATTCGGAGTGTAGGCTCAATTTTTTTTTTTTAAATCATTACACGCGAGCTTAAGTGATGAGACATCGGCTTGATTTGTAATAATTTGTATGATTAATCGTCCAGCTGGTAATAAACATTTGCATAGAACAATAAGCCGAGTAAACACCTGCCGTAAAATAGATAGCAGAAGCTTTAATTACTAAAGTGTTTAATTGAATGCTATTATACATAGTAATATTATAAACGACGAAACATCGTGTCGCAAATTATGACACTGTTTAAAACAATGCAAATGCCTTGATACATGGACATGGCGTTATTTCGAGCTTTAATAACATCATTTCTATTGAAGCGCGTATTATATTCGAATGCATAAATTAAATGCGACAAATCTTCACACCGCTAGAGACTTTTTATGTTCTTTTGAATACATATATATATATATATAAATGAAAAAGAAGATTGAATTACTTACGTTTGAAAATTATAAAATAAATAACATTTAAGAACATAAAATATCAGACGTGAGTCATAAAAATCATATTATTTAAACGATACGCAAACCGCATTCATATTTTATATTTCAATAATGCAGCCTTTTTTTAAACAAAACAAATACGAAAACCAATCTCGGCTTAGATAATAGTGATAAAGCTGTTAAAAATTCCTGAATTATTTTGTGATTTATAACTAACTGATTTGCGTTAAATTTGATTAAAAATGTCCTTTTATATTTCAACCATAAACTATTTTCTTTTCTCGAAAATTGTAAAACTTGTAATTTATGTGTTTGTAAAAAAAAATTCTTGCAATAATGAATAAAGATAATTAACCGACAGAAAATTTAAATACATTCCGTAGATAAAAATTGCATCACAATTCGATGCGAATGATGAACTTTTACGATGAACTTATGAAAGAATTGATAACTTTCGTTTTTTTAGATTTCAGCCGATAACTTGTGTTTGTAAATAAGAAGATACATTGTAATTAAAATGCAGACTCGATCGATAAATTTTAAGACTCTTTGAAAGCTGTGCTGACATTTCATAATTTTCATCGATTGTGATAATTTTAAAAGTTAATTATTTTTCATTAAAATTTAAAAAAAAAGTATCGTTTCGAGCAAAGCCTCCGATAAATACAATACATTGCATATTAACAATAAATTAAAATTTGCTTCGTAAACTATTACTCATTACTTTAAATACTAATCAGAGTATAAATTGTGCAATAATTTCTTTCTTTTTCTTTCTTTTTTTTTTTTTCGGTATAAGTAAAAAGTACCGATTCAAGCCAAAGGCAATGATGAAAATTTTTTTTTGAACTCACTCAGCATCGGCTTATTCGACAGCGACACGCGTCGTACATTCGTAAGAATTGAAATCTATTTATTTTTAATACGAATACGTACATATTTATTTGAGATTTATGGAGGCGAGCCATTTCGAGCCTTAATTACTTAATTACTTAATGAATTTCAATTTCAATTCGAATACCAGCGTGATGTGATTATGTAATATTCATAGTTCGTGCTTAACCTTGATTATTGAAATAGTGTACAGTTGATTTGATTAATTAAATGTACATTATGAAGCTACGCTCTTCTCGTCACGAAAGCTGCATCCCAATACTTAGGATACGATATTTTCTTAAATATCGACAGTGCGCGATATCCGATTGTACGATGCGCAGTCTAATGAATTATACGGCTAGTAAATAAAAATAATTACACTTGAGCATTTCACGGGGAGACATACTGTATATCAAGGCTCTTGGTCTCTTTTTAACGCGACTCAATTGAGAGAATATATACTTCAACGACGGAATTTTATTGTAAAAACATTGGATCTATGAAAATGAAGTATTCGTCGATAAGTCGATTGAGACTCGTTTGAACTTTCTTAAGCTATTATATATATATATATATATAAAAAAATTAATTCGATCGCGAAAACTTTTAAGCGATGCTTACGAATTTCAGGATACGAAAAAAACCTTATCTTGTGTTTATAAAAATCTATTGCAGTGACATTGAATTTTTTGAGAAATTTCTAAACACTCGTCACAATTTAATTGCTTTTTCTTTAAACGCGATAAGCGTATCAAATATATATATATATATTATTTATTGAATAAGCAAATAATATAATAAATGCAAGCCTCGGTACGGAGCTCGTAAAGCCCGAGCGGTAAATATTGTAAATGCATCGTATAAATAAAGACGCACACGCGTAGGAGACGCGTTCCTACATACAGGAGATAAAAGAGATTTGAGAGGCCAAATTACAATTTCAGGAAGTTTCGGATAAAACGACGGATGAGGCGATTAGCACGATTGGAAACAATTGCGCTGAAACGATATTTCCCATATATTTCAGAATCCGATGATCTTCCTCGTTTATAATATTATGATTAGCGATTTGTGAAAAATTCAAATCGATACCAAGAACTGGACATGCTGCATTCTTTTTGATACAGAGCGCTCGAGGCGCAATATAAAGTTTTGTTAGGCAACGCTATATAATAATTCGCATTTAGGCGAAATCCTAAATCCTCTATTAACATCCGGTCAAATATTGTTTTAATATAATTACTCGTGATCCCCGAAGATTTATAAAACAGTGTCGCAATCTCGACATTTTTGCCTTCTCTCTCTCTCTCTCTCTCTCTCTCTCTCTCTCTTTCCCTCCTTCATATTTTCCCCTTCTTTTTTTTCATTCCTTTAGTTTTTTTTAAGGTAACCGAGGGCGAGGCATCCAATGCCATGTACATGTGAAGGCATAAGGCGTAGGCTAAAAACGCTATGAGTGCGATGATAGAGTTTGCCAGCTTATTTTTAGCAGACTGATGTAAACAAATGACGCTACTACTTCAATAATGCAATAGTGGAAGTATGCTAGCCATCATCAATATTCCGCGAATCGTCGAATGTCTCTTTATTATCTGCCCTGGCTGTGTTAACATCTTTTACACTAATAAAAGCCATCAATGAAATAATCGATTCGTTGATGTATTATTCATTTATTCATTTGCTTACGAGTGCTAATATCCTATCTTTTTTTAATTCTGTTTTCTTTAAATTGCTATTCGCCACGATCGTTTTTTATTTAGCCATGCTTTCATAAGGCTTACAGCAATTAATTTTTACTATTTTTTTTTTTTTTTTTTTTGTATAAGATTTTCGCTTACAGAGTTCTAATTATATGATCGAATAATGAATTATCAAAATGTGGAGTTACGCACAAAACCTTGCGTGCTTGTGTGCGTGGAGAGAGAGAGAGAGAGAGAGAGAGTGAGAGAAAACAAACGTTATGTAAGTGTTGAGAATGGATTTTAGAAAGAAAGTACGCTTGCTAATAATAAGCCCAGCTGCTTTAGATATTAAGAGACAGATTAGGTCAGGTCTGGTAAATGTGAAAATTTTAAGCGCAAGCGGATAAGGAAAAAAAAAATATTAGGGAAGCGAGCGCGAGAACAAAATGTTTTCCATTAAATACAACAGTTTAATTTTTTATTTGTATAAAAATTTTTTTTTCCAACCAGTCATTCAATTTAAAATAACGCGAGGGACATTGTCATTTCACAAAATTCCAGACATCGATTGTCTTCGAATTTTTGTCGTTCATTGACTCAGCTAAACAACTTACAATTAGTTTTGCGCGCGCGTAAATCATACAAATGCCGACCGCTCTCGGTTCGCGTTGCCCTTTCAATAAGTAAAAGAAATTTATTTTTCATCGCTAACTTACAAAATCTTTATTTATTTTATTTTCCAATTTCTAACAAACGACTCGCGCATTTAGCACGGAAAAGGTGCTATTAATATTGTGTATACATTTTGTATATTTTTACTCTATTTCAAAATGTTGTGCGAAATTTTGTTCACAAACTCGAAATTAATTAATCAACTTTGCCTATTCCTCGTTTCCCGATTGGCTGAAATATTACAAATAAAAGTAGCAAGCGAACGTTATTGCTCCGAAAGTTCATTACGAAATTAAAAGGATACATTATTAAGAAGCCAAATATGTTCATAAGAAACAAAAAAAAAAAAAAAAAAAAACAAAAACAAAAAAAAACAGAAAAAAGAGCAAAAAAATTAGCCAAAAAAGATGGAATCTACGTATATTGTAATACATTTAGAACAAGCTAAATCTTTTCAGTGACACTTAAGCAGTGAATAACACTGTTGGATTAATAGGTTACATGCAAATACTGACAATTAAATTAACGACGATACAAAATACTAGCAATACAATATGTACAAGCGCTTAAAATTAATACTTTAAAAAACAAAACATTTATATGGTTTGGTAAATAATCGCATACGTAACGTATAACGAAATGGTTTCAAATGTCCCCGCACTAATGATTTAAGGTATAAGTAATTCTCAATGAAGGATACAATTTCCTAAATTTCATTAGAAGCGAAAAGCATTAAAAGATTGCTGTGACGAAATTCGAGGATCAATTACGATAGTCGACCTACTGTTGGTTATTGGACTTAGCAAAGAGACAGAGTAATTTCTCATACTCCCAGACTGAGAAATTAAACGGTAAACTCTGTTGCACTCGTACCATTTACCATCGGACTCTATTACTTAACTCGTTTATTTTTCAACAATTGCGTCCTCTACACGTGCACTACACGCATCTACGCGTACGCATAAGGGAACGATTAATAATTTAATCCCAGACAATTTTTTTCTCCCCCACCCACCCCCCTTCCCATCCCCGACAAATTGATTGTTACTCCTGGCTCTAAAGAGACTTAAGCCGATTAAGTTATTAAGCCGTTGATTGTGAACAGTTGGGAAAACGAGGCGTGCACCACGAAGACTCGCGCCGCGCCGCATTGAGCCCGTCTGCGCGAGATGCCCGACAAGCGTTAACAATTTGAAGAAGTAGAAAAAGAAAGAGGGAAAGAAAAAATTCGTCTCGAAAAAGCGAAGCGAAAATCAGATATCGCGGCCGCGCCGAGTGCTCCAGGTCCGATCGAGTGCATCCGAGGCCCCCGAAGGAACGCGAGATTTGCTGAAAAATATGCGCGCTACGCAGGAGGAGGGCGTCCGAGCCATCGCCGTTGCGCCTTTAACGAAATATTCGAGAGGCCTCGGAATTAACTATAAATAGAAGAGACGACGCTGCGTCGAAAGGAGAATCGCCTCTCGACCGAGCCGGCAACATTATTAAATGCACCTAATGAGCTCCTCCCCTCCTCCTCCTCCTGCTATTGCCGATTTACGATGATCGGTTGGTTGGCCTGCCGGGGGGAAGGAACGGGCCCTTCCGGTTCCGGGCAATTTCTAATCGAGGGGCGATGAGCGTAGAGTCCCAACGCGGGACTCGCTTAGCAGAAGAGCAGAATCGATCGCGCGCTTGTAAAAGGCGTTATTAAAGGCAATTCCAGCGTATCCCGGCGCTGTCGTC
Organism: Kradibia gibbosae; assembly: GCA_018907135.1. NCBI lineage: Eukaryota > Metazoa > Arthropoda > Insecta > Hymenoptera > Agaonidae > Kradibia > Kradibia gibbosae. The sequence goes on from JACCHX010000003.1 coordinate 14,417,337, forward strand.
CGGTCGCATGTCGCTGCAATTTCAAATTGATTAGCGAGGAGTCGAAGGTCGCTCCTGGTTAATAAATGGAAGGATGGAAAAAAAAGAAAAGAGAGAAAAAAAAAACCACATTCACCGACGATACGGACTTTGCTAATAAGTTCTAGTTGGGACTCAACTTTGAACGTTGGGGGGGGCGGGGCGGGGGTGTAGCCGATTCGAGAGCTAACGGAGAAAACAAAGATCTCGGCGTTGGCTTCGGGACCTCAAGAGCCAAAGCAAACGAGACGAGTACGGGGAGTCCGAATTCAGCGGCTAATCGCTCGGATAATCCCCAGGGGAATAATATCGCAGCATTAAAATGAGCCAAAGGTAAAAATAACGTCCAGCGGCGACGCCGAGCGAACAATTGCACCGCGCGGGTCGCAAGATATTCAAGAGGGACAATAACCAAGTAAAAAATAGAACGCGCGAGGTAATTCTGAACTCATGGCGGCGCATTAAAATTTCGAGGCTCGTTATAACGCGGGCCACACGGGGCCTATCAAAGGTCTAATAATACGAGCGAGGCTTGGGCCAACGCCGGCATAATACACGTAAATTCGGACAACAAATAAGACGCGCCGAGCTCCGTAACGCGGCCGAGCTCAATTATAACGAAAGCCAAATCGCCCGGCGAACGAGCGGCTCCGCGGCCCGAGGCCTCGCGTACTCGCGGTGGAGGGCCCCCAGCTGCAAAAGCAGGCCGCGCGTATCGGCGTTAACGCCGATGGGAGAACGCTTTTCGCGGTAGCGCTGCCGGAAGGGCCCCTTTGAGGGCTCGCTCCTACGAGCCCCGTTAGAAATAAATACAAGAGCCAGCGGGGCGGCGCGTCACGGCTCCCCGGGCGCGGGCTACCAGACGACGACGGGCGGTCGGAGGGCTTTTAGTGGGAAACGGTGCAGGCATCTAGTGCGGGAAAAGCGAAAAATAGAAGCCCCTCGCGAGACCGGCGGTGGAGCCGAGCGGGAAAGGGGGAGCCTCTGCCGAGTTCTAAATTTCTTTTAAACAAACGCCTTCGACCATCAATAATAAACGGTAGCGATCGATAAGCGAGCCGCGCTCCGAGGCAAGGTTTCCGAAAATTCCTGCGTCCGGTCAGCAGCAGCAGCAGCTCCTGGCGGCTCGTTGCCCACGAATGCGTGAGCGAAAATAATTCCGCTCTCTCTCTCTCTCTCTCTCACCCCCTCAGCCCACTCTTGAACAACGACTAAAGCAAAAATTGTCAACGAAAAGCATTCCCAAGCTGCTCGCCACCCCCCCCCGCCCCCGCCCTCGCTAGATATTATTTTCCGATCCTCGATTCGTTCGCCGGATTAGGCCTAAGCGATAAAGCAGCGATCTTGCGACCTGCGGTCGTTCGACTGCGATGCCTCAGCCAACGAATTTTGCTTATCTTTTTTATTTTACCCGGCCGGGGAAATATTGACCGCGTGCCGCGAATGCCTCTCGGGCCCGTTGTTTTCCGGCGACTTTTTCCGCCTCCGCAAGCTCCTTGGCTCGATGGAAGAGTCCTCCTGGCTTATTCGAGCTATGCCGATGAACCGAGATGAGAACTATTTCGGAGGTACCATGGGAATTTACGGGAGAGGACCAAGGAGAAAAACGAACTGAATTCGCACATTTTTCAAATACTTCCGTTGGGTTTGAAAGACCACTTATTTTCGGCGCTAAATTTACTCCCCCCGGTGCCTGCCATCGATTTACTCGTTTACTCGTTTCAAAAAACTATGATTATTAAATTCTCTTGATATTGCGAGCATTAGCCGCCTGTGCGAGACGATAAAGTTATTGCTCGCGCATTCGGCTCATGTTAATGTATCGAGCAAATATATTTATCTTAAAACGTTTATACGTTCGTTTGCTTATCCACACGCCCACACGCGTATATATACATACATATATATATATATACATACAAACACACGTACGTACATATTATGGACAATAATTGTATTAATTTCAATGCTTACGGTGGATACGAACCTCGAGCCAAGTCTCGTATTGGGTATCGATCGTGCGAATAATGCCATTGTAAAAAAAAAAAAAACGGAGAGGCGCACTCGTCTCGGGCATTGTTCCGCTGATATTTCGGGCAATTTCGTACGATTTTTGTAAAAGAGGAGCTAGAGCTCGCCGATTCCCGTAGGGGGCCCCGAGAGCCAAGAGAGACGAGCCGCTCCTGCGGTATAAAGTTGTCGTAAAAGGCCGTGAGCGGGTGGAGGGGGGCTGCTGGCTGGCTGGCGGGGCGGGGTGCGGGGGGGCCACAGGAAGGAGGGGCCTCAGGACGCGTTAGATAAGCACAAGGAACAAACACCTCGAGAATTTCGAAAGCCCCCGCGCGTGCTGCACACGAATCCAAGAACCAGCTCTCCGACGCTCTCCGCGCGAGCAGGAGTTGGGGGGGGGGGCCACCTTTTTTATTTTATCTATCAGCCGAGATCTAATTCTGTCTAATCCGGCCCGGCCCGTAATAAATGGCCTCCGCGCGCGGGATGCTTCCTTTGCATTGGCCGGGTGTCGCGGAGGACGTCGGAATCGGTTGTAGCTGGAAAAAAGGAAATCAGGGCCGATCGTTAAACGAGGGACCGGCCGAGGAGCGTGAAAAGTCCGTATCCGGTCAATACGGACACGGGCACAATACCGAGCGGAGCGAGCCTCGAGTGGCTTTAAGGATGCCGTCCCGAGCCTCGAATCAATCCCCCCGGGCAGGGCTCAGCTCTCGGCCGTAACTATATATCTCCGTCCCATCTTCCGAGGCTTAACCAATACGGACGCTCTCTCTCTCTCTCTCTCTCTCTACTCACTCTCTCTGTTTATACGCCTAAATAAGTGTAAATACGTGCGCGCGCGCGTGTCTCTTAAAGTCGCTCCAATATTTCACGTGGAACCTTTAAGCTCTTTTAAAATAAGCGTGCCAAGTGACGAAACTGATTTTGCTTTTTAATGACCCTCGCTCGCTCGACAATGTTACTAAACTTACAAAGTGTAATAAAGGAAGGCACCTACCAGCGCTGGATTTTGTAACCGTGAATTATAAACAATTTCAAATTATAAGAATAATAATAATAATAATAATAATAAGAACAAAAATAATAATAATAATAACAATAACAATAATACATCGTTGGCGCTTTGGTTATTTAACGTGACTTCTTGATCCGAATCGACGCGTAGATTTGCCGAAAAGCGGAAACCGTACGTGTTTTTGTACGCCAACGTGTGCACACATCCGCACGTACACGAGCGCGCTCGTGCTTATACATAAAGACTTTCAAATTTCGTAAGCAAGAGGCGAAAAAAAGAAAAAAAAAAAAAAAAATAGAAAAAATAAAGGAAAGAAGGAAAAAGAACGCCTCCTCGCCAAAAATCCAGAGGACGCTTTCAAAAGGTAAGAAGAAAATCGAATGTACCTCCCGTGCACGTGGGAGGGGATTTCAATGGTAAAAATTGAATCGTTCGACGAACGCGGCATTCGGTGCGCACTCGAGTACGTCTTAATTAGTGTAATAAAAAAAAAACACACGCACACAGACGCACATGCACACACAAAAAAAAAAGAGAAGAAAAGAAAAGAAAAAAAGAAAACAGAAGAAGAAGAAGAAGAAGAAGAAGAAGAAAGGAGCAGAACAGGAGAGAGCCGCCCGGAATATGACTTACCGCGGTCATCTCGGTTGGTCAAAATCAAAATCGCCGCGAGGGAAACGCGCATTGCATACTTATATCTATTACCATAATCGGGCATCTATGCATGATACACGCCCACTTGTGTGTGCGCCGCGTGCGCTCACATACGGAATGGCGTTACCGAGGAATCCTGCGGCCGCTACGATAAAGGTATACGCGCGCGTTGTTCCTCCTCCTCGCGGCCTCTCTCTCTCTCTCTCTCTCTCGTACGCGCGCACTCTCCGATCTCGACCAGGGCTTTTAAAAGGGAAAGCTTAACTTTTGTACCGGTAAACGGGTTAAGATGCTCCTCGCTCGCTCTCTCTCTGGTCCGTCCGACCACCCATCCGTTCCAACGTTGACAAACCGAGGAAGTCTATTACAGATCGATCGATCGGCCATCGTAGGGAGGGATTTTCTTGGCGTCTACGTCTTCATTACCTATGCCAGAGCCATCGTCTTTATGCTAAGCGTCCTCTACTTTTCGTATAAAAAAGGCCTTTCAACGATGATCGAAGCCTCGCCTCGATCGCGTGTCGTCGATCAGATAATAGGATATAAGCGCCGACGTCTAAATTTCACGAGTACGCTCGACGCTAATCGTGCGCGCTTTCGATTAACGCGGGAAAGCCTCGCGCGCGTCCTTTTACGGCTCAAGCCTCGACGAGGCCGCTGTTTTCCCTTCTTCGAGGCAAAGGTTGCCGTGCTTTTTAAGCGCGGTGCGGCCTCCTCCCGCCCGTCGGACTCAGCGCGGAATTCCTCTATTTTCCTTATCGCTCTTAGCGCACTCGCGCGCAATTGCGTTATAATTATTTTCATTCCTCGATCGAACGCGAGACGTCCTCCTCGCGAGATGTAAACGGCGGAGCCCATCGAAGCATTGACATTGCCATTGTTGGCAAATTGAACGATCGCGGCGAGGAAACAATAGAGCCGGGGGGGGCGGGGGGAGCTCCCTTGGCGCGAGGCCTCGAAACTCGCGAGCGCCACCATTAATATTCCGCGCTCGCAAATTCACGGAGATAGAGCTCGATGTTTCCCAATGGCGTTAAACATTTCGTCGTACAATGCAGCCTTTGTGCCCGAGGCCGGATCGCTCATCCGTATCGCTCGTCCGTATCGTTGCCGCGAAACAAAACGCGCACCGATATCGCCCGCGAAAATGATAATAATCCGGCGGGGATACTTGGCGCGCCAAAAATGAAACTGGGAGTTTTATGCGGCAGCTGCCGGCAGGCGAGATATTATCGTCCGCGGCGAGGGAGTGCGCACGGCAGCCGATGTCCGTTCGCTAACGCGAAATACCAGGAAGATCGCAGTGGTCGTATCATTTTTTATACAAGAGACGAATGTGAGTTTGCACAATAATTACAAACATCCAATAGATAAATGCTACTTATCGTGCGCGGAGCGAGGAAGGCAAAAAAAAACAAATAAATAAATAAAATAAACAAAAAAGAAGAAGAAGAAGAAGAAGAAACTACTCTCGCGTCTTCTTTCGCGCGCAGCGTTCGACACGCTCGCCTCGAGGAAATACAAATTGAATTCTTTCCCCCATTCGTTTCGTCGGCAAGTCTGTCATTACTCGAGTGATTTTTTCTCTCCTCCTCCTCCTTCTTCTTTTTCTCCTTCGTCGTCTTTTGAAAGGGAGCAACAACGCAAGCAAGCGGCTGAAGAAGCTCTCGACGGCGGAGTCTCGCGAGGCGATCGATGGCACGCGTTTCGCTCGAAAATTTCTCGATTTCCAATGCCCTGGCCATGCGGTCGCGTAAGCGCTGCGCTGGATTAGAATCGTGTTTGCCTAAAGGAAGCCTCGTGTGCGCATTTCTTGCTCGTGGAGTACTTTCGTCGCTCGGGTCGCGCGCGGCCGAGTGCCCCGAGCGAAAATTAACGTTACAATTAAAGTATATGCAAGAGCGGTAAGTGGGTTAATGGCACTCTGCCGCCGTTGTGTAAAATCTAAATATTAAGTAAGGCAGCGGGAGGGGGGTCGGGGAATATGTTCCCTCTCTCAAATGCACGACTGGTATTTACGATTTGATAAAAAAAAATAGAGAGAGAGAGAGAGTGAGAGAGGGAGGGAGGGAGGGAGAGAATTAACGCCAGCGAGTAGGCAAAAATTATCGACCGAAGAACGCATTTGTTTTTTTTTAAATAATTTTTATGCAACGCGTTGTAAGTGTTTGGTTTGGTTCTTTTCCCGCTCTTGGTCTTTATTTTTCTCTTGCCTCCGTTTGTTTTGCCACTGACATTTGGGAAAGCGATAGCAGGATTTCCGCGCAGCTACGATAATCCGAAGCAGATGGCGATTAGGTACGCGGCTGGCGGCTGATGACGGCGCGTGAGAGAGAGAGAGAGAGGGAGAGAGAGGGAGCGGGAGGGCGGGAGGGACTCCTACTGGGCATAGCTGATATTTGATATAGAGCTGACTCGTTTTTCTCATTTCTGCACTCTCTTTGATATATCTTCATCGGCCGTGCGCGCGATGAGAATGCAACGTTACTCTCCTGTTTGCTTTCCTCCTTTGTAAGCTCAGGAAAATGCACGACTACGACCAAGTTGATAAACATTTATTTATCTCTATCCAGTGCTTTTGTTTATTATTTTCTTTCTTTTTTTTTTTCTTCTTCTTTTTTTTATTCGATAACGGCACTCTTGATTTTCCCTCGCGGCTCTCGATACTTCATTGATTGAATTTATCTACAAGTCGCTTGTTTACGAAACCGATTATATTTTTCATCTTCCTTTTATTCTTTTAAACGAGAAATAAAGAAATCCGTAACGAGCTTATTGTGCAGCAGCCGCGTATATCCGTGTAAATATTTTACATCGGTCCATTGCAACCGAGTCGGATCCAATGGCTTTCCGCACGATGCCATGCGAGGTATCCAAGTTTCGCCCACATTTTTTTTTATCGAATAGTTCGATGAATAATTTATTAATAAAGTTTCGGCCTTGGCGTTGCAGGTGCATTCTAGAAAAAGTAGTTTGCTTCCGCCTTTGGTCGAGATACTTTTGCAAAATGAATTACTTGCCGATTGATAATGGGACTGCAGTTACGGGTCGTTGGGACAATTGAGCTTTGCTAAATGAAATAAAAACAATGAATAGGATTTTATGGGAGTTTTCCTATGGAATAACGAAACAAGCGAGAAAAAAAAATGGTTAATACTGGCAATTTGTTAATTGTTTTCCAATGCTTTGCAAGCTTCTTTCAACTCCGATGAAAAATGAAAAGAGAAAAAAAAAACCATTCGGTGAAAATAGTTGGCCTCTGTAAGGATATCAATTATTTTCCACAATCAACGAATTAACGAAATAATCAAATTTTCAGACGAGAATTTTCGAAACGCTTTGTTTGTTAAAAAAAAAAAAAAAAAAAAAAAAAAAAAAAATAGGAAGAAGAAAAGAATGCGAGAAATAAAACGTGGTTGTAAATTGATTAATAAAATGGGTACAACTATTGCGTGCAATATAAAGGAGAATAACTGTAATTGAGTGGTATATGTCATTTCAGTTTAAGAAAAAAAAATTTCATTAAAATTTAAAATACATAAAAGGCAAAGTATATAAAGGCCTTTTGTGTTTTTAATTTTTTGTTATTGTGTATAATGTATTTTTTCGTATGCATGGATGCTTGGATTGCTCAAATGTCCTCGTCGAGAGTCTTTTATTGCAAATGCATCGAGCTTGAAAATTATCTTACGAAAAAAGTTGAAATTTGGAGTAATAGAACTTAGCGTTGGCTCGATAATGGTTACGAAGGTAGAGAAAAAAAAGGGTTAGCAAAAATTTAATCGTGGACGCGTAGAGTCGTTCGATGCATTTCAATTCGTTCGATGCTGCCGCGAAGAAATATAACAATTTTGGTGAAATTAAACGATCAATTGGTCGAGCGAGAGGAGTCAACGAGAATAACAACGTGACGTCGCTTCTCGTAGTTGTAGTCGGAGGTAAAATTATTGTGCAAGAGATAGAAAAGAGAGAGAGAGAGAGATAGATAGATAGAAAAAAAAAGAAAAGAAAAGAGAGAGAGAAAAAGAAGCAAAAAAATTGCGAAAAAAGAAAAGAAAAATTCCATTGGATCTCCCGCATGGAGGCCCAAGGGTCAACAGCTGATTTAGCGCTGGCCACGATCGGCAATCAAAAGTGCGTCGTTTTAAAATGGCAAGCAGCCGTCGAAATTCGGCGAGCCTCGGCGAGCGTCGGCGAGCTCCTGGCGATAAGCGCTTCACTCCGAGTGCGCCGCTTCTGGCTCAAGGGAACAAAAAGGGCCGTTCCGAGTGGGTCTTTCCGGTGTTTTGCCAGTGCCGCCTGGGCTCCGGAGAGCCAAGCGCTAAAAAAGCGGTAAAAACGTGTACGGCGGCGGCGAGTCGTGAAAAAGCGCGATGCGCATTCCAGGACGATTAGACTGAGGCAGGGCGGGGTAGGGGGGGGCGGCGGTGTTGGTGGTTGCGTGCGGGCCGTCGGGGCGCGCGCGCGCGCGCGGGGGTTGGCCACGAGAGCTCGGGGCCGTGCATTCCTCGGCGGAAGGTTTTAAAAAGGCCACCGCGACGGCAGCCGACGGGGTTGGGTTGGGTCGGACCGAGGGCTCCCGAAAGCGCGCAGGAAGTGTAAATACGGCACGCGCGAGTGCCCGAGAGTGCGCGAGATAGAGAGATAGATAGAGATAGAGATAGAGAGAGAGAGAGAGAGAGAGAGACGGGACAGAGAGATAAAGAGCGCAGAGGCGCTCTTTCGCACTGCCAGCTAACGAAGCATACCGAGATCCTCGACGAGGCGCAGCATGACACCGCCAATGTGCAGTTCGCCTTTAACCCTGAGGCTCCGCTCGACGTTGAGGTCGGTGACGTAGACCCGCAGGACCCAGCTGCCGTCGATCTCGTGGCCGTCGGAGTATATCCTCGTGCTCGTGGCCGTAGACATGGCTCGGCTCTGGGGCACTTTCACTCGGGGGGTCGGCGGCTCTCTTTGGACTCGGAGCAAGGCACACGCGCCCACGGCTCCTCTGCGTCTCGGGTAGTATCGCGCGCGCGCGCCCGTCAGCGCCTCGACGTTGACATCGCCGCCGCCGCCGCCGCCGCCGCCGCCGCAATATATATATATATCTTGGCCCGACGACTCGCGCTCTTTCGCACTAATGAGCAGAGGAGGGCGGCGTCGAGAGCGCGTAACCCATATGCGGAGTAACGCGGGCACGTACGAGGCGCGCACACGCGCGCCACTGCCACGGAGCGGGGGTCACTGCGGCGGCGGCGGCGGCGGCGGCGGCCGTGGAGGTGGGCCGGCGGGGAGCGGGCGGAGACACCGGACGGGGGGGCCAGGGAGCGCGGGTGTTGCGCGGGCGAGTGGGATTGCGAGGGAGGAGGACCGCTCGAGGAGGACGCGGGGGAGGACAGTGGCGAAAACAACCAATGGCTTGGTGAGTGGCGGAGGCGCACTAAGAATCGTCGCGACGCGCCGCTCGAACCGACTCGGTCGGACCTCGGAGCACTCGGACGGATCTCGGAGCTGAGCGGAGTCTGGAGGAGCTCTGGACTCGGGGGGTGGGCGAGCACTCGGCGGACTCGGTGCTCCTCGGGGCCGCTCTGGCGCGTCCGTCCGGCTCTGGCTCGGGCCACTCAGTGACGGAGTCCGACGGGTCTGACCTCGCCGCCGCCGCCGTAGCCGCCGAAGCCGCCGTAGCCGCCGCCGCCGCTCCTCGGCAGCCCCTGGCCCAGAGGAACGGAATGGAAAATGGAACCAGTCGTGTGTCGCGTGCGTGTGACTCGACGAGTCCGGCGGCGGCGGCGGCGACGGCGGCGGCTGGGACGACTGGCAATGGAGGGTGGGGTGGGGGGGGTGGGCACCGAGGAGCTCGCCGAGAGCCGGAGAGGAGGCGTCGGGAGAGGAGGCCTCGGGAGTAGGAGTCGCGCGGCGGCGTTGGCGGAGGAGCGATTGCCCCGTCGGGGACGTCGCTTGCCTTTACTGGAGTATGACGAGCCCGAGAGCTAGAGAGTCGAGGAAGTCGCCGCGGCTCCTCCGTTCTGACACACTTGGCGCTCGGCGGATATCGGATACGCTCGGGGACTCGGCTGACTCCTACGGGTCTGCCCGTCCCGTCCCGCCACCTCGGCCTCCCTCCTCGGCCGCCCTCCTCGAGCGCTCGCGACTCTCTGCCGAAAATAGAACGAACATGGCTGTGGCTAAGAGCAGAGTGTGTGAAAAAGGGCGATAAGGCCGACAGCGCACTCGTAGGAAACTAAGCCACAACCTCCATTCTTTATTCCCTCGCTCGCGCGCCTCGCTATTCTTGAGGCCGGGGTATTTACGACGTGGCCGACGAGACGCGGAGAAAAACCCAAGAGGCCGCGCATTCATTGACGCTCTCTCCCTCCTGCTCTGCCCCCCGCGCAGTAAAACCACGGTCGCGCTCCCTAATCCCTCGGCGCGTCCTGCCCTCGCGTACTACGCTCCGACTCGATTAGTCCTTCTCCTATTGGCGCCTGTGCCTCTTGCTTTGTGGCTTTTCGCCTTCCTTGAATGCTGCCCCCCCCAACCCCCGACGCCCGGCTGCCGCTCGAAAACGGCATTTTCGGCCAAAGTCATCGAGCGAGGCTCGTCTCTCCTTTTCCCAAAAGGCCTGCCTTTTTTTTCCTGCTTTTTTTTTCTCTCCTTCTTCTTCTTCTTCTTCTTCTTCTTCTTACTTTCCTATTTCGTTTTTGCCTTGCCTCGTCTACGATTGGAAATTTCACCGAAAACTGAGATGCTTTTCTTTTCTTTTTCCTTCTCTTTTCTTCCTTCCTTTCTTGTTATCTCTCTCTCCTGTCTCATTAAACCAGTACTTCGTCGGCTTACTCTACGAAATAGCAGTACAACACCGAGCGGTAGAGCTTAGTTTGCGTATCTTGTAGCGTCAACAAAAGAAGAGCATCGTTCTCGATTTAAGTAACGTTTAATTTAATTCTCAAGGCTATTTAAATTTCAATAGGAATTTTATTAATCTAATTCCGCAAACGTATCGAAGCTACGTTTAATATACATCTAAATATATACATTTGTATTGAAAATTTTCGCGTCATCGATGACGAATGAAATCACCGTAAGTTTCGCAACTATTTTTCGTACAAATTAATTGCTAGAAATAAATTTCAACGGACTAGTATTAACGGAATATGCCTATGATCGAATTTTCGTAATTTTACGAAACTCAAATCAGTTCTTCGTTCATTTCGTTCCTTTACTAATTGATCTCATTCTAGCTTTATAAGTATATGAATGTGTGTGTGTGTGTGTGTATCGTAATGCATGTATCTCAAGTATTAAAGCATAAATCTTAAGTATTTTAATTGAATTGATTTATTAACAGCGAGCCAAGAGATGAATCAACGAAGATAGCGTATTTTGTAAATTTTTCAGTTATTCCGGTCGTGAGTTTGTTTTCATTTTTATAATTAATTCAGCACAACGAGTATTTAGAGAGTGAGAGAGGGTGGGAGGGGGGGGGGAAGATGTTGATACGTACGACCGACACGAGCCATTCAATTCGATGTGCGTATGAAAATAAAAAAATGAAAGATTTTCTCTGAGTCATGCGTATTTTTTGCAATATTCGGTATCGCGGACAAAAAAAAAGGTTCGGTAATACGGTACATTGTGCATTACAATGACGCTCGAGCGAATGCTCCTTAAAAATGTCTTTGTCAGCAAAGACAATAACGTATTTTAAAATCTATCATCGCAATTTAACGAAGCCACGAGACTCTTAATATTCATTATGATTAGCGAGTCGTGCATTACGATTGCTCGATCGATGAGTAGGCTTCGAAATTGCGAAGAGGTGCTGCTGCGCTTGGGCGAGACTTCGATAAATAAAGCACAACGCAATGCATGGCGACAAAATCGAGGAGTCCAGCGCTTTACAATTGACTCGTTCGAGCATCGGCCCGTGCGCGACTCCGAAACCACTGAAATGAGACTCGCCCTGTGCGCCCACCCTTTTGTAATCGAATAGCGCGTGCTGCGGCGGCGGCCGCGAAGGGAGGGGTGCGGTAGTGTCCGAGGGGGCGCGCGCGGGGGTGGGCGGTGGTCTCGGGCGGCCGGCAAGGGGTCGCACGCGGTCGGTCGGTGTCTTCGCACTAGAGGAAAAGAAGGCAGACGGTGGGTGGGGCTTGCGTGAAAAGGGCGACAAAACAATGGCGCGTCAGCAGTATTTCAAGAGATCCGCGATGCTCGAGGCTTCTTTGGGAAAGTCCGATAAGGGTTACGAGAAGCGCTGGAGAGCGAAGAAGCCCTAAGCAAAGGGAAGCCGCTCGGCACAAGGAGCCCAGCTACGGATAAACAGACTTTGCTTATCAATGCCCCGAAAGCGGAAGAGTCTTGGGCGCCTTATCGATCTATCGAACAAAGCCGCGAGTGGTAGGCCCGTCTCTCGACGAAATCGGGAGGAGGCGATATCGTTTCGTAATTTATGATTACGGCCCCTGTTACGAGCCCTGCGCGCGACGATAGCAAAACCCTTTCGTAAATCATAGCTGAGCCTATAAGGGCGAGTCTCGATCGAGAGCACTCGGTTTTTAGCGAGCGATGCTCGACGTTGCCAAAGAGGACCCGATTTATCTCTCTCTCTCGGCGCTCATAATAATAGCCTTGATTCATCCTCCCGCTTCATAGTTGAATCGCGATTGCACTGACCCATCGCTTGATTTTCCGTCGCGCTTTCCCGAGATACCACAATCTGCCTATAAGCGCAGCTTCTAGTGCGTCAGCCGATTTATAAGAGTCCTTTTAACCGGTTACTCCTTGCGCCGAAAGACACGTTGCTTTCGTACACGAGCCGGACACCGTTGAATCCCTAATCGCGTCTCACCACCGGCCTCCCCGTTGCCCCAAATGCTTCTCTTCGGACAACAGATCCTAACGCACGCGCGCAACAACGACGCTCGAACGCGTCGCATCGCATGTAAGGCCGGCCTACGAGGAAGGTCCAAGGATCGCCGACTATCGACGGCCCGAACGATCCTGAGCGGGGAATACGGCCGGGGGTAGCGCAGGGATCAGGGGCCGAGCCTCGGAGCGGAGTCGAGAGGGCCTGGCTCGAGGCCTCCTCTCCAGCACGGGATCGAAGTTTGGCGGACTCTCGGGGAGCTAATGGGGCTCGGCCTCGGCTGCGCATGTCACCGGGGAAGCCTCGGCCGGCGCTCACTGGCCGCGGGGACCGCGAGACTCCCAAGGGCCGAGGAGGCATCGCTACACCGACGAGTTATCGATGCTCCATCGCGGCACACTCGGGGATCCGACTAACCGGTCGAAAGCTTCTCTTTTCAAAGGTAGAACTAGATTATTAGCCGACTCCGATCTCCCGTTCCTCCGTTGGGCTCCTCGCGCTATTCAACATTGATTGGCCCGTTAATAAGAAATCGACGCTTCGATGTTTTTACCCAACGGCGAATTAATTTTTCCCCAATGTACTCGGCAAAATGTTAGAGGTTATGGCGATTGCGCTTCCTCTTCTTTTTTTGTTGCTTCGTTAAATATTATTATAATTACATAAGGAATGAAACGTAATCGATTGGCTTATTAAAAATAATACTCGAATGTATTGTGAGCGATAAGTTTGATTTTGTTTGCGTTAGAACTTAATTTCTTTTTGAAATAAAAGTGCAATACTCATCCAGGATAGTAGGAAATGATGAAAACAAGAATTTCAACTTTGCGTTTAGTAAGGCAACATTGCATTAAAAGTTATTTTAGATACAAATCAATATTAACGAATACAAAGAAGCTCGTGCATTTGGAACACAGAAAATTGCTTCGTCTTACAAGTGATGATGTGTTGCCTTTTTTACAAGGCTTAATTACTAATGATACGAGGCATTTTGATGAAGGAGCAGTAAGCATTTATTCAGTTTTATTAAATACGAAAGGCAGAGTATTGTACGATACAATTATATATAAAGGACCAAAGGAAGACGTGTTTTATGTCGAATGTGATTCTAACGTAGTAAATAATTTAATGAAACACTTAAAGATGTACAAATTGAAAAAGAAAGTCAATATAGAAGCTATGGAAAATAGCATGAATATTTGGTCCGTTTACGACGCAAGCATAATTGCTGCTCAAAATGACGATGATTTAAAACAAAATAATGACTTGAAGAAAACTTTATCTTCTGGGACGGCTGTTAATAAATCTAACGAAGTCACGGATAATATTCTTGTGTACAATGACCCGAGAATAGATGAATTAGGCTTAAGAATTTTAACGCAATCGAATGTTACGTCCAATGAAATTGTTAATTATTTAGACCCAAATATTTCAGTTGAAAAAAATGTATCCGATTATAGGATTTTTAGATATAGATTGGGCATTGGTGAAGGAATACAAGATCTTTCGTTTGGAGTGTCCTTTCCTCTAGAAATAAATTGTGATTACTTACACGGAGTTAGCTTTCATAAAGGTTGTTATATTGGACAAGAACTTACGGCTAGAACATATCACACTGGTGTTGTGAGGAAACGTTTGATGCCTTTTATGTTGAACGATGAAAGCGTTGCACGTCTGGAGTACGATGAGAAAATTACAAATGAAAATGGGAAAGTAGTCGGAAGAGTAAGAGGTCAAGAGGGAAACATTGGATTGGGTCTAATGAGGATATCGGAAGCCTTAGCTTCTAAAATGTTGAACGTTAAAGATCACTTTTTAAAAACAGTTAAACCACAATGGTGGCCACCGGAATCGCAAAAAAGCACTAAAGCATAATTACAGATTTTGTATTAATGAAATAAAATTTATTACAAATGAACTTGCGTTCATTTTGTTTTTTACCTTTGCAACAATACATTAAATGATAACTTATTTTTAATAAGCTGCAATAACATATACGGGGGTTATTAAGTAACTTGATAAAATGGTTAAATAACTTGATTCAACGATTCCTAAAAGATTCTATACAAATGAATGTACTTAAGATTGAACTTTGATTACAAAAGAAATTTTTTTTTTTTTAGAATGGAAATCTTAGCCAGTAGTTCAAAGGATAATGCATTACCATTATCGGATAGCCAATCGAAAAATGTAACTAACAAAGACAAAAAATCTGAAGGCATATTTAAATGCCTGTGCTGTGAATTAGAAGAATTATACGATTACAAAGGAACGAAACCTCCATTTACAAGATATCTTACATTTCTAGAAGACTGTTATATCATAAAAGATCCATTCAGTGTTCGTAATAGAGGTGAAATTTTGGTCCTTGGAGCAGATTGTAGCGTTTGTAAAAATCCTGTTTGTATTGACTGCAGTTTGTTCTTTGCGAATCGATATTGTAAAAATTGTGCTTTAAAAAATATTGAACATTTCCCTTTGCGTTTTCAAAATAAAATTGAATATCTTAATCAAGAACAGAATGATGATGAACTATAAATATAAATAATTTATTAGTCTTCTATTATTTATAAAACTTACTCAAACTTGTTTGGGTTGGGTATAATATCATTTATTTTTGGTAAAGTTAATTTAAATCCGTAACTAAGTTTAGCCATTTAATATGTTGTAATAAGTCTAAAACAAATAATATTTATAAAAAAAAGTAAATATTATTTTAATTATTTATTCTTTATAAAATACATATTTTAACATTATATGCACCAATTATAAATTATTGATCATAACATTGTAATCGCAAATTTTATACACAGTTATTCAATATAAAAAGATGTAAAAGCATGTATTAAATATTACAAAGTACATATATTTTATTAAGCTAGTTTTGTTAATTTTTTTGTCGATGTAAGTTTCTCAGCCATGTTTTTTTTCTTCTTATCTGTTTTATTCATTTTAAATTTCTTTACATCTGCCTGCTGTCCTTGAAATGAAGCGTTTGATTTTTTTCCAAACGATTTTTCCCCCTTTTTTCCTTGTGGTTGTTGTTTAAACTTTCCTTTCTTCTCAGAAGTCTAATTAATAAAAAACGTTTAAAAATTTAAGGATAAAAAATATTGCAATGATTTCAAAAACAAAGTTTCATTTGTAACTTTTAACAAGTTACAAAGGTTTACTTTTTTTTAATACAGAAACTTACCTGATTTTTGTCTGCACCTTTTTCAAACTTAAATTTCTTTTTATGACGGTATCCACGCTGTTTTCTATCACCTTTTCTTTTCTGTCCTGCATAATCTGGACAATATATTTTAACTCTTATATTAGAGCCGTTCAATTCTGTCTCATTTAATTCCAAAGCCAAGCTAACAGAATCTTCATCCTCAAAGTTTATATACCCAATGCCTTTACTGACCCCTGATTTACGATCTCTGATCACACGAACAGATTGAATACTACCGCAGGAAGTAAAATGTGCTCGTAGCTCATCGTCTGTTGTGTCTAAGATAATAAAAAAAAATTTTAAATACATTTAACTTCACAATAAGTAAAATTATTTTCTGCAAAGAAAATTATAATGCTTAATTAATTCAAACACTTACTAAACGGAAGATTTCCTATAAATACTGATTTTTTGTGATCTCGATTTTCATTGTCAGTATTTGCAACATCAACTCTAAGTACATTATTTCCTAATTTATGACCATTTAATTTTATTGCTTCTTTTACAGAAGCTTGATCTTTGAATAAGACATAGGCATAGTTCGACTTTACTTGCGGGTGATTTTTTTTTGTAATAGCGGCTACTTTAAAAGGCGTCCTACTATCCTCTGGAACAGTACCTCTAATGCGTACAGTTTCTATTCTACCACAAGACTTAAACAATTGCTTAATTACTTTTAAAGGTGTATTAACAGGTACATTTCCCACAAAGGCTGTTCTACTATCGATTTCAGCTTTTTCTTCTGGAGTTAACTTTTTAGGTGAAGCTTTTTCTTGATTTTGTTGTTGTTGTTGTGGTTTCTTCGGGGACTTTAATTCCTGTACTTTTTGATTTGCTTCTTCATCTTCATCAGTTTCATCACTAATATCGTCATCGTCTTCTTCATCGGTATCTCCATTAAAATCGCCATCGTCTTCTTCATCGACCAGACTATTACCCATCAGAGCTTGTAAGCCAGGACCATCGTCCTCTTCATCGTCATCGGACATATTTTCATCGTCGTCGTCACTTTCATCATTTTCATTAAAATCTTCGTCATCGTCGTCGTCGCTAATACTTTCTTCAAGTAGTGCCTTCAATCCTACCTTACTATCTTCTTCTTCCTCCTCTTCCTCCTCCTCCTCTTCATCGCTATCATCCTCATTATCATCTTCGCTATCATCTTCATTTTCGTCTTCGTTGTCGTCTTCATTATCGTCTTCGTTATCATCTATTTCAGAACTTTGATCATTTTCATTAAGATTCTTTTTGCTATCTTTCAAACCTTTGAACATTTTCACGCCCTTCTTTTCACTTTGTTCATCAGAATCGTCAAAAGATTGAACATTGTTTTCAGAGTCGTAATCTTCGTTGTCACTTTCGGATTCCTCTTTTTTCACGTTAAGTTTACCTTTATTAAATAACTGTTTATTTTTAGATTTAGTTATTGATTTGGATGGACTATTGCTGCCATTTTCTTTTTCCTTTTTTATCATGTCTGCTTTAATTAAAGCGTTTTTTATCGCCTTAGACTTTGCCTTTGCATCGAAGTTACCTTTGGCAAGATTCGATCGCTGCTTCTTTTTATTAATTAATTTCTGCGCCTTGGTCATTCTGAAAAATCGAATGGTTTATTTCCGTTATCAATCGGATAGATTATTATTATTACCATTTGATGCAATATATATATATATATATATATATATATATATATATGATATTGATAAAAATTAAAACTACTGCAGAATGTATTTTAAATTTCGAATAAATTGCAACAGTTATCGGGCGCTAAGTTGTTAAAAGAAATTTTAGGAACTTGAAATCCCATCGTGGGTAACGCTAACCACGTGGGAGAATTAAAAATTACTTTTGCAGGCATTTAAAAGAAGCGCGATGTATTATTATCTAAACGAACGACGGGAAGTGTTGTTTAAAAAATATTCGTACCTCGTAAAAGCGGCTACAAATGTACAATAGACACCAACGGCTTATCGTTTCCACAATTGCTTCTGAAGAGTTTCCAGTTCCGAGATTCAAACCTAATAACAACTTGTAACCGCTCCGACAACTTTGCCCAATTACATTGGTTCCCAGAAAAGTAGAGTTTTTACCTAGAATCGACTAGAGTCTAGAGTAAACGTAAATATATATGTGTGTGTGCGTGTGCGTGTGCGTGCGTGTGCGTGTGCGTGCGTGTGCGTGCGTGTGCGCGTGCGTGTGTAAAAGGTACGTAAATAAAATTTACATTATTAAAAGCTTATTAATTATTATAATAAACAGCAACGAGAAAGCTTACTTATTAACGGGCCAATCAATGTTGAATAGCGCGAGGAGCCCAACGGATCGGGAGGAACGGGAGATCGGAGTCGGCTAATAATCTAGTTCTACCTTTGAAAAGAGAAGCTTTCGACCGGTTAGTCGGATCCCCGAGTGTGCCGCGATGGAGCATCGATAACTCGTCGGTGTAGCGATGCCTCCTCGGCCCTTGGGAGTCTCGCGGTCCCCGCGGCCAGTGAGCGCCGGCCGAGGCTTCCCCGGTGACATGCGCAGCCGAGGCCGAGCCCCATTAGCTCCCCGAGAGTCCGCCAAACTTCGATCCCGTGCTGGAGAGGAGGCCTCGAGCCAGGCCCTCTCGACTCCGCTCCAAGTATCGACGAGCAACGATTTTGGCCTCGGGCCCCGATCCCTAGGCGACGACTCCCTGCAGCAGAGCAGCGGACGGATCTGTCGCCTCGGAAGCTTAACGATTGACTTCAGGCCAAGGGCTGAGTTTGCTTTTAATTGAACGTCGATCTACGCGCGGTGCCAACGGGTACCGATGATATTTATTTAGCCTATTCTTTATCATCGAAGCTGCAAGTAAAGCAATGGCTTCGTCGTCGTCGTCGTCGCGTTTGTCGGAGAGGAGAAATACGCCGAAAGCTGATGAACCACGAGTCCTCCTAAGATATTTGATTAATTAATGAGCGGCCGCGGGGTGCGGGAACTCGTGCAACGATGCCTACTGTGTAAAGGATGGCCGATAAATATTTTAACCATCTATTAATCGATGTTGATGTCGGCGAAGGAGAGTCTTAACGAGTGAAAATATGATGGTACGATCGCTCTTAATTGTCCGAGCTATTCGTAATATTTGACACGTTGTTCAATCCACAGCCATGACCGATAATTATCTCGGGCCTCGTATGGAATTCCTCAAAAATTCAGCGCTCGCCGGTATCCTCTGCAGCCTCTACGTGCGATCCTCCCCGCGGATAGAAGAGCCGAGAACGCGTTATAATCTGTAAAGCCGAGGCTCGCTTCAAGCGACGCAAATAATCAAAATTGGCCAATCGATATCTGGCTGGGCGAGGCTGATCGTTGACGGGAGGCAGCCGTCGGCTCAATTAAAATTCATTGAACGGCGGGCGGGGGGAGGGGGGCACTCCGAGGAACTAACGCCGGCGGCCGTGGACGAAATTAAGTCCCCGGTCGGAGGACCGACAATCAGTGGCGGTGATTTTAACGGGTCGGGCAGGGCTCGTCGGCCAGCCGAGTCACCACGAGTCCCCCGGCCGACGCGAAGCGTCCGAATCGTAGGAAGAGCGAGCGATTGCCGTGGATCCAAGAGCTCCGAGAGCACTGCGAGCTCGTCGCCTTCCTCGCCGCCTGTCGAAGGAACATCCGTTTCTATCTCGTCCTCGGCTGGACTCCCTCTCGGCCTGTGAGACGAGGACGCTCCGGAACGATCGCCGTCGTTACCATCGGTCAACGGTGGATCGGGGCTCGAGTCGACCGGCCCGGGCTCGGACTCTCCTCGGTTTTTCCCAGGGCAGCGGCGTCCCATGGCTACCGGGCATAACGATGGATCGTCCTCCTGGAGACGGAGATGCCTCGGCGGGTAGGGTTACGCCCCCCCGCTCCCCGGTAGCCCCAAGCCAATGGGAGGAAAGCTCCAGGGGCTCGACCGGGCCTCGACTTAGCGCGCTCTCGGTTCCGGTCGGTCACCGTCGGCTACGGCGGCTCCTCGGCGAGTCGCGGGCAGCCGGAGGTCAGATGGCGCTGGCCGGCGCTCGTCGACTCGGGAGCGTCGACCGCCGACGACGACGACGAGGACCTCCGGAGGTGCGGCCCGCCCTCGATTCCTGGGCCTTGGCTCCTCTCCCAAGCTTATCTTACGGACCCGTTGGCCCTCGGCCTTACCCACCGCCGGAATACACGAAACCAAACGGTAGAGCGTAACTTTTCCTCCCTCGCTACGGCGCCTCCCCATTCTGACTACCGGATTTTCATGCGTACATATACGTATAAATACATATTATATATCTGACTTTCTACCATTCGATGGTGAGTTGGCTTAAACGGGTTGGCAGTTTTCTTTCCCTTTGATTGAGATATGCATTTGGATCGGCGTCTCTATTGTCTCCGTTCGTTCGATAAGTCGCTTAAAGTGTCGGCGCAATAAGGAATTCCAAGCGAGGGCCTGGTAAGGTTGCGTCGGGACCCCGAGAGCGAGGATTTCCATGCGAGACGAGCTCGTCGATTATTCTGCCCTGCACCTGTAATGCGAAAGCTTCGACTCTCTCTCTCTCTCTCTCTCTCTCTCTCTCTCTCTCTCTTACTGACGATCTGCGTTAATTCAAACTAGCAATGTGTGTTTAGGAAAGGTTAAGGAAAGAGAGGGAAAAAATTATTTGAAAATCTCAGCTCCCAACTATTTTAAACGTGACAACTTTTATTGGCGATTCCTTGGAATTTTATCGTAACGAGAGTACAAAATTGTGGGCCTTTTTTTTTTATCTTGCTCTCGACCTAAGCGATCTAAGTAAAAGCGAACAAACAAGAAGAAGAAAAAGAAGAAGGAGAAGACGAAGAGCTGATATACAACGTTGGTTCATCTACTTAATCGACTTTTAAAGTGTCGTTTTCATAACAATCTAAAAATTGTATCTTATCATTTAGTTTTGCTCACTGTAATAGTAATAAAAATATTTTGACGATGAACGGTCAGTCATCTTTGCTGCCGGGAGAAAATAAATTTTTAGAAAAAAAAATTTATCAACAGCGCATTATGATAAGCTTCCAGTCAACGTTACATACGTTTTTTGTCAAACAAACGTACCCTCGTTTTTTTTTTTTTTTTTCTCCTTCAAAATTTCCTGCGCCGAGGTTCTATCGCTTCGTTTTCTATATTCGATTCTATTTAAAATGTGCACATCTTTACCGAAGACGAGAGGCGTATTTTATCATGGAACCAATAATGAAAAAAACGACGAATTATAAATTGGTTCCTAGGAGACGAATAAAAGCATTTTATAAGCGGCTGTATTGGTAATTTTTTTATTACAAATAAGAGAAGTTAATGGCAATTGGACGATTCTAAACATTCGGAAATAGGAAGGACAGAAATGATGAAGTATAGTTGAAAACGCTTATTTAAAACTCTTAGAAAAGAGGCTCGGTCAATGAGACAAAACAATGTTTTTCTAGCCGCGAAATACATATATATATATATATATATATTTTTTTATACATTAAAACTATACATTTATGCACAATTTTCTACAAAGTGATTTTGCAGTCTTGTTCGTACCTATCGACCCAATAAGAAGTCAAGTACAAGAATTCACAAATATAAAAAGAGACGCGCTACTATTCTTATCTCACGGGTTTTGAATCACAATATTGAGTAATTTTTCAAATTAAACGAGACTCGCGTATACGCAATGATGATGACCTCATTCCAATTAAATAAAACGAACACAACTTCATTTATCCGCGAGTATAAAATAACATCTTCCATTCCTAAATATTCACTTCTCACATCAATTTGTGAAAATATGAGTTTACTGAAAAGATTAATTGCTCGTATATTTTCATGTGGATCTAGAGTAACATTTTTATAACTGCCTGTATCGCAATTATAATTTATGCTTAGATCACATTGCATTTACGAGCCCGAAAGCAATTATACAACTTATGATGGAGTTTGAAAAATATACATAAACACGGCAAAGCTTTTATGTAAATAAAGGCCTTTTAACTACTGAGGAAAATTTAATTTGTTTTGATATAAATATTTACAAATGCGCGCGCGTAGGTGCCCGTGCGCGCTAACATTTTTTTTTTTTTTCACACAAGATAAGCTCGCTGGAAAAGTTCATTATTCATTTTGATAAAAGTAACAAAACGCGATTCCGTACTTTCATCTAAGCGCGCTCTTGCAAGTAATTGAGCTGCTTCGCTTTGCCCCCACTGCTTTACAATATTCTTTGCACAATTGGGAAAACTTTATTGTTAAATTGGGCAGCGAAGGGAATACATTGTCCCACTCGAGTATAGGCTCGCTATTGTGAGCTCGCGAGATTAATATCTTCCAATCGTCCGATCAATTTTAATGGTATTAAAAAAAAAAGAAAGAAAAAAAGAAACATTTTACATTTGATAATATGCGTTGCGTAAGGTTTACACAAGCTTTATTTTGATTGCACTCGTTCTTTTTTTCTCTCATTCATTCTGAATTGGTATTGATTGAATACACTTGCAGTAATATTATTTTATGGTTGTATAATTAGATAAATTATTTAATATTTATAGTTGGAATATACGAAATAAATAACTGATGTTTACCCGATGAGCAGGTATGAAACGCTTAATTATGCTACAAGAATCATAAACAAAATTTTTTTTTATTCCAATAAGGTTTTCATTAACTTAAAACGTAAATTTTGCGTCTCAGTTGCCACTTTAAGTATTATAATGTGCTACAAAAGATAAGCGATTAAGCTTTGTAAGTTATTAAATAGGCAATTATTTTAATATGTTGAATACATTTTTTTTTCACGCTAGCATTAACATTTTTGTAAGGAAGGCAAATGGCAAAAAATAATGTTAGGAATATTTTGCAGAAGCAATTAAAGAATCTTAAGCGATTTATGCTTTATTTAAAATTTGTTTAAAGTATTTATATAAAGTTTGTTGAAAAAGAGTACGATTAAAATTAATTGAAATTAAAAAATTGAATCAAAATAATAATTACGATTAGAAAATTCCATGTCGTATTTTTATATGTGCACTTTTGATATTTTTTATATTAATTTATTATCGATTTATGCGTCTCAATCGATAACTTAAGGGAAAGAGTTATATAATGTTTTATACCAATTGCTTCAAGAACTAATTAAATTAGTACTTTATAAGTTTATTGACTTTTTTTTAAAAAAAGGAGTTGGATTCTCATGATTTTGGATAAACGCATGAGAATTTTTGGCTCTCTTGTATGCATATTTTATTTAAAATAACTAGCGCTAATATTTTATTTGTAAATTAATAGAGCGTCTTATACTATCGGTAATTATTTATTTAGTTTATTTGTATATATATTTGAGGAGAAAGATTTGTCATAAAAGTATTTTCGAATATTATCGTTTCATTATAATGTAAATTTAGGAAGTAAAGTATAGTTCACCATTCTAAAAGTCTTACTTAAAGAAAACAGAAAGGCTTAATTTCACCGTTAGAGAATCGGTCTTAATAAGAAAAAAAATAATTTTTCATTAATTTTACAAGTTCTTTTGCATTTAACGTATTAATAATAAATGTATACATTTTACACTTATTAAATGAATAAATTACTACTGAACGAGGGTTTAATAATTACCATACGTATAAGACAGGGTGAGAATTTATTTTCCATACAAATGTATACGATATTGTATCGATTATAGAATGAGTACAAATGCCGAGACGTATGACTTTTTATTTAAAGGCCTGGTAATCCTGGCTTTGTAATCCTATACGCGGATTTTTTGTTATAAATTGCATTATTTATAATAATTTCGCGGCATTGTAACGAAAAAAAAGGACTCTTTATCTCTACGTCCATTCGTATTATTGTTAAGCTGATTTGTACAATTTTCGTCAGCTGGCTGATTTAATTTATAAGTGCAGGTAAATTATCGATCGCGTGTCGTCTATTTTTCAAAATGTTCAGTTCCTTATAGGCATATTTTAACATATCTGAATATCAATCAACTTCTTATAACTATGCTCTTATCATTCTCCGTGACTTTTAATGATTCAAGCTATAAAAGGATATGCAATCGATGTCTGAATCCGTTGCTATGGATAAAAATCGATGGATTATGCAATTGTCCAAGGAAGAATGGCATCGTCGGGCTCGTACCTTAATTAAGACGAGCTCTCGCACATCGAAGAAAGCTCTCAAATCCCCAAGCCATCGTCGGCATTCGTAATGGCGTTGAGTCAACAGTCGAACCAGTCGTTTAGGATTAATCTTATAATTTTTTCTAACTTGGGTACCCTCGAGCCGACGACAATGGCTAAGCCTTTCCAATCAAGATAAACCCTACATTAGCTTAAATTGGAGTAAAATCATCATCGAGAGGTCGTTTCCCGTATTATTCTATCGGCATTGCAAACGCTCCAGACGAGCATTCAACATTTCGATAAAGGCATAATCCGAAAATACTTTACCGGATAAATCAAATCGTCGTGCGAATAAACTTTGTAGCCGAGCATTCTTGCGCCCAGATTTATCAGGCATTAATTAAGGTGTACCGTAACTCAAATTTGTGGATCGGAGTTATTGATGTCGGAGACCCTCGTCTTACTTAAACGATGATCGAGCGGA
The DNA here is from genome assembly GCA_018907135.1 of Kradibia gibbosae. Lineage (NCBI taxonomy): Eukaryota > Metazoa > Arthropoda > Insecta > Hymenoptera > Agaonidae > Kradibia > Kradibia gibbosae. The sequence continues at coordinate 14,441,716 of JACCHX010000003.1, forward strand.
TGAATTCTAGACGAGAAACGGTGGCCAGATCTAAAAATGAAAATCCGAAAATGCAATAATCCTTACTATTATTTCTAGTCGCTCGCACCGAGGCGTTGCTGATCTTCTCGAACATCGGCCGTCGGGCCTGGGCCGGCATTCGCCCGCGTTGTTTCAGTTAAAATGTGCCGCTGGGTCGACGCGAGATCCGAACGATATTTCAACCGGTCGCCGCGTTTTCGGAGCGGTCTTATTAAATAATAATAATAATAATAATAATAATAATAATGCCGTTGAATAGAGGTCCGAAACATTGTTAGAAACTAGAATATACAAACTCGGCTCTGACTTATAGCCGGCCAACTATTAATATTTAAGCGCAGCCGTACGTTGTAGTAGCCGAATTTCGAACGGCCGTTCACAATAGATGCTGGCTTTTTTTACATACGAACCACAGCGGGGCCGTGCGTTTCGCTTTCTCGCAGAAGCATCGAAAGCGCGAATGACAAAGTTTTCGGCAAATATAGCAGTGATGCAAGAGCGAGCTAGGAGCAAAAAAAAAAAAACAAATAAAATTTTTACGGTACTTATTTTATTTTTTACGGGCATTCGAGACACCAAAATTTAAATATAGAATGCATTTTCATATTGAATTTGAATAATTTATCATCCAAAGCTACGATTACAATTCACAGTCTAGATATATTTATATTTTTCATTCGATGAAGATTTTGTATAATTTTTAGTAGGTGTTGCAATCCTCGCGCTGTTTGTCACTTTTCGCATTCGGTGGTTAAAACTGGGCTTGCATTAATAATGTTTCAATATATATATAAATATATAACTCTCCGTTGACGATATAGCATTATCATGAGCGGCAAATTGCAGCTGTAATATTTTTCTATCGTTGAATCGCAAGAAAATAAAATAGCCCTTAATCGCCAGCAGGATTATCGTTAAAAAATCGCGAGTAATCGCCAATAAACGGACATCGAAAGCTCTCCCCAAATATCAATGAGCGAGTTGGTCGGTATTATTATCAACGGAAAATGTTGTATCTCGCGAAGCCGAATTCGCATTGAGGGCAATCATTGCCGCGGGTATCGTCCGTCACTAAAGGGCGCATCCGATACAATTGTAACTGTGTTGCGAATAAAATTTTTCCCACGACTCAGCGCTGATCGGACATGGGGAACGAGCACCGAATTAAAGCATCGCATTTGGATAACGCGCAAACAGTCGCCCGTGCGTTATGGGTTTCATTCAAGATTACGAAACCCGGTGGGCGTGCGTAAGCGTGTAAGCCTGTAATTTGTCGCGCGAGTGCTCGAGGTGCGAGTTTATTTTTTAACGTGCGATTAAAGGGGGGTGGGGGGAGGGGGGGAAACAAAACAAAAACAAACAAAAAAGCACAAAAAAGCGTTATTCGAGAGTGAAACGATCATTAAACAAATAGGTTAGAGCTTCGATCGGTGACCATTACATTTATCCAAAGATGGTACGGATTATTTAACAAAAAAAAAAAAAAAAACAAAAATAATTCAAAACGACTTTTAAAAATAGGAACTTTTAAGGATCGTTAAAATTATCTTTATAATTGTCGAGCGGGAAGAATGTCGTATTTTGAAAGCCGCCAGAATAACGCTGGTAGCGAGCGTTTTTTAAAGTAACAAGTGGTCGTATGAAATAACAATGCAACAACAGGCAAAGACCATAATAATAATAATAATAATAACAACAACAACAACAACAACAATGGCGTTACAAATCTAAGAGCGCAGGAGGATGGAAGATCTTGGCCGGCGGAAGGTATTTCGGAAACCCTATAGCTGGCCGAGGTCGGTAGCTCGATTCCCCCCCGCCCGCGCGCCTACGAGCCGAGAAGTGTGCAGGCACGGCCCCATTGAACCAGTCCCCGGATTCCTTAATTACAATAAATAACTCGTAAGTATCGAAGGAAGGAGCGAGAGTGAGGCCGAGAGCGAGAGTCGGAGATAGAGAGGGAGAGAGAGGGAGAGCGGAGCTCGTTACATAAAGCGCGTAAGCGTGGAGGCCTTCGGTATTTTCCGAGCTGACCGTAGGCCTCCTCCGCGGCCTTTTCTCGCGCGCTCGTTATTTCGTATCTCTTTCGGTGCTGCTGAAAGCAGGCCGTCGGTGGCCCTGAGTAGGCAATGACACTGTACACCCGTGCGTGCATACGCGCCAGTTGAAAGCAAGAGGAGAGGAGCAGACCGGGGGGAGGGGGGGGCGGCCGAGACACGGGAGTCCCCCGGGAGCGATACGGGCGAGCGAGCGAGAGGGGAAGCCCGAGAGAGCCGGTGAATGGACGAGGTAGACGGCGGCGGGCGGGGGGCGGGGGGGGAGAGGGTGGTGCGTGTGTCAGAGGAAGGTGTGGGTACGAATGCGCGCTGGCATGCGCGGTGCGAGCCGCCAGTCGGAGACCAACGCTCGAGGCCCGCGAACCGCCAGCTAACCGAGAGCCAAAGCCGCGCCGCCGCTCCCTCGTACCGTTCGAGCCGCTGCAACGAGAGCAGGAGGAGCTCCGGTCGAACTGCCCTGCTCCCGAGTTCGGCCCCGGCGAGAGGAGCGCCCGTCCCCCCACCGGCTGTCCTTTACCAGCGGGCGCCTCTGGGCTACCAGGTGCCAACCGACTCCGGCGGCCGAGGACCAGGGCCAGGACCAGGAAGCAACCAGGCTCTCGGGATTCAACAGGTGACCAACGCCGTCTCTCTCTCGGCACCTCTTGCTCGGAGCTCCCGTCGGCGGACGGGTGACCCCTTCCCTTGCTCTCTCTCTCTCTCTATCTCTCTATCTCTATCTATCTCTTAGCACTCGAGGAACGGGTAGAGGAGCACGTGTCGCGCGTCCTGCCTCTTGGCCTCGCGGCAGCGCAACGTCCCAGGCTCCCTGGCGAGGCTCCGCTTCGCTCGCTCCCCTTGGACGTTTTGCCAGTCCCTCCTGCTGCTGCCCCCCCCCGAGTATTCCCAATGCCCTGGCTTTTGATTGATCGTCGACATTTGGCTCGGCTAACGAGATGCAGTGGCTCTTGCTTGTACGCCCCCCACCCTCTCCCCCTCCCTCTCGCCGCCCACTGCCCGAGGCATCGCCCGGGTCACTCGACTTTATTAGCGCGTAACGCTACGAGCATCCTGTCGAGCCTCGCGCTCGCCGCCAGATTTCGCCGATTGTTGGTGGGTCGCGTGCACCGCCGCCCTCTTTCCCTCCCCCGGGCCATCCTTCGACCAGGGAAAATGTAGGCCGGGGGCGCCCCGTCGCCGAGTGAACTTTTTCACGTTTAGCGGCGCTCCGAAACTTGAGGTGTCGCGCGCCTCTTTTACTCGCGTGAAAGTCGAGGCCGCGAGTCGGCCCCGATCACGGGAGGAGCAATTTCTTCCCTTCCCTTGGTCGCGCTATTAACCGAGCCTCGGGCGGGCGCCTCTTTTCCTCGGTTACGATTGTTGTTTTTTTTTTTTGCCGCCCCCCACCCCCCCATAGGCGGAATTTCGGGAAAACGGGGCTCTCCCGAGCCAAGCGTTATCCAGCTGGATTCTCAATTAGCGCCGGCGCGTGCCAAGCAAATATTGCGTTAATGAGGAGTCGATTGGTAAAGAGCCTCGGTACTTTTTGTCTCGTCTTAGGTATAGGACGATGTTCCCGCACTTTAACAAGGCTCATTGTCAAATTATGATGTTCTTACGAAATGGAATGGTCCCTATTGTCGCGCGATTCGAAATGTCATCGACAGGTGTTTTGACGCTCCTACGGGAACGCGTTGGCTTTAATCGCGTAATTATTTTTAATTTTAACAGCCGTTGTGTTTTTTTTTTAAGCGCATCGTTATATTTCTTTCGCTTATGAATTTAAACATGCAATTAGAGAATTAAACACACATAATCTTCTTTGATAAAACAACCTTTTGTGGTTTTATACAATTTTATTAATTGCTGTGGTTTGAGAATTAAATTAGTTTCGAAACGTAATTTGAGAATTTTTTTTCTTTTTCTTTTTTCCTTTTTTTTTTTTTTTTCATTCTACTTCCATACGTGGCTCAAAACAAAATTTTATCCTTCGTGCTTTCAACATTGTTGGGAAAACCATTACACTTTGAATCAAATATTTAAGAATTATAAATAAGCCAGAAATTAATTTAACTCCCTCTGAATTACTAATTGTTTTCAATAACGATTAAACTGCCTGGGTAAATTTATGCACAATATATGATTTTTATCTATTTCAATGTGCACGTGTCGATAAATTCTTTAAATGTTTTATTGCTTTATAATTCTCGTATTAATACGTATGCTAATGTATTATATCAGTATGATGCAGCAGTCTGTGTACGAAAATGCCTGATACATATGTAAAAGTATATACAAATGATTTTTTTTTTTTTTTTTTTAATTAAAATATCGGTATAATTATTACGCGTAAAGGCTGTTTTTCAAAAGTAATACAATTGTTGACTAATATCATTTGGACTTTAGTATAGATGAAACAATTTAGCAGATTTTGATAAATTCGCTGAATCATAATTTTTTTCAACAATTGATAATATTTTTTTTTACGAAAGCAAACGTCGTCTTAACCAAAAGAATATTATTTTACGTAAAAAAAAAGTTATCGCGCATTTTTGAAAAAAAATCCCATCCGAGACAGATCCTTCGTTACGAAAATTGATTTCCGAATCAATGTTCCAAACGAAGATGCCTATTTTTTTTTTTGTTAAAGCAATTTTTTAAGCAAAACGGCCAGTAAAGGCTCAAGGCAAATCAAGGACCGCGCCTGTTAATTGAAAAAACAACCGCGTTAACCAAATGCAAATACAGCTAACGAGAATTAACATCGTTAACCGGATTCGATCTTACCGAATAATCCAAAGGCAACGGAGTACCGTTTAACAACTTATCGCCTCGTCAATCATTGGCAGGGCTCACGAGGAAAGACACGCTTCCGGATTTTCCGACGGACCCTCCCTTTCCCACCTACGCCCTAGCGCTCGCTCCCTTGGCGCGAAGCCGGCCGCGGGCGCCTCCCGACGATTCGTCGGCTCGTTCACCCGGAGGTGGCGATCTTAACCCCGGCACCGCGAGGAGCTTGGCCCCATCGAACAAAAACGAGCCCGACAGCGCGCGATAACGAGCTCGATCCTGTTTGGATCTAAGGGTCGATGCGAGGGCCCGCCTCGCGCATAGGCACCGTTGAACGATCTTGATTGACGTGCATACGCGCACACGCATGCGTATGTACATCGCACGATGAATTGTCGTCCCGAGTAAACGGCCTCGATTTTTTTTTTTTTCAAGACGCGCCAAGCGGGCATCGCGTCGATCGCATTGCCAAGCCGTGGCTCGTTATTTCCCATCCTTGTTGGGCGCGTACGATGCTGCCAAACGATGAAATTTCATTTGCCCGCAAGATAAATAACGAATTTACAAAACAAACAATAGACGCATCATTGATAAATGCCGCATTAGCGATGCTTTTTTTTTGTTTTAATGCGGCAGTGCGCTAATATTAGTTTTTTTATCAATTGAAGAGTCTCATCAGATTTGGAGCTCGTACCAGTATTTCAAGTCGTAATCAGGCGCTATCGAGTCGTTTACACGACAATTATGATTTAAAACAATAACAATTGCTTATTTGTTATCGTATTAACGCACCTTTTTTTTTCTTCTTCTTTCCGTTATTTAGAATTAATGCAGCGAAACGATAATAAAATCAATTCATTAGCGAGTTCGTAAAATGTGCCAATAACAAATAGCCATATCTCCAATCGATACGTCGAAAACCTTAAACCATTATTAATAGACTTTACCGGACTACATTTATTTAAACAAGTGTAACTAAAAGCAAAATATTATTGCCTCGGCCCTCGGTTTCGCGCATTAATGAGGTCTTATATAAAACAATTTCAGTGATTTATTATTCTCGAAAACAATCAGTTCGTATCTAATTAACGATCTTTCTGCATAATCTGGATATTAAAAAAATATGTTTGTGCACTACAATGAATGCATTTGCACGCAGTAGTTTACTTACGCATTATTTAAATAAAAACAAAAAAAAAAAAAAAACAAAAAAAACATACCGGTATCTAATAATAATTATCGAGAGAACTTATATTACCGACCCATCGAACACAGATACTGAAAAAACTGATACTAAACATCAGAAAATTCTTTTGCTATCAATGTTAATTAATTTCATCAATTAGAATTTTAATTGTATGACACAAAAACTTTATTTTTATTATTTATGCTTCTGCAATTTCCTTTGTTCCATCGTAAGCTTAAAAAAAAAATTTAATAATTTTTTAATTAGGTGAGCGTATCATCTATTGTAAAATAATGAAAAAAAAAAAAAAATTGTACACGTTCCTTGCACGTGTATTAAGAAATAATTAATAAATAAAAATAATCAGCTCGTTATTAAAAATTTCTATCGTATAAAGTTAAAAAAAAAAATCAAATCTTAATACCCTGTAGGAGGCGATGATTTTCCCAGATAGTTGTAGACTTTTGAGAAAGGTATTTGGAAAATAATCATTCTACAAATTAGTCTTTATTAAGGTATTATAAATTACAAATATTTTCTCTATTAGTTTTAACCAATGATAGTTAATCAGTTAATAAGAATTTAATGTAAAACGGTAGCATGAAATCTTAATAAAGAGCATATTATTATTAAAATGTATTATGTTAATTTCCATTTAACTATCGCGCACCTTATTAGTTAATAATTAATCATTTTCTTATCAATAGTTTATGTTTAATATTTGATAAACGTCTATTTTTATTAAAAACTTTAATGTTAGAAAGTATCATTATTTTGTGCTTTAAGAAATATAACGATGATTTAATCACACGTTTGTAAAGTGTTTGTAATCGTTAATTTAAAAAAACTTTGTACAATTAAAAGTATCATCATAATATTATAGAAGCATTAAAGCAGATTTATACTGCACGATTTCGTTGGTTGCTTATTTTTAATGTAGGAAATTTTTCTGTGTGAAAAAATTACAAGTGTTACTTAGAATAATTATCTATTTTAAAAAAATTTTTTTTCATTTTACTTAATTTTAAAATATAATATGTTACACGGCTATTAAAGCGATTGCGCAATAAATTTTTACGAACTCAAACGTAATGAGCTGCGAGTATCAATTTCTATTTACGAATGTAATTTTTAACAATATTGTGTTCTATATTCTTAAATAACTAAGAGTACATTATAAATATGTAAAATAAACAGATAATCCGAATACAAATACATATATTGGGAGTTGTATGATATTGCGCGAAGAAGAAAAGGAACGATGAATATGTATAAAATTACAGCAAATAAACGATTAAATTTTGTTTTTTTTTTTCGAACATTTTATTATAAACAGAAATTATAAACAACGGCGTTAATCGGATGAAAAGTATAAATTGTACTGACATATTTGTAAACTGTTTAAAAAGTGAAGGAATTGTTTTATTGCCAATAGCTTAAGCTATTTGGCCCCATTGTTTGGATTATATATATATATATATATATATATATTATTAAAAATACACGTGTAATAATTTAATGAGAATTGCAATGATTAATAAAAGTAATGGCATTGCCAAAATAATGATAAAAATTAAAATTTAATGCCGAGCCATTAAATATTTTTCCAATGGGTGCTCTTAAAATGTTCTCTAAATATAAAGCTTTAGTTTCTATTGAGTAAAAAACAGATATGATGTATACATGTTATAAACACATCTCTAGCTTAGCCAAATTATTAACTTTAAACTTATTTTGTCAAAGCAAAGCCTCAAAGCGATTTCTCAAGCGTACAAAATGCTAATAGGCAAAAAGATAATGGTCGAATTGGAATGAGCTTTATGATGAAATACATGCGTAAGTACACACTTATGATTTATTTCAACGCTATTTGTACGAATATTTTTAGATTATTGAATGAAAAAAAAAATAATAATAATAATAATAAAGGCAAGAGAATAGATAAAAATGAACAGCATCGCTCACAAAAATTAAAAGTAAAAATTCCGATTCACCAACATGCGTGTGCGTATTTTTTTTTTTTTTTTTTTTTTTTTTTTTATCATCGTCGTCAATGTCCTTCTCTCGTTTTCCCATATCCGTTTTCTTTATTTCACAAATAGATTATGCATTGGTTCCAGCATTCATTATTTTTCTTATCTAGTTTTTTTTTTATTTTTTTCTTTGCTTCTTTTCTTCTTAGAAATACACATGCGCCGTTTAATTTTAATACACTTATTTTAAAGCGACTGCGACATAGTTGCATCGGCTTTTAAATATTTTAACGCGAGGAACGAGACGCGATTGGGCGCTCGTTTTCATTTCTTAGACAAATTGTAATTAAACAGTCTAAAAATAGATACAGCAGATTAAAGCTTTGACAAATAAAACTGCAAGATAAAATATGAAATGTATTTGAAAATTATAAATTCATCGCGGGCGCGCACGACGTAGGAATTGAGATGTTTGGCATAAAGGTATTAATAAAATATATTGCGAGTTAAATTCCATTACATTGGTTCGGTATTTATAATATCCACCTGTCGTTTCAACGAAACAACAAATCTCAATTTTTTATTTAAATAACATTGGATCCAAAAATCATACTCCTTTTGTTTGTGATATGCATTTTTTAAAATGTACTTGTTTGTTAAACTTTTTTATTCTAATATGTGAGGTTGTCGTTAAAATATATCTTATAACAAATAATCGACAATACTTCAAGATTTTTATTAATTTATTTAATAATATAAATTATGAGTGTATAATCATTTTGGTCGGGTGATGCCTTCCTCAACTTTTGCATTTAGTAAAACATTGTACTATTCTCGAATGTAATGGAGCTATATTTAAAACACTTTAACAATATGATACGTTCGTTACATACTTCCAAGTCCATCTACTTTATAAATTTTAACTATTAATTATATTTTAAATGGTTCGAAAGTTTTAATTGAAGTACAAATTTGAATCGGTCATTTTACTTGTATTTGAAAACACCTAATAAGATAAACATTTTTAACTATATATATATATTGTAAAATATTTAATAACATTCGTGTATAAAAGCTCTCTATTACAGTATTATTTTACATAAATTAATTTAATTATTCACACCTCAATTGAAGAATCAAATCGATCTGTATGATTATACAAAAATCTGAGTAATAAAACTTAATCCATGCGCTGTTCGATACAAATTTTGCATTACTTAAAGTATTGAAAAAAATTTACCAATGAAAGACAAATGTAAAAAGTACCAATGAAAAGTAACTAAAACTAACAGATTACAAGTACTAATTAGTGTCATACATTTAGCATGGGTTACTGTTTCATACGAATAAACAATTAACTACAGATTTACAATTTTAAAGTAAATATTTTATTTACGATGATGATTTCACGATGACATTAGAATTTGATTGATGTATATTTTTTTTTCATTGTAAACCGATATAAGTCCAAATATTTTATAGGCAGAATAGAAATGATTCTTACGACATTTTTGAAAAATTAATATTTTCCATGCGAAAATGAACCATTTAATCATTATTCAATTGCACACAAGCTTTTGTACAATAAAAATTAATGATAATCCTCGTGTTCTATTATTCGAGACAACATTCTGCATAAGATCTTATCTTTTTAATTTAGATAATAGCGCTGTATTAGCATTTTATCTAGTAATGATACTTTAATCAAATATAAAATATCCCAGCGACCAAGACGATAAATTTTTCAAACAACTATTAAAATTCTTAACCGCTCAACATTTTACAAATCGATTTCTTTCGATTTATCTTAAATAGCTTCGGCTTATTCATACGTTTGTTTTGATCATACTTTACGTTTTTTTTTTTTTTTTTCACGCGGGTAAGTGAATCGCGCGAAATTATTACTTACCCAATAAAAAAATTCTCACGCGAAACACTTGCGATCCTTTTCTATTTGACAGAAGCAACAATTCGAATTCTCATTTGGGAGGTAAAATTGCGATAAGTTACTTATCGACTTTATCATGTTAATAACATGACAATCTACGTATCCCGTTAATGCCTTACTGATTTATCGAATAGCTTTGAAATTATAAAAGCTCTTGTCTCCTCGCCTAAAAGCGCACGAAGCGCCCGAAAGCAATTCCGAGCCTCGCTTATTTAACGTTTGTATTTTGATTTCGTCTCGCAGCTGCGCGCAATTCGTTAGAAGTTGACAGGGATTTACCATTATTCCGCACGGATAATCAACGGCGCTTTTGAAATCAACGGGGAAATTTTGCTTACGAGGCAATCTTAATCAAGCCGGATTTCTCTGGCGCACGATTTACAAACAAAGTCATTGAGCGACCCCTTGAATAAAACGAGAGACGCGAATCCTCTTGATGCGAGAGCACCGAAGGACATCGTTCGCGCGAGATTTCTTACCCGGCAAATCAAATTGCACGAAAGTCCTGAGTTTTCCTCGCTTGGGTCGGAATAGCGCCCGCCGTAAAGCGTAGGCCTCCCATTAACAATTGGACAGTTGGAGAGGTAAAGAATTGTACCTCGACACATTATAATGTACGATAAAAAAAAAAAAAAAAAAAAAACAAACAAACCAGCAAACAAAAATTTGCGCGGACAATTATACATCGATGGGACTAATCAAGCGTGGATTATGATCTGAAAGAGGTGTTTCCGTATTTTTCCAGAAAGAAGGCCAAATGTCGAGGGCGAAACGATGGAAGAACTGCATGTCGGAGAACCTGTTGATGATGCTGACGGTGGCCGGTGTCGTTATGGGCGTTGCCCTCGGTTTCATCCTCAAGTACAGCAAATCGGAGGAGTCCGGGGGCTGGACGAAGCGCGAGATAATGTACATACAGTTTCCGGGAGATCTTTTCCTTAGGATGCTCAAGTCACTCATCCTGCCGCTCATCGTTTCGAGTATCGTCAGTGCCATTGGTAGCCTGGACCTGAGCTTATCTGGTAATAACGACGACTCTTCGCTATCGTCGAATGAATTTTTTTCTTCCGCAATTAACGAGCCTCTCTGTGGGCGAACTCTTCCTCCCCCCCGCCCCCAATTCGCTCAAAGTAATTTTAAAACATTCCCCACGCGCGTTCGTATGAATTGAACGGTCATCCGATTCCATTGATGGAAATACTGCAATTGAAAAAACACCGCGACACTTTGTACGAGTGAAATGTAATATTCGTTAAATGGAAATGGACCAAAAAAGTCGGCTCGCGTGCATTTCGCGCGCGTTCCGAATTTCGCTCTTGTCCCACTGTTAAATTGCAAAAGTGGCTTAATAATAATAATAATAATAATAATAAGAAGAAGAAGAAGAAGAAGAAGAAGAACTCCTGAAACGAGCTTAGGCATTATAGCACGAAAAATAAGTTAGCAACGTTGCGCTTGAAATCGTATCACTCGCTTAATAATAATTCATTTAATTCCTGCTCGATGAGCGTTTGCGATTATCATTAGGAGCACAGATACCGATACAGAGCGGCGGAGGGGGGGGGTGGAAGGAAAAAGGCAGCACACTAATTAAAAGCACAGAGATAACGTTGAAGATCGAGCGAATCGAATTTCTGCGCTCCACGCGGATGAAAGTGTGTCTTGGCATTCTTTAATACAATTGACGGATTAAATAGGTAGAATTGGCATGCGCTCGATATATTATTATGCGACGACGACGATCTGCGCTGTCATTCTCGGCATTATTCTCGTAACGACCATACAACCCGGCACCTACGGCAAAGAGGAGGACTACAGCGCCGACGAGAGCAAAGCGCCCAAGCGAAACATCACCACGACCGATACTCTTCTGGATTTGGTCAGGTAAATACTATACCGTTGCCGCCGAATTTTCATTCGGTCGGGGTCGTTTTTTTTTTTTTTTTTTGTCTTTCTTCCTACCCCCCCCCCTCTCCTTTCTCTTTCACTCTTCAATAAGCGAACGACGAGACGCCTCTTTTCCCCGTGCAAGCCCCGAGAGGCCGATTTGCCTTCAATTCGAAAGTTACCAGAGGCGCGATTCAAGATTGCAGAAGAGGACGAAGGAGAAAAAAAAAAAAAATGACAATTCCGCATTGCCTTCCAATGCTCTAATACACTCGATCAAATAATACAATAGCGTTAACAGCGACGATAAGGATGGCACGCCAATTAATGGATAATTAAATATTTCAGGAACATTTTCCCACCGAATCTCGTACAGGCGTGCTTAGCTCAAGTAAGTGAAACGGCTTTCGTACGCACGAGCGTATCGATAATGACTTTATTATCAATCGAGCTAAAGATAATTAATAATTGATTGATTTCAATTTTTTTTTTTTTCCTTTTTTAGTATCGAACCGAATTGATTCCTCCGCCCAACGATGTAAACAGTGAGTAATTACACAATTGTTTCCTATCCGTTGAAACGCAATGTCTTATAAAGCGGGGATATTTTGTTTGTTCGTTGGCTCGTTGCTGTTTGTTCAAATGGGCACGACAGTAACGTCGAAGTACGACTGGGACATATCGTCCTCCTACGGGGATGGAACCAACACCCTGGGACTGGTTATATTCGGCATTGTCTTGGGAATAACCATCGGCAAGATGGGAGACCAAGGGAAGCCGTTGCTGAACTTCTTCAGCTGCCTCTCCGAGGCCATGATGATCATTACCAATTGGGTTATTTGGTTAGTACGTTCATATTATGATTCCAAGTTTCGAGCAAAGCCAAGTCCGGCGACAAGGGCCCACCAATCGATTCTCAACAATTGGCTCTCGCTCGCTAACGAGAGGCGGCCTTTATCGATCGAGCAAACTCGTGTCGCTGGTGCCCGGCTCCAATGTCAATACGATCGGCTGTTGAAAGAAACGCGGGAGAATAATCGAAGAGGCCGAGCGCAGGCTGAAAAAGCCCGATCGCTTAGATTTTCCATAGCCGCTCGTTATCGGTGCACCTCCGCGGATATAGATCGGAAGGCGTAATAATAAGGACGACCGGCCAAGGACCTCTCTCCCGCCCGCCCCCCTTACCCTGGGGGTCCGCTGCTCAACGGCTGCCCTCACCCTCGTTGAGGGCTCGAGCCATCGGAGCTCTTGCCGAAGCCGAGCCGGGAAATTAAAATCGTGGGCTCGCGTCTCGCCGACTTTTCACTCGGGTGGCCGAGTCAACCTTCCGCTGGCTCTCCGCTGTCTTTTCTCGCCCGTTCCCTTTTGTCGCCCAACGCAACGCGTTATCTCGCGTCGACCGGAGGCGGGGTTCCGCTCGAGAAGAGGCGTCGGGACGCCTCGAGGTTCCTCCAAACGGGTGCGCTTCGGCTCGGGAGCTCTCGATCGGCGATCGAACTGCGAACGCGGCTCTTCGCGAGGGTGAGGATTTGTCGAGGATTCGGGAGCAATCGTTCGGGGCAAGGGTCGTTGGGCTGTCGCGGGGGGCGGGGGGCGGGAGAAGCGCAAGGGAAGAGGAGCCTTTTTCAATCGTTGCCACCGGCCGACAAATACCGATGAATCGCGTCGACGCACAACCAATCAAGAGACTCCGAGGTCGTCTTCCTATAAAATCCCGATCCAGATAACAATGTGACAAACGTTGACTCGGCAGGCTGTCACCCGTTGGAGTGACTTTCCTCGTCGCTTCGCAGATCCTAGACGTCAAGGACTTTAGGAGCATCGTCGAGTCCCTGGGCATGTACTTCCTCACCGTATTGCTGGGCCTCCTGCTCCACGGCTTCGGCACCCTGTCGATCATCTTCTTCGTCTGTACCCGGGAGCTGCCTTTCCGGGCCATTGGGAAGATGAGCCAGGTCATGGTGACGGCTTTTGGGACCGCCTCCAGGTGAGCTCGTTGCCGTTCTCCTCCGTACCGCGTCCTTTACCCAGCTCTTTTAGGAAGCCGAGGCTCGGCTCGAGGGTCGTTTGCCTTAACGTAGCTTTACGGTGCGATTATCGCCGATCGTTTCTCAACGCGTGGAAGATCTATCGCGTTGAGAGGCTCGCGGAGCTTTCCTCCAGGGATCGCGCGGTGTCCCGGTGTCGCCAAAGTTTTTTTTTTTCTTCTTCTTCCGTAATTGCCATTTGTCAAGGAAAGGCAAAAAAAAAAAAAAAAAAAAACAAACAAACGAACAGAAAAAGAAAGTCATCGACGATTGGAAAGTCGTCACAGTTCGTCCGCCCTTTGCCTTGCTTCTGTCGTCGAAAACGGGCTTTTGATTTCAACGGTGAGAAAAAAAAAAAGGATTAATATTACCAAAGACCGGATATCCTCTGAACGTAGAGAAGAGCCCTCCTAAGCCAGCCCCCGGGGATGTCCGTTGGACCGTCGGGCCGAGGCCGTTGAAGTCGGCAAGGCGAGTCTCGAGTAAGGGAAAAAATTGTCGTTTCGCAGCTCGGCCACGTTGCCGATAACCCTCCAGTGCATGGACAACATGGGAGTGGACTCGCGGATATCGAGGTTCGTGGTGCCGATCGGGGCGACCATCAATATGGACGGCACGGCCCTGTACGAGGCCGTGGCCGCGATATTCATAGCCCAGGTACGGCACGTGCCCATGAGCGTGAGCAAAATAATCGGCGTCAGTATAACGGCCACGGCAGCCAGCATCGGAGCCGCGGGCATACCACAGGCCGGACTGGTCACCATGGTCATGGTACTCAATACCGTTGGTCTGCCCGACAAGGACGTGACCCTCATCTTGGCCGTCGATTGGCTTCTGTAAGCTCCGCTCGCCTACCTTTGCTTCATTGGACTTTTTTTTGTTGCTCACCTATCGGTTGGATTATTGTTCTCTCGTTGTTTTTTCTTTTTCTTTTTTTTTTTCTTTCGAAAACACGCGGCATCTTCGTTCTTTTCTTTTATTTTTCCTTCTTTCTTCTTCTTCTTCTTCATCGACGACGAGGACAATTTTTCCAATGACTCGCTCGTTTTATTGGAAATCCTTTGTCAGACCGTACAATCGATTGAGAATTAAATTTTACGATAACGAAGCAACGAGCGAGAAATTTCGTTAAAAGTAAAAGCCGCGCTATGCGTACTATTCTTTATTTCACAAGCCATCGAACTCACTTCAATGCCATTGAAAAAAAAAAAAAAAAACGTGTTACAGGGACCGATTTCGAACAACGGTAAACGTTATGTGCGACGCTTTGGCAGCTATAATAATTGAAAAGATGAGCAAAGGCGAACTCGATTCGGCTGATATTCCGGAAGGATTACAAGAGGAAACCGAACTCGCACATTTGAGGAAGATCGATGATTAAGAAAGCTTAATTTTAAGTACTTAGCTATTTTAATTTCATAGTGTTTATACCAGTGAAGTAATTAAAAAGTTTATCATATTTACCATGGGTACTCAGTGTATTATTAGTTATTAATCCATGATAAATACTGCAGATTATTTTAATTATCTTTCAACTCTTGAAACGTACATGCTTAATAAATTTTATAATACTCTGTTATTACCAAGTGCCAAGACTAATATTAGAGTCAATTTTTACAAGCTTTACTCAGCCAAGGGTATCGATATTATAACTGTATTACTCAAATTTGTTAATTTTATATAACAATGTATACTTGCGCTTAGATTTATGTCAATTCGGTACATTAGTTAAGAAAGTTTAACAATCCTTAATAGTAATATTTGATAATATAAAAATTAAACAATTTGTTATTTATATTTAGAAAAATTTTACTCCGTTATCGTCAAACATTATTAACTCTGCTTTTTTCGAACTCTCCAATATCCTCAAAGCTCTGACGAGCAGTTCATTGTCCAGTCCATAGAATTCTGTAAGGAAGAAAATGAGAGAGAAAAAAATGAAATGTAAACTGTTAAAAAAAAAAAAAAAATAAAAATAATCAAGAGGTTATATTTATTATAAACCGTTGGTTGTCAATGTATATTACTACCTTGATTAATCGTATCCTCTCCTTGAGTCAATTCAAAAAACGTGCAAACAGTTCCAGCGAATCCATTGTCTTGTACCCAAGAGTATATTATGTCAGCCCATTCTTCGACGGTATGCCAAGAGATGATCCAGCGCTGCTTTGACTTGTCCAAGCAAATTGCATTACCTGATTTTGCCAATTCGTCCACGATTATCGACACAACTTCGGATGGTAATTTTCCTAATATCTCTAAGTTAAGGAAATTAAATCAATTCGCAATAAATTTGATAAAAATCGCATTCGTCCGTGCGCAAAGTTAATATAATTCTTTAAAAAAAAAAAAGGATACTATCAATGGTGGCATTATTGAATAGCGGACCGTTGTGTATATCCCGAATGTCTAGGATCGCTTGCTTGGTGGCGCGAAAATAATCCAAAATCAAGCTCTTCCAAGCGGCTACTTGCTTATTTCTCGTCTCGGCGTGAGGTTGCAAGCTGCACAGTTAAGAATGAAATGTTCCACGTGAATGGATAATTCTCAGGAGATGCTCGGGAAGGTCAAGCTCAACGCAACGGGATATTCGATTATCGGGATTAACAGCTGGGGCGAGAGCGTCGAGAGGCTCGTACCCTCCGTTTGAAAAAAAAAAAAAAAATTAAAAAAAAATACAAACCAAAGGTTTTCTTACGTAAAGAACGGAGGAAAGCTGTATTGCCAGGGCCAGTCGATCTCGGTCATTATTGACTGTCTGTCGATTGGGCAGCTCGAGAAAATAATCGTCGGTCTGAGCCGTCCCCGGCCGGGGTCCACCGGTTATTCTGGAATCACTCGATGGGCATTTACCGTCAAAGGGACGAGCTTCGCGTTAAGGATTAACCGTCTACTATTGTTTTCTCGCAAGAGCCGTAAGATCGAGGAACTGCGGCGCGTGCGACCGACGTACGGTCTTTCCCCCCGCCCGAGGGCTACCGAGTGAAATTCAAAATTTGCAGGATTGGGGGAGAGCCTAGGTCCCTTGGAAACGGGGATGGGGCAATTTAAATTTACCGGCTAATCGGAGAGCGGGCGCGATATTCACGGCTCGTACTCGGGGAGCGAGCAAAATCAACGATCGTCCGCGCAAGGGTGACTTGCGCGTCTATTGCGACAACGACGCCGGGGAGACGAGGCCCTGCGGAGCTTCGAACGCAGCGCTCGACGGATCAGCTGCTGCGCGAGTTGCACCGCGACGAGGTTATGTCGTATCTCTATCCCCAACGCGCTCGCGTTTGGCCCGTGCACTCGAGGAGCGATGATTTTTTGTTTTCTTTCGCGCAACGAGCGTCGGCTGGTCGCCGGTGGGCGTCGCGCCGCACCCCAGGTCAGTTCCTTTCGATACGAGGAATCCCGACGAGGGAGCCCCTGGCTCCGGTTGAAAGGATATCGCGCGCACTGACGAGACTCTCGTACGATTGCAATCCAATTGGAGAGGCGGCCCAGAAATTGCACGCAGACTGATTTTCGGATTCGGCGCACTGATCGGCCTCCTGCTGATTCGCGTTCGACAGATTGCCGAGCTATTTTAACGAGTCGACGGCAGGGAGGGCGAACGAGGCCGCCTTGACCCCGATCGAAAAATTATCGAGTCCTCGGCGGAGTTCAATGACTTCGATGCATCCGACTTGGATTTGTCCACGACGCTTCGGTATTGACTTCGGGCAATTATTTTACCTTTTGCAAAAAGCGTTGAATTGAAGAAGATCGCAGGAGCCTAGCGAGGGGGAAAGGCAATGATCGCGAATTCGGTTCCCAATGCGTCTGAAGCAATAACGGAATAATTGATTATGGTAATGAGAGAGAGAGAGAGAGAGAGAGAGAGTGAGAGTGAGAACAAAAATAATAAAAATACTGGAGTCGTTGAGAAATTTGAGCGTTTCGCTTTTTTCTACAAAGTCGGTTAGCTTTTTTGCGGAGAATTTTAATTTACCGACGCGATAAGAGCAGTGGACCCAATTGGATTGTCAATTTTGATATGTTACGATAACGATCGCGATGGGCTTAAAAAGTTATACCGAGGAATCAGGCTTGACCAAGCCAAGGTGCAGGCAAATATACGAGCGTCTTTGCAATGTTACAATAGCTTAGAGTCGCTCGCTATTGTTCGCTTTACAAATAAGTCCCTCCAAGTTTTACTTTACGATGAAGCGAGTACACAAAGATGAATTGCACCCGTTAACGTACTGAAAAATCAATATTATTCGGCCTGATAATAAATACTCGATTCCTTGCGCGCCGGCTTATAAAACGAATGCGCTTTAAATTTTATATCAATTTTTAGATGTGGATTACGTTCGGAGGCACTCCATGTAATATCGAATTAAATTTTCCCACATTCGGAGCAGCCAATGAGTTTCGACCTCGATAATACTGTACTTAGTCTGCTTGGTATCTTAGTACTTACTCCACGAAATATTTAAGCGATACTCGATCAATTACTAAGGATGACTTATTGATCTGTGTAGGCGATCATTGTAAATAGGCGTTGAAAAAAAACAAATCATTAAGGGAGATCTCGAATTTGAAGCTGAATCGAGTGCTCAGAGCCGATCGAACAAAATTGACGTTTAATTTCTTGTAATAGGTACCAACATCCAACGTGTTTATTCATTGGCATTAAAATCGTCCAATAAGTACTGCACTATCGTATTTTGTATATTATGCATGGAAGTACGAGCGGATAGATTTACGTGTTTTTAAATTAAAATGCCAATGGTAGATTAAATAAAATGGACAGTTCCGAGGATAACGATTATCTGGAGGTAGTATACATTATCGGTATTAAGGTTTTGTAATTTATAAAACAAAGTATTTCGATGAGGAAAAAATCAATTTATTCTCAGATGCCGTTCGGGCCTCCTCCAATTTTATCGGACATTAAAACAGAATTAGAAGAGTACATTGTGTATCCGGAAAAATTACCGATTCATCATCTCGATAATGTGCAGCAGTATTGGAATAGGCAGCCAGATATATTATCGCTTCTGTCGGCCGATGTAGCCCCGATCGGAACGGACATTAAGTACGAAAGAGATCCCATAACTTGTTGCATTGGAAATGTCAAAGAAGTCTCTATTAGACATATAGGAAAGAACGTGCGAAACTCAATGTCAATGTCTAGAGCACCGGGACCTGTTACGGAGGATGTTAAAGGTATATTTTGTACGTTGCACTTTTAAAGTATAAAGATTATAAGTGTCTTTTTTTTGTCTTCAGGTAATACTAGTAATCTTTTTTTTTGGCCTGGTGGTTTCGACGAATTAAAAATCATCGAGAAGAACGAAGACATCGAAGTAGATTTTACAAACAATTTAAAGACAATGGTAAAGGGCCTTCGAACCGAAATCGAATTTATGCCAGATAATTGTACGCCAAAGCATAACGCCGACAAAGAATTTAAGAAAGGTTCGGAATACAAAGAAGAGAGCATTAATCTTAGATCCGATATAGCAAAGGAGGGACGTAGCTTAGCATTTTGGTGTACCGAAAGTAAAGACAATGAAAACACGGAAGATGCAAATAACGCAACCAATAGCGATGTTAATTTACCAAATATAGATGAATTTATCGAACCCTTCGATGAAAACAAAATTCCGATTTTAAACATATCAGAGACTCCGAAGAAAAATATGAAAACAGAATGGGCGGAACAAATAGATATACAGATTCCAGTAGCGCAGTTCGATAAAAGAATTCCAGACGCTGCCACCTTATTTCCTTACGAGCTAGATAATTTCCAAAAGCAAGCTATTCTCAAGCTAGAAGAGCAGTGTAATGTATTCGTAGCTGCCCATACTTCAGCTGGTAAGACCACGATCGCTGAATATGCTATAGCCATGAGTCAGAAGCATATGACGAGGTAAGCAAAGCGTAATTTACCGTTGAAAATTTAAGAATCCGCCATAAAAATATGTAAAACTTTTAGAACCATTTACACGTCTCCCATCAAAGCCCTCTCCAATCAGAAGTTCCGAGAATTTAAAGAGAAATTTAACAACGTTGGCCTTATCACGGGGGACGTACAGATAAATCCAACAGCAATGTGCCTTATAATGACCACAGAAATTTTACAGTCAATGCTGTACTGCGCTGCCGAAGTTATACGAGATGTCGAATACGTCGTATTCGACGAAGTTCATTATATAAATAACGAGGACGTAAGTATGCCCCGAACGCAGTGCAGGCTCAGCAATATTGCCCGAGCTCGACTACGAGACAAAATAATTACCGAGAGCGCTCGAATAATGATTATTAAGATCGTTAATACGCTCGCGGGCAAGCTTTTTTACCCGGCTTCGAAGCGCCGCGGAACTATGCGATTGCAAAGCAACGCGTATTTAACGCGGAACGTGCCCAACGAATCTTACGATAGCTGGTAGTGTTTTGCACGCAATGCCGGTACCGTTTCGCACCGGTGATTTCGCGCCCTTGTAAAAAGTACATTGATCGTGTGATTTTTTGATCGCGCAGCGGGGCCACGTGTGGGAAGAGGTGATCATTCTCCTGCCACCGACGATAACCATCGTCATGCTTTCGGCAACGGTGCCGAACCCCCTCGAGTTCGCCCACTGGGTCGGACAGATAAAGAAGCAAAAGATGTACGTCATAAGCACACCGAAGAGGCCGGTGCCCCTGCAGCATTACCTCTACACGGGCTACGACAAGAAGACGAAGGATCAGATATTTCTCTTCATCGACAAGGAGGGCACCTTCAGGAGGAACAGGTGAATATCTTCCGGCAATTGTGCAAACAATCGCGACCAACGAGCCTAACGTTACGAATGCGCGGGCCCGTTTAGCATCAAGGAGGCCGAGGACGCGAGGAAGGAGTCCTTGGAGAACCAAAAGAAGCTTCAGCAGATGAAGTATCAAAGCACCAAGCACAAGCCGTCGCTGGTCGTGAAGCCCCCTACGTCGGAGTGGAGGAACGCGAGCGCCGAGGAGACCCTGAGCGCCGTCGCTGCGGCCAAGGAAGACGAGGAGACCCTAGAGGACAGGATAAGGATGAACATGATTACGGCCAAGGAGAAGAAAATGTGGCTGGCCCTGCTGGACCACCTGCAGTGTATGGTGAGCACCTGACGCGCCCCCCCCCCGCCCCCCGAGTACGAGCCCGTACGTTCGGCCTGGCCCTTGTTTCAGAAAAAGCTGCCCGTCGTCATTTTCATATTGTCGAGGAACAGGTGCGACAAGACGGCCAACGCCTTCACCGAGAGCCTGCTCACCCGCGCCGAGCAGGAGAACGTTAAGGAATTCTTCAAGAAGTCCATCAGGAACTTGAAGGGTACGGATTTGCAATTGCCCCAGGTCCTGAAGATGCAAAAGTTGTTGTGCCTCGGCATCGGGGTCCATCACAGTGGGATCCTGCCCATCCTCAAGGAAATAGTCGAGATGCTCTTTCAAAAGGGCATCGTCAAGGTACGCAAGGCGCGAATTTTCCCGTAGCCTCGATACCGGAGCAACAACGGCCCAACCGTTTTTATCCGGCAATGGCTTTTGTTCGCCAAGGTGCTGTTCGCGACGGAGACCTTCGCCATGGGCGTGAACATGCCAACGAAAACGGTGGTCTTCGATTCCACGGACAAGTACGACGGCAATTCCATAAGGAATCTCCTGCCGACGGAGTACATACAAATGGCCGGTCGAGCGGGTCGCCGTGGCCACGACGAGACCGGCACGGTAATCATCCTCTGCAAGAGGAAGGTCCCCAGCGAGAAGGACCTGAGGTACATGGCCCTCGGTGCGCCCCAGAACCTCGTATCCAAGTTCAAGGTCACCTACCTGATGGTCCTGCACCTGAAGCGGCTCATCGAGCCGATCACGGTCGACGAGATGATGCGCCGGTCCTTCAAGGAGATGAAGACCATGTCGAACGAGAACAAGAACAAGAACGAGCTGGAGAGGGTGATAAGCCTGATCGAGCAGAGCTCGGGCCCCGCCAAGTCCGAGAAGAACCTCGAGCTGATCTACGACCTGGCGAGGGAGTACCTCGAGCTTTGGAGGGACACGAGGCCCCTAGCCCTGGAGACGAAGAGGGCCGCCAAGGCCCTGGTCGAGGGCAGGATACTGCTGGTATCCCATCAGCGCCATTGCAACAAGCTCGGCGTCTTCCTCGGCTTTCAGAACAAGGCCAAGGTACTCTACAAGGTGCTCGTCCTCACCTCCGCCGAGGAGGAGGAGGAGGAGGAGGCCGAGCGGGCCGACCCGACCGGGCACCAAGCCAAATCCGACACCTGGTACGGCATCCTCGGCCTGATCAAGAGGGATCCTTACAAGCCCCGGCCGAGTCCGAAGCACGTTATCTTGATCCTTCCCGCGACATCCGTTTTGGAAATTACCAACAGGCTCGTCGATGTCAATAGTAATTTCGTTTGCGCCGACTGGGAAAAGCGACAAATACCTAGATTTAAGTAAGATCACCCGACGAGCCGCGGAAACGAATCGTCACCCTTGTGCGATCTCGCTTGCGGAATCCCAATTCCATTGTCGGGCCGGCAATCGAGCGATAAAGTTGCATTTGCCTTTTTTTTTTTTTTTTGGTTTCAGAGATGCCCAGCCGAGCGCGTCCTGCGAGTCGGCGGTGGAGAAATTAACGAAAATAACGGAGGAGGTCCTGGAAAATCCATCGGCAATATTGCCGTACGTTGAATTGAAGCTAACCGATTTCTATTTGCAAAAGAAGGAAAAAGCGCTGCAGGACAAGGGAAGCGAGCTCTCGGATGTCAGGGATACGATAGAAGACTTGGCAGACTTTGAAAATCAGTTCGAAAGGGTCTTCCAGCAAAAGGAGCTGGAGCAAAAAAAAAACGAGCTACTGAGCAAACTGAGCGTTAAGAACTTTGAAAATTATTTAGAATACGAGAGTAGGGTCAAGGTCCTTAAAGAATTAAATTACATCGATCACGAAGATCAAGGTAAATTTTATTACGCAACGGAAGGCAAAGATATTATTTATTTTTTTTTTCTTTCTTTCTTTCTTTGATTTTATAAAATTGTACAAATGTTGAACGAAAAAATTGCAGTGACATTAAAGGGACGCGTTGCCCTCGAGATGGGAACCTACGAAATATTTTTAACGGAGCTGGTGCTCGATAATGTTTTGACGAATTGGCAACCGGAGGAAATAGCAGCGATACTCTCGTCCCTGGTTTGCCAGTACCGAAAAAATGAAGAAGAAAAGGATGAAGAGATTCCCAAATTAAACGAGGTTCTTACTAAGCAATATACGTCACTTTGCCGTTAAACAAAAGTTACCCCCCCCCCTTTTTTTTCCTCTTTCAATTCAATGACAATGCTATTGATAGATATTCAAACTCGAGCGCTTTCGATTGAAAAAGTGGCTTTCACAACCAATTAACGCATTTGGCCCAATGGAAAAACGATCAAAGGGTCTTCTCGATACGAGAAAAGCTTCTCTCGATCGAGCCTTAGCCGTGGGCTGCAAATAAAATATAAGTATTATTTTGCTTTCCAGTTGAAAAAAGAGGTGATGAAGGTCTACAACAGATTGGTCAATACGGAGAAGAAGTATTTATTAGAGCCGAGACCACCGCCGAGCTTCCAATTGATAAGAGTAGTCTACGAGTGGGCTTGCAACAAACCCTTTGCCAAGATAATGGAGCTGACGGACGTTCAGGAGGGTATAATCGTAAGGTGCATTCAGCAGCTCAACGAAACATTGCAGTACGTTAGAAATGCCGCTATTATTATTGGGCATCCGGCACTGAAGACGAAAATGGAAGAAGCGTCAACCAAAATCAAGAGAGACATTGTTTTTACGGCCTCACTGTATACGCAAGATTAGAAAAAAAACGACGAAACAAAACAAAAAAACAAAAAAAAAACAAAATAAATATTTTCTTAATAATATGTATTTGCTTAAATTTAATTAAATTATTTTATTTAATACATGTGCTTATAAAAACAGTTCACTTTACAACTTCCCCCGCGAAGAAGACTCCTTTCAAAGTATGCGCTGATCTGGATTATTGATGTTCCCCTGACCCTTGTTGAGCTCGGATATGCAAATCCACTGTCCCTCGGAATTCTCCCGCCACAAGGATACTTTGTTGTCACCGCCGCTGACCGCGAGAATTCCACCGGTCAGGGACCAGCTGACGCTCCACACGACATCGTCGAAAACGTTCAAAATGTTTGGCGTCCAACTAATGTAGTCGGTCGAGGTCCAAATTATTACCCGTCTATCTTGAGAACAGGAGGCGAGCGCTGCTCTCGGTGGACCGACTGCTGGAGCCCAAGCGACGTCTCTCACCTGAAGCCATTGTTTTAACGAACGTTACTCGAGCTCATTGCAATGATTTCGCTTAAGCTTGAACTACGATGGCGAGCACTTGGTTCCTTCGCTTGCACGTTCCTTTTATTTATTCCAAGTCTATTTCTTTAAGGTAACACTCTTGTATTGAACGAAGGGCGGGCGATTATTAAAATCGTTGCTTACATTACGCGTTACCGAATTCAAATGAATTTAAATCACAAGGCTAAATACAAATTATATTAAAGCTTATGCACATTTGGCGCATAATTTATCAAATAATAATCTAGATTCGCTCGATAGCTTAGATAATAGCTCGTTCATTTTGTATTTATATTATTATAGCATTTATTTGCAATTTGATTAATTTTTTAATAATCCGTTATAAAGTCGGTTGTGCTAAGCGATAATATAATGTTTTCAATATTTAAAAGGAAAGAAAAAAACAATACTACATAGATGTATGTTAAAAAAATTAAAATAAAATAAACAGAAATTCACCCAATCGCTGTGAGCTTCCAATTTAGTTTCTTCGATCCATCTGTCTCCCTCTTCCTTCCATATTTTTACTAAATTATCACAACCGGCAGTGGCCAACCTTTTAACAGCCGTTCTTTGTTGCGAAGTAGAATCAAAAACTGGTTCGATAACAGGACACCAAGATACTGAATTACAACCAATAGTATGTACATTTGGGATTTTTTGCGTTTCCCAATTATCTCCATTATTTATTAAAATTGAAATAGAACCATCCGAGCTACCGCACGCAAGAATAAGGCCAAAATCATGCGGAGCCCATGCTATTGAATTAACCGATGAGTCGTGGCACATGTGCTCGTAAATTTTAGTCCATTCGTTAAATTCCTTCCATATGATAACTTTTCTAGAATATATAATGCCCTTATTAAAAACCAGTAGTTATTAATGGAGTAAGATTAATTATATTAAAAAATCTCTTAACGGCAAACCAATTATCTGTACCATATTTTCAGTAATAAGATATAATAAATGTAATTATTGATTGTTAAAAGCTTGGGTTTTTAACGGTAATTCACAGAAGTACGATTAGGTTTTCTAAATATATTTGAATATCAAGTAGGTGTAAATATGGAATCGTACGTTGGAATAAAAATAGCGTAAACCGTTAAACAAAAAAAAATTAATACATAACGGGTAATTAACCGTAAAATATTGGCATTTGACGAATTTAATAAAAAAAAAAAAAACTGTAAAACAAATGTAACTTAATAACGATGCAGGAGCTAACTAACTTTAACGTTAAATTAAATAAGACCAAATTTTATCTCGGCTCTCATTGTACTTGAATAATGCTGCTTAGAAGATTCATCGAACGTCGGTACTTTATATTTTTGTGCAATAAAAGAATAAAGCTCGGAGCACGATTTAACAACAATGGGGAGTAGGAGGAGGAGGAGGAGGCGGCGGCGGACTAAAGTGACAAGGGCGAGGGGGGCTTCGCAATAATCGGATCGAAGAGCCCGTTAACCTGCAATGCGTACCTGTCGTAACTGCAGGAGGCAAGGATATTACCGAAGGTCGGGTGGGCCCAAGTCACCTGCCAAACGGGGCCCACGTGTCCCTTCAATTCGGCGACCAGACTCTGCGAGCCATTTTTCAAATCGAAAATCTTAACCGAATTGTCACTTGAACACGTAGCTAACCTCAAACCGTAATAATCCATTTCGGCATCGTGAATCATGTCCTCGTGACCGGTATCGACGGTATTCAGCACCGACACCATGCTTATTATTTATCAACGACGATTCCGGATGGGCAAAAAAAAAAAAGAAAAAGAAAACAAAAGCCAACCAACTCCACTGGGCGATGCCCTCGATTGCCAACCAAAATAATGCGCGGCGCGGGTTGTCCCCTCTAAATGACAGCTCCTCCGCCCCTCATGATCCGTATCCCTCAGCCCCTGCAGCTCCCAATAAGCTCGTTACCGGGTTCCTCTCGGGCAGCCAAGGTCGGCCACACAGTCGCCGTATGCCATTAGCGATAGGCTCTCTCTCCTCTCGTCTCCCGTGTACTACGTGGACGTTCGAGCGGGAGAGTTCACACACTGTGTGTGTGTGTGCGTGTGTTCACGGTAACGGATGTGCGCGACCAACCGCGCGGGCGGATCCTCGGGATTCTGCGCGGTGGATCGCGACCGGGCCCGGCGGCGGGCTTTCGATTTCGGATTTGAAAAAGGAGGGGCCGAGACTGGGTACGAAGGAGCCGAGTCGGCGTCGAAATCGATGGCGACGAGCGCGAGATCGCAATCGTTCTTTATTCGATGGTTGGCCTGGCCGAGGGACTTTCAATTGCCGATCCGGGTCGGAGGCTGCCGCCGTCCGCTGTCGCAACGCTCCACGATAAAGTCCTTTAAAGGTGGATGATTTTTTTGAAAAAAAATTTTTTTCCCCTCTCTTCAATCGTATATTTATTAATGTTATTTACAAAATCTTCACTTTGAAAACTATACAACTTTCGTGATGACTCTTTGCCACTCTAGCATTAGTCGCATTGAAAAATCAATCGCCGATGCGGGCATTTTAAGCCTTTTGCATATCCGCGCGCTGCTTTTGCCAATTCGCAAAATATACTGTTACGCGTTAAAAAAAAAAAAAAAAAAAAGGAAGAAAAAAAAAATTGTACATACAAATTGTAAAAAAGGCTTCTTATCGACAGTGCCGCAATTGCTTCCAACGCAAAATTACTCACAATTCTCATCCAATTTGTAAACGCAACTTGCACGAGTAAGGGTTAAAAAATTTATACAGAATTCGCGAGCATAACAATTTTTTTTTTTTTTTTTTTTTTGATATAATTATCTAACGCAAAGGAGAAAAATAATCGATCGAGCGTCCTTTTGCCGACATTTTGGCCCTCGAACAGTTGTAATTGCTTGAAGCGGTCGATGCAAGGATTGACAACGAGTTAAAAGAGCCAACGATCCTAATGGCCAAGAGCCTGGAATTATCTTGAATTTCAATTCAATCGTCTCATGGTTATTGTTTTTCGCAAAGCTTCAATTTACTTGCGAGCTCAGAGATATTGTCCATGCTAACGCTCGCAGCCCAGTGGAATAGGGCATTTACAAACGGTCTAAATATGTCAAAACGAATACCTCGATCTCATCGTAAGGAGCGGCTTGGATTCGCTTGGAGTGGGAGGGATTTTTATTATAAACTCGACTACAATTCGGAGACAACTCCTAAGATTTGCTGTATACTCCACGAATGGAATTATGCGCTTCTATCGCATTCGACGGATTCGCGAGGGCACACTGGATGGGCCGTTTATCCACCTCGCAGTGGCGGCTCGCCCGTAACGAGCGATCGATAATTAATCGTTGTCAAATGGCCGCGTCTCGCCTTTCCCCGGATATGTCGCTGGATTTTTTTGGCGCGCACCAGCGCGAGCCAAGGTTGTATAAATTACGCGTTGGCAATTTAATTGCATTTGACGATTGGGGGGTGGTGGGGCGGGGGCTTCCATCAGCCGATCTTATTGCTGTTCAGTATTTTCGCCGCTCTTTTCACCTCCATTTGCCTTTGCCTGGCCAATTTGCGTTCCTCCCTCTTCTTTCGCGCCTCCTCTAATTTCGTATTGCTCGGGTTACCTGGGCAGAAGAAACAAAGTCGAGACGGTGCAATTTACTCGCTCTCCGAGGGGCGCTTCCAACCCCCCACCCACCCACGCTCAAAGCAAAGCCAAAACAAGGCTCACCTGTTTCGACGGGCTTGAAGCTCTCCAACGGCTGGAACTCGCTGTCCTCCCATCCGGACTCCAGGGCATCGCTTTTGTTCTGATCCTCGGCCGCCTCTTCTTCCTGAAAGTGCAATTTCGGAACAGTTATTGGCTACTTAGTACTGGCGGGCCCGGTTGGCCCTCGATATCGAACAAAGCGCTACGTCGGAAAATACAGGTTTTCGAGACGACCGATTGGATTTGCGTTCGATGCTTTCTCTCTCTCTCTTCTACCGCCAGCCTCGCTTCTCAATCAACATTACGGATGGGCCAATAGAGCCGTAGAGAGCCGCAGGGGAAAAAAAAAAGCCTCTCACCGGCTTCTCCTCCAAGCTGGTCCATTGCTCGTTGCCGTGGCCCTTGGGGGAGCTCGCCGTCGTCGTCGCCGTCGCCGCAGTCGGCTGCTGCTCCATGCTGCCCCAGTCGCCGGTGTCCCAGCACTCCCAGTCGCACTCGGAGCTCGGGCCCGCGGCGCTGCCGGCCTCGTGCTCCTGCTCGTGGTCGACCAGGGAGGCCGTGCTCGTGGCGCTGCTCGTCGTCGCGGTCGTGCTCGCGCTGCTCTGCGAGCTGCAGGCGTGCTCTGCGGGCGATCAAGGGAGTTTTAATGCGACGGGGGCTTCGAGATCTCGGATCGCGGCGGATCCATCGGGGCGGGGGCGGGCCGTCTACGCGGAGCCCGCGGTCCGAGTCACCTACCCAGGGAGGCCGGCTTGTTGAGGAGGATCCTCGAGGACCGGTGGCTCGAGGAGGACTTGGGCGCGTCCGATTGGCTGCGATAGAATTTGGCGGTGACCGCAGTGACGGCCCAACCGGCCCAGGTAGCCGCTGCGTTGCTGAGACTCGGAGTCGCGGTATTGACGTCCGCCTCTGCGAGAGGAGCCAATGTCAAATCGTGGGGTTGAGTTAAGGCGCGGCGTTGGAGAACGGGGGCGGGGGAGAAAAAAGAGGAGGAGCAGGAGGGAGAAAAGAACGAAGACGCCGCCGTACGAACCCATGGACTCGCGCAAGCCGGGATCCTCGGAGACCTTCTCCAACTTGGACAGGAAGCCCCTTATGGTGCGGAAGGCGTTGTCCCGGACTCCCTTGTCAGGGTCGGTGGTCAGCGGGCAAAGCGAGGGCAGGATTCGACTGGCGACCTCCTGTAGGAGGAAGTACTGCTGCGTGGCGGCCAGGGCCAAGACGCTGGCGGTTCTGGCCGGTGGGAAGGGATCCCGCGTTCCCCTTATGAAAGCACCTATCAGCACCTGGTAACAGGGAGAAGAAGAGTTTCGCCGTCGAGGGCGACGAATTCGACATTAGCGAGCGTCGGGAGATTGGATCGGATGAGGTCGCGAGCCGTGCTTTCGTTAAAACCTTTTGCCTTATCTGGGGGTGCAGGTGCTGGGCAATTTTGCCGAGGCAGACGGTGGTATTGGTGCGAATCCCTCCCTGCTCGTCCGAGGACTGGAGCTTGGCAAAGTACCGCAGGACCTCGACGTTGAGATTGTTGTAGTCCAACTTTGGCCCCAGGTGGACCATCGACTTGATGGTCTGCTCCCTGACCGCCGGATTGGAGTCGAGGAAGCCCCGAGCGACCTGTCGACGGGTGGGGGTGGAAAAGAAAAAAGGCCATATTACTCACTCCCCCTGCTGCAACGCGGTCGCGGATCGCGTCCTCCGCACCTGGGGAAAAATGGCCTCGTTAACGGTGGCCGGTAGCAGGTGATCGACGAACCGATCGAGCTGCTGGAGGAGCCTCAGCCTCGTGGCCCTGTCGTTGGAGGCGAAGAGCTTCACGACGCAGGGCACGACTCGCTTCTGGTACTCGGAGTCGGGTAGATTGAGCCCGAGCTGGAGGAGCGGCGGCAGGACGGCGCTGCCCGCCTCGCCGTACTCGAAGGCGGCTATGAGCTGCGGCAGGATCTTGTAGCGGCCGACGCCCTCCGGGAAGCCGCTCAGCTGCGAGGTCAGCTGGGAGAAGAAGCGAGCCTTCTCGTTCTTCTCCTTGACCTGGATCTCCTCGAGGAAGAGGAGCGTGTCGACGAGCTCGTTCTTGAAGAAGCCGACGTTGCTGCGGCAACGGGCTATTACGTCGGCTGGATTGGGTCGGCTCTCGGCTTTGCTGGCGATCATCTCCTCGAAGACCGTCGACAGGGCCCTCGGGATCTTTAAAGCCACAAGGGGGATCGGTTGCGTTAGTCGTTGCGACAGATCGGGGAGCTGATATTTCCACGCCGCGTTGACAAGCTCGAGCGCGAGCCCGTCCTCTAAGTACAGTGTGTATTATTTTTTTTTTCTCTCTCTCGCGCAGGTAACGACCGAATAATTTGCGACTGGCTTATTTCCGGAATGTTCCACTCACTTGATCCGTGGCGCGAAGATTGGCGGCCGCCGTGAGGGGACCGTTGAAGGCCTCCCATATGAGGCAACCCAAGCCCCAGGTGTCGATTGCACTGGAAGCACAAAGTGCGCGTGAAAAGAAAGAAAGCCCGATACAATGACGTCGACGAGTACGTCGGCTTGAAAAAGCCAACGATAATATTAAACACTACCATTTTGAAACTGGCTTGCAGTTTTCTTTGGCCTCCGGTGCTCTGTAAACTTGAAGCGCTTGGGGTAAAGATGCATAAGGCCCGTCTATGGCAGTCATGTATTCGACGCTTCCGAGCTTCCACTCGCCGCTTTCTTCGTTCACGAATACTGAGCACAGGTTGACGTTGTTATGCCGCAAATTGCCGTCGTTGTTTAAAAAGCTCAATGCTCTCTGAAAATGATATTTCTCGTGAGGAATTTTAACCGTGCGATATTTAAACCCATTAATTTTTTTTTTTTTTGATAGACGTTTGTTAGATTTATCGATTTCGTTTATTGTAATAATTGAACTTGCTTACCGTTATCTGAAATATACCCCATGATAAGTATAGCTCGTGCTGCTTGTTGCCTTCTCCGATATTGACAGTTCTGGACAATCGATTATGAAGAGGCTCTACTCTCTCCGTAGCCAAATAAATCGTTTTTTCCGTCTGTAATTTAAAGGGCGACAAATGTTGATTACAATGAAGACTTATACAATCAAATATTTTGAAATACCTCTAAGCTATCTAAATACAGCAGTATGCTTGGATGTCGCAGTGTCTTTAAACGCTTTACTGCAGCTTTTGCAATGTCTAATTTGTGTTCTTCGCCATCTTTTACTTGGAAAACAAAAACAGATACCACATCACCTGCTGAGGACGTGGATCCCTGAGGAAAGAAAGAAAATTCAAAGTGAACGTTAAAAGTATTGAGTTCTTGGGTTCGCGAGAAGCAAATTATTGCTCGAGATGGAAGAAAATGTATTACAAATTAATTTTGGTACAATGAAAAATGCAGTACTTTTATTATACAGTAATGAAGTAAACAAAAGAATGTAGCGATACAGAAGAACAGAGGACATTGTTAATTTACAATGGAAAAATATATGCATACTGTGCGTGCTCAAGAAAAAAAAAAAAAAAAAACATTTCTGTAAATAAAGATTCGATTGAAAGTTGTTACAAGGCAACACGATTAATAATTTTGGACATCAATTTAGCTTCAGTTTTAACAAATGTACATCGACAAAATGAATAAGGTGATAGATACGATAAGATTAATGGAAAAACAGGTCAATATAAGAATGTACGAAAATAGGTTATAATTGTAATTACTGTCTTTTTTTTAGCTTTGTGCAGACTCCATATACTCTTGTTGTCAAAACCGTCTACCACTTCACCGATCTCGTAAGGAAAATCTTTCGTGGGATCGCGCGAAAAAAATGACCACATCTTCGGAGGCTAATTTGCTTATCATTTAAAATTTACTAACAAGATTCATTGCAATCGCTATACTACTGGGTCAATTTAATCGTCCAGCACTCCAACATCTCACTTTCAATGACTAATTAAGCTTTGAGTAACGAAAGCTGCTGTGACATCAGCTGACACGCAAACATTGGAAGCGCATACTTGCACAGTTATTTAATTCGATGCGCAAGTAAATTTTAATATATACGCGCGTACGTATCTATACATATATATATATATAAATGCATTTTATACTTTTGCGTTCGGGCGTGTGCGAGCGGGAGCGCGCGCGCACGCGCGTCATATAATACATACATATATATATATATATATATATATATAAGACTGTCGCGAATTCAGTTTAATTATTGTCGAATATTCGATTCAGTTGCCGTACTGCAAAAGGGGCCTGAAAATTTTAAACGATCTCAATCCCAATGATTCTCAAATTGCAGATCGATTGCGTTGGGAAAATTTAAAGTAGCGTTATTACGCGTAATTAGCAGAGCCTCGTTAACATTACCGATAGTGCCATTGGGTCGTATGGAAAAAATGCTGGCAATCAAGTTGGTACAGATCAGCGAGCTTGGCGTAGCTAATGCATCTCTCGGTTTATTATATCATTTCGTAGGGTAAAAAATTTCGCGGTCGCGCGATACGCGCGCGCGGGGCGTTAAGAGCGCAAAGAAGTAGCCGCGAATTCGACAATCGTCGTCGAAAGCTCGACGGGCCACCAGGTGGCAAAATTCCGCCGACTGATTCGGTTGGCTTTTCATCGGGCATTCGAGCTAATCGGTGGCATTGGTTTCGGGTAAGAGCTCTCGTGGCCAAAGACGGCCAGCGAACCTCGAACATGATTATTAAGCGCCGAGTCGTAAAGTTAAAGCGATAGGTTAATTGCGTACGACAGTCGTGGAATGTACGATAAATTAATTTGGCAGAAGAGGGTAACGAGCTCGGAAGCTCGCTAATGTCGAATAAGTCGGTCGAGAATTATTATCGTTCGTTTTGAGTTAGGTATATATTGCACTTACGGCACTTGTGGAAGCTGCTCCGATCTCGGTAGGGAATTTTTAATCGGGCCGCGATTTACCCATGAGAACCGTTTTGCGAGCGGAATTAAGCTGGAAGCGTTCGGCTTTGGTTTTATCCTAGCTTGTTTGGTGAAGCGACGATTTGAGACGACGATAGGCCTCCTTTGTCGGCTTAGGCCATTGCTGGAGGGCAATTTTTGCACGGTCAACTTTTCCAAGGCTGATTTGGGCACGATCCAATTTAAATGATTCGATATCGTGTTTTGAAAGCAAATGAAAAAGTACCGAAATATCGAATTCCTTGTTTTTTCAAATGCCTTTTATTTCCAAAAGTCATGGCGTCGAGATCGGTGTTATTTATACCCTCGAGATCATGGGGATAATATTTGCTCGGCACTCGAGATGAAAATTGTACTTCCCTTCGAAGAACTCGAACAAGGCAAAAGCAAACAATACGCATCAGCATAAGTATAATTACTATTGGTACAATTGATAATTACGTGTGCTGAATTATTGGCAGGCAGAGTTTCCTTGTAAATTAAAGGGACGAACTTGTGTAAAATTAGATTCGAATTTTCAGTAACTATCGAGTAGTGGAATGGAGACCTTTGAGTATTTAATTTTCCGAATAGCGGATTATCGATTATTGAAATTGCCCTCTAGCTCTGCTTTTTGTTCTCTCTTCCTTATAGATACCATTTTGAATATACTTCGAACACTTTTTAAAAGCGCGTTTCGAATGCATTTCGAAATTGCCTTCACCACGGGATACATAGATGGTAAAGAGGGCGAATTCGTAATTGAAAAATTGAGGAAACATTTTTGCGGGCGGTTCGAACGAATGCTTCGAATAGGAAGGAAAAGCTAATGACGGATGGTCTGTTGACTTATCGGCGGGCGGGGGGTGGGGCGGATAAACAATTACTGACATAATGTACATTTGGAAAAGACGTATTATTACCAAATAATGGGCAATATTGGTTAACTTGCGATAACGATCGATCGACGCCTACTGAAGCTTTCACGCGTAAGTACGTATTCTCCCCGTGTATCGACCTTTAAGGTATTTCGTATTTCCCACGCTTAAGCACGTCGTGCATTGGGCTCGTGGGGAGTGTCGATCGATTTGGCATAACGATTGCATGTGTTTATGCCTGCAAAGTGACATCGCATTGGCTGGCGGCGGGCTTTAGCGTTGGGGGGCGGGGGGAAGAGTAAAGACAAGGTGTCAGGAATCGGCAGCAGAAGCATAAATTCGCGACGCTGCGTTACTACACTACCGACTACCGAGTACCGAATCGATCAAACTTAACTCGACTTGCGTTTAAAATTGGTTCTTGTCCTCCCTTCGTTATGCGTTTCGTATCGGTCATTGTTTTTGGAGCTTGATCGAAAAAGCAGAGATGCGGGAGTGTTTGATCGTATTTGACGAAAATGAGGGCTGCGCCTAAAGGAATATCCCACCAAATATAACCTAATGGCGTTGGTCTTGTTTTGTAAATTATGAAATGTATTTAGTGCACTCTTCGATATTCTTAATAGATAGTTCCATCGAATTAATTTATCAAAATGATGCAACAATACATGAAAGAGCTCGAACAAGTAAGCTACACACCTCCAATATTGTCCAACAATAATAAAGTGCAATATTATCGCCTTACTTTTCTGGAGGTGTAAACTTCTGTAGATTTCCAACTCGCTCACATTTATCGATTGTATTCTATTAGCTTAAAAAAAGACTCCTCGACGTTTGCTCATTACTTTGCTTTTAGGAACCATTCGATCCGGAAGAATTCGTTGAAAGATTAGCTTGGCGAACTGTAAACGATACGACCAAAGATGGAGTGTCGGGTGTCTTTGATCCTGTTCTGGTTCACGAAACCTTCTTACAGGCTATCAAAGACTTGCAAGTGCTAGAAGAGCGACAGCAGAAAAAATGTGAAAAATTAGAGGCTGCACTCCAAGAGGAGAAGGCCAAGCATGCGTTGGAAACAATAGATTTGCAAGATGGAAACAGAAAAGCTATCAACTTATTTCATCAATTGGATGAAAGAATAAACTTTGTTGCAACGAAGGTCCTACATTTAGGAGACCAACTGGAGAGCGTAAATACACCAAGAGCTAGAGCGGTAGAAGC
The DNA here is from genome assembly GCA_018907135.1 of Kradibia gibbosae. NCBI lineage: Eukaryota > Metazoa > Arthropoda > Insecta > Hymenoptera > Agaonidae > Kradibia > Kradibia gibbosae. The sequence goes on from JACCHX010000003.1 coordinate 14,476,632, forward strand.
TCAGAAGCTTATGCAGCATTTTTCAGAATTTTTAACGCACGGCCCACTAACCGATGCCATTTTTACGGATAAATCATTGGTAATATTTTCTTTGTCTCTGTATTATTTCTCACAATTTAATCAAACGTCGAACGATAATATTTCCATCGGTATAAATAAGTGCAATAAACATCGGTATAATAGGTGGGCCACATTCGTAATCTTACGAGTATAATTAGGTATACATTTTTACAATACAATATATTAAATAACGTTTGCATTCATTAGTATAAATCCGTTCGAACGACATTGCCCGTAGATACTTATTAAATTATTTCTGGTTCTCAGTTGGACGAGGCAGCGAACGTAATTCAAAAGCTTCATATGATAGCTCAGGAGTTACCGGCAGAGAAGTTTGATATAGCTAAGAAAAAGATTGCGGCAAAGTACAACGAGATCGAGGAGAACCTTATCGAAGAATTTGTGAGAGCGCAAAAGGCAGAGGACGCGGGTCGCATGAAAAAGCTGGCCTCCGTATTATCTCATTTCAAGAGCTATTCAGAATGTATAAACGCCTTCATAGAGGAAAGCCAAATGAATTCGTTTGGAGGAAAGGACGTTTTTCAAGAGGTTCTACCGATGTGCACAAAGAATTACAAGCTTATACAGGAAGTTTTCTCCAATCCGGAACAAGTGATGGCAAAGTTTGTTTTAAATATATATCACCTGAGGTTGCAGAAGTATGCCGTTGCTAAATTAGCCGATCGATCAGATTCGGAAAAATACTTGACCAACCTGCACGATCTTTACTCGAAGACCGTTAAGCTTTCCAACGAGCTAAAGCAGTTCGATATGGGCACAGACGAGACCTACCTGTCTAAATTGACTAGAAACATATTTCAAAAGCACCTAGATTCGTACATAACGTAAGTTCAATCGACCCACTTGGTCTGGATGGGTAAAAATAATTTTATCGTCCCGATCCAAACGGTCGTCGTCCAGTCAATATAATTCCAATCGAGCCGACAATTTCAACGGGGCAAGGCAAAGTAAAACGCGCCTACGCGTCTCGTTCGGCCTCGAAATAAAAAAGTAAAGTCTTAATCATAATTAACGTATAATTGCATCGTATCCTATACGTGCTTGCGTCCGTGCGCGTCGCAGAAGGGGAAAAATCGACCGAACGAGCCGACGACCTCCTCCTACGCCTATCTCGCTAACGGGAGAGATCCCCCACCCACCCCCTGATTGCAGGATCGAAATAAAGGCACTGAGGGAGCGGTCGGCCGCCTTGCTAATCCAGTACTACGAGTCGAAGAATCACCAGAAGAGGCAGCTGCAGACCGGGGGCTTCCAGGAGCTGAAGCGCGACCTCCAGGCCGTGCTGAGCACCCGCACCAACATAAACATAGCCCAGATCGAGGACTACGGGGGCGAGACCTTCCTCTCGGAGGAGCTGGCCGCGGCCCTCCTGCAGAGGAGCGGGGCCGCCCTGCAGAGGTGCGCCCTCCTGTCGCAGCCCTCGGAGCTCCCGGGGAGCGCGGCCCAAGTGCTGGAGACCAGCCTGCAGTATCTCGTCAACGAGCACGTGGACTACGCCCTGGAGCTCGGCCTCCAGTGCGTGCCCATACCCGAGAGCAGGACCCAGCCGGAGATACACTTCTTCGCGGTCGTGCGCCAGTGCAACGCCATAGTCCGGCTGCTGGAGGAGCAGTTCAGCGCCGACGTGCTTCCCCTCGTCCTGTAAGTCCATCGTTGTTGTTGTTGTTTGGGGGGCACCTCCGTCGTTGGGCCGCCAGCCCAAGTTGGACGCACGGAGAGAGAGAGAGAGAGAGAGAGAGAAGGATAACGAGGCTCACCTTTGCCGGCAGGTCGACGCCCAAGCACGCCGACTGCCTGGCCAAGAGGAAGTTCGCCCTCGAGCAAATCGAGTCGAAGATAGACACGGGCCTGGATCGCAGCATAGGGGCCATCGTCGGCTGGGTAAAGATTTACCTGCAAACCGAGCAGAGGAAGGGCGACTTCAAGCCCGAGACCGAGATGGTCGACACCCTCAACACCCAGCCCTGCCTCACGGTCTGCCAGTACGTCACGGCCATGATAAGGCACATTAACCGGCAGTTCGAGGGCAAGAGCCTGGAGAACATCCTGACCGAGTTCGGGGTGCGCTTCCACAGGGTCATCTACGAGCACCTCCAGCAGTTCCAGTTCAACTCGGCGGGCGCCATGTGCGCCATTTGCGACATGAACGAGTACAGGAAGTGCGCCAAGGAGCTCGCCGTGCCCTTGGTCACGACCCTCTTCGACACCCTACACGCCCTCTGCAACCTCCTGCTCGTCAAGCCGGAGAACCTCAAGCAGGTTTGCTCCGGCGATCAGCTCGTAAGCCTCGCTCGAGACCTCGCCTTACCGCCCGAATTATTTGCGCGCCCTACAGCGGTGCTCGATCGATCCCCTCGATTGAAATATAATCTTAATATTCTTTGCCTTGAACGATTTCTCTGTAAAAAAAAAAAACAAAAAAAAAAGAAAAAGAAAAGAAAAAAAAAAGAGAGATTCGTATTTGTGAATACGTTTGTTGATTATTTTAACCGAGTTACTTAAAATTGAAAATTTCAAGATTAATATTTATCGTTGTTGCATGGTAGATGTTTTGAAATATTTTAAATAAAATAATATTATTCGATATGTAAATAATACACGCGCGCACACACACAAATATAAACATGTGACTTTTATTATTAAAATTTTGACGATTAAACATTCGGTCGCTCGATCTTTTTTGGATTTTTTAGCGTGCAAATAATGCACGCGTTTGTCGTTTTAAATATAACATAAAAATTATATTTTGGTTTTAAAATGGGTGAAACAGTAAAAGTATCTAATATTGTCAGTCTGTAAATCGTTTATTGCTTATCAACTTATGATTTCATTTAAAAAGTAACGGATAGCATGGTTATTATAAAAACGGTTTTTTTTTTTTCCCTTGTTTAATAATTATTTAGTAATGGATATTTCGTATTTTACAGGCAATATTGGACCGTTCAATCCTCTCGACATTTATACAATTGAGAACAGATTATAAAACACAGAAGTTAGCAAATTCGTTAAAAGGATTTTCAACGTAGGCGTCCGAAAACCTTGTTCTTATATATAGGAGAGAATATAAATGAGACAAATCAATAAAATAATATTTATATCAAAGATAGTAATTTTATTACTATTTTATGTCAATGCAGTGTGTATAAATCATAGGATACATTATTGCCATCTCACCTATGGAACCAGTACAATTATTTCTTGGTAAAAAAGGCAGTTCTTTTTCCAATGTGATAAAAAGCAAATTTATTTCCAGACAATGGTGACATCGGATTTAAGTGTGATTTATTCACGATGTTTAAAAATTTCTTAATTTATTATCAAAAAATCAAAAAGCTTTTATTGTATTTGTAACTTCTTTCTACCGTAAAGAATGTATAAATCCAAGTTTATTACAAAATATTTTTGCAGCTAAATGCTTTTGACGTCCATTTCTCAGTTTGTATCGTACACGTTTAAATTAAATTGAAAAGGATAATTTCCATAACACGTTTGAAAGGATAAAATAAAATAATTCTTAATCTAGAATCATTGTTAATTTATATAATAAAGTACGCGAAGACATGGGATCAATAATTGATCAAAACAATTGCTTTACAGTAATCAACGGTGTGGTCAGGTTTTGAGAGCTAATCGAAGCTGTAAATGTAGGTTTCTTATCGCTAAAGTAAGGATGAAGTATATGCATTTGATCGAGCTCACAAATGAATACTGAAAAAAATCATTGATTTTTATATATATATATACTATTGTGATCGCATTGGAATTATTTTCTTTTTCCTTAGGTCCACGTAAAAAAGTAGAGCCCAATAACTCTATTGACATATGGTGACGCAAATTGTAGGCAACAGCGACATCAACAAAAACTTCTGACAAATACGATTGGATGAATAACCATTAACACTTGGTATTTTTATATTCTTCATCGTTCAGTCGATTGCATCATCTATCATCAATTACATACGGTTTAGAATATCTCGCGGTTAATTTTGTCTTTAATCCTATTTTCGCTGTTTCAATAATGATTATGCGGTGCAACATCCATCGGAATTGTTCGGTTTAGTATCAGCGCATACGGTAGTGGTTTGATTCATGTATTTGGCAGAGCTCGCCCTTGAATTCAATCTCAATTGTGAAGTCGAGATCCCGATAGTTCCGTGCGTTTGGCTCCATTGCAAAGTTACCATAAATTTCCTCTCCCTTCTTCACCGTCATGTACTCGTCAAAGTAAAACACGGTCTGCTTCCAATGCGTGTACTGTGACTCTGGAGCAGTGCTGAAGCCCATGCGTTTGTGGCACTTAGTGAATTCAATGTTGAAGAAGGTAACGAGAGCCTGAACGTAGTCGTTTCTACGGACTTGAAGCGCGAACGGCGATGAAAAGTTCAGGTCGGCTTTCGTCACCGTGTACAGATCGACTTCTTTAATCATGCAAGAGTTCGTTACAACCTAATTGCAAAACAATACGTTATTTCATTGTAAATATAATTGTATTTGGGAGGGGAGGGGGAAGAAAAAAAAAAAAATTAAAAAGCACGATCAAAACTTTGATATTACTTCGGCAACATCGAACGCAGCGAACAAAAACAAGAAAAAAAAAAAAAAAAAGTTTGGCTAGTTAAGCTTCAAGAAGCATATGGGGTGAAATTTGTTTAAGAATCTACTTTATTAACCTGTTTGGGATCAACAACGTCGACCAAGGGTTCGCTTATAGCAACTTTTCGTATGCTGCTCATGTCGAAACCATAGACATCGTCCCACCAATTGATTTTTTCATCCTTGTATTGCCTATCTTCGATTCCACAAATATACAGCGTTGCTTTGTCAGGAAATAACATGCCGTCCGGTTGAAGCCATTTATCTCTAGCAAACAGCACAGTATCCAACATAGATTCATAAAATAAACAATAACCCATCCATTCTGAAATGATAATGTCAACTTTTTCTATATTATCAGGTAAGGTAACTTCTTCCACTTTGCCCTTCAATATTGTAACAACATCCGATAAATCATTGGCCTCGACTATTTTTTTTGCATACTCAACAATATTAGAACACTCGATTCCAATGACCTTAGCTGCGCCAGCTTTCGCTGCAAACATCGATAAAATGCCTGTACCACAACCAATATCTAATACGATTTTTCCTTTAAACAGATGTTTATTATGATACATTGAGTTACGGTATGTTACTGTCCGCACTTCGTCTTTTAACATTTCTTCGTGGATACCATAATGTGCATACGAATCAAAGTAATAATCTCTCGATGTCATGTCATCGACCGAAACTAAATCTTTACAGTTTATCGATGACACTTCTTTGTTGGTCACGGAATTAGTAGGTTCTACTACATCCATACTTTCCATTTTTGAAGTCTGTAATAAAAATACAACGTGAGAAAAATTTCAAACCAAGTCATATTTTTATACTAGATTAAATACGTTCGATGTTGAATATAAAGAATTAAAAATACCTTTTACTAAGTTAAAAATATAACGATAAATCCAAGACATTATATTATCATAATAATATTACAAAAATGTTTGCCCAAAATTTATAAATATACTTAGTTAATACTTATTTTACAAGTGATTCTCCCCAAAAAAAAGAAAAAAAAAAAATTTACAAGCGCTTATAAAAGATGACGACTAAAAGGTTTTAATACAAGGTTGAATTATTTAAGGATATTACTTTGCAGCAAACAGATATAGAACTACGTTAATTCAAGATTTAAAATACATCTTTACAATTATAATTATTAAAAACTCAAGTGCTCCCAGACGAAGTCACTTATAATCTTGGTTCAAAGAATTATATTGCAACATACAAACACAGATATTCACGTATAGATTTCAACATAGAAAAAATGTATTCGACTGCCATAAGCTGCATTAAGCCATAACTGATAAAAAATTGTTATCAATTTATAGCATTGATACCGCTGAACAATCTAGCTATCATCAAAATTTTAGGACAATAGTACGAGGCTTGAATTTTAATTAAACAGGAATTCACGTAAAGGCAGTTAAATTATTTAAGAGAAGTTATTTTATTTCAAAAGAGAGAGAGAGAGAGAGAGAGAAAAAAGAAAAGAAAATGGATGAACCCCAAATCACGTATCAGCTCCATTATTTTCACGGGCAATTGATAATACTCGGCTTTGTTATTAGACGATTGGCAAGCATCGCAAATTTAAAAAAAAAAAAAAAAAAAAAAAAAAAAAACAAGAACCGAGAAGCCTGGCGAGCAACAGCTCTAATAATTAGTTCCGTTACGAGAGCGGGCACAAAGCTTTGACAACGGGCCGGTAAAAAAAAAAAAAAAAAAAAAAAAAAAAAAAAATATGTCGGTAAAACGTGCGTTCGATAAGAATACATTACGATATTATTCATGCGTCTTGTTAATGGTATCACTGTGTAACCAATATGAACGGTCGGAGTATCTCCAGGGCCGCGGGGCGAGGTCGAATAAAGGTCCGAGGTAAGCTATCGGTCGGGGATCAGCTCGGCTGGGCTCTCCACGGTTGGCCGCGGTATTGGCTCGCGACGCCTTGGCCGAGGGCAAGTCGGCAGTAGTGCAGGGCTCGAGGGGGCCCCCGAGCTATCCAAAAGTAAAAGCACCACGTGCCCGCCAAAAAGACCGCGTCTCTATTCGACTGGTGCCTATCCTACACGTATGTGGTAGGGCGATGGTGCATGCGCGCGATTTTCACAACACGAGCCGGCGACGAGCGACGACGAATCGATGACGAGAGAGAGAGAAGAGCAAGAGCAGTAGCAGCAGCAGCAGCCAGCAGCAACCGGAGTGCCCGCCGCGCTTTCAATTCCCTCGGCGAGGAGTCGGCGACCGATGCTCTCGCCCCCGGTCCAACTCCCAGCCCCCTCAGATCCGACGATAAGGGACTCTCGAGGTATCGGTTACGAATCCGATCGAGCTTTACCGGCTCTGATTTTCCCCCGTGCGAGGCGCCTTTAATAAAGTCGAGCCCTGCATTTTTATCTCTCGCTCTCTCGCTCTCTCTCTCTCGCTCGCTCGCGCTCGCTCACTTTGACGTACGCGAGAAGAGTAGATGGGGATCATCAGATGGATAGATGAGATCGAAAGGGGCGCAGGGGCCAGATGGTCAGATGGATAGATGAGCGGGACGAGATGAGGCGGCGGCGGCGGCGGCGGCGACGGCGGAGGAGGAGGAGGAGGGAAGGGCATGCCAAGTTAATCGACGGAGGAAGCGGAAGGGCAGGGGGCCCGGTCGGGGTTAACGGCGACGGCGATCGGCCGAGGAACGGGAGCCCGGGCCAGGGGCCCCGAGCGCCCGGGCAACTAATGCTATCCTTAATCACTTGCCGTGTTCTCAGCACCGTAGACGAGGACCTCGTTGCTTTCAGCCGGCACTTGCTCCGTGGTCGCCATTTTGAAAATTCGTTCCTTCCGCGCCGCTGCCGCTGCCGCCGCGCACTACATTTTGCGCCCTCTCGCAAACCGACTGCTGCGCCCGATCCCAAGGAATCCCCGCGGCTTCTCGCGGAGGCGCGCTCCGCGCCAGCGAATGCCTTTGCGCTCCCGGTCGGTCCTCGCGCCTGCGCGCCCGACGCCTCCCTCCCGCCTCGCCCCCCCCAGAGACCGATCGCGCGGCGGCGGCGGCCGGGCTCCTTTCGAACCTCCCGCCCTTTGTCGTCCGCCACCACCCCCCGCCGACCCCCGGATTTATTCGCCCACGTGCGATCGCGGCCCCGGCCCCCGCCGACCCGCCCAGCCCCTTCCGACCGACGTCGCTCCGCTTCGATGACAATTGTACTGGCGCGCGCGCACGCATCGCGTTCAATTGTACCCGCGGCTTCGCGGTAAAGGCGGGCATCCTCGGAGGGATTATTTTCTTTTTCTCTTCTCCTCCCACCGGCCGGAGCCGAGGAGCTCGGTTGCGCGCGCCAGCGCTCGCCGCCCGCGAGGGGAGCCGCCTCTCTCGGCAACCCTCGGCCACGCGCCGATGAAAACGCCTTCCGAGACGACGGATATTCGACTTCCCGCGCTTTCCCTTTCGACAATGGACGCGCGCGCGAGCCAAGCCCACCGGGGTTAGACGCGTCCTCGGTACAGACCCGCGTCGATCCGTCGCCAGGATCGGCACGGGGTCCCGCACGACGCGGGAATTCCCGCGATCGATCGATCGATTGAGGTGGTTTGTCAGGGGCGGTGAACGGGGGGGGGGTTGGAAAGAGGACCAGCACGCAAATTACTCAAATCATGCGAGTGTCCTTACGCATCGGCTACGATTGCTTGTAATTTAATCCAAAGGCACCGAACGACGACCGATCGATCGGTAAAGAGTGAAAAAATTATTCCCGGCTCTTGGCACGAAAATCAAGGGCTACGCGTGCTCGTCGTTATTTTACCGATCGACCTGCGTAAAATATTTCCTTTGCTCTGGCAGTGCTTCCGATCGAGTCGGCTAAGCGGCTTTAGTCTTAAAGGTTGGCTTATTTATGTCTCCGCCTTACGAGCGGCTCGTCAAATTACTGCTTATTATATATAAAAAAAAAAAATAGTCGCGATATGCGTTTGCGCGTTAAATCCGAATTAGAACGCAAAATTTAGTTTTGTCATTACTTTCAACTATGCGTCATTCCCATAGTTCGTAAATCATTAAATTTAGTACAAAGATCCATTGCTATAATCGTGCATAAATTTACCTCGATTAATAATAATTACTTACAATCGATAAATAATTTAATACGCTTTTATTTGATTGGGCTAGTAAACAACTGAGATTCGTTTGAATTTCGAAGCTTTTTTATTATTACAGTATAAACATATAAATACACACTCGTACACACACACATGTATTGCGCAAAAATGAAAATGTTTTCCAGATTTTGCCCGGTACTGCATTAGTTCGATAACTACTCAGTTTTTACGCGAAAAAGTACCGCAATTGTTCCCACGATAATGAAAATATTTTGAAACTATTTCTTTAAAAAATCGAATGTTTCGAACAAAATTTTCGAGTTCCTATTCTTTGACTCTGGCACGTAAATTATTAATGCAGTTATGAGACGATAAACATTTGTTGAAGCTATTAGGCAATTCAGAAATTCTGTTCGTACTGTATGCTAAAAAAATATAATGGACCGAGTTATACGCTTCGGTTTAACGTACTTGTTTTTTTTTTTTTTTTTTTTTTTTAATATCGACTAATTTGCGCGTCTAGTAAATCTCCTTGCTACAATTGTACGTACCTTAGATGGTTTTTACTTTGCATAACGAATAGAGGTGTAGAATTTTCGTAAATACCGAATAAAAAAACCATTTATCATTCGTTCGCCCAAGCGAATTAAAACACTTAAACGTATTATGATACTCGTATAATATCACTTAATATGGCTGAACTTGCCAGAGGTATATTTCTTCAATTATGAGTATTAATTTCTTATGGAGATCTAACGCTTGTTAACTATTGTCGAAGTAATACGGCTTGGAGTATAATTTTACCCTCTGTTCGATTTTGGTGGCTTTATTGTAAAAGAAAAATCTTCCAAAACATAAATTTAAGTGTGCGTTTCTATTATACATGAAAAAAAAAAAAAGAAGAAAAAAACATTAGGGATCGTTGATAAATTTTATTATATCTTTCGTTACATTGGTTGAAAAAATTGTATACCGCATTACGAAGCATAAAATTATTATTATTTTTTTTAATCGACACATCAATTGTCGCGTATCATTAATAAATATTGCTTAAAATTTATTTTCGCACATTTAAAGAAACTTTTAACAATAACGTTACCCGATCAAAGTGTAAATATGCTCAAACTAATCAGAATTAATAAAATAAAAAACTTGCCGTAATGGACAGAGAGTAATCCTCTTGTTCCAGTCGAATTATGCCATTGCATTTAAAAGCTCGGGATGAAATTGAAGCCCAGGAAAAGTTTTCTTCGATAATTTTGTAAAGAGTTCGCTAGCGCTACCGTGAAGAACGAAGTTTTTTGAATTTTCATCGGGTAAAAAATAAATCGCAAGCCATCTCTTACTATCGCATCGTTGACGATAAATTGTTGAAAATGTGCCCCAATAGCGAACTGCCATTTCGAAATTGCGCAATAATTTGGATTTAGAAAAATTGGGAAGGAGAGTGATTTTTTCCGGAAAAGCAGACAATAACCTCACACGCGATTCCCCGGACGAAGCGTGAATTCCGTGGAAAAGGCATAAGGCGCACATCGATGTACGTGCATCAACGGAATATTTGCACGCAAAGCCTACTGCCATTGGCAAGATCAGTGCCTCCGTCCTTATTTAATTAGTACATTTTCGGAGGTAATCGAGGCTGCATTTGCCATTGCGACACGCGGGCATCGATCGTGTTATGACATTGCGATAAAAACAGCAGCGGCAGCAGCGGCGGCGGCAGGCGGAGGCGGAGGCGGAGGCGGCGGCAAGAGAGTAGCACGAATTCGGTCCGTCCGCTTTGAAAAATTGAAACAACAATAAAGACGAGCGCAGCGCGAACTTTGCGCGACGCGAGGGGGCCGAGGGAGTACCGAAAGCTTAATGAACTAAGCAAGAGAAGTAAAAAGTGACGAACTTAACCGAGCCTGCTCTCCGCTGAGATATTTTTATTCGTGTAAAGAAAGAAGGAAAAATATATATATAGAGAGAGAGAGAGAGAGAGAGAGAATAGGCCGCTAGTCTTATACATCTTCGGATAATTCTCGGGGGATATTAATTTGGGAATGGATTAGCAAATTTTATTTCCTCGCGCGTCGGTCGTTCGATTTGTCCTTAAAAGCAAACGGCGATAAAGTGTAAGGGGCAGACGGCAAGTGATTGAGACAGAGAGAGAGAGAGAGAGAGAGAGAGAGCGCGAGAGGGAGATAGAGAGGACATTGAAAGAAAGAGCGGCTCGGTAACAAGCCCAGTAGTATCAACTGCACAAAGTACATTCTTCATTTAGAGAAGATGCAATAAAGTAATTAATAAAAGCAGCATGGTGCAGCTGTCGATGGGAGCGAGCGTAGATTCGCGCCTGTGTGGGTGAGTGTCGCGAGAGAGCTGGTGCAGTTTTTCGGGAATAAGGAAGAAAGAAAGAAAGAAAGAAAGGAAGAAACAAAGAAAGAAGAAGAAGAAGAAGAAGTAAAGAAAAAAGAAAAGAAAAGAAACTGACACATGAAATGGTTGCGAGCGCAAGGCAAACCCGCGAGAGTAATAGAACAGAGCGAGTAGCAGCAGCAGCAGCAGCAGCAGGCCATTAGGTTCGTACGCAGGGGCTCGAGGGGCGAGAGCGATTTAGAGAGAGAGAGAGAGAGAGAGAGCGACGACGAAGAGACAGGCATAGAGACAGAGCAGGCCTTACGAGGTTGAAAATAGGAAGCGGTGCGTCTGCTGCTGTTGCGCGTAGCTCAGCCAAGGCCCGGGGGACGCGCTCCTCGGCCCCGAGGATAAAGCAAAGAAAGACTCGCGTCCTCGCCCACGTAAAGAAACGGAAGCACCCGGATTACACATGCTCATGCACGGGCCGCAGCACACATGTACGGGCGGGCGCGTGCGCGCGCACACAGGGCAACACTAGCTGCTAATACAATTCGGTGAGTAGTTTGCATAAGGTGATCTCCTCTGCTCGGCCAGTAGGAGCCACGATACCCGAGCTGCTGACTCCGTGACTACTCTTCTTCTTCCTCCTCCTCCTCCTCCTCCTCTTCTTTTTCAAAAATCTGTTGTGCGCGTACACGCTTGGCGATCTCGGGGATAAAGAACGCCTCCCGGATAGAGGTGTACAACGGGAAAGCTGGCTCGAATGATGACCTAAGCGACGACCACGACTCCTCCGTAATTTTTCGTTTCTCCTGCCTTCCAAAGCGCGACGATATCACCCACACGCACCCACAACCCACACACACACACACTCGGGCGCACGCACACGCATTCGCACGAGCGCGCGCGCACCCACCCACGTATTCATACACACACGCGCACGCACGCACACACAACATGCATACGTATACGCGCGGATACACGAACGCATGCCTACCCACTTACGCGTGCACATATGCGTGCGCATACGTGCAAGCATAGATACGTGTAGAGTGCAGTGTTTCTTATTTTTACTCTCTTTCCGAAGACAATTGAAAGAGGGAAAGAAGGAAGGAAGGAAGGAAGGAGGGAGAGAGCAAGTGAGCCAGTGAGAGCAAGCGAGAGAGAGATAGAGATAGAGATATAGAGAGAGAAGGATGAAAAAAACGAATCCTGCTCGCGAGCGCGGATGTTTGTATGCACACACGCCCGTACATCGGTGTACACACATGAAGAAATGATGATGCTGCTACTCTCTTCCCATCGGGCGCATGAAGGTCATATAATTGCTGCTGCTGCATCTGCATCTGCTGCTGCCGCCGCTGCTGCTGCTACTGCTACTGCTGCTACTACTACTACTACTACTACAACTGCCACAACAACTGCTACGACGAGAAGTCGCTGCCGCCGCCGCTGCCTCTGGTGTCCGTGCCCTAGCTGCTGGTGCTCCCGCCTCGGTTGGACGGGCATTGTTTTCGCCTGATCGCCGCGGCCGTTCCTCGAATCGAACGCTCGGGGAGGAAGAGCGCGGAGCCGAGGTACCTCTCGGACTCTCGTCGCACGGGTTTTGGCGGCCCGGGGGGAGAGGGAAGGGGACGACACATGTGTCCAACGGCAGCAACGGCCGATGCCATAGCCACGGGACGTTGCGCCTTCCACGCGGCGGTGCGTCGACGTCGCGACTCCGCGACGGCATCGAGGCCTCGCCGCCAGTTGTTGGGATAAGAGAGGCTCCCCGCGGACCGAGGAGCCCGAGACAAGTCGAGAGCCGCGGCCAGCCGCTCTCCTCGGACAGCTGCTCGATCGTTAAATCCGCGCTACGCCCTGTCGATTGAGTTGGAGGATGCTCGGGCGTGCGGAGCCCTGCCGATCCGACTCCTCGACCTAGGGCTCGAGAGTGCGCGCCGGAGGTTATAACGATAACCACAGTGGAACTGCATCGCCATAGTTCCTTCCTTTGTTTGTGATATATTATTTAAATTTAGAAAACTGGAGACTATACGATTAGAGCCAGGCATGGGTGGCTAAGGTATCTTTTTTAAATCAGTTGCTTTTTAACGGCTCTCGCTCCGTACCCGACTATTGGCTCCTCGATAACAATGGCAATTGCTTTATTGCTGCGAGGCTCTTGCAATTTTACTCCGCCGCTCTAATTGGAAACCAAAGAACAAAATCACACTTTACGCTTACTGTCAGTTTTACCATCGCTTAACCATCCTTTCTCCGAGTACTCGTCTTTGGTGCTTAATTTTATTTATTCCTATTCTGTTTCTCGAACGATCGTGTGAAATTTTTCTTAAAAAACTTTTGTCTGCTTTACTACCAAAGTATCGATTAGGACAAAATAGCGACCATTATTTTGTCGAACATTGAAGTAAATGTATAAATTACTGCAAATTAGAAATTTCCTCTAAAGATGTACTATTTGTTAATAAGAATATTGTAGTGTTTTTTAATAAGAAAAAAGTCATAATTTAAATTTGATGCATGAATTTTAATTATTGCTTTTATTCCAAATTATTATTAATTTGTAACTGTGCACGATAGAATTAAAACAAACAGTAAACAAAGCATTATTATACATTTATCGTATGTGCATTTTATAAACTCTGGCCAGTTTGAAAATTCATACGAATAAAAAGAAATGGTTGTTCAACGATACAGAATACGACAAAAAAATGACAAGGCCTAGCATCGATAACTGGTTTTCATATTTTTATAAAGTAGTATCCTACCTATCCGCCATTACAAGTACTGGCCGTAGTAGAGTTGAATAAATATTAGCTAAGAATATGGATATCAATCTAAATAGGTTTACCGGATTCGTTAAGGGATCGGGTTAAAAAAGTTAGGCGACTATGAAAGATTTGTTATCGAAGGGAAAAGTAAGAAAGTGAATAAAAATTTAATTTAAAAAAGTTGTAAAGCTTCGCAGAAGGAGTCAAGCCAAGTTACGGGCAGAGGGTGCGAGCCATAGATCTTAAGCCAGCCAACGTACCCCCAGAGTAAGATTGAAAGTTAAGTCATCAGCGGTAATGTTGTCGTTGCTGTTGTTTTTTGCAGGCTAAAGGGCAGAGAATGGCTCGCCGGAGTATAACAGGATGCGCGAGAGATACTCGGAATGTCATACCCGCACGAGTCACGTGAGGACCATGGCAGAGATGTGTTCTCGCGAGCTGGCATCCGGCGTGCTCCAACATCATCCGAGCCTGGGCAAAGCCAACGGGAAGAATCCGAGCGGCGGTCCGCAGCACCTGCAGCCTTGCGGCGGGCCCCAGTCGCAGGCCAACAGTCTGGCCGGTTGCGGCCCCGGTGCCACCGAGGCCCGGCTCCTCGGCCACGAGCCGGACTCGTTTGGGCACCTGGCTAATTCGGGAAGCAACGGCAATAATCTGCCGACCCCCGGGGGCAGGCTCAAGTTCTTCAAGGATGGCAAGTTCATCCTGGAGCTGTCCCACCGCAGAGACGGCGAGAGGACGACCTGGTTTCCCGTGCCGAAGAAAACCTTCTGGCCGCCGACCAACGTCACGCCCAGCAGACAGGAGAGCTCGGCCTCTCTCAGCGGTGAGCAGCCGACGATCGACTCTGCCGACGCGAGGCACTACGCTCGGGGCCGTGTCCTCCTCCCCCCCCACTGTCCCCCGACTCGGTGGCCCCGCAAAATTACCGACGAAGCGCGGCCTGGCCGTGTCGAACCTATATGCCCCCCCCCGCCTTGCCCGTGCATAAGATCGAAGCAACCGATTGACCGATGAATTGCACCGCAAATATTGTTTCTCGTACGAGTACAATGTGCGCGCGCGCGCGTGTTTTTTTTTTTTTTTTTGCAAGTTGCATAAGCGGAAAATTTTGAGGAGAGGAGGAGGAGGAGCGCCAGAGCCAAGCCGATTAATAATACGACACCTTGTGTATTTCAGTATCGGATGACAATTCGTCGATCCAGTCAAGTCCGTGGCAGCGCGATCACTGCTGGAAGCAAAGCAACCCAAGACGAAATATCTCGACTGAATTTAATTTTTATTACCGACGCAATCCTAACGCACAGATGTGCGTTCATTACAGACTGATCGCTCGTAAAAGACGACAACCGCTTGATCCTAGTTCCTCGTTGATGCCCTTGCAAGAAGCAATTCCGAATTATCACAAATCTCAGCAGCAGCAGCAGCAGCAACAACAACAACAACAACAACAACAGCAGCAACAACAGCAGCAACAACAGCAGCAGCAGCAGCAGCAGTTGCCCCCCGTGGTGCGAAAGTTCAACGGCGCCGGGGGGGCCCCTTCCTCCAATAAGAGCTTGAGCATTATTATCGACAAGCTGGCCAGACTCCTCGATCCGAACGTCGTTTCCCCCCGGAAGCGCATACTGCGGGAGCTCGAAAGAGTCAGCTTGGAGGATCAAGCCTCCAAGAGAAGGGCTACGCCACCCCAGTCGACGAACAGTTCATTGGTAACCGTTGCGGCTCCGTTCGATCCTACCCTATTTCTTTTTTTTCTTTTTTTTTTTTTTTTTCTTACGTCGAGACGCGAAAGTTAGCGTACCTTGCGCTTACACTTCTAACGTGAAATATTACTTAGCTTCTGCTTAAAAAAAAAAATATATATATATATATATATACGTATGTATGTATTTATTTATATATTTTTATTTCTTTTTTTTTTTTTTTTTGAAAATCGTGCAACGTGAACGTTAGTTCGTTTAATTTCAAATTTTTATTACAACGAGTAGCGTTTTTCTCTCTCGCCATCGATGATATTTGGTCGAGAATTCTAACAAATATAAAACAATTTGCTTATCTATATTGTACCGAAGTATTGGTAATAACGCGTTCAAATGGCGTAATTTGTAATTAGGAAAGGCAGGAAGGTCGTTATATTTTCAAACCGAGTATATTAGTTATTCATAATGTATAAATACCTCGTTCTTATTTTAACAATTATGCGACAATTAACGGTAGCATTACAATTATAATTATATAATAGTAGCAATTTAAGGACGCGTTTCTTCGCGAGTGTTGATAAAGTTGAATTGTCATTTTTGCAAAATTTGGTCTCTTCGACCTTTAGGGGGGGGGGAATTACGACAACTTCATTATTATTATTAAACCGATAGCTGTTAATCGCTTCCCAAGGTGCATTAAAAGTCGAATGGTGCACAACTAAGTGAAATGTCTTTCTTTTCAACGATATCTCAATATCTACGGTTTAGCGCAACGGCAATATTAAGTTATCGATCCGCGATAGATCCTCCAGGCTGCCAAGCTAGCCGCTGGGCAAGGGAAGGCCGCGGGCTGACATTGTTTTGACGTTGGTTCCGCAGGCAAACGAGACGTCGGTGCCGGCCTCGAAGCAATTGTCCTCGTACAGTATAACGAGCATCCTGGGCGAGGACAAGCCGAGCACGGAGAGCGAGCCGGGCTTCCTGCGCAATCTACTGAAGTCGCAGGAGCGCCAGCAGCAGGAGCTCTCGCCCCACCAGCAGCAGCACCAGCAGCAGCAGCAGCCTCCGCCGGTCTACCCGCGCTCGAGCCGCCTCGAGCCGGCCCTCACGGTCGCCTACATGAACTCGGGCGCGGCGACCCCCTCGATCCACCAGCCCCTCTACGGGCTGCCGATGCTGCCGCCGGCCTCCTACCGGGCGCCGCCCTTCTGCTGGATGCACTACTCCCAGCCGGTGCACTATCCCCCGCCGATGCCCCTGTACGCGGCCCCGCCCCAGCCGACCCACCAGGCCTCCTCGCCCTCGCCGCCCGCCCATCGCTACAAGGACTACAGGGAGCAGAGCCTCACTCCGCCGTCAGGTACGTCCTGGTCGCGCGCGCGCCCCCCACCCACCCAACGATACACTCCGAGGCTGCTATAACGCGGGTGGAGGTGATTCCTCGGGCTTTGAAACAATCGCGATACCGCCCCCCCCCCGGTTATTGGGCGTCGCAAGGGAGATTTGCACTTGGTTCGGGTTGACGAAGGAAAAAAGAAAACAAAAAAAAAACAAACGAATGCTTTTACAAGCCACTCTCGGATTCGCTCATCGTGAGATACACACCGGTGATTGACGATAACGATGCCCACGTTAAATTATTGTTGTGCTAAAGCTACAGTGACTTCTATGTTTCAGATATGCCTCTGAATTTGTCCAAACACGCGGGCTGAATCTCAGGATCCCGAAAGTCGGTGCCTTAACGTTGGATAAATATAACTTTAGAATAGCTCAGATGCGGAAACACTGCCCGTGCAACGACAATGCGATACATACATACATAAACACACACACACACACGCGTATAAATGCATATATACACCCAGACCCACACAGGATTAGTAATTTTTTTTTTTTTTTTTTTTTTTTTTTTTTTTTAATATTTTTATCCCAAAAAACAATAAAGAATTGCGTAGGCGTTGGATGAAAAATTCAAAAGGAAAGGCGCTACTCTAATATTAGTTGGAGTTGAGATTCTCGCACTGTTTGCCGATAATTAAATTAACATCGATTAGCGGGTTTGCTTAGAGTGATTTGTTAGAATGCTGATTGTATTCGTTAAGTGGAAAATTATTGAAAGTTTTTCTAAACAATTATACAATTATACATATAGAAGAAAGCTATTTTTTAAAATAGGAGTTATGTATTTTACATATCCATGATGAACTTAGACTAATTAGGCAAAACTAAAATACTTGGTAAATATCTACTTTATACGAATCATTAATTTTGTCCGGATTCTTTTCTCAATCGTTATGCGCTACCTTTTTATTCGTTAAATTGTTATATATATGCCAAAATATCATTATAAGTAATTTCGATATTGAAAGTAATTTATTTGTCGTGACCATTTTGAATCTTTTTTAAAATCATATTCGTGGAAAACTTTTTTAATAATTTATTGCTTATATTTTTAAAAACCTATTATTATATAATGATCGAATATCAGTATTTTTTACGTTATAGATATCTAGTGATATGGTGTATTTCAGTAATTTCTAATATTAATTTTGTATAAAGAAGTGTTGAACACTATTTTTTAAGATTAACAAAAATTTTAAATAATTCTTAATTATTAAATATTTATATAAAAGCTTATAATTCTTTACGAAGTTAAATGTAAATAAAGAAAATCTTTTAACGAATAAAAATATATATAATTCAATTTTTTATTGCGTTGCTCCGTGCATAATACAAAAAACAAGGAATTCTTATTACTTTCTTATCAATTTTTATAACGATATAAATATTTGGTATGCCTCTATATATAAATTAATATAGATCGGAATACTTTCTTAAATCTAATCAAATTGCATGCTTAGCATATTCAAAAGTAGAATTACCAGGTAAAACATGAGAAAAGTTTTCTACACTACAATAATTTGTTTCTTATATTACATATTCAGTATTAATGGTATCAGTTGAAACAAATATATATATATATATATATATATATATATATATATAAATTATTATATATGTGTGCGTGTGTGTGTACATGTGTATGTATATATATATATACATATGTGCGTGCACACAAACATATATATATATTGAAACTTTGTTATTTAGAACAAAGATTTTTTTTACTATTAAAATTTTTATAAATCATACCGTATTTATATTAATAGGACTTTGAGGACTGATTGAAAACGTTCAACTTATATAAAATATATTAAGCCGTTTTTAATTCTAAAAATAGGTTTTTTTTTAGTAAATTTTTTTACATTAGATACAGTAGAAATTATGCTCTATTCTTAATATTTATCTTGTATTAAAATTAATTTAGGTTACATCTTTAAATTTTTCTATTAATGTGTAAAATAATATATTGATAATATGTGATAAATTAAATATACGTGTGTACATTGAAACGATAAAAAAATATCATAAGAAAGTGCAATTTTTTTTCAAGTATATGTTACAAAGTATTTTCTTCATTATTTTTTTATGCTGTAAGTAAAAATATTTGAAAGTACTGAAATACAAACATTTTAAAATAATTTTAAGATTTTTAGATTAGAAATTTTAAATGCTTATATTTTTTTCTATCAATATACTATTTTTGAGACCTATTTTATTAAAGTGAAACTTTTTTTTAAAACTGTATGAAATTCACGAAATTATTAAACGCAATGTGGAATATGATAATTATTATTAATATTATTATTATTATTATTATTATTATTATTATTATTATTATTATACGAATGGGTTGAAAATGATGTATATAATATCAATTTTATTACTAAAATTAACGTGTAAAATATAGATGAAAATATTGAAACAAATATTATGTAATTAAAAAATAGATACACAATATATGTTTACTCATACCGTAAATACATATCCAATTATTTTGATATTCCGAGTACTTTAGTAGTCGAGTATTGACAGATATATATATATATATTTTTTTTTCTCAATAAAATACACCTTTTTATACATATATATATTACTTTACTTGGCATTCAATTGTATATTCAAAATCAACTATGACGAATCATAGTTCACTCTATTAGCACAAGCTGTCGTCTAAGCAGAAATTGACTCGTAAACTTCCTTGTCTAAACAAAAGCGACAGATGGGGGAACTCACAACTCCACGCCTGAAAATACTTTGGCAAAGCAAAAAAAAAAAAGAAAGAAAGAAAAAGAAAAATAAACTTGTACATATAACGATAAATTTCCGACTTTACATTATACCATCGTTGCCAAGTTTCAAGCTGCCTTTTTTTATAAATATATATGTATATATATTTATATATATATATATATATATATATATATACATATTTATATTTATATATATATAATTCGAATGAAATTACCGAACTGAATTGACATTGCTGCACTGTAGCTCGTAGTATTACAAAAGTATTATTACACCAGCGCAACAGAAAGTTACATTGCAATATGTATATTATTTTGACGGCGTATATATCTCGTCGATATAAACGGCTCCTCGAGGAGTCAATTTTCCTTCCATTCCTTCCATTCCTTAATATAGTATCTCTTCATTTCGCTTACTCTTATCCTCGATACTTCCGTGAGCAACCCTATCGTTCTTATTATTTTCTTGAGCGCGAAGAAATTTCTTTCCGATCTTCTTCCAGTAACTCGATATTAAGAAATTGTACACAGACGTGTCTTCTTAGTCCTAACGGAAAATGGTATCTCGTAACATTTTCTATTGTCGTTTTTATTATTTCCTCTCTCTCTCTCTCTCTCTCCCTCACCCTTCTTTTTTTTTTTTTTTTTTTTTTTTTTTAACTATAAATTTTGTATCTTGTAATCAAGTGTTATTAACGTTACACTGTCATTTTTACATTCATTATAAACGAAAAAGCCTACGATTATCTTTTACTTTAGATACATAAATAATAATAAAAAAACCAATATATAGGATTATGTACATAAAAAATAGATATATACACACATATATACACATACACACATATATATATATATATATATATAATATATATATATATATACAAAAGAAAGACCTATGTCTAAGATAATCGATTATGATTAATAGTATGCATCAATATATAGTTTTCTTTGCTTAGGAAATACAAAGTTATATAAATGAGCATCGTTCACACATCGAATGACCATCAGTATCTCGCTTTCAAACTTTTGTTCCGTTGAATGTTCCAATCGTTTGAAAAACATTGAAAAGCTGATATTTACGTTTATTTAATTTATAGATGTTAGAAGAGAGTTAAAAAAAATATATTAATATGGACTGGAATTAAAAAGCGTGCCTTAGTGTTATATAAAAAAAAAATATGAAAATAGGAAAAACTTTAAGCTAAATATAGAGAAACTGATAGGTGAATATAAATATACTAGCAGGCATCAAGTATTTCTTTATCGTTATTTAAAATTCAATTGAATGTTAACAAAAAATAAAAAAAATAATAAATATTCTCGTTTCTTTTACACACATTTTGGTAAAATAAAGATTTACAATTGCTGTTTTATGCAACACGCGTATATAGCTTATATATATATATATAATAAATCAATGAGAAAAATTGATTTCAATTTGTATGTGGAAAAAAAAATTTTTTTTAGTATAACCAAAAGCTCTAATGTAATTTAAAAAAAAAAAAAAAGAATAAAGTTCGATCGATTGAAAAGTGGGTGCCTTTCAATTTAACTGCGTACATTCATCGATAATGATAATTTATTGCAAAATCGTTCTTTCGGTATGTATAAGTAATCTTGAAATTTTTTAATAGTTTTAAGGAAATACTTGGGGATGTTGGTTTATAAAAAAAATTCACGTACGAATAGATGGGAACATGTCCATCCACCATTTATGTATGTAAATATATCTGCATATATATATATATGTATATATATATATATATATATATATATGTATATGTATATACGAGCGCTCATATATATATATATATATATATGCGTATGTGTGTACGTGGTTGCACATGTATGCATGTGTATATGTATACATACATATATATATATATATATATATATATATAAATATTTAATCATTTATTATCCAAGTTAGCAAGAGCGAGTGCTTGTAAGACAGAGTAAGACCGAGAGCAAAAGCAAGCGGGAAAGGGAAAGCAAAGGAATATGTGATTAGGATTAAAAGTTGGTACGAAAGAAAGGAGAAAGTAAATTTGGAGCAATGTGTATATGGCTAATAAAGCAAAGAATCGATACTATACATTCTTCACTCTATTTATTGTGTATAAAAGGAAAAATATAATAGAAAAAAAAGATGGAATAGCGATTCAATTATATATTATGTAAAATGTTCATCGATCATTTCTTTCATAACTTTATGACAGTGTGCGGTAGAAACTCGCTCAAGCGTCTCTCGAATCTATCGCCATGCGATACGAGCATTGATTTTTCTTATTAATACAAACTCTTTTAGTTGTATTTAATTTTTATCATTACGAATACACTCACTGTTCCGAATACGATAGAATGCAAATTCAATAGAAGGGAAGGAAAAATAAGTTGCAAAAGCTACGCGAATGGGAGAAATTGTATAAAACAACTAATTTGATAAATATAAATATTTCGTAACTACTACTTGTAGTGTGGTTTTTTTTTCTCCTGAAAATTTTGCACTTTTATAAACGTAATTCCGTTGCCGTAAACATATGTAGGCTCATTGAATAATTTCCTTAATTATTAATTTTTGTATCGTTCCATCGTGTAAGCAAATACTTCGCTAATATTTTAATTCGTTAAAACTTCCTTTTTTTTTTTTTTTTTTTTTTTGCTCAATTTTTTTTCACAATAAATGTAAACGCCTATTAAAAGTTATTCTATTCTATTGCCGAGATCGTACTAATGTTAAGCCTAATAATTACTGATGGAAAAATGGAAATTAATATCAATTCACGAATAAACATATTAAGTATCGACTGAGCCGATTAATTTATAATTTTGTTTAAGGCACGAGAATAGATTATTCATTTCGTAATTTTCATTCGATTTTCATGCAAATACATGTTATACCTTGTAAAATGTTTTATATATATTACCCGAAGCGAATACAAGAAAAAGATAACATTGCTTATTTCTTGAAGAACTACATTCAATTATATTTATTGTAACTTATTAAGACGGAAGGTATATCATAGATTTGAATTGAAAAATACGTAATTTTATAATTTATTTTCGTGATAAAGTAGATTCATTAACATTTCCAAGACCTGTGAAGACACGTTTCACGTCGAAAATGTCAACAATATGAATTTAATAAAATCCGCTTAATACTATCGAATATACAGTAGTCAACTGCATTTTATCTAAATTTAGACGCTTCGATTAACTATGTACATAATGAGAATACTAATATATTCTCCAGTTTTTCAGAGTAAAAAGCATATTTAAATACACGTTTTACAGGTGTTTGTTATTTCCCCGCCCCAAAAATTAAAATAGCATTCGTCTATTTTTATTCCAAAGGTATAAAAAAATGAAGACGCAACCGTAAATTTTATAATTAAATTTTTCAACAAAATCGAAACGACCAATGCACACAATTACAGGATTATCCATCGTTAACTAATTTTTCACCGAAAAGAAAACAATTAAAAGTTCGATGTTTTAAATAATCCAGAACAATTATTTTGGTGGTGCGCGAGGAAATTTTGACAAAATTCACACGGTACGCGTCTCGGCTAAAATTAATAAGAAAATTTGTTACAACCGGTCTCTTGTTCCTACAAACACAATTGCGCGACGTTAAAGCATTCACGAAATCGTAATATACGATCGATTGCATTGAAAATACTGCTCGAAGCTCATCGCCCATAAAGCGCAAAAGCATGGATTAAACCTTTTTTTGAAATAAACGCGACGCATGTAAAAGCACGCGTCTTCATTACAATCCAAGTTATCGAACGTAAATATTGAGTAGGAGAGAGGACAAAACTCGGCCGCGCAACGTACAATCCAACCGAATTCGCAATGTACATTGTACGTTTCGTCAATTTTTCGTCACGGTGGCACAAGCGAGCGCTCAATGCCCGGCCCGCCAGTGCTTATAAATAAAAGCCTCGCGCCAGACGGCAAACGTACACCTTTTTACGTTTCGAGGCAAATTATTCGGTAGCGCGATACGAGCTTCTACCAAGGCTCTTAACGATCGCGATCCTCCATCGCGGTGATCCTTCTTAAATTAATACGACGAGCCGCGGAGGTTAACGCCGAGGTGGGAAAAGCTAGGGAGGGTGAAAAACGATCGATCGATCGATCGGTTCGCTCGCTCGTCACGGCAAAGGAAAGCGGAGAGTCCCTTAGAGGGGAGCGAACTCGCGTTCGCAACACACGGGGATAAAGTTCGAACGATCGCTGGTTTCCCGCCGGCGTTGGCCCCGCAGGATTAACGTCTCGTCGGCGTATGAGGGACGAGCGAGCGAAGCGTCGGCTTTGGCGAGGAGCCGAGTCCTCGTCGAGGGCGCGAGAGGACCGAGAGCGGCAGAGGACGAGGAGGTTGTTCGACCTCGGGCTGAGAAAGGTGTCGAGGAGCAACGGCTAACGTCGCCGGCCAACGTCCTCGTAGCTTCTGCTCGGCTGGGGAGGAGAGGGGCAGCAGGTGTAAGGCTCCAAGGCCCGAAGGAGGTCTTCCACGCGAGGCGTAGCCGGAAAGAGAGGGAGAGAGAGAGGGAGGGAGCGAGAGAGAGAGAGTACCGGTCGCCGGGGCATCCCCGGGAGGAGCGAGGCACGACGAGGGTCCGCCGCCGCCGCGCAATCGACAAGGGCGTTTAAAATTGATTTTTTCTCCGTACGGGGGAGCTGTTACGGTTTTACACCTCGGCGGCCAGTCGCCGCCGCCGCCGCCGCCGCTCGCAGCCGCCGCCGCCGCCTGCCGTCACTGCCCTCGGCTCGGTGTGCACGCACGCACATATGTGAATCCGCAACGTTCCGATCGGGCGAGCTCGGCTCTTCCGCTTTGACGCGCGCTGTCGAGCCAGGAGCGGTCTAAGGTCGCGGCGTCGGGGCCATCGTCGGTGGAGGAGCCGCTGGTGGCTGCGAGGGCCTACCCAGGGGTAAGGACCGCCGCGTTACGTCCCGGAGTAGGTGCGCGAGCGGGCGCGCACACATGTCGGGCTCTCGAGCCGCCGCCGCCGTCGCCGCGAGCCACGACCGAGCGAGGAGGAGCCGTGGATGCAGCAGCAGCAGCAGCAGCAGCAGCAGCAGCCGCCGCCAAAGCGGAGGTCGAGCTCGATAGGAGCCGGTGGTGCGCCCGGCCAGGTGCTGGACAGAGAGAGAGAGCAGAGCCCGTCTCGTCAACGTCGAACCCAACGGGTAGGAAGCCCCCGAGAGCGCCGGGAGACTCCCGGAGGTGCCGCGCGTCGTGGACGTCGACGACTGGTGCACACGCCGCCGCTCGTAATGGCAACTGCCGTCGTCCTTCCCTCCCGCGCCGACTCCTCTTCCTTCTTCCTCCACGTCCCTCTCGCGCCCGGCAGCCCAATATAACGGACCCCGTGCACCGGATCGCCGAGATCGGTTGGATTAGCCGGCCGAGGGGCTCGCCGCCGCCGCCGTAGCCGCCGCCTCCTCCCGAGCCGCTCCACGTACCCGGACCTACGAGGGCCGAGGGCGAAGGTGCGAGGGTGCGCGCGCGCGCGCACGTACGGTGAGCGAGAGCGAGAGAGAGAGAGAGAGAGAGGGACCGAGCGTGAGAGCGTGCGAGTGCCGGGTTGGGAGGGGGGGGGCGGGCGATCGGCGGCAGCAGCGCGGGGCCGGGAAGGTAGGGAGCGAGCGAGCGAGCCAGTGGTCAGTCAAGAGTCGTCGTCGTCGTCGTCGTCGTCGTCTTTCGCCCGGGAGCCCAGGGAGCACGGATAAAAAGCGTGCGCCGCGTCTCGCTGCAGCGGGTGCCGGAAGAGCGAAGGACGCGGAAGTGCATCGTGTGAGTACACGCGTGTACGCGCGTGCGCGCCTTCCCGAAATGAACCGGGCAAGTGGCGCGCGATAGGGCCGAGAGAGAGAGAGAGAGAGAGAGAGAGCGGCGCAGGCCAGAGGAGCCGGGAGCCGAGGAGGACGACGATCGCCCAGGGGGCCCCAGCCATCGCCCGCGCCGAGGACGAGGGAGCCGAGGGTAAGGTCCGCGTCCGGGGCGAGAGGAGGCAGAGGCAGCGGCTGGCGGCGGTTGGTTTCGCGCTCGCGAACACGCGCGCGCCCGCGTATTCGTAATTGGCACGGCTCCGGAGGGGTACGCGCGTGCACGCACGTACGTGTGGATGCCTGTCGGGGGCCGTGGGTGCGCACGCACGCACCGCTTGCCTTTGCATAAAACAGAGAATGTAGATAGAGGACACAACAGTATGTGCAGGAGCTGGCGCCGAGGGGTGCGAGGAGAGAGGGCCATCGGCTCTTGGCCGCTTGCCGCCGCGGAGGCAACATAACTAAAATGGCGGTGCTGCTGCACGCCGTGCGAAACGACCCTACCATTACGGCAACGCTCCCTGCGATTCGCACTGCCACCGTTAGCCGCCGCTGCCGCTGCCACCGCCGCCGCCGCTGCCACCGCCGCTGCCGCTGCCACCGCCGCTGCCCCTGCTAACTGCGACCCCGGGCGACGAGGAAGTACGGCCGGCCGCTGCTGATGCCCGCCGCTCCTACGCGAGCGCGACTCCCGGGGGATATAAGCCGCTGCTGCGCCGGAGTGCCCGAGAGGTCTGTACGTTACGTGCGGGCGGGGTCGGGGCCGCGGGGACGGCCTCCGCCGCGAGCTCCCGGCTATCGTCGTGGCTATCCATCGGAAGTGCGCGAGCCAGCGGCCCGAGAGAGAGAGAGAGAGAGAGAGAGAGTGAGCGAGGCCGAGTGACAGAGGATGCTCCTAGAGCCACGGCGCCGGGGACACGTGTGCGCGCCGCTCTGCTCCCGGGAGAGAGCCACACGGGATAATCGAGGTCGAGCTCCGCTTTACGCCACCGGCTAATACAGCGTACTCTCCCCTCGGGCTTGGCTCGCCTCGCCGACGATGCCCACGTTAACGGCTACGCCTGTAATAAACAACCAGCGGTGGCTCCTGCTCTCGCTCGGATGCGCTCGCATCGGCAAAAAAAAAAACATATCTGTTTACCATCGATCGCGCGTCGCGATGCCGATTATTGATAACCCGAACGAGCTTCTCGGGGGGCCGACTCGATCGCTTGATAAGCTCGAAATTCGGTTTGGCTTGTGCTTCTTGCCCCCCCCCCCCCCGACCCGACAACCTAGCCCGCCTCGCTCTCCTGCCTCCTTCCTATTCCTCTCGCGATTGAATTCGGCCTGCACTTGCAGTCGCCGCAAAGGCTGACCCTAAGTAACGATTGTCCACGAACCGATGATGGACGAAAGTTCGCCAAAATTTACTCGGTTTATTATCGAAGGCGTCCAGTGCGATTGAAATTTTGTATCCCACGTCGACCATCCATTTTACTGACATTGTACTTTTCTTCTCGTTTCAGGATCTCTGCCACGCACGGGCGATTAGTTAATTATTTCAAGAAGGCGTCCACGAAAGGGGCCCACGAAATAGTTTGGTTATTTTTAAATTAATAGGCGACTTTGCGTACTCTTATTTATTAAGATTCATCGATGATCGAAAGGGAACGAAATGACACGGAGCACTGTTGTGGAAGAATGCGACAGTTGGTTACGTTGAAGCGAACTTTATCTTGAGAAGGGATAGGAATCCGTAATTCTGTACTTTGCACATGTGAAAATTCTCAAAACGCATACTTTTCTTCATGCCGATGCCGGCCGAATATCACGAGAATAACGGGAACCACGAGAACGCAAATTTTGCTCTCGGGGCTTTTCAAGATACCAGCAATATGACGGCCAATATGTATCGAGTGGGAGGTAAGTTTTATATTGCATTGTACACTCGTGTTATACTGTTATTAGTTTCGTATAGAGTTATAAGGGTGATTATGTAATTAAACAACAACCGTGAATCATTTACCATTATCCTAATTTAATAAACTACTTATGTTTGTTCTCTCGGCCTTTTGACTGCGTTGTTTAGCTGAAGTTTCAGATCTTTTTAATGTTGTATATTATCTCGGTATGTTAATATATTTCCTATACCCGACATGCTGTGATTCGAAGTGCACAACAGAGATTTTTCAGCTTAAATATATTATTGCTACTCGACTTATCTCTAATCTTATTTCAAAATTGGATTTTCTTTGGTAAACCTTATTCTATATTATTTGTTAAACAGAGTTCTTTACTCTTCTGTTTAGATTCGCTAATTTTTTTTATTACCTTAACGACTGTAACCAATACAGCTAAATATTGGATAAAAGTACGTTGAACTTATATGGATACCAAAAGTATTTCATTTATGCATCGTAGTCCATAATTTATTTTAAACTATTTTACCCGTATAACTAACAATTTTATTGTTTACTTATTACGCCAAGACTTTATTTGGTTGCAGCCTATTGTACTTTCCCTTATAATTAAAGCTATTTGAGATTTGTAGAAGAAATTTTGTTTGAAATGTTTTGATTACGTATTGTTTGGAATTGTTGAACTTAACCTGAGCATGTAGTAATAATTAGCTGGTTGGAACTAAGTTAATAGGTGCCACTACTTAAAAAGTTATAAAATTAGCTGGATCAAATTTAACATATCATAATTAAAAAATCTATATTAAATTCATTTTTTTAATATATATATATATATATATACACACACACACACACATGAACTATAACATCCCTTTAATTTATACATGTTTTATTACGTATAGAAGATAAATTTGAATTTTAAAATATTTTCATACTACTAAGAACATTGTAGGAACAAATAAATTATTTATTGTACAAAATCTAAAAATGTAGACGCAACTTCATGTATGTCCAGTTAGAATTATTTTTGAAGTATATCAATCACTGTTGATCTAATGCAAAAAAAAATTATTGATCAATTGTACTCTTCTGACACTAAATAGATATGAAAAAAGCACTTATTATTTGGTTTAAAAGAAAAACTGTTTTTTATTTTAAAAAATTTATTGGGAGTAAAAAACAGTAATCTGTT
Source organism: Kradibia gibbosae (assembly GCA_018907135.1). Taxonomy (NCBI): domain Eukaryota; kingdom Metazoa; phylum Arthropoda; class Insecta; order Hymenoptera; family Agaonidae; genus Kradibia; species Kradibia gibbosae. Next base: position 14,505,306 of record JACCHX010000003.1, read on the forward strand.
TAACAAATATTTCTATTCTCTCATCATTCTACTGATAATTATAGTTAATATTTACAAATAACACACATGTTTTCATATAACAGATATAATGGTCTGATAACATCGATGTGTTGTGTATATAATTGTAAAAAATTTTGCGCACAGTGTGGATAAATCTTAACATTAAATATGAAAGTAAATAAAAATTATACAACCAATTTAATTCTACTAATCATAGAAATTGACAATCATTGGTTAATGACACTTACGTTACACTTAATTTAAGGAATTCGAATATCGCTTTGTAAAAGTTAGTTCGAAAGAAAAAAAATCAGTTGCGCGAGGCAAAGTTCTCCAATATCAAGACGTATAATATAATAGTGTTAAGCAACGTTTTGACTATAGAGTTCGCCAACTGATTTTTAGTCGTTTTGTAAACAAATGCTGCAAATTACTTTTTCTGCAAACGAATTTTTTTTTTTTTTTTTTTTTTTTTCACTCCGACATTGTTTCTGGCCTCATCGGGCGTCATTCGACTTATCAACCTTGACCTTTCCGTTGGCAAAAATTAGCAAGCATATCCTTTTTTAATTGCCAAATCCCTTGAACTCTTCATACAAGCCAATAGATTATTCTCATTCCATTGCCCGTTTACTCTCTCGCGCTCGCTTTTTAATTTCTATAATTTAAGCATTATCTTAATCTTTGTGATATTGTATCTTAATTTGGTCTTTATACGTAATGCACGAGTATTTTTTCATCTACATTTACTTACCGAGGCCTCTCCTTTATTGAATACCTCTTCCATTTTTAATTTTAATTTCACCTACTTTTTAATGTCGATGAGAATCCCGTAGGTAATCTTGCTAATCGACGTATATTATAATATCTATACGTCTCTAAATGATAGGATAAGAACGGGAGGTTTGAGGAGGTACGCGATAGGGAGAGAACCAAGCTGATAAGCTTACAAAAATAAGTTTTTTTCTCTCTCTCTCTCTCTCTCTCTCTCTCTCTCTCTCTCGACAAAGTACGAAAGTAACGCTGAGGGTTGTGGACAGTGTAAACAAGGTAAACACTGAGAAGTGGTAGTTATAAAGATGACGAAAGTTATACATGTGAGGTAGAGAGAGAGAGAGAGAGAGAGAGAGGAAATCTAGTTGAGCTAAAGACACAAGATAATGAATAATATTAATTTTCGATCAAGTCAAATGCAATATAAAGTCAGTGTTTGTTCTGCTTTAGTGTCTTTTTAATTTTAATTAACAATTTTTAATAAATTCCGAGCAAAGGCATTATCAGATTATAATAATTTAAGCTTTCATTCGCATCGAATTTTTGTACTCCATTTATCTGGTGAAGCGCATAAAGACGTTTATATAATCACGAATCTGAACTTTAACCACATGTGCAGGGTTAATAACAGTTCGAAGCTCGCAATATCATTTAATACGCGAACTTCCAAATTTAAAGAAGCTCCATTTATTTTATCTGCCGCGTAGAGAAAATTGCGTTAGCGTGTGTGTTATTCGAGGAAAAATGTATACGTAAAAACCCGTCGAATAACTTAATAATAATAAACCGATGCGCCGCTTATCAATAAACTGCATATATAGCGAAATTACGCGTAAAATAAGGGTCGTTCCAAAATTAAAAGACCTTTCGATCGATAGAAAGAAAATTAGTAAAAAATTGTTCTATAGCGAATAGTCGTACATTAAAAAATAAACCGATACATAGTATTCTCGATTTCATTTTGAGCAACGTTTACGGTTAACAATCGATAATTTCAAGCATAAGTATCTCGAGCCACTGTATTAATGTAACCGTGGCAAAAATGATAAAAAAGTACAATATTATTGTAAGTCATTAAAAAATAAGGAAAACTATTTCGATTGCGGGACTTTTGTGCCTATACAGTGGATGATCCATAACGGCAGGCTCTGCTTGAAAAACGTGAGATTTTTGTTTCTCTCTCAATAGTTCACAATAAGTGTTTTGATGCAAAATCCTTCATTTGTATTTCAATTTATTAAAGATAATTTATTAATTATTTTAAAATGCATTAGGACTTTATGTAAATATTTACCGCTTATTTAGTCGCGTGCTTTATTTTTTTTAATATTATTCAGCGAAATATAAAAATAGACGCAAAGGACGAGTTTACTTTAAAAGAAAAAAAAAAAAAAAAAAAAAAAAAAAAAATGTTGTAAAGGGGGGGGGGGGGGGGGGGGGGGGGGGGTGGAGGGAAAAAAAAAAAAAAAGAAAAAAAACAAAAAAAAAAAAAAAAAAGAAAACCCCCCCCCCCCCCAACACCCCCCCCGGGGGGGGGGGGGGGGGGGGGGGGGGGGGGGGGGGGGGGGGGGGGGCCCAACCCGAAAGCCACACCCCCCCCCACCCCCCCAACCAATCGCAACACACCCCCCGCCAAAGAAACAACTATACCCCCCCCCCTTTTTTTTTTTTAACAAAAAAAAAAAAAAAAAAAAAAAAAAAAAAAAAAAGAAAAAAAAAAAAAAAAAAAAAAAAAAAAAGAAAAAGGGGGGGGGGGGGGGGGGGGGGGGGGGGGGGGGGGGGGGGGGGGGGGGGGGAGGGGGGGGGGGGGGGGGGGGGGGGGGGGGGAGGGGGGGGGGGGGGGGAAACGTAAAAATAAAAAAAAAAAAAAAAAAAAAAATATTAGTTCAGCGAAATATAAAAATAGACGCAAAGGACGAGTTTACTTTTATTTCAAAAAAGAATTTATAAGAAGGGGGAGAGAAAAATGTTAATATTATATATTTAGCGAAATTTTCTCAATTTGCTCGATGAAAATAATGCAATTCATTATTGTAACATAAAGTGTGACTTGCGCTCGAGTAGATTAAAAAATTATAAATGAGATAAAAAAAAAAAAAAAAAGATGAGTAAAATTGAGCTAGAGCTCTTAATAATAAAGTTATACCGTTATCAATGCGGTAAGACGCGGTCCGCAGAATTTTTTAAAATAAATTCAATAAAACCGATTTTTTTTTTTTTTTTTAACAAACATTTAATTTTAACGCAAAATAGAATTTAGAGCATTCTTATAATTATTTGATTATTTTGTTTGTTTGTTTTATAGACTACGTATACTTTGAGACATCTTCTACGTCTCCTTACCAGATACGAAGGATAGAAGAACTGAATAAGGTATAAACATTAATTACGAGCTTACATTATAAAAATTAATTTTAAACGATACCCCGTGATTATTTTGACACAACTGATGTAACAATGTAAAAAAACATGCAATGCAAACATATTTTAATACGTGCAGCTACGAAAATAATACACATCTATAATTAATATATACGTATACAAACATTTATATATAAAACATTGATATTCGTTTCTTTATAATTATCTACGATTTGTCTATCGATTATCTGCGACGTTTGTAGTAGCAAAAAACTGCAATCGCTATCTCTGCTGCATTGGGTACAAACACCATTGCTACTGCTTTCTAATGAAACTGATTTTAATTTTCACTCGCGGTGCATACCAATCGGACATCGGCATACAAGGCTTACCTTTTCCGTATGTAAAAATTTAATAAGGATAAAAAAAAAACAAAAAACAAAAAAAAAAAGTACCAAAGTCTTACATCCTTTATTCATTTTAAGCTTGTTCATTGTTAAATCTTAGTTGAGTCTTGGCTTATTTCACGGGCGTGCATTATTATATATAATGGCGCAAGGCCATTCGATTAATTAGCGTCCATCTGTGGAAAAGTAATAGATATTTTCTCTCCCTTTTTCCCATGTTTACATAGACGGCCAGTGGAAATGTTGAAGCCAAGGTGATGTGCTTCTTCAGGCGGAGAGACTTACCTTCAACCTTAATAATGCTTGCGGACAAGCATCAATGTAAGTTAACAAAAAGTTACCTCTTTCATGTAAATATATACATAAAAATATAAATATATACATGTACATGTATGTGTATATATATATATATATATATATATATATATATAAGTAAATACATGTTTAGCTGTCGACAAATGCGCCCATTATAGAAAAAAAAATCATTCCGCTGTTTTATTAATTTTTTTTTTTTACTTCTTCAATGACAATAATTTTGAAACGATAATAATAATTCTAGCGTAAGTTAATTATTGGAAAATTAAAAAAGTCGCAAACTCATTTTGATACTCTTTAAATTTGTTTGGTACGATGAAAGAATAGTTTTTACTTTTGCACAAATGCCTGATGATTATTGAACTATTGGAAAGAAGTGTTTTCGTTTCAATTTCGAATTATTAGGTATTGATAAAATAGTATTGTACGTCAGGAGTATTAGGAATTAATAAGAGTAGGAAAAATATTATGAAAAAGCGACAATTTTTCGTTTCTTACTTTGACTAACGTTGGCATTACGTTTGATCTTAATATTTTATACAAATGGAATACCGTAATCTTATTGAAAGCCTTCGGTACATCGATTTACCGTTATGCAAAAAAGCCGTCGATGTTTAGATTTTATTTCTGCCTATGCAACTGCAACTAGACAATAAGGTACGATATTCTTAGAAATTAAAATAAATAAAAAAAATAATAATAATTTTACGATACGGTATTTTTTTTTTTTTTTTTTAATATAAAAGTATCTAAAATTTCGCACAGATTTTTTCACATATACCTTAAGAATCTGAGAGATTTGGTTTTCGAAATTTCAAAATTATTTTATCGATCGTTTCGGAATATTTATTAAAATCGCGTTATAACTTTGTTTCAAGCACAAAATTAATTATAAAAAAATTTAATTATCCAGTGTGCCAACACGTCGCACGAATAAAGTATAGTTTGAAATAAATAAAGTTCTATCTTATTTAATATAAGAAATAACACGCTTAATTATTAATATTATATATATATATATATATATATATATATATAAGCTCTTTATTATTCAACAAAAATTGATTGTGGAAAAAAAATTGTCACATCGTAATCAAAATGAATATATTACCGAGAAAGGCCTGCCTTTTAAAATGTAAAATTATAAAGCTTCGAGCGCTCGAGCGATAATTATATAAATTTATGTGTTTATGTGTTAAGTATGCGCCGTATAATATAACGCACTGCACGGAGGTAGAGAAAGAATAAGAAAAAAAACGACGATGGCTTACAAAAGGCGGATAACGATAGACGTATATATATTCCACTTTACAAAGCATTACTTCTGATTATGATACTAACATTTCTATCGTCGACACGAATGTTACAACAAAGTATTTCAATTCCGGAATAACAACGCCCGAGACGATTTTGTTGTCTCGCCGTTGAACAGTCAGAGGCGGAAAAGTGGGTGGGGGGGGGGCCCGGCCGACCTTTTTCTCGTGGAGCCTTAGAAAAGAAATGGGGAAATTTCAGTCGAGAGTCGTCTCGAATTATGTCACGCGTCGCATGGAATTGATTGATAAAAAAAACCCTAAGAAAATTTAATCACGAGCGAGAGGGTGCCGGCGCGGCGGGGCCGGGGGAAGGAGTGGGGGGGGGGAGAGATAGGAGGCGAAGAAATAAAAACTCAAAAAAACCTCCAAAAAAAAAAAAAAAAAAAGAAAAAAAAGAAAGTATGGAACAAAGTGAGGGAAAATGAGGACACTTACGAGATTTAGTGTCACTCAGCGATGCGACTAGTTGTGTGTGAATTTTGGGCTTAGAAACACAGGGAGCGAATCAGGGAAGAGGCGGCGCAACTCGGGAAATGAGGGATCTTATCGATTTTCGGATTCGCGCGCGTGGCTACCCACAAAAGAGAAAGGGAAGTGTATATGCTGAACAAGAGTTCGATCCACGAGTAAAGTCACTCTCCTCTCTCTCTCTCTCTCTCTCTTTCTCTTCTTCCCTCCCCCCCTCTCTCGCCGCTCATCTCCCTTGTATCTTTCTCTCTCTCTCCGAACGATTCAGCTGCAGAGGAAAAATGCTTCGGTAAAAGATAATGAGAACATTTCGGCTCGAAGGTATACGCATATAACCGCTTGCGTGTGAGTAACTTTTTTCTTGCCACTTTTTTTTTCTCTCTTATTTTTGTACCGAGCTCACTTAGCTGAATGTACTTTTTTTTTTTTTTTTTTAATCTTCGTTCGCCTTTAAAATAATACAGTTATTTCGATGCTCGATTCGCTTAAAGTTTTATATTTGCCAGCAGCGCTCTTGCAATATTTTGTTAATGTTGTTTACGTTGTGGTTTATTAAGCATTACAATTTATTTTATGCTGTTCTTATCAGTATTCGGAATTGGTTTTTATTATTTTTTAGCGACCGTTATTTCATTTATAGCCCGAGATAGTACAATCCTCAAATATCTGTAATTTTGTTTTTTTTTTTTTTTTTTGCTTTTTTTTCAAATAATAACATAATACTTTGCGTAAACAAGTTAGTTTTTATTTTATTTCTAAGCTGCTATTGTTGAATTTTACGCTAACTCCGTGCAAATAATGTTATTTAGATATTTTTATTTATTTACCATTATCGTTGACGATGTATTTTGTTTTTATTTCTGCTTCCAGAAATGTTTTGATGTTTAAAAATATAAAAACCTTTTTCGTTAATACAATCGCGTCGTTCTAACTGAGATTTTATTTAGCATTTAAAAAAAATTTAATAACGTTACGAAAAAAGAAACTTTAATTTTTAAGATAAAGTCATCTAAAAACGCGTGTATAAAAAAAAAAAAAAAAAAAAATTAAACCCGAATGCAGAATATTAAACGCGTTGGGAGAAGCCCTCGATAAATTAAACAATATTGAATAATTAAACGTGCACGCGTAACTATAGACGGGGGAAGATAAATTTCAGTTTTATATCTCGGCCATCTTCCATATTTGCCAAAAAGAACAAAGAAAAAAGAAAGAAAGACAAGAAAAAAAAGAGCGTAGGCAACTTTTGCCAAATCCATACTTAAAAAAGGCTGCTGCTGCATAAGTTCGTTTGTCGCTGGCGTGAATTTAATCAAATCTTTTCGTACTCTTCTAATCCTGTAGGAACTCGCGGTGGGAATATCCTCTTGCGTTTCAAGCGCGATTGAATACCGATCGACGGAATTCGAGCGTGCGCCCAAAGCCATTTGAATAAATTCCCGTAGCGGCGGACACCGCAAAAGAAAGCATATAAAAAAAAATACACGCGAAAAAGGGATTTGGTATGGAAGAAGCGCGGCCGGCGCTGCCCAAAAGTCTGGCCGAGTATTATCATCGGCCCCGGACCCGCAGATGGCCATCGTCGGTCAACTGTAGGAAAATCATTAGTCCCCGAGCCCAGCGCCGGAGGTGGCCCTATATTTTTAATACGGAAATCCAATTGATAAAGGGAATCATTAGATAATGCATTCCGCGTTAAAAATCTATTTAAAATTACTATTCGGAGCCGACGGGGGGACGGACGGCCTTTGCCGAAGGGTGCATTAAGTAACGAGGTTGACTATATCGGCCACGTACGCGTAACGTTTAGTAATGTGTAGTAGCGTGTCTCTATCCTCTTGGTGTTCCGAGCAACGCACGACCTCTGTATCCGTACAATTTGTGTGCGTGCGCGCGCGTATGCGAGTCGTTTTGTTTCGTATTACTTGGCTCGACGTTAGAAAAAATAATACGAGACATTGTCGGGAGGTGGAAAGCCCATGGAAATGACGGCTTCGAGGAGGGCGGGAGGGCGAGGGTCGGCGGGAACGGCGCTCGGAAAACCCTAGCGGGTCGTCGAAGGGCGGACGGCGGCGCTGGTGGCTGTGCGCGTGTGCGTGTGTGTGTGTGTGTGGGGTGTGGGGGGCGACGGGGCGACAGCGGGTAGCGGCCTGCGAAGGGAAGAAGAGCGGATAGTCGGTAGGCAAGTGAGAATGTTTAATAAGTAAAGTTAGGGGGGGTGAATTTCATTGGTAGGAGATGGGGAGAGAAGCTGCGGGATGAGGATCGGATAGCGACGGGGCAGGACTTTGGGAGGGGGAGGGAGGGAGGGAGGGGGCAATATATCGATCTGCCTCCGACGCTGGAGGGCGGCGGGAGGGAGGGGGCGGGCACGAGAACGAGAAGCGCCTCGCCGTTGCTGTCACTGGCGTTGTTGGCCGGTCTCTGTGCACCGTCCCGTCGGGCGGGGGCGGGGGCGGCAGCGGTACAACGTGAAATGGGGTCCAGACGCCGCGAGGCGATGACTCCGTTGCCTCCCTCCGCGTCGCGCGTAACTGTCGCGGGGCCGGGGGGGGCGGCGGCGAGGGGCGTTCGGCCGCACGCAGCACTCGTTTATTTGTATACGTACGCCCGCCCGATCGCCCACCCGACCGTCGTCCACCCACTCGCCGGCAAGCAAGCAAGCAAGCGCGCGCGCACCCATAGAGACAGGACAATTATTTTGCCTCTAGGAATGCCTTGCCCGGAGTCTACCCGGAATAAGTTTATTAAGACTCGTGAACTTATTAGTGGCCTGGCTCTCCGCCTGCATTTAAATATCCGCGAAAGATTATGCATTATTTACGCGGGCCTTTTTTTCCCTTGCTCATCGATGCGCCAACGTTTACTCGACGGGAATTGGTAGGGCGCGCGCGCAAAAAAAAAAAAAAAAAATAAAGAGGAAACACGATATTCGAATAGATGCCTTTGCCTACTTGAATTGGCTAATGATATTCATCATGAAACGCTATCAACGATTGCGACCTTTGACAGGTATACACACGCTGATCTTTTCTTTTTTTTTTTTCTTTTTTTTTTTTTTTTTTATAAACGCGACGACTCTCGACTTTTGTTGCGCTATTTTTGTTAAATTAGTAATTACGCAAGAGAAAAATATTACCTATTACTATTTAAATTTTTAATTTAGTTAAAACTATTTCAGAGGCCCCTTTCGCGATTTATCGTTTATTAATTTTTAATTGCATTTTACGGAGCTCGGATTATTAATAACATAACTTTACGAATATAACAGTTTTGTACAATGAAGCGTACAAAATGTTGAGAGTAAATATGAAAATCCAAAAAAATCCTTGAGGCTCTCGCCTAACTTATAACGAAGAAATTCATTAAGCATGACGTATTTCATTATTAAAAGCATCTACACGATTAAACAGATTCGATCTGTCGGAGAAATAGCATTATCCGAATATATAACGAACGAATCAATCGATACGTATGAAAAAGTACACAATATTCATTAATTGGCGTTTGCTATTCGAATTAAATAAGCACCCACTTTTCTGAACTATCGACGAGTAAGCGCGTAGAAATACTTAAAAAAAAGAAAGAAAGAAAAAAAAAATAAGAAAGCCCAAACTCAATCATTCGGAGAAGAAGATATTGGCTATCGGTTAACGAGGGTGAGCTTCAAAGGGGCGAGCGTTAAAAAATGAATGGGTCGAATCGATCCTTGATCAATGAAACGCCTCCGCCGCCGCCGACTATTGTTATAATTAGGAACGAGGGACGCTCACCTCTCGAGTAAGATGAGATCTAATAACGCTGGAGCGATCTTTTAAGAAGAGAGAGAGAGAGAGAGAGAGCGAGCGGCGTTGATTCTTGCCGGCTACATAGTAGGCTACAACGTGGATAAGATAAGGCCTTAAACGGCGTAGGCTTGGCTCAGTCGCGATCACGACGGCTAACGCATACTCGCGTGCGCTACTCTATTGATAAACACCAAGGCAATAAATGCCACACGTGTTGGGCTTGCCGTAGGAAAAGTTTTAATCGCGGCGCGCACTCCCGAGCCACACTAGGCGAGAGAAGAGTTGCTTCTTTTATTAATCGGGCGCCTCTGCGCGCAGGGACTTTCGCTTAGCGGCCCTCCTTTGGGGCCCCCCTCGGCCGCGGAGAATGCGATTCGATTCCCCGCTACTTTTTGCCACTGCGGTTTTACCTGCTTTTCTTTTTCTTTTTCTTTTTTTTGCCTCCTCCCCTCCCTCTTGCCCCGCAATCCCCGGTCTCGTTACTCGCGTCTATGCTCTCCCGATGTAAATATTTTGCCCTTTGTTCTTGCATCGATGGCCGAAGAAATGGATTGAATGTATTTTCGCAAGTTGGGTGCGCTCGTACGCATACGCGGTACTTTGTACGGTTACGCGCGCGTGCACGCGACATTTTATACTACCCCTTCGTTTTGTGGATTGCATTCTATCCGCTTGCATCGAATTTTCTTCTTCTCCGCTACCGAGCCAACGCATTGGTGTGCGAAAATCGTATGAGCGGCGTAACTGAAAAACCAAATTTATCGGTTTTAATATCTCCTTGACTATATTTAATATTGTTACTGCCAAGTTGAACTACGAATTCATTCATTTGTCGACATTTATTATTTGCGCTTTAATTTTATTTTTTTGTAACTTACGCGTTTCCATCTACTCGATAAAGGTATTTCTGGTTATTTCCAATTTACTTTTTTTGCTCTTTAAAAATACTATTCTACTTTCTTTGGTGAAATCATTTTCAAAACTCCGTTCCATTAACCGTGAGCTTTCTTTTTTTTTAACGTTTCTTTATATTTCGTTTAAAAATGATATATGCTATACGGTATTTTAGTCTTGTGCTGAATTTGTTCCATTTTCTTATATTTAAGGCATAATTGCTATAATTTTATCTACTGTTATTTAATAAAAAAAAAAAAAAAGTATGCCATATAATGCTAAGTACATTTTTTTTTATATTTTTTAAAACCCTATATTGTAAATTGAGGAGAATTTTTTTATTACGCATACTGTAAAATTGCATTTTTCTTTATTAAATATAAATGAAATTGGCAATTTTCTTTTTTAAAAAAGAGTAATAGTTTGCGTATACATTTTCACATATCGCTTATACTCGGTAAAGAAATTACATTCATAATTGATGGATAAATGTTTTAGGCACTATTTTTTTTTATCTTCTTGAGAAGATGTTCAGTAATGCTATACAGCATAAACTAAGTCAACTGTAGATTTTTTATACTTGTAAAAAAAATTTTAATTTACAGTTGTATATTTCATACTTTACCAATTATTAATTCTAATATAATAGTAATTTATTCATAAGTTTTTTAATTGCTAAAATCAGCGATTCTATAGCTTTAACTATAGGCTTTATTTAGTTAACGTGAAAATATACATTAATACATGCACACACATTTGAGCAAACAAGTAATCGAGTTTATACAAGAAGTTATTGCTCAAATCAAATTGAACGATTCAAAAGTTTGCAAAGTTGCAAGCATAAAATAAATTGAATTTTGAAAAAAAAAAAAATTTTCTTTAATAAAGCATCGAATGCTATCGAAAAATATCGCTCGCGATAAATTATGATAAAAATTGCATTTAAACTTTGAACGAAAAAAGAAAAAGTTAATCAAAGAGAGTAACATTTTTAAAATTTTCCCTATACATTCGTACTCGGCGAAGAATTAATTAAAACATCACGTAGGCATTTATATCCATAACGAACTGCGGCTAAAAATACAATTAACCAATAGGCAGGTGATCGGAATTCAAACCAATTCCCCACCTTTAACCTCGATCCTACGTATCGTAGATACGGCGTTAAAATTAAAACAAATCAAAAAAAAAAGAAAAGAAAAGAAAAGAAGAATAAGAAGAGGAAGAAAAATCGCGGAACACTCGAGAAAAACACTCCTTCCAATATTTTTATTTATCAACGCGTAAAAAGCTTACAACGTACGCCAATTGCTCCAACGACTTGACTCCGTCTCTCACCCACGATGTACGGCCGAGACTCCTTATCGCTCGTAGGCAGTTTCCGTTGGGATGAAGACATTTAGAATTTACGGCATTTCTCAGGCGACTCTGCTCGCCTACTTTTTTTCCATGAATACACACGGCGCTCGGATGCTCAGCTCAATCCAGCTCTACGGCAAAGGGCACCGGGGTCGAAGAGTTTGTTGGCTCGCCACGCGATATTACCGTCGATGTGTCCGCGTCGTGCAACGTCGAGAGGTACGGATCGGAAGATTGGGAGATTTCGCTCGAAGGATTAAGATGCACGCGCATTGGGCGATCAGCAACCAGAATACAAAGTAAGAACGCGATAGGCGTAAATCCGGCCCGCGGGTAAAAGCAGAGCGCGCAACCGTAGGAATAACGGATGGTGCTTTCGTTGGCCTCGATTAATGGCGAATCCCGCGGGGTTCAAAAAGGACAAAAAGAAAAAACGAAATCATTTTTCAGGGCGTCGTTCCCGTGCCCGTTCTTCGCCGCCAACCCTTATGGTGGCTTTTGACCTGCGAATTCTCGCAACACCTGGGGAGAAAGAGTCCCCCCCCCCCCGATGAATTATTAATCGGCCTCTCGTTGCTTCGGTCGCGCGGCAGCGACGCGTACGGGGGCGCGCGCGACACGAGAACGCAATAAAAAAATGGCCCGCGATCGAAAAAGGGGGCTTGGAGCTAAGCGCCGAAGGCGGGGGCGGGCCCTTGGCCCACCGCTCGCGGAAGTTGGCTCCTGAAGTTGAAGGAAGGAAAATTGAAGGAGCATCGGCCTGCGCCGGCAGGTGCGCGGCTAATTCCCGAGCGAGAGGAGGGAGGGACGGAGATCGCAACAGGGGCCGAGGGGTTGTTGCGCGGCGACGAGGAAGAAGAAGTGGGCTGTCGCGCGCCCGCGCGATCTCTTCCCGTTGCGGCGGTGGCGGCGGTGCCTGGGGGGGTCGGCGTGGAAAATTGAGGGCCGAAGGGCGCGTCGCGGGACGGCGCAGGGGCGAGGAGGGGGCGGACAGCTTTGGCCCGGGCAGTGGCATCGATTGCGCGGCTGCCGAGGTGCCGGCGAGGTGAGACAGGAGGAAGGGGCGGCCGGCGGCCGCGGGGGTGCAGTGGGACGTATGCCCGCGTGAGTGAGAGATGTGATGATGAATTTGCAGTGGCGAGCGCGTCGGAGCTGCAGAGGTCGGAGTCGCCCGCGGGCCTGAAGCAGCAGCTCGCCGAGAGTCCGGAGACGAGCTGCGCCCCCAAAGTACCCATGAGCAAGGGCAGCTGGCTTAAAGCCCCGCTCGCGGCGGAGGCCCACGGTGAGCCCTACGGTGAGTCCCAATACCAGCAGCTCAACCTTAGCGCAGTCCGCGCGCACGAACCGAGGAGGCGCCGAGGGGAAGGTGAGGGGTAGCACGAGGAGGACCACCAAGCCCCCCCTACCCTTCGAACATCCTTTCCTCCCCTCGCGCAACACTTTTTTACCAAGTTTTTTCCTACCCTGTGCATCTCTCTCTCTCTCTCTCTATCTATCTCTTTTCGTTAGTTTGCTCCTGCTCGCCAACAGTGACTCGACTGCCTCCTCTGCTCGCTCTGCGCTTGCTGTTTAATTTTTCAAAACGGCCCAAAGCATTTTCGCCCCATCTGTTCTCTCTCTCTCTCTCTCTCTCTCTCTCTCTCTATCTCTCTCTCTCTCTCGTCTTATACATTCCTCATAGGTTTCGCAGACCGAGAGTCCTCTCGGCTGCACCAGAGTCTCGGGCTCTGCTCGTGCGACCGACTGGAAGCCGCGCGATACGTCCCTCGGCCCATTTATTATTCAGCATGGGAAAATAAAATTGCCGCCAGTTTAAAGAGCGACTCTGGCCAAAGAGGAGGACGAGATCGCCGGGGAGCTCGCTCGCCTCGGCATAATTAACACGCTTGCGGAATATTCGAGGGGCTTGGGAGAGACCGACTAGGAGCGCTCCTCGGGAGCAGCCTTCCTCCGGCTCCCCCGCGGAAAATCGCTTGTGCCCCCCCCCCCCCCCCACATTGACGAGTGATCGCCATAACGGAAACAAGCCAATGATGATGAAAGGCTACTGAAAACCACGGCAGAATTCCTCAAAAAAAAAAAAAAAAAAAAAACATTGTAAACTCTTTGTAATCTTGGCGGTTGCCGCGAGCTCAAGGCATTCCGCTGTAAGGCCAAAGAGACAAGAATCGGTCGTTGCTCGAGGAATAAACGAGGAAGGAGAGTTTTTTTTTTGTTTTTTTTTTAAAAAGAAAACGGAGGAGAGACGCCGAGCGCAATCGAGGCCTTCCTCCATTTCAGCATTATGGTCGAGGGCTCCTCCTGACGCTGCGCCGACTCTACCTTTAACTCCTTTCGATTTTATCGTACCATCCGATAAGAGCGACCGTACACGCGCTTAACTTTTCATTTATCATCACCCCCCCCCACCCCCGCCCCAGCCACCTTCTTCCTTTGCTCTTTATCGTTCCCGCTCTAACTCTCGCGCTCTTGACTTCTCGTTAAAATCGCACTTGTAATTACGTGCGCCTGTCGTTTATTGCTTCCTACGGTCAAAATTTGTCGAGAGATTCGTTCTCGATATCCACTTCTTTCCCCCCCTCACCCTTTGCGCTACGCGACTTGCGCGTATCGATTATATAACGGCTTCATTTTCGGAATATTTCCCATCTACGCTCCCTCGTTATTCATTTTCCGAGGATCCTGCTACAAAATGAGGATACTTTAGTAATCTGAGGCTTTGGCAACACTCGATACGAATGACTTCAACGAGACGTATTTTCACTGTTAATGATTCTATGTAATTTACTGTTATTTATGTTTATTTATTTATTTTTTTTATTTATTTACTATTATTTTGTAAAATCCGTTACAATTCATTGTTTCCACAGTTTTTGCCTGCTTTACTTATTATTTTGCGTTCTACACGTCCTTTTTGACTCCGCAAAACGTGCATGGCGGTAAAATGTAATACTTTTTTTTTTTTTCTTTTTATACAAATTTTATATATATATATATATACATATATATATACATAATAATTTCATGGACATTGCGCAGTCTAATATTTTGGGTTTAAATACTATTATTTAAAATGTAAAAGTAATGAATGCGTACAACGTAGCGTAACTTTTTATGCATTAGAAATAAGAGTAGCCTACGTTAATTTTGCATTATATTTTTCGTACAATTATACAAAGTTGCTCGCAAGGAAAAAAAGGGAATGCAAAATGTTTATTTTCTTTCCTTCAATATCTGCTGCACCTCGGTAATTTAATCGCTACCCTTGTTTAAGGAAGCTAATTTGCAACATTATTATATCGGTCCGTTGGAGTAGTGTTTTGTTGGTTTTTTTAAAAAAAATTTATTCTTCAGATATTTTTGTACATTGTATTTTTTTTAATTTCTTTTTGGTTAATTATTTAATTAGCTTATGTGTTAGACGCCTTGCCTTATCCCTCGCTATACAGTTAAAACCATTATTTTATAAAGAAAAAAAATCAAGTGATTTCTGATTAAATACTTACGATACTCTATCGATATATTGGCCATCCGACAATATTAATATGAGAGATTAATACGCACACGCACACGTACACGTGTGTAATATATAAATAAATCTCACGACGGATATCGCTCGGTAATTCAATGTAATATAATTAATATCTACGGTAATTACGAAAACTTATTTTTTTGTACAATATTTTATTTATGCAACTAATCGATAGATTGAATTAAAACAGTTGCACAAGCTGTTTATCCCTGAATAAGGATCAGTTAAAAGTGGGTCGAATAATTTTTTTAATCATGAAAAATTATTCCCAATACTAGAGAATAATTGCACGGGCTGCATTTGTAGCTCACGTGCATCTACGCTTTCGTCGGCGCTCTCGCACGTTTTGGCGAAGTAAAATTTTAATTACTGTTAAAGCTTTCGTACGGCGTTAAGGGCACGCAAATGTGGACGACTCACCTGTGCTGGTTCTATTTTTTTTTTTCTTTTTCTTTTTTTTTTTTAACGTCTTACGATAAAACTTAATTGACATTAAGAGTTACGTCGATACAATATCGATCTATAATATAACCCCTGGATATTGCGAAGGAAAAAAAAGCTGAAAATTTAATTAGCTCAATCGAATCACTTATTATAAATTGTTTGAAATTAAAAAAACTTAAAAATTAAAAAAAAAAATTAAAAATATTCGTCTCAATTTTGGAAGCCACTCGTTATTCGAACACGACATGCGGGGTTTTCTAACTAAAGTAGTCCCTCGGCTCAGGGTATAAGGCATATTATGCAAGACTACTTTTTAGCGTCTTGCATAAACTGATCGTAATTTTTTTTTTTTAATCATTTTTAGTTGTTTTGGTTGTTTTTTTTTACGTTCAAAAACACAAATAGTCTCCTTGATTCTTAGAATTTATTTTATGGCATTTGGTTTTTAAGGAATTATGATTTTATTTTTATGGCAGGTAGTATGTTGACGATGTATGAATATATAAGAAATATAATATAAGAAAAGAGAATCATTATTCTTTTATTACTGTATTTAAAACCAAAATATTTTTATTTATTGGGTTAGCTCGCAAGCAAAAATTTAACGATGCTCATAGATTATCATTTGCTATTTAATAAACAGTATTGAGGTGAAACCAAATTTTTTTACGACCTTGATATGCTTTTTTATTTCGAATCGATATTTTATTTAAAAATCACATTATAGTATTAAATTTTGAAAGAATGCGCTTAGCAAATCGTACAAATCGGTAAGTATGAACAATTCAAACTTAATATCTCTGCTTTTAGTTTAATTGATTGGATTAAAAATCGATAATAAATTAGAGTGATTAAATTAATTTATTATCGATTTTTAATCATTATGTGGTATTAAATTCATTTTTTTTTTTTCACGTATTCTTACTTTTCACATTGCATATAATCATCGGTGAATTTTAATACGCACACTACTATCACTGCTATACGCCTTTTGAGATTTTTTCGTATAAATATTTTGCTTTTATTCGTAAATGTAATTACTTAATTTTTTTCCGATGCGTAATTTTAACCAAAGATCAACTTCCATATCGAACTATTCGCTTTAAAATCAATTCTACGTCTCGTAAATATTTCAATATGCGAGTATTTTATATCGATAAAGTGCTTTTGCGTGGGTAAGAAAATTAAAAGATTTTAACTTACGAAATACTTAAAAGCAACAGATCAAACGCAAATAATGCGATGAATCATTGTGAAAATAAGAATTTCTTTCGCGCACTGTAAATTTACACCTCCTTGGGGGGGGGGGGGGTTTGCAATTTTGTTAAAAAATTTTCAATTCGAACGAAAAGAAATTTGGCTGCTGCTCATTCGCAAGAGCAGGTCTCGCTTGATTTTAGCATGTTTGTGTTGAATTTCGAAAAAAAAAAAATTGCCTCTAACCGAATTTGTCAGTTGCGTTAAATTTCTTCGACTAAGTGTAAAGAAAGAGAAAAAAAGAAAAAAATAATAAAAAAAACCCCCCGATAAGGAAAAGAAGAGAAATCTTGTTAAATGCTCGGGTGAAAGAACAAACGCATTGCAGCGCAAAAATATTCTCAACGAAAATTTGGATGCGACGACGCGAGGCTTGGAAACAATGATAATCAATGGCGCCCAAATCCGGGCGCAAATAAAGCCAAAAGCACTATTATCGTTAATCGCAGGAGGCGCGCCTAAGCTTGCGAGCGCGGTAGAGCGACGAGAAGTCGCGTTGGGCCCCCCCCCCCCCAAGCCGTGGCCCTAGAGCTCGATCCCTTAACCGGCTTGTGTATTTCGCAGGGATGGAGGAGTGCACGGGCGCAGGAGGAGGAGGCGGCGGCGGCGGAGGAGGAGGAGGCGGAGGAGGAGGCGGGGGCGGCATCGGCGGCAACACGACCGTCAGTCCGGGAATGGGCGGCGTCGGCGTTGTCGGGGACCTGAGCTCGAAGCAGCGACACCAGATGAAGCACCGCGAGCTCTTCCTCTCGCGACAGGTCGAGACCCTGCCGGCCACGCACATCCGGGGCAAGTGCTGCGTCACCCTCCTCAACGAGACCGAGTCCCTGCTGAGCTACCTCAACAAGGAGGACTCCTTCTTCTACTGCCTCGTCTTCGATCCGGCCCAGCGGACCCTGCTCGCCGACAAAGGTAAGCACCACCTCGACGCCGAGCCCCGCCGGTTCGGGGACGAAGGTGTGGTCCATCGTCGTGCGTCGGACTCCGACCGGGAGCCTGTAGGGCTGCGCTCCTGCTGCTGCTGCCGTCGCCGCCGCCGCCGCCGCCGCCGCTGCCTTTTGCTTATGTATTTAATTTGTACGCTTCGGCCTTCCAGGGGAGATCAGAGTCGGGAGCAGGTACCAGGCGGACAACATCGCCTCGACGCCTTTCACGGCGGCCGAGCGAGAGGCGGACTCGCGCCGACTGCAGGAGCTCGAGACCCTCGTCTGGACGCCGCGCCATACGCTCACCGACCGGCAGATCGACCAGTTCCTGGTCGTCAGCCGATCGGTCGGCACCTTCGCCCGGGCCCTCGACTGCTCCTCCTCGGTCAAGCAGCCCTCGCTTCACATGTCCGCCGCCGCTGCTTCCAGAGATATCACATTGGTAATACAACCCCTATTCCTCGGCCCTTGTCTTCTCTCTCTCTCTCTCTCTCTCTATGCTTTTCCTATTCTTTTCCTATTTTTTTTTTTTCTTTTTTTTATTATCGCCACCGAGCTTCGACGCTCGTTACCGATGTTTCTAAGCGATCCAAGTTTCGGGGGGGGGGGGGCCCGTTCCAGCGAGCGGAGAAACAACCGATTGGGCCTTTTTAATTCTCGATTCATTAACCAGCCGAACGCGGGCCCGCGATATTTTCGCGCTTTCCTTAGCTCGTCGATAACTCCTGCCGTGTCACTTTGAACAACGCTATAACGAAGGTCGGATTTTTCTTCTTTGTTTTCTGTCTTTATCTTATGTTATTTTTTTCTTTTTTTTTTCTTCTTTTTTTCTTTTGCATCTTCCCCAAAGGAACAAAAAGAACACGGAGGCCCATCATCGGTAGACTTGTCGCGAGGTCGTCGATGAGTCACTGACCAATGCGGCTCTGGGACGCGCCGAGAGGCCAAGGCAACGAGTTTTGCCCCTCGATTAATGTTAATTGTTATTTGTTGCAGTTTCACGCAATGGATACCTTACACCGACACAATTACGACGTCGCTAAAGCCATGTCTTCTTTAGTACCTAGCTCGGGTCCAGTTCTCTGCCGCGACGAAATGGAAGAGTGGAGCGCATCCGAAGCCAATCTTTTCGAGGAGGCTTTGGACAAATACGGAAAGGACTTTTCCGACATTCGTCAGGACTTTGTAAGCCCTCCTGTCTTGATTGCTTTTCTACTCCCCTCCGTATATCCTTTAGGGATTGCCTTGACTCGAACCCGATTGTACGACACCTCGACCAAACCAAATCTATATAGACAGCTTTAGAGTACTCTTTAGAGTACTGTTTTTTTTTTTTTTTTTTTTTTTGCACTGGCAATCCCTTGCCACTTGACTCGAAAGCAAATCACGCTTATTAAGATCCGTCGCGTGGAGTTGTCCCTCTTAAACAAAGACGTCGAAGGGGAGGAGGGGGGAGGGAAAAAAGCAGCCCTCCTGTTGGCTTCGCATCATTAATGCGTGTGCGCGCGCCCGGGCCTGTGGACAATTTCAGTTGCCCTGGAAAACATTGAAGAACGTCATCGAGTATTACTACATGTGGAAGACAACGGATCGATACGTGCAGCAGAAGCGCGTCAAGGCCGTGGAGGCCGAGAGCAAGCTGAAGCAGGTCTACATCCCGAACTACAACAAGTGCGCGGGCGGCGGCGGCGGCGGCGGCCAGGCGAGCATAATACCCCTCGGCAACTCCAACAGCAACGCCAACAACAGCAACGGCGGCAAGGCGGCCATAAGCATCCTGAACGGGAGCAACAACAGCAACGGCAGCATAGGCAGCGTCGAGGCAGCGGCCATGCTCATGGTCTCGGCCAGCGGCAAGCCCTGCGAGAGCTGCCAGTCCGTGCAGAGTCCCCAGTGGTACGCCTGGGGCCCCTCCCACATGCAGTGCCGCCTCTGCCAGACCTGCTGGATGTACTGGAAGAAGTACGGGGGCTTGAAGGTAGGCCGAGGCCTCTTACCACCGCTCTATCCGAGTCTCTCTCCGGTGACGACGACATCGGAGATCGTCTCCTCTAACGCTCCCAGTCTCTCATCCAACGGACTTTCAGATACCCTCGCGCATGGACGAGGTGGACGTGGACCGTAAGCGCAGCGGCGGCGGCGGCGGCGGCGGCTCGGACGAGGAGGGCAAGGGCATCGGCGGCACCCACAGACCGCACCGATGCAGCATCCCGAGCTGCGGCAAGGAGTTCAAGCTCAAGGCCCACCTGAGCCGGCATTACGCGAGCGCCCACGGGGTGGACCTGCGGGGCAACGCCGGGCCCGGCGGCATGGCGGCCGGCATCGGGGTCGGAGTCGGCCTAGGTGAGTCCGGAGTCTCCCGGCGGCGGAGGGCGGCCTCCTCCGGGCCCCCGGTCGGGACGACGAGCCCGAGGAGGCCGATGAAAAGACCGCGTGCCGGGGTAAACGCGTCGTTTGCGTTTCAGGCTTGGGCGGCGGTGGCTCGCCCCGTCCGGTGATGAAGACGCGCTCGGCCTTCTACTTGAGGACCTCGGCCCTGGCCCGGGCGGCCCGTCGGCTCTGCGCCGGCCAGCTCCGCAGCAGACACGTGGCCCGGGCGCCCCACCAGCCGGTCAACGCGGCGCCCCTGCGCCACCTCTGCACCTCGCCCCAGCTCGCGACCAAGACGCCCGCGGAGCTCCGGGTGCTGGCGCGCGCCGTGCGGCCCCGGGTCCGGCCCCGGGTCACCGACATCGCCACCAGGCTGGGCGACCACCCCCAGCCCCGGCAGCCCGGCGACTGGGACTGGCTGCAGCTCACCGCCCCGGGCCAGCGCAAGCAGCCCGACCGCGTGTCCTTCCCCCGGCCCCCCAAGGCACCCGGTAAGCCCCGGCGACCCGCGCCCTCTGCTACTCCTACCACCACCCCGCGGCTCCAACCCTTTTATTGCTTGTCTATCTACCCTCCGCAGATGGCAGTCTCCTGTACGAGCGAGTGCCCAACAAGCCCGAGGTCGACCGACTGCCCGTCACGCCGCCGATTCAGCCCACCCTACAGAGCCAGCAGAATATCCTGAAGCGCACAAGGCCTCCCTTCGACGAGATCAACGGGGCTGATGGTAATGAACCCGGCGACGACTGGCCAAGTCACTCGTGCGGGCAGCAGCAGCAGCAGCCCGCACGATTGGCCTCGCCGGTTCGGCCGGGGGTAGTTAGCGAGCCAAGGAGGTCGCGATCAGCCAAAGAACTCCTCCTCTCTCGTTGCTGCAGGTATCGGCGGCCTGAGCGCCCTGGTCTCGAGCGGGCAGCCCCCGGTGAAGCGGGCCCAGCACTCGCAGCCCCTCCACGTCAACACGCGGATCTCCCTGGAGCAGCAGCACGGCCCGGCCGCGGTAGGCTCGACGGGCCCGGGCTCGGCGAGCAGCGGGGCCTCGGCGGCGGCGGCCGGCCTCCCGGGCCTCGCCCTGCCCCTGAACGGCCGGGCCGTGCACCCGCACGCGGCGATGGCCCCCCAGGCCCAGATGTCCCGGAGCAACGCGCGCAAGCAGGTCATGTCCTGGATGGACGCGCCCGACGACGTCTACTTTCGCGCTACCGACCAAACTAAGTACGTCCGCCCCGGCCACCTCGGGTTCGGCGAACGACGCTCACGCTCTGTTTTTTGCAGAAGGCTCAGAAGGAGTTTGTCCTCGGTGGAGCTGCGGCGGGCGGCTCGAAAGCCCTGGCGTCGATTGAGCGTACCGCAGCGACTGGCCCGGCCCGAGGACATGGTTGTCATACTCGACTGAATGCGACGCGATCCTCATTATTTTTCTTTTTTTAAAGAGCCTCACGCGAGGATGATGCCGATGGAGCCAGAGACTAAGCCAAGCCCCCCACCCACCCATTCACCCACTATCGATAACTAGCCAGTACGCGTAGGAATATTATTAAAAAAAAAAAAAAACTAAAAAAAAAAAATGGGTGTCATTGAAGAGACGAGCGCAACGTACGATGATAACAGCCGCCAGCAGGGGCCTCGATCTGCCGGGAGGTCCGTCATTAGGATTTTGAAGCTAGTAGGAGAGCTGTGGTGTAGTAACTCGTGCGACGACGCGAGGATTCAAGAATGACGATGTGACGACGATTGATCAAGGGGACACGTGGGAGTGAGAGGGAGAGAGGGGGAGCGCGAGGAGGAGAGGAATAATTAACGAGAATACAATTAATGGCTCATGACGATTAACCGTGAGGAGGAGATGATCGTCGGTTTCACACCCCCCCCCAACCCCCGTCCCGATCCCCGCTGCCCCTCCGACAAATCATCCCCATCCCTGAAAAATGAATTCGAGTCATTTGCCGTGAATCATGATTTTCTATTCGTATCAATTACATATTGTTGTTATTAATAATAATAATTATTATTAATTAAATGTACATAAGCATATGAGCGCCAGACTTACCTACATAATGAAAATAAAAAAAATAGCAGGACTGCGAGTATCGAACTTGAAATGCCGTGCACGGGAGGAGTTCGTGTTCGAAGAGATCCCTCAAGCGTGTGTGTGTATTCTATTGTTTAAGATTACGATGTATGATTTTTGCCGTTTGCTTTTTTCTTTATATATATATATATATACACATTGCTATTGTTAATATTATTTTTTATTATTATTATTATTATTATTATTTTTTTTTATCTCTTTTTTTTTTGCGCCAATCTTTTAACAAAGCGATCGCGTTTATCAGTTAGTTCGAAATTTAAGCGAAGAGCCCAGGTGAAAATTTTTAACGGCAAAAATTCTCGGAATTTCTCCGTCGAGAGGAGCCTTCGGCGGCATTAAGCCTCCCGCGACCGTTTCGAGCGAGTACCGAGTTCTGTGCATATTGCTATACATGCATACATAAAATAGTGAACAAATATATGAGAAATCAATCGACAAGTGAGACAATTTGCGAGATAGAGGAGGAGGAGGAGGAATAATAATGATGAGAGTGAGAGAGAGAGAGAGAGAGAGAAAAAGAAAAATAAAAGGAAAAAAAAAATGTAGAAGATGATGAAGCGTTCGCGAGCAAATCCGTATTGAAGTACCAGAATTGCTCTATTGTACAATCATTGACAGCTACGAATTCAGTGAATCGTCGAGCAAAGCTGCATTAACGCTATACATTAGTTGAACCATGTTTATACTAGCCGAATGCGCGCACGATTGAGCAAAATTGTGTAAAAGAACGCGATTGAGCAAATGAGAGAGAGAGAGAGAGCGAGAGCGAAAGAGAGAGAAGAGTGCTCACTGTGAATATTTTTATTAAATTTTCAAGTTTGATGACTTCCGTCGCAGCAATTAATAAATAAACTTAAGTATAAATGGGAATGTGCAACGCTGTTATTTATCCTTCATACGTGCGCTCGAGGAGGAGCCGATGTGCCTTTATTTTATCGCATACTCCAAAGGTTTCGGGTAAGAAGCGAGGGGGAGGATTCGGAACGCTACGAGCAACCCGGCGATTGAAATTTCCTTTAAAAGCCATTGCGCGAAAGCTGAACCGCGGCTAGGTTGCTAGGTCGCAAGGTCCCCCCCCCCCCCCAATATTTTGCTTTTACATTTCGAACGAAGCTCACGTTGTCCGCAACGTTGAGCGAACGATGCTGGTGATTTTTTTCTTTACAGATATTCGTTACAACCGACGAATTATCAATTTTCGTCGAATACTCGTCATAAGCTATTCTCCTCTGGTAAATTGCGATTATATTAATGAATAATGATAAAAGGACTTGCCTCGGGATGCCGTTATTCGTTTACATTCCAGGTACGGAGGTCGGTATCTCAAATTAATCAATTTTGACCATTTGTACATTTATCGAAAATCGAGATCTCTGGGGACGTCTTTTTTAACTTGGCCGATGCCCAACAAAAGTGATCTATTGTACAATACCAACCTGATGCTTTAACCTTAGGTCACATGCGTTGTCAACGTAAAGTTTTGCCGTGAGCTTGAAATAATCAATTTTCCAACGCTGGTCGCCAAGGTACGAAAGAAAAATTCCAAGGCTACGAAGCTTCTCACAGTTTTTGTACTACGTCTGACAAATATTCCGGTCGTATCGCCAATAGCCGCATTCAAAGACGCGCGAGCGCGGTAAATTTATTCATTAGAATTGTACATTACAACCGCGTGGCTCTTTTATTAATAATCAAGCGCTTACAATTTGAAACGTCATTGCCGTTTAAGCACCAAGCATTCGTAGGGCTCAATCTTGCGTATCTAAAACCTTTCGCAGGAACTTTAAGAGGACCGATTAATTCAAACAAACGAGCCAACGATTTCAAATTAAACGACTATTGCTCGTATCGACGAAAAAATACGTCAGGACTCAACGGTTTCGCGATTTCGCGTATTGTAACTTGCCGCAAAACTAATCTCCAGCGGTCAACGATTGCTTTGGAATTCGGCCCAACGTTCGCCGCGTACGTCAACGAGTCAAGGCCAGCAGCATCCGCAAACCAGGGTAGTTTGAATCGTGGTCCGGGCAATATTGATTTTAATTATTTTGCTTAAGGAAGAAGCAAAAGCGCCTTCCTCGAGGCAGGGCTTTCGGAATTAAATTCCAGGATCGACGCGTTCGTCGCTCGACGTTGCGCATCGGTAATCCACACATAACAGAGGATCGGGTCGTACCCCCGGGTCCTTTCGCGAGACCAGAGAAATCACGGATCGCTACCGCTGGGCATTTCTAGGCATCGACAATGACGACTCGTCGTCGTCGTCGTCCCGCGTTTGTCAACCGAATCGAGTCGCGGGGTCCGTGATCGCTTTCAGCTAAGGCCGAGGGAGAGATTGATCCGACACCCGATGCATCACCATTGAGATGCGCAGTGCTTGGACTTGCTCTAGCACAATTGCCATTGCACTTTCAAGGATCGACGGGGTGCGAGTATCCCCACGTAGGGGCGCAAGCGAGGCTCGACGTCGCTGCGTCCATTGGCCGGGGCTCCTTTCCCGAATAATGTGTAAATAACTTGAAGGTTATAAATTGCAGTGTTAAGCGAAAGGTTTTTCTTTTTTCCTTTACCCCGCTCGTCTTTCTTCGCCGAGTCGTTGTTGCCGTTGGGAGCCTTTGCAACGTGAATAATAAATGAACTCGAGGCATTTTTGGAGGAACTATCGTTAAATTGTCTTTTAATGGGGCTACGGTGGCAATGATAAACGAGCAACGAGTTAAATCAATGTTCTATTTTTAAACGGTGTCTTAATTACTGGCGATCTTATTCAGATATTTATTTTCGTCGCGGATTATAATTTTATGTACATATTGTTTGATTTTTATTAATTTTCTTTATCGCTGTAACGCATGAACAATTGTCATATTTAATACAAGGAGGATTTTCTGCGAATACAAGTCTTAAATACAGATGCATATTTATATATTTAATTAATAATATCGGATTAAGCAATGAGCTCGTGCTGATGCATTAAGTTGATTTATGCTTTGTATTTAATTATGGAGGATTATTTGCAAAATTTTGTATACTGAAATTTTTTGCTGGGAAATGCTGTGAGTAATATAATATTAATAAACGCCAAACTTACTTATAATACTTAAAGTTGAACGTCAGTGTTGGGAAAGTAAACTTTTTTTTTAAGAAATTTCTGTTAAATAAGCCCAACTCTGTTTTTTATTGATATTTTGGTATTCAATATTTGCTACAAGGATAGGTTATGTAAGATATCGCCAAAATTTAAGACAAACTGCTTGACTTTTTAGATAAAAATAAAATTATATTTATATGTAATATCGAAGTCATGAGATGAAGATTAATTTTTATCTTCAAGAACTTGTATTTATTTATGTTTAAATTTATAGTAATTTAATATCACGACGTACGTTTGAAAATATTAAAAATACCTCCTTAATAAGTTCCTTACATCATCATTTTATAAAAATATGTTTAGAACAATTTGATGCAACCACTTGATAACGATACAGATATAATTTTGACTAAGGATTATTTATCTTGAGAATAATGGCTGTTGGAATTTTTCCTGTACTCAAATTGGGAGTACTTTTTGTTAAACAAATTAGTAAACCGCTTGCTCAAATTATAGTCACTCATGCTAAAAATCATCCTGTGTTTAGAACTTATTTTATTATACCTCCAGCTCAATGTAAGTAAAATTTTTACATTCTTAATAATTTTATTTAAATATCCTATTCTAATCTTTTAATACCGTCAGATTTTATAATATTTAAAATGTAACGATAATAATAAATCTTGTTTAAGGTTTCTGCATAATGTTTGTTTCAAATTTTTTACAGTCTATCATTGGGCAGAAGTTAAGACAAAGATGTATGTCATGAATCTAGGCAAACCGTCAAAAATTGCTAAACTTAATGAACAAATGGCTATTGAACTTGGTGCCAGTTTAATGGGTGAAATTATAATCTTCAGCGTTGCTGGTGGTTGCTTAGTTCTAGAATACACTCGTCAAGTGGCGAAAGAGGCCAGGAAAGAAGAAATGCGACAACAACAGTTGCAAAAGTTTACCGACGATATACAAGCACTTTATCAAATGACTGTCAAACAAGAAACTGAACTAGAATATCTTCGCAGTTCATTAGAAGAGCTCTCAAAGGGAAAAGTCCATAAGATATCTAATAATAATGGAGATCTTAACGACAGCGATAATAAAAATAATAGTAGTATTATCAATCAAGCTTTATCTTATTACAATAATGAAGTTAAGAAAAAGGAAAATCCAAGTTAATAAGAATGCTAAGGATTTATTGTTTTAAATTTCATATTTCTTTTAAATGATTTTTTTTGTAATCATATTTCATTTTCTCACTACTTGTACATAAGCGATATTACAATTTCAATATTGTAGAATCGATGCAAAGCTTCTTAATGTGTATTATATATATAATTTTTAATGCCCTATGCAGTGTAGTATTAATCTATTGTCATTATTGCACATAAAATATTGAAATTTTCTTGAATCCCATTTACGTCATAAGTTAAATTAAATGAATTAGTTTTTTCGTTTTTTTGTTTTTTAAAATTAGATAACGTTCTACTGCTTGCAGGCAAGTAATGGATACAAAGCAATAAAGCTTTAGTAATATTATGTAAAAAAAATATGTATCTAGGAATTATATCGATTATCTCAATGATTTTATAACTTTGTCGAGAAAACTAAGCAGGCATTATTGATCATTACAATTTTTATTTAATACATTGTACCAAATGTAGATAAACCTGTATTTAAGGAATTATAATTACAATATAAATTAAAAAAAAAATCATAATCCTTATACTTGTATATTCAAATTAGTTGTACTATGCATTATATTCATTTGATTAAGTTGTTTCTAAATCTAATAAATTTAAGCAAAATGCTGCACAGACTTATAATTATACAATAAAGTGAATGGAATAAATTGTAATATCATTGTAGAAAAATATTTCGATTCTATACCCTTCGTATAATAACGATCGTTGATTTCTAAGCGCGAAAAGTTTTGCGTACGTATCGCCTCGTTTCGTTTACACGAGTTTTTCATATTTTCATTCGACATAACAATAATCCAAAGTAATAATAACAAGGATCCAAAGTATCTATTCAACTGTATTATCTCGTGCTCTGGGTCTCGTGTCATACGATGGATTCAATTGCTCGCAAATATCGGAAAGGGGCCCATCGCGTCGCGTCAATTGTCATTAGCTCGGTAACGAAGAAACGTTTTCCGAGCTCCCAAAGGCTTCCCCGGTCTGTTTTACGTTTGTACCAAGTGCTACGATTATTCATCGAGATTCTCTACCTTTGACCCGACAAGATTCTCGCGATTCCGGCAAATGAAAAGGGAACAATTTCGCATAGGCTCGGTGTACTGTCAAAGCTCGAGCGGTGAAATTTTAACAATCGGAGGCGGAGCTACCGTACGGAGTCTCGGGGACCACACCAGGCGGCGACACCGGTCGACCGGACTCGAAAGCCAAACGCTACTTTAAAAGGTGAGTCTATGCCGTTGGCCCGTTGGTCGCCGAAGAGAGAGAGAGAGAGAGAGAATTCGAACGGGGCACGGCCGTGCTTTCGAGCGCGAATCCAACCACGACCGGAGGAGGCTCGGATAATCCGATTCCTTTGCCGTTGGGCGTCCTCGCTCGGCTATTAGGAGCCTCGGAAAGGCAGGGGCCGTGCAATCGTTGGATCGGCTTTGTCTCGCTCGGCCGGGTAATATCGAAGCCGACGAGGAGACGCCGACCAATGGGGAGAAAGCGGCCGTAGGACTGCGCAAAATCGAAAATCTCCGAGCCCGGTGCAGGCGCTCGGCCAACCGCTTGCCCATCTGCCTCGGACCGCTCGCTCTATGCTCGTCAGCCTGGTAATTAGTAATCGGGGTTTCCTCTCGACCCCTTGTTTATCGTCGTGCTCTGGCTTCAGGGTTCAGGAGAGCAGGGGCCCGCGACCGAATGCCCGCTTGGATCCGTTCTTAGGACGATGTCGGACGTGGACGTGCTGCTGCCCCCGGGGCTCGAGCACTCGTTCGTCGCCCGGAGGGAGAAGCCACAGGAGGTGAACGGCTTCGAGGGGCCGCACGAGATAACAAACGGTAAGCCCGAGAAGAATGCCAAGCCGAGGAAGAAGAAGAAGAAGAAGAAGAAGCAGAGGGGCCCCAAGGACGAGGCTCGGCCGGCCCCCGAGGCCAGCGGCGGCAAGGACGTCGAGCCCGAGATCGAGTACGTGCAGGAGGTGCCCGGTATCGGGGACCTCGAGCCCATGTACAGGCAGTTCGCCAAGGTCTTCGAGGCCTTCAAATTGACGGACTCGAGGAAGGCCGGCCTCGAGGTTAGCGAGGCCATAAGCACCTATCCCCCGATAAGCGCCGCAGCGGCCGCAGCCGGGGCCATAGCGAACAAGCTCGGCTCCCTGCTGGACGAGTACGACGACGACATGCCCTCCCAGCACCAGCAGCAGCAGGCCCTGGGCGAGAACGGGGTGCCCCGGCTGTCCAAGAGGAAGCTGAAGAAGCTGACCAGACTGAGCGTCGCGGAGCTTAAGCAGCTGGTCGGCAGGCCGGACGTTGTGGAGATGCACGACGTCACCGCCAGGGATCCAAAGCTACTGGTTCAGCTGAAGGCCCACAGGAACACGGTGCCCGTACCCAGGCACTGGTGCTTCAAGAGAAAGTACCTGCAGGGCAAGCGAGGAATAGAGAAGCCACCCTTCGACCTGCCCACTTTCATCAAGCGCACCGGCATAACGGAGATGCGCGCCAGCCTGCAGGAGAAGGACGAGTCCAAGACCTTGAAGGCCAAGATGAGGGAGAGGGCCAGGCCCAAGTTGGGGAAGATCGACATCGACTACCAGAAGCTGCACGACGCCTTCTTCAAGTGGCAGACCAAGCCCAGAATGACCATCCACGGCGACCTCTACTACGAGGGCAAGGAGTTCGAGACCAGGCTGAAGGAGAAGAAGCCCGGCGAGCTGACGGACGAGCTGCGCACCGCCCTCGGCATGCCCATCGGGCCCAACTGCCACAAGGTGCCGCCCCCGTGGCTCATCGCCATGCAGCGCTACGGACCGCCCCCGAGCTATCCCAATCTCAAGATCCCCGGGCTGAACGCACCGATCCCGGAGGGCTGCGCCTTCGGCTACCACGCCGGGGGCTGGGGCAAGCCACCGGTCGACGAGACCGGACGGCCCCTCTACGGCGACGTCTTCGGCATATCCAGGGCCCTAGGCAGCGACACCCTCGACGAGGAGATCGACCGCGGAATGTGGGGAGAGCCCGAGTCCGAGTCGTCCGGGGACGAGGACGAGGACGACGAGGACGAGGACAAGGACGAGGAGGGTAGGTAGCCCCCGTCGAGGGCCCCAGGGAGTGGTACCGAGCTCGTTAATCCTTGCGAACGTTGGCTTTACAGGGAAGGAGGACGTTACCGGACTCGTGACTCCTGGCGCCGAAGGACTCATCACCCCGAGCGGCATAACGTCCATCCCCGCGGGCCTGGAGACCCCCGAGACGATAGAGCTGAGGAAGCGCAAGATCGAGAGCGAGATGGAGGGCGGCGACACCCCGGCCCTGTACACGGTGCTGCAGGAGCGCAGGACCGAGGGACTCGGCAGCAGCATGATGGGCAGCACCCACGTTTACGACATGACCGGGGCCGGCGGCCAAGCGCCGCCCTCGGTCATAGCCGCTCGCCGGGGCGTCATCTCGACCTCGGAGGTCAGGGCCACGGAGCGCGAGGGCGCGGTCGAGCTCGCCCTCGACCCGAGCGAGCTCGACCTCGACTCGGAGGCCATGGCCACGCGCTACGAGGAGACCATGAGGAATCGCCAGGCCCTGCGCCGAGAGGATCTCTCCGACATGTTGCAGGATCACGTGCAGCGGCAAAAGGTAAGGGGCCAAGGCTCGACTATTATTGACCCGGGGTGGCGGCGGCGGCGGCTTGGGCCAGCGGCTCGATTCTATATTAATACATTGGCCGTACTTTTTACAGAGCAAGAGGAAGCGCCAGCAGAATCAAGACACGAAGAGCTCCAAGAAGTACAAGGAATTTAAATTTTAATCGCCTAGATAAGTTTTGTAACTCAAGGACAAATGTTTGTAATAAAACTCTACGTATAATTATAACTATGCTAGACTTTTATTATCGTTCGTTAAATTCAGTCGTTTCGTTGGAATTCATTATGGTAAATGTTACATTACGTTAAATATAACATACGACATTGTGTAATCGAATAATAATACTCGACCAATATTTATACTAGCGTAATTACTCATTAAATAGCCACTTGTCTTATAATTTTGCAAGTTTTTTTTCTTCTTCTTTTTCATGCTTCAGGAATAAAAAAAGGAGTTCTTCGCTAATCGTATATTCTTTACAGTATTCAGATGCATACATGTATATATGTGAGTTTGTGTGTTTATACTTTGTTTCGAAGAGCTGACAAGTTTAAAACAAAATTTAACAACGGGGCATGTAAAATATCGACGCTTTTAATATAGATCGGTAGTGCCGCTGCCGCAGTCGACGATTAATGAAACGTAAGCTTTTTTTTTTTTTTTTGTTTTAAAATTATTAAATTTATTATTCATTAATGAGATCATCCAATACAGTAACAAATCGTCATCGATCAAAGGTACAAGATCGCCGTGGGATTAAATTGTCGGTCGGCCCGTGGCTCGTGGCTCGGTAATAAGGATGGGGCGGGGGGCGAACGACGATAAAAAGGTCCTCAGAAGTCAAAGCGCCGCCGCCCCCGGACGTCCGGGTCATCGAGGGGCCGGCTCAGGGCCCCGCCGGCGACGAGGGGCCTGCTCAGGCAGTAGGTGAGGAGCAGGAGGCAGGGCAGAGCTATGGCCACGACGAATCGGCTGATGGCGCTGCCAATGTCGAGCCAGCTGCCCCGCGGGGTGACCCCGAGCATGAGGGCCAGGGCCAGGCAGTCGCCTATCAGGAGCACGGCGAAGAAGACGCTCGAGTCCGGGGCCAGGAGCCGGGCGAAGTAACCGACCAGCATGAGCGGCATCGCTATCTTCAGTAGGATGAGGCCGGCCATGGTGAAGGGCGAGAAGAGGGTGAGGAAGCGCCGGGTCGAGCTCGGGTCGAAGGAGCTCACGCTCGCTATGTTGCCCGTGCCGAAGAAGCACAGCAGCGCGTACAGCATCTGGTTTCATTGCTACTTTGGTCAAGGTTTCCTCGTGAGCGTCGATCGATGCTCTCCTCGGCTCCACGCGCCTTTTACCGGTGCAACGTTTACCGATCCTAACGATACGCTCTCTCCAATCCCCCCCCACCTCCTTTGGATAGTTTTTTCATTCACGATTCACGAGCTCGAGCCGGAGGCCGCTCTCGTAAATATCCAGCTTGCCCAAGGACTTTATTCACAAGATCGAAAGGAGCTGCCTCCGATATTCCGTTTCTCGTCCCGTTCGCGTCTTATTTAATCCATACGCGTGCATCTCCATCGTTATCGCGTGCGACATTCGAGAAAAGGCCAAATGCGAGTCGCGACCGAACCCGACCCCACCCAATCGCGGTATTACAAATTTTGAAAAAAAAAGGATACGAGAAAGGCGGCAACGTTGAAGCATCGAAGATTCAAAGTCCTTTTCTTGACCCTCGAGCTGCTCAGGTATTCGGCAACTGGCCAATGCTGCAGGTGGGTCGTGAAGATCAAGTAAAATATCGACTCGTAGGACGTGGACAAGAGCGAGAAGGGACTCAGGAGGGCCATGGAAATGCCGAAGAGCCGTTGATCCCAAGCGCTTGGATAAAGCCAAATGACGATCGGCGTTTGAAGCAGTACGAACCAGGACAGGAAGGGCCGTCCATCGATCAGGTTCAAGCACAAAAGCGACGTCAATGCCAGACGCGCGATTTCAATAGCTTTGTTATAGTCGGGTATTTTGCCTCTTCTCCATATCGCAACCGCGCTCGCGGCCAATGGAATTATCCTTGAACGAAAAAAAAATAAAAACAACATCATTGGTGCAGGCCGCGGATTCGAGAAATCGGGCTAGAATCTTAACAGGCTCCGCTCGAGCTCGAGCCTCGGCTCACGTTAAATAGACCCTCGGCTTGGTCCCTACGACCGGCAAAAGCGGAAAAAGGGCCAGGGCCGCGCCGCTAGTTGACAATTGCCAGGAGGCCCTCTCGCCGAACGCGAGCCGCAGCAATTTTACGGCCAACAGTATGCCGATGCTGAAGGTCCAGCGGTGGCTCAGCCCGAGGAGCATTATTACGATAAGGAAGGCAACGCCGAGGGACTCGACGACTGGCTCGGGCGAGTTCATTTCCAGGGTAGGCCTCCTCTCTATAAGAGCCCGCGAGCCCAGCCACAGCGACGCGATGCTGATGTTGCCGTACAACAATAGTCTCCAGTCCTTGCTGCCTGCAATTGAATTTTTAATTTCCTCTTTGAAATCTCTCTCTCTCTATCTATCTCTCTCTCTCTGCCGGCTTCGAACAGGAACGTCGCGTTCTGCATCGACGTGGGAAAATTATACATCGTCGAGAAGCGACGAGAGAGTTCGCACGGATTCGTCTCCTCCCTCCGTTACCTGTATACTCGATTAGCAGAAGAACGGCCACGAGTATCAAAGCCAAATTGGCCAAAAGTTGTCCGGAGATGAATTTGGATCGGCTCGCTGGTCGGTGCACGCCGGACACCTCGACAAAAAGAAACGCCATCCATCCGATCCACATCAACGCCAGGCAAATTAAAAACCTGTTGGTTTGATAGCGTCGGTAATGATCGAGGGCCCCTTGGGCCAATTTGACGATTCTATGAATATCCTCGGCGCTTTCGCCGAAGCCCTTGGAGCCCATCGATTCATCGGCCTTCGAGAGCCACTCGTGCAACTCCTCGTCCTGCCAATGCGCCCTGGCCGTGCCTTTGCCCATCGTTAATTCTCTGTTGGCCTTGACCTGCTGGGCGAGCTGCTTCGCGTTGGCCAGGAAGGCACTCAGCGTGAAGTTCCGATAGCCGGGGTCCAGTAATTTGTAAGGGAGCGTGCCCTGGCGCGGTGGGACAAAGAGGCCGCGCGTGAGGCTTAATCGTATAGCCTTGCAATTTTTAGGGGGAGATAATTCAAGCTCACCTCGTTATTGATGGGAACGGGTATTCCGACCAGAGCGGATATCAAGGGCGCGATGTCGGCCTGCTCGATATTGTGCAGCTGCAGGTCCTTGGCTATGCCGGCACCCCAAGCCACGAAGGGCGTTTGCGTTTCGTCCGTAGAGCCGCTTCCGTGCGAGCCCCAATCGGTCATTCCGTGATCGGATGTAAAAACGTAAGCTGTTCTACTGTCGTTGAAGTAACGCTCCGTCCTTTGCACGACCAATCCTATATCTTTGTCCACGTCCAACATTGTCTGGACGTATTTTCTGCGTTAACATTAAAATTACAACTGACGATTATGCACTCGCAATGGATGGTTAATGAAGGAGGACTCGTATCGATTTTGTTTGGCTCTAGTAATCGTTTTACCCGCAAGCTCGTCGATATATTATAAAAGCTTATTAATTATCTTACTTTGTGCTTTGGAAAGCTAGTGCAAATTACGCGACTGAAGGAAATTTGTGTGATTTCATTTTAAAAGTTTCCAATGTCCTTACTCAACTTTTTCTCTAATTAATAATATAAATATTAATAATTGTAATGTACGGTACGATGACATTTGAGAGGATAATTAATTTTTTTACAATGTCACACTATCGTTGTATGCTTGTATTAATGTACGTTTAAATAAATTTGTATAATTTTAATATAAGCCATTACCAAATTCCATTTTGCAATAAATAATTACTCAAGTTTTATAATGAGTATTTACTTTGATTCTGGTTTATTGCTATGCCCAACCGTATCGCAGCCAAGTAAATGAAAGAAGAATATAATTTTATCTTTATTTCTGTGGGCAACTGCTTCTTCGTCTAGCCATTTCCAATATCTATCGAAAACCCATTTATCCAGATGATTTGCACTACTCTCCGTATCAAAATCCTCCCAGCTATCTGGATAATATTCGCCGTGTATATTAGGATTATCTAAAAAAAAAGTATAAATTTTACATCGACAAATTATCTACTATAGATACGATAAAAATATAAATATGATCGAGAACCCTTTGTAAATAAAGTAATGATATCCGGACTTCCCCAAAGCCACGAAGTGCGACTCTGATTAAAAACAGAATCAAAATCAACTGGATTCTTCTTCCAGCCTTTAAATACAGCGCTAGGATCTTCGTATAATCCAGCAACAATCGCAATATTTCCAGGTCTTGATTCAGTGGGCATTTTGGTATGAGAAATTCCCCAAACGCCCTTTTCTCGAATAAAATAACTGAATTATTCGAGCAATTAGATAAATATGTTTAATTCGTAATCTTGAGCAGCGAGGGAAATATAAAAAAAAATACCTTAATTGCGGTGGAATATTATCTTCGAAGGTTCTATAACGAAGTCCATCGGCTACAAAGATAAAAATTCTTTTTGCCGGAGAGTCTTCGGGCATTGGAATTACTGGTAATCCTGATATAATTGGCGAGTGAAAATTTGCATCCATAACACCCCACAATAAAATAACGTGTACAAAAATACCCCATAAAGTTAAAAAAATATGAGAATTGTACATCTTCCCTTTGTCGATCATATTGCTCAGCTTTGAAGGCCAATATCACAAGAGCATCTTACAATTGCACGTAATCTCATTGCTCTGAGCTTTATTAATGGAACACTGTTCTTGGAGTTATCAAGCAGTACGTTTGAGCCAAGTGCACTGAAACAAAATAATAATTTTAATTGTATTCGGGCTACAAATTGCTCGCATCTTAAAATAATCTTTCGAGAGCTTGGACAAGAAAGGAAATTCAATTAAAATTACACCATCCATTATGACAAATTCAATTATACTTGTTTATAATTTTTTTTTTTCCCAACATAAAAATAAGCAGGCATTTATAGCTTGTTTGGGCGATGATCAGAAAGAACCGTGATATTTTCCCATTAAAATTAATAATGCCGCGGTATTACTTTGGTATCCTTTTAAAGTGTTGGTAGATCGGGAGAATGCGTCAAACATTCCAAAGACGCGCGATTGGGGATTAAATTTAATATAGAGAACTTGGATGGGGAGCCGACGCGAGTCCAGGGCACTCGGATGTAATTTTAATTACGATCGACTGACGTTACGTCGGCTGGTCACTGGATTCTTCCGCACAGACCGATCAAACCAAGATCGGCTCTTGCCTCTTGCGGAGCTGCACCCGGGTGGTGTGTGCTCTCACCTTTCGCGGTCTCTTTAAAAGCTCGGTCACGTGGGGAGGGCCCCATCGAGAGTAGATTCGATTGGAATAACATCGATAGACCTGCCGGGAGAATTACGTACTTTTTGCCCTCGAGCCAAACGTAATCTAAGCGCGTTGGCCAAAAAGGTCTCTATTATCCGGCTAGGAACGCCCGAGCAGCAGAACAATTCCCCTATCGAGCTAAACTCGTTGTACATTTCAATCGTTGTTGGACGAGACCAAAATCAATAACTTTTCCGGCAATAAACAATAAAGCCGTGGCCTGCCGACTTTACGGCCCATCGTCGGCAAGCCTTTCGCAGGTTAACAACGATCGAGCCATTGGTCGCTCGATTGGCGCTCGCTTCGAAAACAATTGTCGGCTCGAGCGGTGGCCTCTCGGGCCGCGGGGCGCTGGAGAGGAGCAACGGGGCCGGAAAGATAATTAACGATAGGGGCCAATCGTTATTAGGCGTATCGCGAGAGGAGGCTCCGAGGAGGAATCGTAGACTTGTGCGCGTTGATGAGGAAGAAAAAAAAACAAAAAAAAATGCAGCTTCGGGATGCCCGGAACATTGTGACGGAGAGAGAGAGAGAGAGAGAGAGCAGGAGCGCGAGGGAGAAGGAGAGAACACCGTCCAAGTATACGTGCAAGAGATGATCGAGAAATTTGAATTTTGTATGTTTAAATGCTCGATGCAGATCAATTTGAGGATCGAAGTGCCTGTGCGATCGGGGAGAAAGAAAGAAAAAAAAAAAACGAACGAGGCTAGAATCAAGATAAGCGCCTTGGGACGAGATGCTCGCATTTTATTGTGATTTGAAAAGAAGCTAACCGGATATAATGTTACGTTATTAAGGTTAACGAGGAGGATTCGTGACTTGCGTTGAATTTCGAATGAAAATCTAATTATCTTACATTATACAAAGCACAAAGTTCAAATGTATAAACAAGTGAGCTTTAACCGCACAAAAGTAAGCTTTAAAAAGAAATTTGAAGAATTTGAATTAGAACCGAATGAGACTGTTGTCAATAGCAGAAGCAGCAGGAAACAAACTAAATTACCTGGAAAAAGAAGGGAGCACGTAAAAAAAATTTAAAAAGAGAAAAGACGATCATTTTTTTTTCTATTAACTAGTGGTATATTTCAATTATTATTATTATTATTATTATTATTATTATTATTATTATTATTATTATTATTATTATTGTTGTTGTTACTGTTATTATGTTATTGTTATTATTGTTATTTTATTATAATGGAATAATTTGTATTTTAATCAAACCACTTCTAAAACACAGACTTAAAACACACATCGATAGATAAATTATACATTAAATAGTATAATTACCTTTAAAAAAATATTTTTGTGTTTCAAACCCAAGGTATACATTCTATGCCTAAGTTTTAACATCAAAAGGAAGAAAAAGTTTTTGTTTATATATATAGCTGGATTTTATATATATAAAGATTTGAAGAGAGCAATAAGGTGCATATTTTTTAAAATTTTAACAAGTGTTTTTTCACACTTTCATGCTTAAAATTAAGAGCATTAAAATTAATTGGCATTAAAAATCCTTTTTTATATTTAGAAATGTAATAACTTGTGATTGTTTATCGTTAATTTTTATAAACATGCCAAATTTGATTAGTATGGTATGTTAATGTTAAGTAGTATTATCTTCGTATTAAAAGTTTTTGATAAATTTTGAACTAAAAACTCTGCTTATTATATTACCTTTGGAACCTTTTCAATTATCAATAATCAATTATCAATTAATTTAAATCACGAAGAAAGAAAATATTCTCCATTGTAAAAAAGATTTTAACTGCAAAATTAATTGATACATTCAGATTTGGCTGAATAATTGTGTCAATTATTGTATTTAACTAATGACTTTTGAGGATGGTCTATATATTAATTAGGACTACGGCTATGAAATAATATAGAATTTATACCTTTGAGATCATCCTAAAAATTTACACTTCGCTCAAATATTCTTTATTTATGGAGATTTTTTAATATCGTACACAGAACTTGTTTATCTTTTAGGTCATTTGCAGATAAGGTCAATAATTTTTGTTTTATTGCTCTATTAAAGTGGCGCCTGAACATGATAAACTTTATCCTTATTGGCATAAGTATTTATCGAATGAAAATTTTCCTATTATGCTTCACTTATCAATAATTTTAGTATCAAAGGAAAACCAGTTAACGCAGTAATTGCCTTTGTGTTTTGTTTGACGTAAGTAATGACAGTGACTGATAGCGACAATTTTACATAGTAAATTAGATTCATTTAAAGTATCTAAAATTACAGATTGTATACCGATAAATTCTACATATATTTCACTCTTTGAAATTACCTTTTTGTATAAAGAACATTTATAAAATATGCATCGAGCATTATAAAAAAATTTAATAACGAATGCTAATTTTAAAAGATTTTATTTTTGTAAATAAAATAAGTATAATGATTTTTATTATACTTTCATTGTATTTGATATTATTTTAATTTACAAATAATTTTTAAATTTCATTAATTAAATTGTTCCTTTGTTATCATAAATTATTTGCTAAATTTTAAATATCTTACACTCGAGCTTTAGTACTGTTTTTCTAGGATATAATTAACTGATATAATTAACTTTTATTTCTAAGTATTCAACAGCAGACAGTTTGTTTATTAAATTTTCTAACAAATTTTAAAACTTTCAATTTTTAACTTTACACAAATCAACTATTCTGTTTTATAAGAATAAAATGCTTCGTATCATTATTTAATAACAATCTATTTATTAAACAAAACATTTATTATTAGAAATATAAGGATATTAAATTATAAAAAATCAATCAATATCAAAGTAATAAAGAATTTGTTGATTTTTTTTTTAAATTTTTAATAATTTCACATAATAAGGATAAAGTTTAAATTTTAATTTAAAGTCAGTAAATCTATACGAACGTCGTATAAGTTTTGTCTTTAAATCAGACAATTAATATATTATTTAATCGGTTACGCGGACAATCAATTTTTGTTGTTGTTGTTGGTAGACGAGGGTTGATTAAGTTGACTACGATGGAAGTAAAAAAAAATTTAAGCTATTTCAGTCGTTAAAATATGGAATTCGAAAGATTTTATCGAGCTACAATAACAAGCCGAGAGAAGACTTTTTTTTACTCAAACCTTTTTGAATTACGCGTAGAATAATCTATAAGCGTACTAAAAATCAGATGCATCGATAACATTTTGATTGAATAAATATTTCAAGAATAAAACATTAATTCTTAATAATTATATAAGCGCATTATACAATTCAAGTATAACAAATATTGAAAGCAGCTAGGGTTGTTTTTAATTTAAATTATTAAAAGTATAAAGTCGATAGAGAGAGAGAGAGAGAGAGAGAGAGAGAAGAGAGTAAAAAAAAGATAAAAAAAAAAAAAAAAATTGGCTCTTTAAAATAAAATTAACAAAATTGACCAGACGTAGGATTCTCTTTTTGAAAAAATCGCGTTTTTATCAACGGCCCCTTAAGAATACTGGAGCCGAAATAACAGGCGGTAGGCCATTTAATTATCGGCCGTCCCAATAAATATTAAAACTCATCGGGGCGAGGGCAGCAAAAAGTTATTTTAACAAAAGTCGAAAAGGGAAATTTCGAATTTGGCGCATTATTCATCACCATGCTCTCTCTCTCTCTCTCTCTCTTATGTAAAGCATAGCGACCCTAAGCGCCCTTAAGAATTGGTCGTGAAATACCATTAAATATATACACACACGTACATATATATATGTATACACATGTATATAAATATTTTTGAGCTTACTCTCGCATTAACATTCCCGAGCGATCTCGCGCAAATGCACACA
This sequence comes from Kradibia gibbosae, assembly GCA_018907135.1. Lineage (NCBI taxonomy): Eukaryota > Metazoa > Arthropoda > Insecta > Hymenoptera > Agaonidae > Kradibia > Kradibia gibbosae. Next base: position 14,544,784 of record JACCHX010000003.1, read on the forward strand.
ATTCAAGTAATCCGCGGAAGGCGTAATAAAAAAAAATAAAAAGGCGAGGGAAAAGTGAAACGTGAAATGAAAACACTCTGCGCGCGCGGCGGGTGTGTTTACGCTCGCGCGCATGTGTACTAAAGTTACGTGCGCGTAAAATGGTTGGGCGGCGGCGGGGGGGGGGCGGCGCGAGAGAGGTAAAAAGGAAAGTGAGCGAGGAAGGTTTTCTTCATCTCGGATCGAAGAGCCGAAGCAAAGTGGCTGCTCGTTGACGGAGCGTAAGAGCGGCGGCGGCGGCGGCGGCGGCCCGTCCTCTGTATCCAACGAGATGTTCCCGAAAATACGGCTCGCTCTCGCTCTCTCTCTCTCTCTCTCTCGCTCTCTCTCTCGGCCGGGGGCTACGTCACGAGAGGGGAGCCAAGCCGCCGGGAGGGCGGCAGCACCGGCCACGAGAGCCGATAAAACCTCCTCCGGGCCCCATCGGCAACGCGAGCCTCGTTATCGATGACCGCGAGTCTCAAATGAGCGGCTTATCGCGGAACTAGGGGTCGTCGAGGTCGCTGCTGTCACCGAAGATAAACCCGAGCGAGCGCGTGCGATCGCTCTCCCAGCCCACTAACACCAGGGCGCTTTTTTCATTCTTAATTTTTGTGCCCCTCTCAGGCTTTGCGCAATTTTTACACGACTCTTTATTTCCTGTATTTATATTGCATTCAGCACAAAGTCACTATATTAAATCGCTTGCTTCGCGATAAGAGCCAGCTTAAAATGTTATACAAGTTAATCAAATAGGGGTCAGAGTGGCTTACAGTATTTTCGAAAATGGGGTATGAAAACAGATTAGAGCTTATTTGCCGCGATAGTTGGCGCCTCTAAGCATTGACACGAATTAGAACGATATATTCGAAATACGGAATCCTCGATCGATGCTCGTTGGCTTCGTTAAATTTTTTCCTTCCTTTTTCCCTTTCCCTTTCCTTTTCCTTTTCTTCGATCCCTTAATAACCCCCCCCCCTTCCGCCCCCCCCGGCACTTATCTAATGGAAACGCGAGCGAGCGCGGGCATTTTTTTCCCTCCCTCCCTATCGAATAAATTTAGCCTTATATAAATGCGCATTAATATTCAAATAAAAGGACACTCGCGTTAAAACCCGCGACAGCCGTTACATTGTATAAAACGAGCTCAAATTTAAACAGTCTCGAAGAGTCTTATACCTCCTTTTTTCGTGGCCGTTGATGAATAATCGTACTCGCGTACGCGTAATGAAGAAAAAGGTAATCAGTGCGAAGAATTTATAGTTGATATGCGTTTCTTAATTTATGAAAATAGAGCGCTTATTAGATAGATAATAATGAAACATTCGATAATGCATTACCTTTATTTATCATTATTTGTTACGAATAAATACCACTTTCTAAATGAAAACGTGTCCGTAGAATTAATCTATCACAGAGTGTAAAAAGGTCTTAATCCATGTAATTATTATGAAACTGCGAGGCAATTATATTTTTCTATAAGAAGTCGATTACTTTTTTTCTACTTTTCTTTCTTTTTTTTTTTTTTTTTTTTTTTTTTTTAATAGGGATCGGAACGTACACAAAACATCGTAACTCGATAATCGCGTTTGTTGTAATGTTTTAATACTGGAAATTTCACGGAGGCTCAAACGAAATTCAGTTATCGGCAATATTTTTACTATAAGCGATAGAGGACACGAATAATGCTCGTTACATATTTAAAGTAATTCATTGCATCGTTGTTGCGTTTTTGAAACAATGATAATTATTAAATACCCGTACGAGCCGAACGGAGATATTACGGTAGATAAATTGTTAAAATATCAGGATATATATATATTCTCAATTTGAATCGACAAAATCAAATTTCAAATTTATTAAATTTTGAAAAGTACTCGCGAGAGAGATTTAGGACGGGACAGGAGGGAGGGGGATAATGAGAGGATAATCGTAATCTGTAGTTGAGTTAAATTCTATTTACTTTATTATTTTCTCAACTTTTCTCGGCAAAAATTGACACCGAATAAACGATATACACGAGTACGTTAAAATACGAGCCAAACACTTGGACCGTCCATATTCCTAACGCATAAGCTCTTGCTGATTATTTAACTCGTGCAGATTAATTATGCTAGGCCCGTATTTGTGCGGATCATTTGGCATTAATAGACTATCGTCATTTGTAAATCGGACGTGGAAGGACGAGTTAACGCATAGTTACGATTTCTGTGAAAATATTTCTTATATTAAATGCACAAAATTACTTCCGAAAACGCAGCGAATTATTATTAGAATGTAAATTAAATAAATTAAATTGACCGTAGGCCGAAAGGATAGGGCTTTTAAAATAATGGCAACGTAAAAGTACGGTTTTTGAAATTAAACTTGAAATAAAAATATATCGGACTCGCATCAATTTAGTCAAATAACAAAATACGCGCACGCGCACACTTACATGTAACATAATGTAATGTAATGTAGTTGCTTTGCTTTATAAAGAAAATGTATCGCAGTACTCAAATATGTTAACAATAATTAAAAGGAAATCAGGGTTTCGAAGATTATGCTAACAAATCGTTAAGAGGAAAAAAAATAAAATATCCAACCACCCAAGAGTTGAAAGTTATTAATTAGCGTATCGCACATTTCATACGCCATTGACGCTATTGAGTCCTATTACTCGATAAAATGTGGCACGACAATTATAATAAGTGATTTAAGCAAGCAATAAAACAAAATCGTAGCGCGATAAATATAATTGCGTCAGACATCGTAAATCGAAAAAAAAAAGAAAATAAAAGAAAGAGCTCGGCATTTTAGAAAACTATCGAAGACGAGTAAGAGTCTGGCTTCCTTAAAATCACACGATCGATGCACGACCAACGAATACCGGAGTACAACTTTTACCTTGGATTATATTCGTCTCTTGCGCGCAGGCCTGCAAATTGCGCAATTAATATTATTCAATCGTAGAGACAAAGTTGCAAATTTCAATTATCCATATCGGATATTACAATTTACGCGTATTTTCAACGCGCGTTAGAGCCCGCTTTAGTTTTCCTTTCATTTTCAGATACGCTTCCGACTCGTCAAATAGATTACGTTACCTCGGGCGGGATCCCGAAATTTGTCCAATCGAAGGATTTTTATGACAACGGGTGCACGCAATGGAGAATATGGACTCTTTCCTTTTTTCAAGCAACTTTTGCCCATCGGCATCGAATCGACGTTGATTTCTCCAAAAGTCCGGGCTTACGTAACGGATCGAGGCGCGCAAAAAGTAAACCGATGTTTAACGAATGATTAACAATGCCGCATCGATAATAGATTTGTAAACTAATCGATGACGAAGTTCGTTACGAATATTGAGAATTGATTCGACCTATCGTTAGCTCTCAAAGGGAGCAGCTCACTTTCGTTGATGCTGCCGCATCAAAGCTAATATCGATAATCGAGCGCGGACGACAAAACGCATCGATTTCTATATTGAGATCCCGTTCGCGAGAAGTTTACTTCGAGAGCAGCTCTTGGTACTGATCGAAGGCTGCTAAAGGCCTTTCTTAACAGCGGCAGCAGCAGCAGCAGCAGCAACAACAACAGCATGCGCTTGTTTGATCGTAGTCGATCAGCGAGCGCAGGACGAATCGCCGATGGCCAATCAAGGCGATTCGACGAGTATCGAGGAGTATCGAATCGCATTTTTAACCGAGTGGCCCGAGCAAATGGCACTCCTCCCCCCTCCGTAATAACAATAAGATCGGCGAGACCGGATACGCGAGGCCCAGTCGTCGAGGCGAAGGCGTTTCCTCCGGATGGCGCCGGCGCTCCCCCGCAGCGGGAATTCTTCGAAATCGTTTCTTCGGCAGGCAACAGCTGCCAAAGCCTCCTGCGCTCGCTCCTCGCCAAAGTATTTTCCGTCCGCTCGAGCGGTGGCTTCATCCTTGCACTCGAGTGCGCTCCGCTCGCGCGCGCATGGCTCAATGCATCAACGCGGTCCCGCGTTAAGTGGCCCGGGCTTCTGCTGGCCGGCCCACGTTTGTCCCAACCGCGCAATGCAGCCGAGATTGCAGGGAGGCGCAAACGGTTGTTGTTTCCACCGCTCCCTCGCAGCCTTGGCTCTTGCCCATCGATCGCTACAATCAGGCCGTTAATTGGCGATGGCCTTTTGCAGCCGTACCAATCTGTCGCGCAAAATTGTCTTGATTTTTTTTTTTTTTTTTTTTTTACACACAAGCCCGTCGCTCGCCCTCGCGACGGGCCGCGTTCAAGTACTCTTCGAAACCGTGCCCCGCGCTTTCCGCATCGTTCATTAGCGCAGCTTCCAATCGATGCAACCTGTGCTGGGTTGAAGGGTACTCCCTCTCTCTCTCTCTCTCTCTCTCGTCCCTCCTTCCGCGAGCCGATAATTTCGTTCGGTGGATGGAGGCCTTTTCACACCGACCCATTGGCAATGCATCGGTGTCCTTTGTCGTTTTGTTCGTTTGTTTTAGTTTTCTTCCCGCCCCCCCCCTCTTTCACCTTACGGCGGCCAACGTTGAAAGAGGCCACGGCGATCCCGAGCACAAGGCAAGAGTTCCGATAAAAGGTGCGCGCCGATGCGCGACGGCACAGGAGCTCGATTGCCGAAGGGTGGAGAGATAAGCCTCGGGGCTTCGGATTCGTCCGCCGGCAGGGAGGAAAGCAGCCGAGGCGACGCCCACGCTCGGGACCGACGCTCCCGGATAGGAGGAGGAAGGCGCGCGCGCGTCCTCCGGGGCGAAATCGCCCTCTCTCTCTCTCTCTCTCTCTCCCTTCGAGGGCTCGGGATACTCGCGGGGGGGGGGGCGCGAATCGCTCGGGAGCAATAGCGAATTGGCTGAGCGCAGTCTTTTTTTTTTTCCTCTTCTTCTTCTTCTTCAATTACTTATGGGAACTTACTCGAGGGACCAAGGGCCGGCGGAGAGCCGATATTTAGAAGCGAGTAACATCCTTTGTCTCTCGGCTTTCAATTTTTCACCTTTGTTTTTGCTTTTGACTTTACGGATAATGATAAATTCCGCTTTACTCTGCGTGAACACTTGTACTCGCGACGGGGAAGGGTAATTTATTAGGCAGCTGAAAACTGTTAATCGTATGCTAAACAAAATCTTCCTTGCGTCCTCTTTTTTTTTTTTTTTTTTTTTTTTTTTTGAATCGACGATTAATAGTTTTGCATTTATTAAGTATTTATTTTATATCGATATGAATGATATTCAATGGCGGATAATTCAAACGACTCTTGGCCAATCGATATGAAAGGGACTAAAGAAGAGTAATGGGAAAAACATTTGGACCTGAAGGAGTCGCACTTTGAACGATCTTTGTAATTATTAACGGGTAAATCGTTTTGTGCGCGAGCACAAGCGTAGCGTCGCACGAAAAGTCAACACTCGTCGCAGTATCAAATTTGAAAGCGTACAAAGTTTATTGTCGACTCCGGCAGATCCACGAGGCGATACTGTTTTTGGATTGCCATATTTTAAAAATTACTGCGAAAATCAGAGGGGCCCCGGCTCGAATGCCCTTTGAGAATCGATCAACGAGGTTAATTTATAAAAGCGAGCTTAATCAACTTTTGAATAAAGTTTTAATTCTAAAAAAGCACACGGACTCGTTGGACATGACTAATTATTTAACGATAGCCGATAACATTTTTGTTATGACTAAAAAATCAAACATTTATTTAATAACTATTTTATATAGAGATTAAAAGTAACGAATAGCGTAAAAGGCGGATAATAAGGTCGTAATACAAATAAAGTCAGTATTTTAAATCTCTCGAGTGCGCGAAGATTACGTTATAAAGTTACATTTGTTAGCAATCGCTTTTACAAAAATAATTAATCTAAATCTCATAAATGAGATGCGCTTATTATTCCCTCTCGATTTTTTGAAGCCTTAGCTCCGAAAATGGCGTGTTCATTAGCAAGTTGGCCGGGTTAATAATCATCCGACTTTTATTATATTTAAAATCCTCGCGCTGGGTGAAATGTCGAAGTCTTATATTATCCTAAGTTGTCAAGATAGTACGTGACTGCCGGCGGCGGTGGCTAGGGAAGAAGGGGGTAGGGCAGAATACGCATAATTGTACAAATGGCAATGATACGTTAAAGGTGAAAGAAGGAAAGAAGGGGGCGAAGGAGAGAGCGTCGATTGGACGATAAAGTTATTATTTATAGAAACGTATACGTGTGCGTTAAAAATGCCTGCACACGCGTGTGCACATGTTTGTGTGTGTGTATATATATATTATTATTATTATTATTATGCCAGCGGTCAAAAAAATTTAAAAACTATTGGAACAAAAATTTCCATTTTAATTATTTTTTTTTATCGCGCGATTCGCTTTTAAATGAATAATAATAATAAAAGAAAAAAAAAAATAAAGAAAAAAAAAAGGGAAAAAAAACACGAGTCGAGCATTCAAAACAGTCTCGCTCGTATTTTTACGATTGATTCTGTAGCTGTGTGAAAATGCGTGAGCGCAATCAACTAGTAGAGGTGATAATACGGTTTGCTTCCCGTATCATCGAGGAACGCTTGCATCTTTTTTTTTTTTTTTTCTTTCATTCTTTCTCTTCCGAGCAACACATTATAATTGCCGTTGTTAAATAAGCCGATGGGCTTTCATTGTTGGGAAGCAAAGCCCTGGCCGTCGGCTCGACAAATTAACTTAACAATCCTGCGCCGTAATTAATAATTAAATCTAATTGCCAGGTTAGATCGGGCCCCCAGCAACGCTTATCTCGTTAGTTCGTAATGTGCCCGGGGAAGATCATAAGGTTATCGGTTTATTTAAAAACTGGTTTTGGTCGACGACGACGCGAAGTGTAGCATGATCTTTTAATAATACCAGCGTGGATTAACATTTTTCATTTATACACACACATACATATATATATATATATAGTATTTTACATAATATTATGTTAACAGTTAATAAATCTACTCGAGCCAAGACCGACAATTTGCCGTGTAAGTAAAGAAATGCGAGGAGGCATTAGGATATTTTCATATATTTGTAAATTAAATTTGAGATGTACAATTGATTCGACTACTCGATTACATTGTCTCATTATTATTTAGTTTCTTTCCTCTTCTATTCGATTGTAGGAAATTCACATGCACGTAACATTATTGAAGTTTAATTTTTTTTTTTTTTTATATATATATTCTTATCCTTGCCAAAAGTTAAACGTTTGGCAAGATACGATATCAATGAATAAGAATATACATTATTAAAGGCAGATTCGGTACGCGTAGCGGCAAAAAATTTATTTTAAATTCGTAATATTTTCGCCCGATTAATTCTTAATTAGCTCAATGTAAAAATTTCGATCGTTCGAAAGGGTATTTAAATTATTTTTCTGGTCAGTTACGCGGGAGGTAATTTTTAATTTTCGAATTGTTCCCTGTGCTCTCTGTAGAAAAGTAAGGCTCAACCGTTATTGAAATTCACGATCTTCGATAACTCGCCAATCGTTATAATTCACATTGAAGTTTTGCCCTACCAAAAATCGTTTTCTTAATATTGACAAAGGGAGGAAAAATTAAGCTTCATCGAAAACTTATTAGAACTCGAGCTTTTCGTACTCTCATCCGCATTTGCGCCCGAATAAATCTCTAGGCTTTTTTACCAATCCAAGTATCCGACGACGCAATCTATCTGTCTTTCGGCATATCGCGTGTCTGTTCTTTCGACTTCGCGTTGATTCTGTCGTCGTCTTCGTGCTTTCTTTTTTACGATCGTCGTATTATGTCTTCGTTAATCGGCGCTTATGAGGCCTGTAAAATTCGTCCACCGCTCATAAACGCGTAAATCGCCGTTATAAAGGGTGAAATCCGTATTTTCACCTTTTACACCAGTGATCTTACTTTCTAATGGGTTTATTTGCTTTTCGAAACGCAAGTACATTAATATGGCTTAATTTGAATAAGGAGAAATTTAAGAAATGTACAATTTATTGAAGTAAATAATTAAATAGTACCTTAAATAATATATCCACCGTGTTTTATAATCGCTATATTTAAGCTCAAATAATGTTTGATGTAATGAATAAATTACATTATGTGAAAATGGTACACATCCAAATGAATTTAGCAATTTATGAAAAATTATTGTAATGCGTACAATTAAAAGACTCTTGTTTTAACAATTGCTTCAAGAAATTTCGTTTCAATAATAAATTATAATCAGTATCTCGAGAACGCCAATTTTACAACGTATTATATATATTTTATTACATTTTTTTTTACATATAATTATATAAGGCGCACAATTTTAATTATCATTGAATAATTGCATTGATTCTGATTACAAATTGTATATTATGAACGTTTATAGTACACAAATACGTACTTACATAAATACATCAATTTATACGTAAACACGTAAAGATTCGGGCAAATGTATAAATAACAATAAAAACTGATTCGCGCAAAAACAAAAATAAATAGAATGGATTTAACGGTAAGCTGTTTTGAGCCATCCTAGACATTTTTACGATAGATAAATGAATTTTCATAACGCCATCGCGAAATCCGATTGGAAGAAAATTGATATGCTCTGATACTCTATCGTGTTAATATAATACTTTACGAGGAAATCAAGCTTGTATCGTGTATGTTTTAATGCTAATTGGCAATTCCATTGGCGCCTGCTTTAAACAATAGATACGATTATGAGGAAACTGACAGAATTTTGTTCACTACTACCGAAAATGTTGTTCTTGAACTTGTACTATTGCGTTACCTTTATGCTATAAAATAATTCAAATCCAATATTGATATATTGACCAATTAGTATATAAATTTGTTATGTGCCAACTATTTCTTAGCGTAATATCATGTTGTTTTTACACTTGAATCGGACGAGCTTTTAATTCATCCGAAGCCAATCTTTTTGAGAAATGACAAAATAAAATTATAGTATAATGTATAATAGAGAGGAAATCTCTGCTTTATTTTAAGATGTTTTTTTTCAATATCAAAAAAAAAAAAATTATGCCGAAAAAAGTCAGTTGGTACTATTAAAAAACTTATAATTCTGTATGCCAGAAGATACTTACAATAATTAAACTTACTTTATGAAAAACTATGCCATCAGTTACATGCGATCTCTGATAAAATTCGTTTCGATAAGTACATTAATTTTGATGAATAAGTTCTAGAAAGATGAAGCCTAGCGAGAGAAAACATTTTTTTACAATACATTTCGACTCATTCTTATCGGCATTTTTTAAGAAACAAACTGATTCAAAACATTGTTGGTTTTAAAAAAATTTCTACAGCGTCATATTAACAAAAGTGAATCGAGCTGTAATTGAATTTTCGAAATGTTATAAAATTATTTGCACGTATTTTTCGTTTAATCAGTGCAGCTTTTTTGTTAACAAATATTGAAAACAATTTATATGCACATACATTTATCACCAATAAGCACAAGGGGTATTGTATAATTATCTATTTTAAAGGTCATCAAGTGTACTTGTATGCACAAATAACAACAGCAGAAACACAAATACTTGCAAAGAAGATAGTTCGTACATTCGATGTTCTTATATAATGAACAGATTGGTCGAATTCAATTAAAAAATGACTTATTCGTGTGATTATTCACACGCGAAATCATAGCGCACCTCCGAAAATGCCGCATTCCATATAAACTCCAGTTAAATCCAACATTTTCCGAGGTATATTATTATCTCGCGTTAGCCCGAATAATTAAATATCGAAGAGAAATGCTTAAGCCGTTCTTCCTCTTTTTGTAGCTGCATCGAAGAGCTGATCTTCCTCCGAACGAGGCAAAATGTCACGGGGACTGAAATAGCCTATATTGTCCTCCTCGTTGAAGGAGGAAAGAGGATCAAAATGTATGCAGCCCTTTGCGATACGTTTCGGTAAGTAATTAAGAGAATTTTCGATATTCGGGTAATATAATTTACGATTCTACGCATCAAACATTGACATTCGATTCGGATGTTATTACCTTTCGATTGCTATGCCTTGGCTTTCCGAGACGAGATAATTATTATAGAAACTAGACTCGGAAAAGGAGACCCAAGGATGCCGCGCAAAAATGGCCGTTGCCTTTCCGTAAAGTTTGCTCGTTGAAAGAATCACCGAGAAGGGAGGGGGGGGTGACAGGGTGATTAGGGGGAGAGTAAAAACGAAGAAAAAACAAAATCGTCGGTCGCGTATGGGATCGCGTAAAGCCAACGGCGCACAAGCAAGAGGCTGCCCCACATAAACCACAGTGCCGGCTTTCGGATGCACTAAAAAAATGTTCTAAGCGATGCATAAATCAGTTTAGACTACGAAAAACTCTATTTTATCGCAACTATCGGCGAGACCTCTCGCCGCTATGATAAACTCGATTTGATTCTTTCGTTCTTTTTCTTTTTTCGTCCACATCGCTATCTCGAGCTCTTAAATTGTTTTTCCTAAGTGCAGCCGATAAAAACCTTAATGATTAAGTTTGCGAAGTGTCCTTCTGACGGTTATCACACGTGCTGCTGCTCACTCGTTGGGGGAAAAGAAGAAAAAAAAAAAAGGAAAAAAAGAAAAAAAAAAAAAAAAAAAAAAAAAAAAACATTGAAATAATGTGACTTAATCGGCATCGTATTTACACTCGCCGTCCCTCTGTAAATAAATCGCTCGGCTTATTCAAAATAATATGTAATTGCACGGCCTTAATTTAACGAGACGCCCCCCCCCCCACACTTAACGATGCCACTGGAACGGCAGCCGGGGAAGTCTTCGGTCGCGACGCGAGAGAGATTCACGAGCGAGGCCAAGGGATTGAAGGAAATTTGAGGGATATCGATGAAAAGATACCGTTGGCTTGAGCTTTCGTTATCGTCGAAAAACTTTTCCACGTAAGGCCGGCTCACGGAGCTCGAGCATTTGCACTTGTATCGGCAATTTTTGTAATTATGTAACATTGTATAGACGAGCGCGCCAAAATCGCCGAATTATGCTTAGGGAGAATTTGAAATTCGTACGGTATACAACGATAAACGCTATCAGGGCAGTAATTTTTCAGTAATAGTTTTTGCACATTTTTCTCAATGCTAAAGTAAAAATACAATCGTACGAAGAAAAAACAGTATTGTTTCTTTTTCGATGAGATAGAATTGTTAACGTCTGCGTCAAATTATTGAACCAGCAAAGTAGTATCTGCAATTCAATTAAGATAATATTAAATGAATCAAGGAAGAGTCTTATAAATTCTCCAATTATAATTTTCATGATATTTTAATTTTTGGCTTTGTTAATTATTTAACAATCCAATTAACCAACAATTGAAATTAAATTAAAAATTTAATAAATTAGATCCACCACCTTATCTTCTTCCTCTTCTTCTTGTTTTTTCCTTGTCGTTGTTGCGATTTAACGTAATTAATATTTTAAAAAACAAAAAAAAAAAAAAAAAATGATCGTAAAACTGTCGTTACGGCGCTTATGCTCCATTATAAAACCATTACAAGAAATTTGATAGTGTTCTTCTTAGAAACAAAAATACAAATAATTTTTATTTCACTTTATCTTTTATCGTAAGAAGTTAATATTAATTTATTCAGTATGATATAAAGCAATTTTTATATAATAGAAATTTTTAATCTAGAAGGTTGCTTCATTCTAATAATATATTATGCTCATTAATAATAACAATAATAATAATAATAATAATAACAATAAAAATGACAATAAAAACGAAGTTACATAGATTTTATTAAAACATATCATCGTTTAATTAATTGTTTACAATTAATTGCAATTTAATTGAAAGCAATTTAACGCTATGCTATTTGTTTCGGCATTTTAATTTAGTTACAATTATTTAATTCGAATAAAAAGGTGTTTGTTTTTTTTTTTAAATAGCAGAATACTATGATTTTTTAAATTGCATTGCATTGAATACCATCGATATTTAATTTAACTCTATAAATTTACGTCACATATTTTTTAGACATGCAACGCAAATATTTCCGTACCGAATTTTGTTACGGAATTTAACTGTCGGTTCTTAAATAATAACGCGAGATAAAATATACAAAATTGAGCAGAAGTCAATGAAAATTGCAAATAATCTTCCAACGATAAAATACGTCTTTTTAAGTCTAATCGGTTTATAATGTTCAATCGATTAGTTTTAAAGCGGCCTCCCGCATTCTACGTAGATATATAGTATATATATATATATATATATATATATTAATGCACTAAGCATTTGTTTATTCAAAAGCGATTCTGCAATTTTTAAGATACAGGGATGAGAAAGCAGGATGGTTTCTTTCCCCCCCCCCCATCGAGGAATATTATAGGGAAGAACAAGCGATCGACCACTTCTTAGGATGGATTTCAGTGAGAAAAGTCCGGTCGCTTCTAAAAAAAAAAAAAAAACTTTCCAATAATCGACCAAATGCAGGCGCAGAGCAGCAGGCCTTCGATGGCGAGAGGAGGCTCGGGCTCCGGCTTAATCGAGGCCCGGCCAAGTCCAGAGCTCCCCTACCGAAGTCGTGCTCCCGCGGGGAAGGGCCTCAGCCGAGGAGTCCGCGGGTCGAAGACCGGGACATAAGGGAGGGCTCGCGGTATCCCCCCCCCACCCCGCCCCCCACCGGGTTAGAAACCGATAATTAGCAAAGGCTTCGTCGCACGGCGGAGGTTCGGCCGGTATCGCGCGGGCTTAGGCTCGGCGATTCGATGATCAATGCACGGGCGGGTCGAAGCCGTCGCTTCGTTATCGATTATTTACCTCGGTCGCGGTGAGCTCCGCACCTTGAGTCCACACCTCTCGGCTGACGAGACGCTCTCTCTCCCCGGGAGAGTGCACTCTTATCTTGAATGCGCGCAAAGGAGTTTCGTCGATAACGAGCTAAAAAATAAAGTCTGACGCTATTCTCGCGACGATAAACTTGACTTTCGCGCCGATTTCTTTCTCATCGTTGCTGGTAATGTCGCCGCCATTGTTTTTTCTTCCTCTTTTACACTTCTTGCGCCTTGGCCTTTCACGGTAAACGGCTCTCCTTGGTCCATTGGAAAATCCCCTTGCTCGGCTTCATCCTCGCGAGGTGCGATCTTAACGATATATTCGACGCCTAATAAATTCTTTAGCGCGTAGAGAGAAACGAACGAACCAATTGCTTCGTACTTTTTTCTACACTTTCGTTCCTCTCTGTCTGTGTCCGATGCCATCGCCAGTGTTTGATTAGAAATTTTCATTATAATGTTGAGTATACGTGACAATGGAAAAAATACTCTAGATACAGGCAAAGTTGCACTGTGAAAAAGCTTTTCGCTAAAAAAGGAAAAGAAGAAACAAAAAAGTAACCAACGTTCTCCATTTTGCTTATGAGAGGACAAAAAAGGGGGGGAAAAAAATAATATATTTATCATCGCGATAATTTATTTCATTAAAATTATTTCGTATAGATTTAGATTATATAAGACTCAACTTTTTTCTTCTTCTTAAATTAATAATGCTGTCTATGCCTTATGTTTATCTAAAACTGATGCGAGCTTCTCGAAGTGAGCAGCTCCGTTTATTTTATCTCAACCTTAAACTTCAATCAAAATTGAAATTATAATAATGCACTATCTCGCTTGTATCTATATTTAATTGTTTTTTCAATTAACGCGACAAGATATATCGTAAATCCATTATTCTTTGATTTAGCATATTATTACAAAATATTGCCGATTAAATATAGTTTTGCGATTGAACTTTGTGCATTTTCATTCGCATTTGTATGTTGACCGAAAATATGAAAAAATTCATTTAATCGTATGGATGCTTAGTTTTTATTCTGCGGACAAAATATTTTACACATCATGAATACTTTGAAAGAAGTTACTTTACATTAAGAAACTTAATTATCTTATTATCGATATATATATATATTATAAACACACTTTTTTTCATATTAAAGGACAACTTGAATTTTTTACCAATTTTTATACCCAATGCGAGCGATGTAAATTTGTTTTACTTGCATAAAAATAATAAATAATGTAAGCTAGTCCAAACCCTTTGCAAAGAGTAATATTATTATTTTTTTTAAATATTAAAAAGGAATCGAATTTTACTGTTCTAAAGTTGTGCCTTCTCAAACGTTACATCGCGATAATCTAAATATATCTCGAGTCGAAGTAGATAAGGGTAAGTGAGAAAAATGCGTTTTTATAATAATATAATAATTACTTGTAAAGTTGTTTAACCTTCTACCGAAGAATGTGTAGGCTATTTGTAAATATCACAATTTCTCATAACACCCGTTATAATTTGTAAATATTTTCAAAGCATTGAGCACGACTAGGAAGAGACCAATATTTCCATTATCGTATCTAGCGCTCGGCCGAATACAGAAGATTCGCGCGAGTACATTGCAGGCATCGTTAGAATTAAAATCGTACTCATTTCAAAATTCGTTGTAAGATATTGACGTTGGCCGAAGAATCGCAGAGCTTACGGGCGCAACAGGTGACACGACCGACGGCCGGCGATCCTCGTCCGATTCGGCGGTCGTAAATTGCGGGCGTCGAGCGATTATCGTCGCTGGTTCCGTGGAAAATCTTATCCATTAGAAATAAGCTCGAGGCACTCGGAAGAAGTAGGCGCTGTATCGATCGGCGATTATGGCTTATCGCGCTTGATTCTACAACGCTCTTGGTGCTGAGGTGCACGCAATGAAACCTTTGGTCCCAACCTTTGGAACCGCTCTCGATCCCCGCCTTCCCCAAGGCTAAAAGGAGCCGTTGCGTCCGCTCTGTAAGTCGCGTGAGATTGTTTAGATCGGAGCGAGGGATTTATCGTCGTTGGCCAATAACCAGCAGCCACGGCTTTACACGGTATTAACATTGACACTGGCATTGCGGGACCTCTTGGGGAGCCTTCGATACTCAACACCGCTAATTGCCAAACAATGCTGCTATCTCGTTATTGCGCGCGAGCTATTTGGACGCGCGTCGCGTCTTTGCGATGGTCGGCTACTAGCGATAGCCCGTTATAATTAATAACGGTTCTCTGATCTCCTGGCGAATACATAACGCAGGGCTCGCGCTATCGGTGCCCCGGAACGTCGCTAAGCTCGCCTCGTAAAAAGCACTCGTTACAACGAGTTCCCCGATCGTCGCCAACTATTGGAAAGACGCGCGTCTACTCGCCTTCTATCGACGAGCCCTCGGCGGAAGCCTTTTTTTTAATGAATTTTCAAGAACTTACGGCCAATGGTGTATCGACTTCCCCTGCGGCACTTGGCTGCGCGCTTAGTCTTCGATGGGCTAATAGTGGGAACAAATCTGAATGAGGAGGAACTTAATCGAAGAGCGGCTCGTTGTATTCTCATTACGACTGATCGCCGTGTTATCTGTAGGTAATTCCCCGATTAAAAATTATCGGGCCACCAGCGAATCTTGCACGGCTGCTTCGTAAATATTATTGTCAGCCTCCATCAACGCGTATTGCGCACTTCATAGACAAATCCATTTCTCTCTCTCTCTCTCTCTCTCCTCTCCTTTAGTTATCTAACAAATAACAACGCCGAGCAGGGATTTATCAACATTGAGAAAGGTCACAATTTGTTGTATTCGACTATGTGTGCGCGTAAGGCTTTTGAGCCGATTCGAGATAAGCCTTAGCTCTCTGGAAGAGCTCGCTTTATTATTCCAATAGTTAATTACGTTGTCGCTCGCTAATTTATCTTAATGCCTCGGAAAGCTTAAGTAATATTTTTTCAAGCGCGTAAAGCCGGCTTTTTTCTAAGGCTTGACAACTGCTTGTTGCGTCTGGTGCCGTTTGGCGACTTCGGCCCTTCCTTTTTTCTTCTTCTTCTTTTTTTTTTTTTTGTGGAAACCTTACGTACGTTTCGCTCGCTGTGATAAATTAAAAGAGCCGCGATACTCGTGGCTGGGATTTCTATGCATTATTTTCCGAACGATGTGAGAAAATAACACGGGCACGAACGATGTTCTTAAGATCCTTCTTTATTGGAATAATTCTGTAGCTTTTGCGCTTATAATTGAAAATACTCGAAAGCCCTAGAATTTATCATTAACATTCATTCAATTTAAGCGTATGTGCAATTATCTTACAATGATTAAATATTTATCTTACGTACGAATTAAACTAAAAAGAAGGGAAAAAAAAATACAAAATTTATTACTCAGTTATTTCGCATTTAGTGAAATTATTCGAGCGAAAATTCAAAATTCTATACACATTTAATTGGATTCGAATGTGCATATATTTGCTAACTCAAACGAATAATATTTTAGTCATAAAAATGCTATTAAAATGTTGTATTTGCGAGAGTTATGCTAATAATTATTCTTAAATAAAAAATACTAAATAACGAATTACTTGAGATGCACTTATACATATATTGGAAAAATAAAATTCAATAACTCTTCAAGTATTTGCCTACTTTTAAAAACTTTATATTTGTAACGAGCAGCGTTTTTCACAATAAAATACATATTATAATGGGAGCAATATTTATAGGCGAACATTATATTGATACTCTTAAATCTCAATTAGCTTATTGATTTATAACAATAGTTAAAGGACTTAATTATTATAAAATTATTCACTACATTTTTTCACCCATTCTGAATAATGGTAAGCTTCGGCTAAAATCATTATTGATATTTAGTCGTGTAATAAAGTTTTTGATTAAGCAATTGAATTTTTTGTTTAAAAATATATTCTCATAAATATTTTTCTACGTAGAATAACATAAAAGTTCATTGAAAATTACGTCAAATGCAACAATAAGATAATTATTATGAGTATTGAAAAATGTGTCACAATAGGAAAATTGGGTATTTTGATCATTTTAAGTACGAATCAACTTAAGTGTGCGACAGTTTTATAATTTTTACAATCAAAATTTACTCAATGCTCTTTTTGCATTATCAAAGTGGACCGTTTTTCGTTTAAATATTTCATAAAGAGCGATGCCTATCTTTGGAAAAAGTGAACGGATATTATTATGAAAAATATTTATAAAGCTACTTAACATTTGTGCTCATTTGAATCTCGAAAGATCATTCGAAGCTTGGAAAAACTTAAATAATCATATCTTAAATTTATTCCTTAACTGCTGTAGATATAATGATTATTTGATGGTTTATATTTCCTGCCACTTTTTTTTTTATACAAAGCTAATTAGGCATAAAAGTCTAGTCGGTGCGTGGGAATACGAGTTTAGAATTGCATCACTACTTTTTAAAAATATATTACCCTTTCTTGGACGGGAACAAGGAGTTGAAAATTTTGTATAAATTTTTTCAACTCCTTATCAAGATAATTTGAATTACAACTGCGTAAACTGCGTAAAACTTGTTTCGCGCAAACTTGATACATTTTAATTACTTACGATGTGATAAAAAACAAGACTGTATTTTATTATCAAATACTTTTCGCCGTGCATCTCTTTTCTCTCCAAATCGACTCTCCGAGTTGAGAACAGAATAATCGCGCTGCCCAAATTCCGAACAATGCTCTTGTAACAAAGCGATTTTATTTCTTCGGGATAAAGGCCATTTATTCTCGTAAGTCGAGCATTCAAAAATTATAGATGTCATTGGATTTTATTAGATACAAAGTAAGTGGCAAATCGTTGCAGTTGAATAAGGATTACATTTAACCGGAATTACGTATTAAAATTTAAAGCGGGCATTATCCTTATCGAGAGAAATCTCAAATAAATAGTACGGATACTAAAAGTGGAAAAGTACAAGTGTCGTGGAAAGCGGACTTTTTAAACGAAACCGTGCAACCCGTGTATCATTGATCGGGAGATAAGGCAATTCAGCTTGAGTACGCCATCGAGATTCTAAAAAATGTTCTTCATCGGAGGGTCGATAGAGGAGGGGGAAGGCGAGAGTCTCATTTTAAAAGCCACAAATTTCACCCCTGGCAATATCGCCGGCCCCTGGGAGCTCAGCTCGCTACGCGATCCAGGCAGGCCGGGCAGGGGATGCCGCGACGGATCCACCGGTGCGAGAGGGCGCGAAAGCAGACGCGCCGGAGGGCTCGATCGGTCCTTGGCCGGGCCTAGGCCTCCGCCCCGTGGCCGCCACCACCCCCTGGTCGGCGCACCGACCGAATTCGAGCGGCGATGATTTTTCCCAGAGGCCGAAGCCCGCGTCCCTCCTCCTTCTCGGCCGAGTTCCCTTCTCTTGCCGAGGCAAGGCCGCCGACTCCATCATCGGGCGCTGCTGCTTCACCATTGAGCAGGGCGAAGACGTCCACCAGCCCCCCGTCGAATCGGCACCTCTTGCTCGAGATGCCTCGAGAGCCGCGAGCGCCCGCATCGAGCCGTCCTTAGGAGGCGGAGGGCGGATTTCGCGGTTTGACCCGGGGGCCGAACCGGAGCTCCGGACGGCTTTGTTGTTCCAGGTGGCCGCAGGACTCGGGGGTGGGTCAAGGATGATTCACGGGGTCCCTTCCATTCGTCGGCCGTATTCAACGGCGCGCGAGTCTCGGCGCTTAACGGCGTCGGCGTCGGCGTCGGCGGGGGGGGGGCGGGCGGGCTCGCAGCTATGCCCAGATATTAAGTACTGGCGAGAGAGAAGGGAAAAAGAGGGTCACAGCGCGTAGGTATGGCATCGCTTACCGCAATAAGTCCAAGCTAGCGAGCGAGCGAGCTATTAACATATTTATCAGAGGCGGCGCGCATTGCCTTGTGCACAAGTGCCCCTCGCGAAAAGAATCATCGAACGGAGGCTGGCCTGGACCCCGCTTGACTCGACGTCCCTCCCGCGCCCGCTCTTCCCGGGCCTCGGAGCCTACAGCGATCGATACTCTTCCTCGCTATGGTGTGCCGCGCTTCCACCCTCGACCGCGATCTTTCCTCCCGGGCTGCCGATCGTCGACCTCCCGATCGAGGACTAAGAGGGGCTCTCGTCGGCAGCTGCCCAGGTCGACGAGCGAGCCTTTACTTATCGATTTCACGAACGGCGAGCGCGCCTCCGTTGCACAATAGTCGCGCATGCATCTCGCGGAACGGTGAAAATAATCTCATTAACAAATGAGGCTTGTAAGGATCGTGCGTTTTTCTCACGGACTTAGCGAATTAATTGCCAAGGCGTAAAAGCTTGGATCTATCGGAGATTTTTAATACGGTTTTTAACGTTTGCGTAGTATTTTTTTCTTCGACCGATTTTGTTTTTCCTTACTTTTTTTCTTTTTTTTTTTCTTTTTCTTTCTTTCTTTCTTTTCGATCAGAATTTATTAGTTTAATGCACGCACGCTTACCAATACTTGGGACTCTACGAACACGCAACATTTATGAATACGTAACGATAAAATAAGCGATAGTTAAGAGCAAAGCATTTGAGCAGGGTATAAAAACATTTGCCTTGAATTAATCATTAAGCAGATCAAATAATGTTATTAGGTTTATTGACATTAAAATAAAAGTCTCTTGCTCGCTAACTCGTTACATAAAATTGCACGCACATTGTCAATAAATCTTTTCGCGCTTAAAGCCAACGTTAGAAAGATAATATTCTACTTTCCTAATGTGAGCCATTCTCGGCGTCGTTTCGTTAAATTTAAATGTCTTGGAAAAACTGTTTTTTTTTTTTTTTTGTTTTTTTTTTCCTTTCGTACATATCTACTAATAGGCTTCTATATACGCCGTAGCTCTAACGGCGGTATTTACATTACATTGAATCTCAAGCCGCGTTGCGTAAATGTTAAAATAAAACCTCCGGTCGGAGATTGCGCTTAGCGCCGAGCAGGTACGGCGTTAAGGGCGCGAGCGATAAAAATTCACGCCGAAGGGAAGCGCTTCGCTCGATGTCCTATTGGAGGGGGCTCGCTTGGTAATTAGGCGCGTACGCAAAAAACCTGATCCTCGAACGGTGCAAAAAGCAGCGGAACGCGAAGACTTTACTCGGCAACGATCGAAACCGGGCGTGGAGCAATCGGTCGTAGGCGCGAGCGATACTCCGATGAAGCGGATCGATGAGCAACGGAGCGATCGGTCTCGGGGAGCGCGAAGCTACGAGAAGAGAAAGCGGGACGGAGGGTCGGATCGAGGACCGTAAGCGGCAATTATGCCTACCGGTTATTTCGATCCCCGGTGCGAAGGAACGACTCGCCGCTGGGTAGGCCGAGGAAGAGGAGGCGAGCCCGCCGAGGATCCGCCAAGAGTGTCGTGGTTCGCGCGCAGAGCCCCGCCACCTCTCCGTTCCCCCGTCGCCCCCCACCCCCGACAGCCGCCCAACGGGCAGAGCGGCGCGCAGGCGCAGGGCCGAGGCACTTTCTCGGTCCGCTCTCCGAACGCATCCCGCCGCCCACGATTTCTTCAGCCGGAAGGCGCTCGCCGAGAGGCAAGTGTCATAATCGCGCGTTTCTCCTCGGGACTCTGCCCACCGGTACGAGTTTTCACGTCCTTGGCCTATATCCGAGCCCACCACCGGCACACCGGACCACGACTGCGCGCTTCGACGTCCACTCGCCCGCTGGCTTTTCCAACTCGGTACAATGAATGCGCGCCTTCCGCGGCTGCGCTACGCGATGATTCCAGATAAGGCGAGGACGAGGCGCGTCGCGTTTGAACTCTTTTCTCCCGTCCTTCCTGCTGCCTGGCTTTCCCCCTGTGCTGTCGCCGCCGCCGTCGCTTTGACAGCACTTTGTTTGCGCTCCTCGCGTGGGCGCGCGCTCGCTTACTTAATCTTTTCTATAGAAGGCGCGCCCTCGTCTGGTCCGCGCCGTTGGAATCTTCTTCGGCCGTGGGGGAAAAAAGGAGCCACGGGCCGCCCCTCTCCCCCAAGTCCCTTGGCCGCTCGTCCTCCCGTTAGAGGAGGACGACTCCGGCCGAGGAGATTCGCGGGCTCGGCGGCGCTCGTCGAAGGCTTGGAAGGAGGCGGCCTGCGTTTCGGCTCCCGGTGAGCTCCGATGCACTCGATTCGTAATCCAGTGGCCGAGACCGGACACGCTCAGCCCGACTTGTGTCTCCGGGGTTGAATTTGGAGCCGTGTCCTGAGCCCCCCCCCCGCCCCGCCCCGAACCCCTACAATCGCATACGAAAGTGATTTGCATTCGACTGGAGGCTCAGTCGAATGCGTCGTCGTTCGAAGAGCCTCGAATTATCGCGCGATCCTTCGAGTGACGTTGAGGCAAAAAAAAAAAAAAAAAAAGAAAATAATTAAAGAGATGAATAAAATTTGTTTGTTTGCGCGTGCGCGTTAGTATGTATTATTTTTACACAAGCACAGGAGCACTTCGATTCCATCGGTGCTCTTTTACATTTTAGTAAGGATGAGCTTCGATTTTTATAAAATAGCGATTCTCACGAGGGCAGCGATTTTGAGCGAGTCGATAGAATTTGCCTTGCGTTATTTTTCAGTAGCGGCATTACGCGACAGACTGGAGCTGAGCTCGACTGGAATATTTAGGATTGTAGATATTGTGAGATTTCATTGAACTCGGCGACGAATGATAATTATTTATTCGGCCTTTTTTTCATTTTTTTTTTTTTTTTTTTTTTTTTTTTCATTTATTTAGCGAAGATAATGTACTCCTTCGTTTATAATTGCCATTGCCACTATCGATTATCCACTGCAATTGCAAGGGAGCATCCAATCGGTCTAATATCGACATTAGATGGCATTTTGCATTCGAGGGGTGTTTCCTTCGAGGCTTCCGATATATACGTAAATACATATATACGTATGTATATGTATACGTATATATATAAATATAGATGCGGATGTGGCCATTGGAAAGTCATTCTCCTCTCCTACTACTTAGCAATTAGTAGCGCGGAGGCAGCGGCTCTCCCCCCCCCCCCCGACCCCGCCGAGCCCATAGAGAGGCAAAGGCATCAACAGCGGCCGCATCGTCGGATTATTTCCGGGCAAGGATCGCGCCACTACTGCCCGGCGAGCATCGGCAATAATAATAAGGGCTGGGCGGCGCGCCGCTCACTTAGTCTTGGATAGGATCCGAGTTGGCTATTATCGGCGGAGCCGAGGCAGGATTACCCAATCGAAAGTGAACAGCGGGGCCGCGGCAGCGCTAGGCTAAGCAAGTGGGTCGAGAAGCCGGGCCCGTTCATCTCGCGTGTACTTCCTTTCCGACTTTTGTTTTCACTTCGATTGCGGCCTCTTTGTTTCCTTCGCTTTCTCCCTCGCTCTCTATTTTCTTGGCTTCCTCCGAGGCCGCCGCCGCCGGCCCCCACCCCACCCCACCCCAACCACCCACCGCCGCCTCGGCCCCCGCTCGCGGGGCCACCGCAGATCCACGACCGCGCGTTTCCTATTCCTCTTGTTAGCCCCCCCCCCCACACACGCACGCACACGCACGCACACTGACGCCCCTCGCCCCACCGTGGCGCCCGTTCGTCTGCTTTTCCTTTCCGGAATTCACCGCGGCAATTCGTTCTCATTCCTCCGTCCATTATTCATTCGCTTTGCCCTTATCGCGCTCGATCGCAACGGCTCGCCTCGAAATCCCTTATTCTCCCTTAATTTGCAGGGCGCTTTTATTCCAAAGCCATCTATTGCAGGTAGATCTTGTCGATCTTGCCGAGCGTCCGAATGTCCAGCAAAAATTTAGCTCCTTACGCCCCTTTCAACCCAAGGCAACGGGCGAATCGCTTCGAATGGTGAAATAATTTTGATTTATCGAGTCGAGGGCTCGCTTCCAAGCTAAGCGCAATGCCAAATACGTTTTTTCCGCAAAGCCACGAGCACGCGTATTTGTTTTTTTTTTTTTTTTTTCATTTATTTCTTTGTTTTCTACAAACGATCAAGCATCCCGTAAAAAAAAAGCCGAATCGACCAATTAATACCTTGAGAGTCTACGTATAATTAGCCGAGTAGAATGTGCAGCGAGAAGAAAGCTCTTAGATAAATAAGGATAGTTTCAATACCGCGGACAATCGTTATTTTGCTATTAATGGTTATTGTTTTTTAATTTTCGTTTCGAATTCATAACGACTGTCTAAGGACCGTTGAACATTTTATCGATTCCTTATCGACTATGGGTTAATTTTTTTTTTACTCACATTACGAGTACTTTGGTGCGTATTTCCTACAGCGAAGCACCCGAGGAATTTGGTAATTCCTCGGCAGTCCGTACAAACCAGTGGCATTATTAATCATCCAAGTCTGTAAATACATATTTTTATTTTTGAATTATTCCCAAATTGCAGA
Organism: Kradibia gibbosae; assembly: GCA_018907135.1. Classification (NCBI taxonomy): domain Eukaryota; kingdom Metazoa; phylum Arthropoda; class Insecta; order Hymenoptera; family Agaonidae; genus Kradibia; species Kradibia gibbosae. Next base: position 14,567,974 of record JACCHX010000003.1, read on the forward strand.
CTACTTGTCAATAATTAATATCTAGATTTAAAATGAGAGAGAAACAAAAAAAAGACGAAACGCGCTTCTTCTTCTTTTTTTTTTTTTTTTTCTTTTACTAAATAAGTTTAAAATAATAACTTACGCAAGAGCAACAATTGATTCGGCAATGGAATTTTTTAAAGAGCCGCGCGAAGGGAGACACGAATTTACCTCGGTGTGCAGTCGCACGACGGCTGCCATTATGAGATGTCCGAAGCCGTAGCAAATTGGATTTTTTTACAAGGGTCGACATAAACGAATCCTGCTCTAAAACGAGTCTTGCCTCCTTCCCTTCGGCCTATCGCAATAGCCTCGCGTCGGGCTCGCACATTCAGGCCCGTTTCTGGAAAAATAGCTCCTCGTCGGGTCCCGCTGCCGGTCGGCCTTACGTCAGAGGGGATGACTGGCCTACGGTTCGGAAAATTTCACACACGGGCCGGATTCTTCAACGACCGGCGTCTCGTCGAGGCCCACGGGAGGAAACTCTTGCCCCTCGGCTGGGCCCTGCCCCAGGGACCGATCGTCCCCATTGTCGCTCAATTGCATAAAGATCGCCGGTGGCGCCGAGGTAAAGGGAAACTTGTGTCCGAGGGCCGCGCGAAGCCTCTCCGGCGTTCCACTCGACCGATTTCCAATAGCTCATTGAGAAAACACCGCCTATCTCGAGTTTTCGATTCGCATCGAAAAGGCCTGTTGATTAATGCCGGAATACTTGGCAAAGCAGGCGGCCCCAAAATCATCGATTCCAAAGCGTTAGAGTGATTTTTTAGTATCGGCGGTGGCCTTGTTACAGTTGCGAATCTTATTAAAACGAAAAATATATTCTGTACCTGTCTTAATAATTGTCCCTTGCTCGCTAAGTAAAATCCTTAAATTTTGCCGATGCGAACGGGGTGAGCTTTCATTGTCGCTGAATTGGAGCCGTAAACTGTATCGAGATTATGCAAGAAAATCGATACTGTGTAAAATCAATCGAGTGAACAATGAAGTAAGAATATTGTTCGTAAAAATTTTGAAATTAAGAAAGAGAACAAGACGAGGAAGTAGGAGAGAGCGCGAATATAAAAAGAGCGTAGAGGCTAAAAATGAAAGTCCTGGTTTCTACGATTCTTTATTCGCCTTGCCTATGTTTTTTACTTTTCTTTTTTTTTTTTTTTTTTTTTTTTTTTAGAGAAAAAATTAGTGAAATAAACTCGAAATTAATCTCTACTTAAACATCTAATACAAAGAAGTGTTTTATTACAGGAATAAAGTCTTCGGAATGTAGCTTTACTAGAATAATAATTAATTATCGTTGCTTTGAAAAATACAGATTTCGCTGACGCATACGAATTTTTAACGATAGAATATAAATGAAAATCTTACAAGACGAATTATTAATAATATAATTGTCGCGTCTCGTATTCCAGAGGGTGAGCGATAACATTTGAACAACTAGCATTTTTTCAAAATACCGCCCTTAAAATTGTGCTAATATATTATATTAAAAAAGTACTTCTCATTTACAATTTTTTAACCTTCGTATTGTATGGTAAAATATTAAAATGATTATTTTTGCTTTCTACGAGAAAAAAAAAACATAGATACATTGAAGAATCATGCAGGAATCGGTATAAATGATTATGAAGGTATTTTTGGTTGGTTGCGGTTGCATTAAATTGTATTGAAATATAATCGACTCTTAAGAATCGGTAATAATCAAACAGCTAAGATTATAGCGTTGACAAAGCTAAATATTAAATTACGCACGGTCGATTTAACAAAGTTTAATCGACGGTCTAATAAGCTAGACACCAGGGGGGAAACGAAATTGTCCCTTACCCGGAACTAGCGGAAATCACTACGACCGGCGTCACCGAAAAATTCGCGACCGGCGTCGATTAATTATCGATCACTCGGGGCACGAAGCGAACCCTTGTGCGTGCGCCAAAGTACAAGGGCTCGGTAAATACGTGAAGGCGTGGGAGGGAGGCGGGGGGTGGCACAAAGAGAACGAGAGGTAAGGAGGAGGAACCTGGAGCAGCAACAGTTTTATCGCTGGGTGCGAGCGACAAGATTTTTTTGTTTTTTTTTTTCAAATGCAACGTATCGCACCGATACCAGGCGCAATGTGCCCTCTTTGCAAAAAGCGATCAAATTTTTCACTTGTTTTTCCCTGCCCGGTAAAGTAGCCGAGAAAATACGCAATTTCACAGCTCAATGCAAAATATTCAATCGCAGCTCGACGGAAGATCCCAGACCTGTATCGTTATTAACAATAATAAAGAGCGGTTTTTTTTTTTTTGCTGCCGTTGTCGACGAAAAAGCAATTGATTTTATTTAATTTTTACGCGCGCGCGCGCGCACGGAGTCATTCCGACATCATTGCTAACCCTACGCGCAATTAAATGCCTTACTTAACGCAATGCGCATTCGTCTAAGAGCGTAGCTCGCGCTCTTAATTACAAAGGATCGATCCATCACTTCCACATCGTTAGCCCGACAGAGACCGGCGCGTTCATCATCTTCTCGGTAAACTTGACTTTACTGACCGTTAATCGTTATTCATCTTTAATTAGCGATTTCGCAAGAGCTCCTCGTGCCGAGCCGCCGCGGCGCAAGCAGTGCAGGCATTCTCAATAATTAAGTTGGCGGCTCGCGGTGCATTAGGTGTGTAGCGAGCGAGCGAGCGAGCGAGCGCGGCTATTGCAAAGGACGAGCGTCGTTCGATGGCCTTGGGCACAATTGTTAAAGGAAAAATTCGTCCGCGAGTGCAATAATCACGGGCGGGCTCGTTGACGAAGAGAAAAAAGCCACGAGTCAATGCGTGCACGGCAGTATTAAAATTCTGGCGCAGGGGCGGGGGGGGGCCCCCGGTATTGTATTTCCCTCCCTCCCTCTCTCTCTCTCTGCCGCGGCCTGCGAGACCAAGGAGGCAGACCGGGGAAGGGAGGTAGAGAAAAAAGTATCCCACGGCAAATGGCGCCTTCCATTGTGCCGCCCCCCCCCGCTATCCGATCTTTGCGGGGCGGGGGCGGGGGGAGCTCACCAAAAGCCTCGTCGACGCAACGCCGAGGAGTCATCGCACGGCCGGCGGTTGGGCTGGAGTCCGGCATCGTCTTGGCCGCGGGCCCAACGACAATGGGGTTGCGGGCTTGTCGGAGAGAGAGAGAGAGAGAGAGAGAGAGAGAGAGGGAAGAAAAAGTTCCTGGACGCGTGTCCAGGCCTGCGTGTCGAGACGCTGCAGGGAAGATTGAGTCGGTCTCGGGCTCGGCCGGTTCCGGAAATAGGACGAGAATAAAAGCCGGCCGGCCGGGAGCGAGCGATGAAAAAGATAACCCAGTTTCATTGTCTGCCCTTACGTAATGGGCTCCGCGTCGCGGAAGCGAGGGAAAGTGTAACGCGGAGTCTGGAAAAATAGGTCCAATGTGCATACTTCAGCTCGCAATCATTTTACGCAAACCATTTTTTTTCCCCTCTTCTTCCTCTCTCTCTCTCTCTCTCTCTCTCTCTCTCTCTCTCATTCACTCACTCGATCTCTATCACTCCGCACGGTTACTTCTTTACTCCCCGTTTTCTAATCCCGAGTCTCGATTTCACTAGCCGGCAGCTACAAGCTTTCTGCCGAAACACAACTAACGAAATCGAGGCCTTACCCCTTTTATTGTTCCCGTTTTTTTTTTTTTTGCCTTCTTACTTATCGAGAGTCCCAACTGTTGGGCCATTTTTATTATATCTATATAACTCTCCAATTGTCGGTACGACTAATTGGTCCTTACGAAAGAGATTCATAAGGTCCTATAGCCTCGCCTTGCATTGATAATCAGCGATAAATGCACGATTACGGAAGGAGCAATTGAAAAAATAGCCTTTCTTCGACCTCTCCCAAGTCGGCGGGACGAGGATTTATTTTCCCAAAGTCCAAATATGCACGCGCGCGCGCACAGAAGCAAAGGAACAAGCGCATAAATAAGCGTCATTTGTCGGGCCAAATAATAAATAGGTTTGCGCGCGTAGGTTCGAGCGAGCTTCTGGGCCCTTCAATTTAATTTCAACGGCCGATCCTCGGTCTTCCCAAGATTGAAATAAGGGAAGGAAGAAGAAGCCGCGAGCGAACGAGGGTTTCCCGTGATCTTCCGTAGCGGCAAAAAAAAAGAGAGAAAAAACAAAAATTACGAGAGACAGAAACGATAAAAGAAACATCAGACAGGATGGGGCAAGGCGCTTCCCGAAGGAAAAGCACTACCGGTCCATAAAGCAATAACAAATGCAACAATTTATTTATAGCTCGTTATTACCGTGGGCGCTTACGCGTTTTAAGTCGGCGATCTCGCGAGTGCGCGAGCCGTTGGGATAGCAAGCCTAAGATATAGATAGAGATAAATAGAGAGAGAGAGAGAGAGTTAGAGATAAAGAGGTTGTACAAGGGCCGAGGGGCGGGCGGGCGGCCGGTCGAGGAGCAATAAAAATCCGAGAGCCGCGCGTCGTCGGAGGAAGCGCGCGTCCGAAGGAACGAGCGCGAAAGCGAAAGAGAAAGAGAAAACGAGGGAGTACCGTTGGGATTAAGGTTATTACGAACGCTAATGGACTTTATAATAAAGAGCGGCGGCGGCGGTCGCGCGCGGCGGCCGCTATTCGCGGGAGCGTGAATGAGAGTGAATGAGAATGAGGGAAGTGACTGGCCTCATAATGAAAGTGAAATCGGGGCCATCGGTATTCTGCAATGGCCGCCGCCGCCGACGGTGCCGACGCCGCCGTTATATACCGGCAATCTCGCGAAAAGGATCGAGAGAATCGCACGCCTCGCGGGGGGCTCGAGACTCCTCGGCCTCCCCGTGACTTTCGGCTTCTCCCCCCGGCGATCTTTATTTATTGCCGATCTCTGCTGGCGCTGCCGAGCCCTGGTCTCGCATTTTTAACGCGCTTCTCTCCTCCTCCTCCTCTACTCTGCTCTGCTCTACTCTGCTCTGCTCTCCTCCCCACCCCCCAACCCCTCCCCTGCCCCCGCCGACCCGCCCGCCCACGCACAATACAAGCCTGCAACGACGAGCCTAATCGCTCGGATTGCCTGCGCTCGCTGCCTTTTCGCCAAGGCCCGATTATAGGGCCGGAACTCTCACCCTGCACGAGCGACCGGATTAATAAATGCGCGCGCGCGATTGAAAATTGCCATATAACCCGAGCGGCAATTTTTTTTTTTTTTGACGCCAACGCCCATTCAAACGGAGCCTCGGCCCGAGGAGCTCAGCGCCAATTGTCGAGCGCTATCCCGCCGAAAATTGTCGATCGGGGCAGAGCCGCCTAAATTTTTCCAACGGATCGTTGAGAATGGAATGGGCGCGGATGACCCTACCGTCATTCGTTGACCAGCGCCTCTCTCGCTAAACGGTGTTCGTTTGCTCGACGACGATGCGCCGTTCCATCGTTTGTTTCGGCGCGATTCCGCAGTCACCCCCCCCCCGACCCCGCCCTCGATTAAATGCCCAGCGAGATACAAGGGCTTAGCTTTTTTTCCCCCACTCCCCCTCCCCTGCCCTTTAAAGGCTCGCCCTCTACCCCTGAAGCGATACTCACAAGTGGCGCGCGGTGCATAATAATTATCAAGCGTCTTTTGTCGTACGGCAAAAGCATTGCGTTTCGGAGCTCGTTGCATTTGACGGGCAAGATTTCCTTTCTTAAAACCTCATTAGCGTTGCTTTTATTATTCGTTGTAATGATGCAGGATGTAGATAAAATTAAAGCGCTAATGCCTGCATTCGGAATTAAATGGAAAGGAGAAAGAGGAGCGGGGAATAAATGTAACGCAGTAGGATCGATAGAAATTGGGTAACGAAGACGCTGGGTGTGTTTGTGTGTGTAAGTGCGCGCGCGCGCGCGCGTGTGCGCGTAAGAGAGGGAGAGGGAGAGGGAGTGAGAGAGAAGGAGAAAGAGAACGACAGTGTCAGCGAATGAAGAAAGTGAGAGAAAGGAACATTCTTTGTTCGTCGTACTACGAAAACTTTCATTTTTTTCTTCGCTCTCTTGCTGTACAGCCTTCCGAAGAATTTACGAATATAAAGCCATCTCTCGCCGACTATGTTTCCTCGTGTTTTTATTAAAAAACGAAGGACCTTTCCGTGGTAATAACTTAAAGCCTAAGAGTACGGCCGGCAAATTGTATACCACCGGCCACCGTAATGGTCCTGATGAAAAAGCTAAGGACATTAGCATATCTCGAATTGTTGTGTTTCGGGGTTTTACCGATACCCCAGTGATAAAATTGTCCGTGTATTTAAATGCCGCTAAAATAGCCCCCCGGGTATTAAGAATTGGCCAAAAAATGCTTTATGTACCTGTTACTTGCCCGAGGGATTGTTATTTACAATCGATCGAGGCTTCGATGATAAATCGTTAACTTTGAACGACGAGACTATTTTTACCCGCGCATAATAATATTTATTTTGAAAATTCTTACGTATCCCTATTAACCTTATCGAAACTGTTCTCTACCTCTTTTTTTTTTTTCTTTTCTTTTCTTTTCCTTATACGCTTGTTCGTATAATTTTATCGTGCGCATAGCATTTGTTAATGCGTATCGATAAATATTCATTTGCATTACAATTTTATAGTTCCTAACGAAGAAAGGTTGTAATTGAATAATGGTAATTTCTAGTAATGATAATAAAAGAGCATTGAGTATAAACGTTTGAGGCTTTCTTTTTTATTATCGTTATTTATGCGAATGTTATTTATATAAAATTTATAATTAATTTTGAGCAACATTGTAAATAATTTTCATTATATTTCTAACGATTTACTTTGATTTCAATATATTTAATTCACGATTATCGAGCGATAATTTTTTTTTCCTTTAGTATTATAGCATTTTGAATTTTTCATTCAATTTCTCTTGGGTACTGTCAATTTTATATCGGCAATAGCTTAATATATATATATATATATATATATATATCGATAGGAGTTTTTCTAGAATTTTTTTATTTCTCTCTGACGAAGGTGGAATTTTAAACTCCAAGTTCGAGCCAAGATTATTGTACGTTGCTTTTATATCGCCTCGTTTGTATTTAACAATTCGTCTTTTATATTTTTATTTTTTTGCTTTCATCCAAAACTATAGCTTCGTAATAATGCGATGCTTTTTAAATCCTTAAGATTCTTAGGCAACTTATAAAAACTCGAACCAATCGTAGTGAAACAACTCCATTTTTCTAAAATTATGCTTATCGCAAAAATGTTTTTATTCATTTTTCAGCTATGAGGTGAGACTTGATGTTTTTTTTTTCACATCAGACATTTGCTCGCTAATTGCCCTCTCGAAGATTCCCCAATTTGCATTCAATAGTTTTTTAGCCTGACATAATATTCATCGTAATCGATGTTACAATGGATAAGAAAAACGAGATCCATACACGGCTATATTTAAATTGAATTAATTAACAATGATTTTAGAGAATCGTATCAATATTGAAAGGCAATAACGGAGATATTGTTAAAGCGAACAAGGCGCATCGTCCTTCGTTAACGTTGAAGGAGCAAATTAATTGAGAATTGCAGCCTTACGCATGACAAAATGCTTAGACTTTGTGTGAAATAAAAGAAGGTACGAGCGGTTAGGAGACTGGGAAAAAAAATTTAATTAGCCTTACTTTCGTCTTGCCCCACAAATGTTTACCGTATTTTTGTCTCGTGAAAACTAATGAAAAATAATGAAAAATACTTGTCCAGCCGATTCTACCGGAAAACTATTCAATTTCTTTGTATACGAAGTAAACTGGACCTCCTACTACTAGGACTCATTATTTTTAAAGGACTTTTCCGATTTGCATCTATATTGAAACGCTCGTTTATAAAAATTATAATTTTTTGCATAATTTTTTTACGAAAAAAATTTTCTGTTGACATTACACTGATATATTATCGATGATAAAACAAAGGCATTGATTGAACTAATATTGATTGTTTTTTCTCCTTCTAAAGTAATAGTTTTTTTTTGTTTTTGTAATACTTAGTTCTTCGTTGGACTACGCGAGTAGTTACGATTCTCTGTATTGTCTAATTCAGACGCACATTTGGCCCTATTGATGAATGTTTTACGCTCAATTTAAGTTTACGTATTATACAACTAATAATATATTCAACATTGTGATTAAACTTCGACTAGGTGTGTTAAATTTTAATAAGAGATATTAACCGATGGTAATTTTGATTTAGAAATTTAGCACCCAAAGAAAGATTTAAAAAATATACCATTCGAAGAAACGCACCAAGAATAATGATATTTTATAACATTTTTCGAGTAAATTAATTTTTACACGATCTCCGAAGTCTGAGTAATTTATAATAAAATCGAATCGAAATCTGCACATCGTAACAAATAATATCGTTAAGCTAATATTTAAATCATTATAACGGCATGTAATTGAATTTTACTCGTTGGCAATTTTCTCATTTACATCATATCTCCGATTGATAATTATCGTACGAATTTATAGATTTACAAGAAAATACATTGTATAAAAGTATAAGCTTTTACGTACAGTGAAAACAATATTACGTCACACGATAATATTATGTAATTATCTTTACAGATCGACATTAAAAGTTCTTAACTATTATAATTTATTCGTACTCTTTTATAATTTACGCTCATTCCCCTCCTCTTTAATGAATAATCTTTTAATTGGAATTTAACTTAATGCCTTTTATAAATTTCCTACCTCGACCGATTGCGGCCGCCATTGATTTTCGTCAATTACGCTTCTCGTCAAAGATCTCATGACGTTTGGAACGAGGAGTCTTCGATTAAAGGGCTCAATCGGTAAACAATGCGAGCTATTGTAAAGGAGCACCGACATTAAAATTTATACGCAATAACATTGTTTGCCGTCGAGTATTTAATTCAAGCGATCGAACGCCGTTTCCCCAAGGGCTGGATAAATTCAATGAGCGAACGCAGAGGAAAAACAAATGACGTAGTGATTAAAAGGAGAGAAAGATCATTGTCGATCGCTTTTCAATTTGCCCAAACGTCACTCGCCGCTCCGCCGCTCGCAAGGTTCGCCTTAGGTTGGCTTCTTCAATACCCAACAGATCTTATACTGATTCAAATGTAATTACCATTTTAATAGCAATGTTTTGATCTGTCCGCATCACACCTCGGCTTAAAGTGCGATGGCTCGGAACGGCTTTAACGCTCGTACTTCTGGCCTTTGTTGGCGGTGAGTCATTGGAATTCGGTGAAAAAATGTTACGCTTTATCAAAGATGCATACTTGAGTGTGCATTGCCCATTTCTCGAATCGCGATTGTGTTTGTGCCCGAGTTACCGAACACCGATCGGCTATCGTCTGAAATTTTGACCGATGGCTATTCGTTATCGGTCCGCATCCGACGAGTATCGTTCATATACACACACACACACACATATATATATTATATATGTGTGTATTCCAACAATGTTAAATTATTTATGTACTCATTGGTTCGCACTTGTCTATTATGAATTTAAATTCCAATGCTAGAACTTATCGCTTTAACGCCGGCCGTCCATTATTCAAATTCTCCCGCTAAATTATTTCCGATAATACAAGCGCTAATTTAACAAAATGTATCGATGCGCATTCCATCTCGGTATAAATAACATTAATATCCCTCGCTAAAAGTCTGAAAATTTGTAATTATATAAATATACGGCGTGTTTGAGCCGTATTTTTTAAGTTATATATGCCCATAATCGGTGGCAAACACTCGGGCATAATGGCTTGTAACCTACTTTCACTGCTTACCATGCAATTATTTTCTGATTTTAAGCAAAGATGTGCTCTGGCTAATTATCTTCATTCTTAACTATAAAATACGTACAATAAAATCTTTCATTAAAGCCGTTATTTAAATGTAATTATTAATCGCAAGTGGCGTCAAAATTTTGTTCTATTCCACATTGGCGAATAACTTGTAGTCGATAAAATATGATAATTATGAAAATACTTGTGTTCTATGCTTGCCAATAAAAAGTTTACCTACAAAAATTATAATTATATAATAACGTTTAAAGAAATAAGATTAATTTGAAAATAGCTGGATAACTGTAAATAAATTAACGCCGCTTGAGAATAATTATTTAAAATATTTAAGATTTTCTTTCTCATTACAATTTGTATTTAATTCATAAATTCACATGCATAAATCACAAATTATATAATGTTTTTTTTTTCTCTTTAAATGAATATTCAATAATGAAAAATATCTACGTAAGCTTATAAAATAATTATTTGAAAATAAAGAGTTTTCGTTTTTAATTTTTCAATTTCACTGTTATTTATTAACATCAAAATTAAGGTATTTGATAAACTACACAATTTCTTGTATCTGTAATGGTAATATTTATTGCAACCGCGGATAAAAAATTTTTGCTTTTTACAATTATTTATATTTGATTGCGTATAATCTATTCTGTAAAATATAATACACTTATAAATTTCAGTATCAAGAGGTAATATTTAAGTTAATTCGATAGATTAAAAATTTAAGCAATCGTTAAAACTCTTAATTCAATTGCACTCGCAATATTACTGCGCAAAATTTAATTACCTACGCGCGCATTACTACTATTTTAATGTAAAATTGTCATCTTTTTCTTAAGCTGCGAGCCAAACACACACATAAAAATGAACAGTGAACATTTCTCGTGCTGGGGCACAAATGAGAAATATATATTTTTTTAACTTTTAATAAATATCATTTTTCTCGTTAATTTAATTTACAATAAAAATGAATAAAAATATTCAATAAGTCACATAATTGAATGTGCTTTTAAAAGAATTTGAACTTTATAATGAGAATTTGGATGATAATGACTTAATAATAAATAAATAATTATAAATAATAAATAATAAATAAATAATTAATAATAAATAATTATATATATATATATATATATATATATATATGTGAGATACATACTGAAAGGTTAATGTGAGCTTTGTGTGATGTAAAACAATAACAAAACTTGAGCAATACTTGTATTATAAAATAATACATTATTGGCAAGGAAATATTGTAATTAAATTTTAGCTCCTTTTTCTAATATAAATGTCAGGCTCAAAGTTTTTACATAATTTTCTTTTGATTAAGTATTCACAAAATATAATAATGATACGCTAATAACGAATGACGTTTAATAATTAACCTACGAGATGGAAAACCTTGTATAAATATAAAGCAGGACGAGAGAACAAAATTAATATAGCTAAGAAAAGCAGATAATTCGAATGCAAGTAAATTGAATCGTAAACAATGTATAAAAGTGTCAAGAACATATAAACGACCGAGTACCGTTTGGTCTTAATAAGTAAGTCAGTTTATCTTGAAATTGAGTTGATTTATTTTCGGCGGGTTTTTTCAAAGATACGAATTTACGCGAATTTATTAAATGCAATGGCGAGCGAGTTAATTTCTTTATACGTTAAATCTGCAATCTTACGTGACGATAATTTCTTAAAGCGATTCCGATCATTCTGGATGGCTTGGAATCGCATTATGCAGGAGGCGTTTTAATGCCCGCTGACATTCGGATTATGATCGGCCTATCGTAAAGAGCAAATTTGACTTTTTTCTATTTAATTATCGAAGAATCAAGTTACGTTATTTTATAACATAGTACAGGGAGATTGGCAGTAATGGGGCAATAACTTTAATAACGCTTCGGTCGACATGATTTTTCTTTATTTTTTTTTTTTTTTTTTTTTTTTTTCCTTTTTATAATTTTTCTCTGCTCTTAATGCAGCTGAAAATAAAAGTGCCGCTGATGAATTGTGTCTTATTTAGCCTAGTGGAAGCTACAAGGAATTACGGCGAACGCTAATAAATAAGCCAATTGTTGTATTGATCGCAATTATCATTACGTCCTTACAATTTTTGCTTCGCGAATGCTTTCTTTCTTTTTTTTTTTTTTCGTCGATTGAAATATTTTTTCCTCGCGTCTATATAAATATATATGTGCTTTGAAACTCGATTTCAAATGTAATTCACTTCAATGGGGAACTTTTTTTTAAATTATATCAATGACAGTAATTGGTGGAATGCGTTAAGCTTAATAATTTTATCCTAAGATCTTATATTATAATTTATAACGATCTGTTAGATTCGAATCTATTTACATAAATGTAAAATCAAACGTTTATAATGCTTCAATGGACAAAATTTGGGATAGAAATTTTTTTAGACAATGCGCCTTTACATTTTACTATCGATGAAAGCCATACGAATTTTCCTTTTAATGATAAAAAAAAAGGCAAAAATGATTCGAAAAATTTTTGTAATTAAAATATTATCGAGGTAGAAAAAGCGTTTTCGAACCATATTATTTTTCAGTTTTCATCGATAAATTGAGACTGCTAAATATTCGTTAAGCGTAAAATTTTATTGAGATGCAATTTAAAAAAATATACATATATATATGCCAAAAGTGTTCGTTTTTACAAGCAATAAATTATTATGCAATCATTCGAAAACGAAGAATATACTTTCAATTGCAATATCAAGAAACAGACATTGTATTTTTATCAGTACAACTAAAAAGTGTTTGGTCTACGAATTTTTTTTTTTTTACAATTTCTCTTTAACAACATCGCAGTTCGTTGAGCATTAGAACTTTAGTACCTCTAAAAAATGCGACGAATTAAAATTAGCCCTAATCGTAAAAGGATTTAATATTTGTTTACGTCGTTAATTCGGCATACAATTATCTCGAAGGAAAGAAACGGTAGCCTTTATCCAATCGATTAACCAATCAACATCTCTTGGTAACTATTAACAAAAATTGATCGGCCAATGGATCGCAAGATTTAGCTTTGCGCGCAAGCCAATTGCGGCCCGAGAAGGATACGACGGAAAATGTCGAAAATTAATAATTCGGCTTTGGTAAAGAGTGGAAATCGATAATTGCGCTTACATAATTCGCTTCCCATGAGTCATTATAAAGCACTAATTTATATATAATAGATAAAGAATATTATTTGTCGATAGGCATGCACTTACCGAGTGTGAAGGTTGATGACCTGCTGTGCTTGCTCAGCTATGAATTAGGTGCAGGTGAGTAGGTATTCTCCTCCTCCGCCGCCACCTCGGCCCCTCTACCCGACGCCCCTCCCCCTATCTCGCTCTGTATATATATATATCTCACTCTTTTTCTCTCCCCCGCCTCCCTCTCGCACCCCAATCCACAAAAGCGTTGTGTCGAACATTTTTTCCTTTTCTCCCGTGCCCTCTCTCTCCCTCTCTCTCTCCTCTCTCTCTCTCTCTCTGTCTCTAGCGTTCTCCTTCGTTCTCTGAATCCATCCTTTTCTTCCTTCCGAGCTCAGGAGGCCAACGACCCAAGAGTCAGTCGCGACGCTAAGGCATGATGCGCTTAGTCGCACTTTTATTCGATGCGCCGCGTCAGAGGGCTGAGCTTAAGCTTTTCCCTATTAGGTGCATTTTTTTTTAAATAATCAACTCTTCCGCGAATTTTTTATTGCGCATCAGCGCTACACCTTACTTTTTTTCTCATTGTGATACAATGGAATATAGAAATCATTGACTTCTTGAGGGGCCTTTTCTGCTGGCTTGCGCTTTATTATAGGATAACAATGGAGTTTCGCGGGAGCGGATAATTTGTTTGACCGGTTCTTTTTTTTTTTTTTCTTTTTTTTTTTTTGCTTTTAATTATTGCCCTTCCACCTAAGCCGGAATTGCGAGGCGCCCAGGGAAAGCAGCAGCGAGGTGATTCTATCGGGAGCCGCGATTAGAATATCGAGTCTCCGCTTCGGAAGCGATTGCGAATAAACAAATGTCCCCGCTAATGTGGATAAATTTTTATTTAAGTGTACATGCCAAAGAATGCGTTCTCCTATTTTACGGTGTCGATGTGCGGTATCGTAACGCGCATTGAGAATTCATGCTTTCTTACTCAACCGCAATTTTTATTTATTAGAATTTCATTTATTATGGTGTATTGTACACCGTTACGAATGCCGCAATGCATAATTAATAATAATTACGATTGAAGCATCGTTAAAATTTCAATGGCATGGAATTCATATTTATTCTAATGTATTTAACGAGTGATGTAATTTCTCTCTCCCCCCCCCCACTTTTTTAAATTATAATTTTCATCGGATTTTCGTCAATTGCCGACTTATATTTGCTGATATAGTTTTCTCATGCAAAGATACAAGTTTAGCCTATTATTATTATTTATTATTCTTCTTCTAGGAATGACTCGCTTTCGATAAAACTCAATATTAAATTACTTATTGTTTTTACCGATGTATTCCTTTGGTAAGAATACAATTTCGATTGTGAGCGTTTTAATAATTATTCGTTTAAAATTTAGGTCGATCCTTGGGCCTTCAACCTACGCAATTAATAATGAAAGGCGAGGTGAAAAGTCCCTCAATACTTAAAATTGTAATAATTATATTAATGCATGCACGTTAAAAGTTTTTGGCATTCATTTTTTTTCTATTTTTCATGACGCGTTGAGATTTAAAAAAATGAGCTGTTGCTACTGTCAGTGAAATTGTCTTAGTCCGGTGAATGGGTCAATGCCCTTTTCTGAGCCCAGAGAACTAAGAAATTTAGAAGGAGAAATAAAAGGGAGAGAGAGAGAGAGAGAGAGAGATAAAGGCAGGCAAATAGATAGATATATAGATAAAGTGAGATAGAGGTAGGGGGCGTGGAATTGGGGTGGGGGGGAGGAGTTTGGGGGGGAAGGGTGGGAAAGAAGAACGAGAATAAGGATAAATATATAATTAGGGATCCATTCGGAATGTGAGTGCCAAAGGTGCGCAGGATAATAATTTTATGCCTCTTCTTTCTACGAGTCACTTTACGTAGTTAATAAAAATTTCGACTTTTGTTAAATAAATTAGCGATCGCATTGCATGTGTTTCAATATTAAATACATGGCTAAGTATAAATCTAACAAACCGATAAAATATAATATACCCGTTGACGCGCGAAAATCCATTATACAAAGGTTTAACTTGGTGGCAGGTGACATTTTTTTTTGTAGTACGAGAGAGAAAAAAACTTTTTCTCTAGGATAGCAGATAATTTTACTCCCAATTTTTCTAAAAATCATTTTAAAAATCGTTAACCATCATATTTCATAAACCTTGTAAAAGGTATAAGAATGCGATATCGAGTAATTTTTAAATAATTTTCTTTTTTTTTTCTTTTTTTTTTTTTTTTTTTTTATTAACGAACGAAAAATGCTTGTTGCGTTGAAAAAAATTCATCGAGCTTATCCGACGAAACTATTTGTACTAATTAATCACTCGATTTAGGCACATAAACAATCTAAATCTATATCGTAGTCTCGTGTGAATCTTTAATTACACGCTGTATTAGCGCAAAAAAAAAAAAAAAAAAAAACATAAGTAGAGTTTGAATACCTTTTTAATTCTTTTAATACAAATCTTAGAAGTCTTACAATATTTACACGTACGCAATCAGTAAATTTAAGACCTTGGTTACAGCAATCTAGAGTGCAGCGATCGCCCATTGATATCCCTTCGAGAAAATCGACGTCTCTTCTAAATAAAATAATCATATCTCCGCTGCTTGAATCCGAGTCGGCCAAATATCGAGATCCCCCTATCGCGAGATCGCGTTATCAATAACGCACCCGCTGTCAACGGATACGAGAGAGAGAGAGAGTCCGAGGAAAGGCGAACCCGCGATCGGCCACTCGACGCGGGCCTACAATACAAGTTTCTCGGCTTTTGCAAACGGTGTAAATTCGTGCACGATTCTTTCCACGCTTGGCTTGGCGAGCGCTTCTTGGTCTCTCGCGAGCGAGGAACAAAAGCGTTAAAAAACAAAAAAAAAAAAAAAAGAAAGAAAAAAAGTCGTCTCGTCCCGATTTCGGGGGAAAATCCTCCTTTCGCCGAGGGGCCCCGAGAGCCCCCCGCGGCTCGCTCGTCGCAAAATCCAGACGGGAGGAATCCGGGGCCAGCGCCGAAGACCGATGGCTATCGCAGCAACGGGGCTCGCGCTTCGCCGATGGACGAAAGCCGAGCGGAGGAGGAGCGGGGTATGATAATTAAATCGCCGGCAAAAGCCAATGGACGCAACCCCGATTGCCAATACGAGTGCGCGAGCGAGATTGGCTTATTGTCTCGGTTTTTATCGTTGGCCTCGGGCCGGTCCGAGCCACTCGATGAATTACGGAGTCCCCCCGCGCCTCAGGATCGATCCGCTCCATTCGTTTCCGGCACAGAGTCGAAAGGCTTTCGTTCTCAGCACCGCGAGCAGCGGCAGCAGCGATCGACCTCGTCGTCTGCTTCCGAAGAAGCTCTTGAGCGGGGGAGGGGGGGGAGCACATCGAGGCGCGAGGAGGCCAAAATTAGCCCTCGGAGGTATTCGTCCCGCGGGCCTGGTCCCTGGTGGCCGCGAGGGCGATATCGAGGGAGGAGGAGCAAGGCCGACCTTCCCGACAGGTGCTTCTGCTCCGAAAATTAAAAGCCACCGGGACTCGCGACCCTGTCGAGTCTCTCCCTAGCATTGGTAAGACAACAGCGGATGTACGCCTTAGCGGGGGCGAAAGCTGTCGCGGTACGCGTTAAAAGGGTTACTCCCTCTCTCCTCCCCCCCCCTCGCCCCGCTTGGGGTGGTCCGCCCGATCTACGGACACTTGGCGGAGCTCGGCCGAAAATCAATCGGCCCTTTACGAGCGCGCGGCAAAGGCGCCCCGGCGCCATACTCGGGATTCCCGATCCAGCCTCACGATAGATCTCCAATTGTCCATTCGCTCGCCGACAATCGCTCTCTAATTGTCCTTGGTCCTTGTGGCATTCCTGTCGCTATTGACGCCTCGTCTCGTGTTTCCGCTTGATTGGCGTCTCTCCCGAGCCTTTCGTCGTTTATTTTCTTCCGTGTTTATCTAGCCTGGGCCGCCCCGCCCCCACCTCGTCCACCCTTTCGTTACTTTCGTACCACTTATCCGCGTCTATTTGGAGCGCAGACCGAACCGACCGACTCGTCCCGAATTTTCCATTTTCATTGGACGCTAATTTTTTCTCCCCCCCCCCTCCCCCCTTCGCGCCTCAAGTTCTACTCTCCCCTTCGCTCTGCGTTGCGCTAGTTATTTATAATTGTTCGGTGAAAGCTCGCAGCGGCCCCCCTGCCCCCGCCCCTGCCCGGCGCAATGGCTTGGCTCCCCCATTCGAGCCACTACCCCGGCTCGCTTTCCCTGGAAAACCTTTGCCCTGTCATCGCCAGGCTTGTCGAGCCTTTCGCAGGAGCGCCGATAAGCCGATAAATGATTGGCAACCGGCCGGAAGTCGAGGCTGGGCCTCGCGGATCCCATCCGCTCCAATACCGGGCCGGGCTCGTCTAAGGAGGCAAAGTCTCTTTTTAGGATTACCCTTTTTAGGCCTTACCCTTCTTAAAAGTGTCGCTGCAGGATCGGCGCTAAAGACCGATGGAGGAGGATCTCTCTCTAGCGGGGCTCTATCGTTCCTCCCTCGCGATTTTGGCACCGCGGATCGCTCGGACGCTTATCGGTACGACTCTCGGGTCCGGAACAGCCTTCTCCTCCGCGGCAACGGGCAGCGCGGGGTTGGGGTCGGGGGGCATTATTCATCGCGCGCTCGCGGATCTATTTATACCCGCGGAAGCGCTCTTGGCGATCTTGACATTTGTGACGTGTGCGATTGTCGCCTATTGTCGCGGCTCTCCAGCGCCGCGCCGCTCTTTGTACGCGAAGGCTAAGGGGGCCCCGAGGAGTCGGCGATGCCTCGGCCGCTGACTCACAGCCTGTCGCACCTCCTCAGCCTCCCTCCTCCTGCAAGATCGGCGCGATCGCGAGCAACGCCCGCGGCCCTCCGAGGAGCAAAGCCTCCGCGAAGGGACTCCCCTGCCTTAGGCTCGAGGATCAGCGCCGGACGATGCCCGGCTGCCCGAATCGTAGTTGTCTCCTGTTGCTGCTGCTGCTGCTGTTGTTGTCTTTTTTCTTTTCGTTCATCCGATCGGCCCGTAAGCTCTCCTCGGACCTCGGAGATTTATCTCGCGTGGCCGGCTCCGTCGCTCCACCTGCGAAAATGTACAGAATCCGCGGCGTTGGCTCCACTGGACGGACGCAGGGAGGAGCCAGAGGAGGAGGAAGCGGCCCGGAGCCGGTGCTCGACGGTAGCTCGGGAAACCAAAAAAAAAAATTTCCTTGCCGAAAAATCTCAATTCACGGGGATTTGAATATCTTGGTTCGCCGCTACGCTACTGCTTGGCTTTCGTTTTCGGCCGGTTCCTCTCTCGGCTACCCCCCCCCCCCTGCCCCCAACCGCCGCCAGCGGCCGACGGGCCGGCCACATTTCGAGGAGAGCGCGACGGCACGAGGAGCCTATTTAACGCAGGCTCGAAAATCCTTGTGGCGCGCCCGGCATCCCCGGCTCGATTTCACACCGGGTTAACTCTTGTTCTCTCTCTCTCTCTCTCTCTCTGTCTCCCTTTCCCTCAACCGGGCGTCTCCCTCGACCGCGGCCTCGGCGCTCTTCGCTTTATGATGTATTGACCTCCTTATTAGATATTCAATTTTTGCGGCACTTGCCCACTACCTACGATCCGCTCTGCCGAGCGCAGACCGATTCTAATGAACTGTGTAGCAGGTAAGGGAAAGCTATTAAGACGTTTAGAGAGGATAGGCGCTGACTTTTACGGGGAAGCAAGTATTTATTGCCGAGGTATTGGTAGCATAATCGCCGAAACGAGACAGCGGGACGGGCAGCTTGCTGGCGCGGACGGGATGGGTTTTTTTTCGTTAACCGGCGGTAGGGCGGGCGGTTCAGGTCGGGGGGGGGGCGACGCTTGTAACTATAACGGCAGTAGCGGGGAAATAATAATGCGTTAGGGCCAGCGCGACGGACGACTCGACGCCGTGATTTGCGAGGCCTATTGCTTTTTAAAAAGTAGGCCCGAACCCGTAAGGGTCACACACGACTGGAATTTATTTGCGAACGCTGTTGAGACAAGCTTACGAGAGAGAGAGAGAGGGAGAGGGAGAGGGAGAGAGAGAGAGAGAGTCGAGCAGGTAATTTTAAAACGGGAGCTCTGAAATACGAGGACGAGAGATAAAAAGTAATAATAGCGATAAAAGAGATATTTTATGAAAAAGAAAGGCAGAAGATAAGGGGACAGATAGCGAGAGAAAAGCGCCGATAAGACGCATGGAAATAAAGATAGGAAGTTGTGAATGAATTTAATAGAGAGTTCACACTTTTTAACGAAAACGGGCACGCCAACAATAGATTACATTATAATAAAAAAGCCGTCAACAAAGAAGGCAAATAGTGTCAGAGTGAGGAATGGCGGCGGTGGGGTCGAGGAGGTGGCCGAGATGGTTGGGCGGGGCGGGGCGGGACGGGACGGCGGGGGGAGGGAGGTAGCAGGCAGAGCACGGAGTGGACCGCGCGCCAATACATTTGAGAGCCTGGACAAAGGGGATTTGAGATAAAGGAAACAGAGAAAAATTAATGCTCGTGCAAAAGGGCAGAGAGAGAGAGAGAGAGAGAGAGAGAGAGAGAGAGAATAACGAAGCCGGCCACTAGAAAAAGGATAAAAACATAGCATTTGTAGGAAAGAATAAACCATAATATATGGCAGGTTATAATGGTAATAACGAAGTGTTTTTTGGCCTGGATTAGCGAGAATTAGAATAGAATGTAAATGAGATAAGAGTCTTGGACAATGGAATGGAAGAAATACAAGGACGAATGCGAAGTGAGGGAGTACAAAAGGGAATGAGTTATAAGCATGAGCAAAAGGCGAGGGGTTAAACGGAACGAAGACTGAGTAAGAGGATTGATATAATTAATTGGGCATTGCAGCGAAAGCCTGGAAATCGTACAGCAGGCACGAAAACAGCGCATCGAGTGCATTTGCTCGTTAACTTTCGATCGCTGGGCCAATTTTGACAAAAGGATCTTCTAACGAATTGCAAAGGAAAAATTATTTTCCCCGCGAAGAAACGGCCACTGGAGTTGCTCGTAAGTTCGATGCAAAAAAAAACTTATCGCTGCACCGAGAGATAAGAGTAACCGGTTTTTATTTTAAAATAAATTATACAATGGCAATGGAAGTTCCTTTGAGGATGTTGGACAAATAAATATTATTATTTTTGCCCCCGTTTGAAAAGTGTTATCTTTTCAATTTTCTAATCTTTGAGAAATATGCCTACCTACATTGAGCTCGAGCGAATAGAATTGCGCTACATTGGAATACGTTTGGGTATTTTTTTTTTTTTTTTTTTTGTAATTTTGGTAATTGTTTATCATCCTTCTTTCTTCCGTAGCTCTATGAAAAGTCTATCTGCTTCAGAGACGTGCATTGGGCTGATTGTTTATGCATTGTGAATAATTAGTTTACATCCGCTAATTAAATTTACACGAAACTTGAAAGCAATGTTTTATTGTTTTTTTTTTTTTTTTTTTTAAATCGACGCATTTGCTTTCATTGGTATGGGATTTTCGCATTTTACGTAGCTTTTAAAATGGATAGTTAACGGGATCTCGCGGATTGTTTAATAATTCAAATTAAATACGAGAAGAGCTACTGATACGCTTGTCAATGCAGCATTTAATAATATTTAAGTATCGTTACGAAGTTCGACGTAATTTCATTATTTTTATGCTCGTGTACGAAGTGCACAATAAATGGAAATTGGACGTGAAAGGAAAAATAAAAAAAAAACAAAAAATATAAAAAAAAAAAGTAAATAATTAAAATCATTAGCGAAGCTTCGAATTTATCGAAAGCACATTTGTCATTGAAAAATTGCTCTTCGCTTGCTTTTATTTGTAGCTCCCGTTTAACCTAAGCTAATTATTTAAACGATCGAGCGTTAAAATAAGCTCGATATATAAAAAAAAAAAATTGCTCGGAGCGCGGTACATTTGGTGAAATAAATTATCCAAACTGGTCGAATAACTTAACAAGGATGTAAAGCGAAGTAACGCATTCGAATGAAGTGCGTAAATAAAAGTAAAGTATTTCCAATTGAAAGGCTCGCGCGGTGTATTCAAAAGGCACTTAATTTTCAAGAGATGTAATAATATTTTCTTACTTTCGTGGAGCATAGAATCTAGAAGTGCTAAAGTAGTGAAAATGACATTGCAATAAAGGAGCAGAGAGGAGAGAGAAAGAGGAGAAAAGAGTGAGCGTGTGAGAGTGACAGAGAGAGAGAGAGAGAGAGAGAGAGAGAGAGAGAGAGAAGTATGTTAATTGATGTTATGGCACAAGGCGTGAAATGAATATTATATTCCTTGTATTCCTGTTGGTTTTATTATATACTTGTAAAAGCAGCCGGCCTTGATCCATAGCGCTGCAGTTGCTCGCGGCTCGTGTATCCTATATTCCACGAAACTACCATAGCTACTTTCACTGCATTTATCTGAGGTCTCCGCTTTATGAACGCTAAAATTGTGCTTATTCTAATCTTTATCTCTACGCTGCTCGATTCACAATTACGTCAGTCTTGATGTATGTTTTTTTTTGCTCTTTTTGCCTTTTTATTTTCCATCTTATTCCGCCTCTCCTTCCGCTTCATCCTCTGCTTCTTCTGTTGTTCTCTCTCTCTCTCTATCTCTCTTTGTATATCTCTGCTCTCTCTGCTCTCTCTCTCTCTCTCTCTCTCTCTCTCTAGATTTTTTTTCGTCTTGGCTTTTGCGCAGCGAGCACCAGGAGCTCAGCAGCCGCGAGGAGCGAGGATCGGAGCGAGAGGGACGGGCTACGATTCCTCAAACGAGACGTGCTCGCCCGCTTTGTGGTTTTGTCAGCCTTTCCTTAACAGTACTATTATCGCGCCCCGCTCGCCGTACGGTTACGTTTGTAAGGCGACGTTTTTTTTCCCTTTCCTTCCCCTTTCCCCTCCCCGCGGCGGCTTCCCGCCCGGCCCACCTCCCCCCTCGCTATCTCGACGTATTACGACGCGGAAGTGAAGAGCAATTGAGAAGAGGAACGCACGAGTGAGCAGCAGCAGCAGCAGCAGCAGCAGCAGCAGCAGGAGCGGGAAAATAATGTTAAAAGAGCCCGAAGCTAAGCGTAACTTTTAGTCGACGGTCCCAAATGGTCCTAAATTCTCATCGCGATTTATAAATTGTTATTGTGTCTGTTACTTTGGGATCGAGCGCATTTTGAAGAAGAGGTTTCTTCCCCGGAATTGTTAAATCGTCCGAGCCACTTTTATTTACACGTACTCGTTTGGGGTGGGGTGGGGGGGGGGTTTAACACCGATTCGTAAAACACATTGTATTATTGTTTGCCAAGGATCTTATATTTTAATAACAAATAACAACTATACACATTTATTTTCATTACGAGGAATTCATTGAGTTACGAACCGTTATTATTTTCTTCAGTTACAACATTCGATATTTTTATTTATAATTATTAATAAATTTTACATTGTTTTTTTTTTGTATACCGAATTTAAGGCTCTTTTACGAATGCTTCGAAGTTTAATAAGCCCGTCTATCCTTCTATTTTTCTGCCCAGTATTAATAGTTTTTTAATCATTTACGGGGTTATTAACAAAAACAAATTGTCACCTAAATTTCACGACGCACTATAATTACCCTAATAATAGTTTATCTCTGCAGTGCTTAAATTAGTGAATAGGCAGTTACTTTCGTGGAAATTTTCTAATATATTATCGAGTAATAATCATAATGTATTAATGGATAATATCGTCGAAAATGCTATTACTCCAAATATTATATTATTCTGATAATTATGTAGTAATGTAATTTTTAATTAAGAATATTACGTACTTATTAAATAAAATTCTCTCCGTTATCAAATCAGATATTGTTAGATTAGAAACACTAATTAGATTTTCTAGATTTGAAATTCTTGCAAGTCAGTGATAAAAATTAATTTCTATGTTGTATATTATTTTACAGCATGAAATTCTTTCCACGTCGTTCACTTTTTACACATATTCCTATTAATTATAATTTTTTTTTCTTATTCTTTCTTTTTTTATTAATTTTTTTTTTTTTTTTTTTTTTTTATAAATCACTACTTGGCTTTCGGCTTCGAATGACTTCTAATATCTATATTAATGATTTATCGTATCGCATTTACATTTTATATGTATATTATGTATCTCCTCTTTTCTCTTCATTCATCTTTTCGACTTGGCTGAACGCAAGGATTGTATTTCCCTTTATGCCCGTTAATTATATTTTCAGGTTAACATTTTGAATTATTAAACAAAACAAAAAAAGAAAAGAAAAGACTTAAAAATTGTAAAATAAGAATTAAATTTTGCTCAAATTAAATTGAAATATTTTAAAGCGTCTATTCCAAAATGTTCAAATGTTTGGTCGTAGCAAAACTTACATTCGCCTACTTTCGTATCCTTCGCAAGTACGTGCTTGATATAATTTATGGGAAAAAAATTTCAATATTATGCAATAAAATATTTTACCATTAGCTCGAGACATATATTCTTGGTTAATTTATTATATCAACCTGTAATTAGTTAATGAGATACTATTTATTGTATTTGTGCCGCACAAAAAGTTTCATAAAAGATAATTATTTTGTAAACGTAATTTTATAGAATACGTATAAAAAAAATATTAAAAAAAAAAAAAAAATAAATAAATAAATAATATACATTCAAATCTCATTGAGACATTTGGAGTATTTACTACGAAATTGTAGATTATCTTCGGATTTTCGAAAAAAAAATGATCGCATTTTTTGAGCCTTGAAACCAAACGAATAAAAAACCTTCGATGAAAGTTGTTTAGCTTAATTATGTAGTTTAATGAACATTATTTGAGTAGAATTTTCACGTGATATAAGAACGAGATTCCATATATACGGGACTTATAAAAAAGGTAGTTACCAGGAATAAGTTTAAATAGTCAGCAGTTTTTTGGCTCCATATATTCGATAATTATAGTATTCGCGTTTTAAAAGTGGTCGCATGCTATATTGTTCATAGGGAAGGTTCGACAGTCAAAACCTGTTGAAATTTTATTATTTTTCAAGACTGTTTTACATATCCATTATGGCATTCTATTTCTCTATATACTTTCATTAATCATCGCTCGCAGTATTAAACATGTACTTTTCGAAAGGGCTAATTTTTTCTTCTCCCCCAAGGCCCAAGACACTCGATTCCGAATCGAGGAAAGTTTTTGCCAATCACGGCAGTTTTTGCCATCGATGCAGATGCGAATTTACGAACGGCGAGGCAAAGGCATCCATTAGTTCCAATGGAAGAGTTGAGCGAGCGCAGAACGAAAATTCAATGTTGTCACAATTATTGGGCATACTTTTTAGCATTGGTGAATTGGATGCGCGGGCAATTTGGAAAAAAGGGCTTGGACTCGGAGCTACCGATACTTGGACTGCGCGGGCTGAAAAACTTTTGCAGCAAACTTTGAAGGCAAAACTCCACGAGTATTTTTACCTCAAAATTTCCATGCCACCGGGAGGTTATGTACAAAGCTACCGATACCAAAGTATTTGCTCAACGTATTTGCTTTATATCTATCAAAGTGTAGAGAAAAACTATAAAACTGTAAGCTTAAACATAGGATATGAGCAGGTATTATATCTTAAAAACCGGAATTTTCTCATATGAAAAGGAGAGAGAGAGAGAGAGAGAAGGAAAGAGAGGAAAAAAGTGAGAAAAAAAGTAGTTCAGCCTGCGATATGTAAATGGCCGCAGAATGAAAAACTCTATTAGCTTATCCTTGCGTAAAGATTTAGCGCGATGACGTAGTCTGGCAAAAATTCGCAGTGCATCGTCGTACCGTTTTAACGTGTAAGACCAAGGGGAGGGAAAAAAAGGAAGAGCCGATCCCGTGACGGGGGGGGGCGGCAGGGGAGCGCATTAAAATTGAAAAAATGAATTGTAAAAGTTACATAACGCGAGGACTCTCGGCGCGCCTTGATGACGTATAAGAAGACAACGTCGTCGTCGTCGTCGTCGTCTTCTCGGCAGCGTCGATCGCTCATCGCTCGTCGAGAGGAGCGAAGAAGCTGATGAGTTATGCTAACTCTAAACGAGGTGGTGGAGAGCACAGAGAGGAAGGTACGAATAGATATGGAAGCAGCACACGTACAAAAAAAAAAAAAAAAAGATGCGCATGTATACATACATACGTACACACACATATATATATATGCGTGCCCACGTACGTGCGTATAAACTCTCGTATTCGAGTGTGCGCGCGCGCGCGCGAGAATGTGAGCGCGTGCGTGCGTGCGTGCGTGCGGTAAAAGTTTCGATCGGTGCCCATAATCAGAATATAACGGAGCGAGGACCGTAAGTCGAGTTGAGCACCACTCTATCCATTTCTAGGTTACACGCGTAGCCGAGCTGCCAACCTCAAGTTTCACTTTTTCAGCGGCGTGCTTTAGTCGCCGATGGGACACGACGAAGTCCCGCGTAGCCTAGCGCATAGAGTCTCTCTCTCTCTCTCTCTTTTACTCTTTTACTCTTTTACTCTTTCTCTCTCCTCGCCTCCCCCCTACCCTACCCTACCCCCCCCCTCTCACTCGCTCTCTCACCACCACCGGCGCTTCCACAACGTACCAACTAGTCTCTATCGCTACGCGTTGCTGCTCCTGCCGCCGCTACGTTGTTTTTAATTCGGAAACTCACACCATTGCCAATGGGTGTCCTACCCACGCCGCCGCCGCCGTCTCTCTCTCTCTCTCTGCCCCCCCCTCCCCTCTTCGCGCTCTCACTCGCTCTCACTATCTGACGATCTTACTCGCTCGTTCCCGCGCCTCCTCGCGTCCTTCCGAGGCACATTTTTCGGCTCGCCGTACTCTTTTCGTTTCTCGTTTTTCGAACGTGCAAAATTACACCCGCGCGCCCATCCGACGTCCACCCACGCGCCCACCCAGCGCACGGGCCTCCTCCTCACCCCCCCCCCCGCCTCCGCGCCCCACGCCCCTGCACGCGCCTACTCCGGACGAACTCTTTCGAAGCCCCTGCTCTTTTTCCACCGGTGGCTTCTATCGCGCGCACGTATCTCACGCGTAAGTTATGGCGCTAGAAACGCCCGTTGTCCCTCTTCTTTTTTCCCTTCTTTTGTTTATTTATTTATTTATTTATTTTTTTTGTCCACCCCGATCCCCCCATCCCGACTCGCCAATTATCGTCTGGCAATTGCCGCTCGCTTGTAAGAGCGCCCGTTGGATTAACCGGCTTACCCAAATGCTGGGCGGGCCTCTGAAATCAACGAGCCTCTCCTGCCGATAAGCCAATAATCGATCGTGTTTATTACAATCATTGCGAATCGGGCGCAAAATCAAGCGACCGAAAAATTCCTTTAGATTCCGCAGCGTCGGCGCTTTCAAATGCGTCTTTACCTTTTGCATTTGTATTTGCGCATTTCGCGAAGAGGAGATATGAAAGAAAGAAAGAAAAAAAAAACAGCGACTGGTTCCTTATTACGGAGCGGCTAAGTGCGCGCCCCGCTTACGCACAATCCGAGAATCGACTTTGCCATTCGACGAAATGCTTGCACTTGCACGGCAGCGCTTCTTTTAAAAGCATCAGTCGAGACCACGGGAAAAATAAGCTTAGTGCAGGTACAGAAGCAGAGGCGCGCGCAAGCAGTCCAAGTATCTTGTAAGATTAGGGGTCGAAAAAACGTAATGTAATGGGAAAATGGATAGCTCTCCATAAAGAAAACAAATGATTAAAGCCAGTGAAAAAGATTAAGTAGCGGAGATAACAGTCACGAAAGTTGTTTTTCGAAACGGAAGAAATAATAACTCGTGGAACAAAGTGATGGACAAATCACTGACACAATGTACAGCTGGTTGAAGAGGAAAAAAAATTGAAAAAGGGAACGCGCCACGGGACGGCGCAGCCATTGAAACAGAAATGTAAAAAAAAAAAAAAAAAAAAAAAATATACAGTTTAACAAAACCGTAATATTGCGGAATAGAGATAAGGACTGAATTTACAGTTGAGGTCCGATTTTTTAAAAAAAGGCATTGTTAAGAAAAAATACGTATAATTAAATGAACGAGCAAAATGCCAAATTAGTCGAAAGCATAAAAGATAAAAAATAAAAAAATTGTTAAAAATGAAATAAAGATAAGAGAAAATTTAGAAGCGCAAGGTAGAAAAAATAGAGTGAGCTGCTATTGAAAGATTTTATAACAAATTCGAGATGCTCTTCGCTATCTGCTCGGGGGGGGGGGAGGAGAGAAATATAGTAAAAACGATAGCCGCAGAAGTAGGAAATAAAGATTTTAATGTACGATAGTAGTATAAGAACAAAAAAAAAAAAAGAAAAAAAAAAACAAAGCGATATCATTATAAAAATGAAAAGTGTGCGCGGGAAAGGGAAAGGAAACGAATAAAAGTGGCAACAATTTGAAACTAGGATACTTAAATAAATGTAAAGCGAGCACGATCGTACCGAGATGAAGATAAAAAAAAAATGTAACTGGATTTTTACGTGAAAATAAAGTGAAAAAGGCTGGAATCGAATGCAAGGATACTCCGTAGGAAACTTTATGAAGCTGGTAAGAGAGAGAGAGAGAGAGAGAGAGAGAGAGAATACGAAACGGCATTAAGATTCTCGGATAAAAAGTCGGTAAAAGATTGTACGTAGATTGTCGAAAAGAGAAGGAGTATCGTGGGCACAGAGTCGAAAGTGAGACGATCGAAGCGACGTCGACGTTTTACACCACCGAAAGGAAGAAAACGCGAACAAAGGACTCGCGACGACGGGGGCTTAAGGCCGGGATAATAAAGAGTCCGCATTAAGCCGAGCTCGGGCGGGACATTTGGCGGGACGGATGCGCGCGAAAGGAGCGATCGCGGCGAGGGGCGAGGTTTCTCGGGCCCGGACCGGTAGGAGCCAAACGGAATCGAGGCCTCGCCGCTGCTGGGGCCCGGACACAAGCCACGACCGCGCTCGGGTCGCCGAGCAGCCGCGACCGAATCAACGCGGGGGACGACACCTCGGAGGAGCGCCGCCGAGTGGCCAATGATATTACCGGGGGGGGGGGGAAGGAAGGATAAGCGATTGCGGGCGATGCGCGAGGCCTTAGGGCCGCGGGGCGGGGGGGAGCTCGGAGAAATTGAGCGCGAGGAAAGAAGAAAAAAAAGAAGAAGGAGCAACAGAAGCGCGGAACGGCTCGAGGAATAGCTGAATAAGGAAATAATGAGAGTTCCTGCGGCGACTCGACCGGAGAGCGCCGATACGTATGGAAATAAAAGGGAACATCTGCTCGCCGAGAAATGCAAAGATTACGTTTTGAGGCTAATATTCGAAGAAATTGAAAGTTCCCCCCCCCGGCTTCCGAGCCGGGCAAGTGGCTCTACAACTAAACAATGGACAATCGTAGCTCAACGGCGTTGCAATTGCGATTCTACAGCCTTACCCGACTTTATTAACCGAGGCATCGCCGCATTTAATCGCACCGAGGCTCTCCTCCTCCCAAAGCTCGAAAGCTTACTTGCTCCCGGATTGATTTATCGGGCCCGTAACGGCGCACGAGCCTTCGATCGGAGGCGTCGACTAAGGACTCCGGGGCGAATATACAACGAGTCTTACCGGATGCAGTGTGTGACTCACGTTAATTATTTGGGTTGAAATATTTTTTTTTTTTTTTTTTTTATCAGAGGTGAGAAATCGGTGACAGCGATGCGCTTAAAGAGGAAAGAGGTATTTTTCTTTTCTTCTTCTTCTTTTTTTTTTTTTTTAATGTAAAATTGGATTTACGAAGACAGAGAGAGAGAGAGAATCCCGGTCCCGGTCATCTATGCTCTTAGAAAGTATTGGAAAAGAGTCGCATCAGTTTCGTTGTTGATATATGCAAAATGACTTTCACTCTCGGCATTGGCAACATTCCATACACGATCCAGAGAGAGAGAGAGAGAGAGAGAGAGAGAGAGATCAACACAGTTAGAATATCGCTTTTTTCCTCATAGAGCTAGAGCTCGCTCATTCTCGCTCTTGCGTATTCACGAAAGTGAATCTCTTTACTACGACTCTCCCCGTACATCGCAATTGACATAACTCTTTGAGACCCACTGACACACTTACCGTCAATTCACGCGTAATATATACAATCTATTTGTCGATGGAACGAAAAAAGAAATGAAAGTGTACACTCCACGATGTGCGCGCGCGCGCGCCCGAGAGATCGGCTGCGATGTCGTTGGAGTGGCGGTGGAGTGGCCCGACGGCGGCGGCGGCGGGGGGGGGGAGGGCTGGCGGGGAGGTGGGAGAAGGCTAAGGAGAGGGACTGGAAAATAGAGACGGAGTCGGACAGAAAAGAAGAAGAAAGTTTGCTGACGCAGCGGCTAAAGTGAAATGACGTTGTATCAACTCTTTTAGAACTTCACTTGACGTTTGTCATCCTTAACTTACGAATCAGAATTCCGTTACGGTACTTTTCAAAAGGGGTTTTTTTCCTCCTCCTTCTTCTCCTCGTCGTCCTCCTCCTCCTCCTCCTCCTCCTACTCCTCTTCTTCTTCTTCTTCTTCTTCTTCTTCGTCTTGTTTTTGCAATATTTTTCCAGCAAGCATCTGTAAATTAACGCAAAAATCCAATCGAACCTTTTTCCTTTTGTTAATTACTTTTTGCACGTGGGTGATTCACGTTGTCGCTACACAGCTGAGACTCTGCTTTGAAATATACGTATGCACATGCCCGTACACGAACATGTGCACACACACACAAGCGCGCGCGCACATACATAAAATATATTTAAGTCAGCACTTTTTCCATTTTGTTGGCGGCTTAACAGATTTAATAGTGTGTGTGTAACTGGCTTGGATTTTAAAGTAAATTTATCAACAGCCACTTCTCAATATCAATATGCTTACAAAGCATCGTTAATGTTGATATAATTAGAAATTGGAATGCTTGGATACAATTTTAAATCAATACAACTATATACTGTAATCTTACGCCGAGATAAATATACGTTATTAATTTTAAATATTGTCTTTTAAAGTACTGATTATTTATATTATCTTTAATGCAACGCATAAATTTATTTATAAAGATTATTCATATAGTCGACTTTATTTTCGTTTATTAATATAATTACGGATTTTATTTCGTATAATAAAACCGTCAGAATTGATACGATAATTGTTATACACACACATATATATATATATATATATATATATTCCGTATGAAACTCGGTATAATTATTTCAGGTGCACCGGGCAAAAATAAAATTCCCGAGCTTTCAAACTTGTATATATTCTACATCGCACTTCAAACAACGCATATAACATTTTATAATATGTTTAATTTCACTTTTATTTTGCATCTGTGACCCAAATAATTCATATTTAAAAAACATACAAGTATAACAAAATAAAAATCAGTTGTCAATATTTTCTGAAAATGTTTAATGCTTACTACGCACCTTCGGCTTAGCTTTATTCGTTTACCGATTTTATATATTTTGCCACTCGTTAACTCAGTAATATTATTTGCAAATATTTTTAATTTATGAACATTTAGTTTTCAATTCCAAAACTAATACGTATGTTTTAAATTGAAATTTATGGATACACACATGCGCCGCTTTTATAAAATCGGTAATGTGTTATAAGTTATTACAATATTTTCCCTGGGTAAGCAGATATTGTATTTACTAATTCCGAATATGAAATTTGTTATTTATTAGCTTTTCATTTAAATGAAGGTAAATCGATCAAGCAATTGAGCATTGCGCCAATTATAGCGAAACTTTCGATTTTTCATCTATATATATATATATATTTTTTTTTTAATATAACTACCTAATTTCCAATTATATTACAACGATCGACGCTTGCCTTTTTTTTACAACGAGAAATATTTGAGATCGCTGAAAATTTTTTTAAGCGTTAAAAGTATTTACATTGAGATTATGTTTATTGAAATAACTCGGTGTGTGTTTTGCGCGCTCATTTTATGAAACGCAAAGTGAGTGAGCGAGAGAGCGAGACAGAGAGAGAGAGAGAGAGAGAGAAAAGAAAAAACCTATTTACATTAAATGTAATTGAAGTCTCGATATTTCAGGCGATATTCTTAAATTATACCTTATTAAAAATAATTACGTTTAATAGCCAATGAGAATGTATTTAGCATTCGACAAATTGTACGCGAAATATGTGACGTATGAAATATAACACAAATAATAGCTACGCGCGATGCGTCTGCGTATAGATTTTTTAAGTCAAGGTATCGAGCCCTACGGCTCGGCATTCGGCAGAAGCGCATCTCCCTCCCCTCGGGATCGCCCTCTCCCCTCGATCGATGGGCCTCCTCGTTCGGCGCAGCCCAACAATTGTCCAAACTTGCCTACTGCGCAAAATTTAACCCATCCTAAACGCGGTAACGCGCACACTCCGCCCGAGAAAAGTCCGTCTCGCCTTCGCACCGTGGTTATTTTTTTTGTCGGCCCTTCCATTACCGCGTCAGGCGCGTCCTTATCGGCGACTTCCACTAAGGGATCGGGCCAAGTTCCGCTCGATTGGCGCGGTTGGCGATAAATCAAAGCCGGGCCCCGCGTAAGAATCGGCGAATTTCGCGATAGCGCCAGCGATTTACGAGCTGCCCGTGGGCTACGGGCAGTGCGAATCGCCGGCAGTAGTTCCGAGTGGACGTCCGGGGGTTGGGGCGGGGGTCCCAAAGAACGAGCGCGGATCGGTGCGAGAGGATCGCGCGCAAGGGCACCGAACCGATCGGTTCGATAAAAGGGGAGGAGCAGCAGCAGCCCCGAGGTCGGCTCGGTGCAATCGTTCGAGGTTCGCCGATCTCGGGCCCGACGCGTTGCCCCCATCGATAGAGGCCGAACCTCGTTTTAAAGGGGCTCGCGCTCCTCTCGGGATCCTTTGCCTTATCGCTGGACAAGCGGTTCGTTGATTGGATTGCTCGGTGTCCGGGGACTCGGAAAATTAGGGTAAGATCTCGGCCTTTTGCATTGGTGGACACCGGGGGCGGAAGTCCGGCCTCGTTGGCGTCCGACCAATCCTACCCTCGCATGGATCATCGCTGAAGTTGGTCACCAGCCGATAAAATCGCACCTGCGATCGTTTGCGAGGAGGGATCGAGCGAGGCAGGCAGTGAAAAAAGCGATCGGGCTAAGCGGGCGTCGCGAATCGATTGAAAATAACGCTGGAAATAAAGCAACAGACCGGGACCCGCGTTTAGAGTCGGCTCTTACCGGCAGAAGAAGCGACTCAGTCCTCGGCGTAAAAATATGAGACGCATCCGAAGACGCGAATATTTATCATTAGAAACTTCCTCGTTCTTTTGTCAACGGCATCCTTTCTAGGATAACTCGGCCAAACTGGTTTTGCAATGAGATCGCAGGCTGAATCGTGAATTGGCGAAACCCAGTTATGCCGATTCCGAAGCTCCTGTCTATCCGCTTCTTGGGCTACCGTCTTTCCTGTCCTCGTGCTCGGCCATAAGAGATTGAGAGAGAGATCGAGAGAGATCGAGAGAGAGTTAAAGAGAGATAGAAGGACAATGTACCTCTTACAATTTTAAGGCTCCTCTACTTTTTGGAACCAGCGGATAGTATTAACATAGATAACGATGCCAAATGTACATTTCAGTTTCAATTGTTTCGCCTACCGTGCGAATCTATATTTTGTGTGCACATTGCCCCCCCCCTCATTACAAACAAACGGGCGGACCAATTTTTCATAAAATCAATTCTTACGATAGCGATAGATTTATTTCCATAACTATTTCTTTTGCGTATTATTTTATTAAGCTTACGCAAGGGTCGTTATATTGAAAAGAAATGGACACGCGTTGAGATTTTCTCATTGAAAATCAATGGGAAATCTCAATAAATGTTATAAGCCCGATGGCTGTTTTATATTTTAATTGTAAATTTATATCCCAGCCGTTACATTGAATGAAAGTTATTGCATAAGAGGTAGTGGCGGCGGCGGCGGCGGCAGCGGCAGCAGCAGTAGTACCAGTAGTAACGGAAAGACAAGAAAAGCAAGAAGAAGAGGAGGAAGAAGCTGAAAAAGAAATAGAAGCACGCGGTTAATGAACAACAGCGAGGGCGTAATGTTAATGGCGGTGGGCGGCGGGCGGCGGCGGGGGTTGGGGTGGAGGGAAGGTAAGTCGGTTTCCCCTCCGCTTTTATTTCGGCCAAAGGAAAAAACGAAGGAGCTCCTCGCGCTCTCGGAACCCGGTACCTCCTAGATACAGGCGCTCCGAGAGCTCAAGCGATATATAGGTTAAAGATAAGTCCGAGGAGGAATGACGCATCGATCGGTCGAGCGCGTGGCCATCGCGAGCAGCAACGGCGAGTGAGCGAGTGCGTAGGTATCCAGCCCCCCGCCGGCCCGCCCGCCGCCCAGCTGTAGCCGTAGCGGGCGCTCGGCACAGACAACGGGGGAGCAGGAGGACCGACCAATTTCTAATTTCACGCACTGGCAGCGGCAAAGTCAGCCGTAGGCGCTGCTCACGGGCCGACTGGGTGCGTCCGCCGTGGGCACGCCGGCAATAAAATCCCCGGCGCTAGAATGAACCGTTGCCGTCGCTGCCGCCGCCGCCGCCGCCGCCGCCGCTGCTCCAGAAGAAGTCGTGCCTGGCCGGTGGCTCGTGAGAGGAAAAGGAAAGGGAAAGGCGGAAGGAGAGGGGGAAGCTAACTGTGACGCTCTACTCGTATGATGTTGCTCGTTACCGAGCGATGGTTTTGCGCTCCGCTGAGGTTTGTAGGTTAGCCACTTTTCCTTTTGCCCGCAAAAGTGAGAAACAGGCGGACGTTGCGGCCGCGGCCGCGGGGCCCGCGAGGGGCACCCGGGACGGGACCGCGCGGTGCCGATGCCTGCCTGGCTCTGGCTTGCTGCGCTGGAGCTTTGGCCGCGGGGCGGGGGGGGGGGGGGCCTGCCGCCGCCGCCGCCGCCGGGAACGACCGAGGGAAAGAGTGAAGTTATTCAACGTGACGAGCGACGCCGGCTGTGGCTTGACTGGTTACGCCTATGCTTAAGCATTACGTTAGAAGCCGCTATGAGCTACTATTCCACTTTTAGTGGGAACGTTTGACTGATATTGTTCATTATTTAGAGTTGCTGCATTTATAGAAACTCCAATTGGTGAAGAGAGAGAGAGAGAGAGAGAGAGGGAGAGGGAGAGGGAGAGGGAGAACATAAAAAAAAAGTGAAAGAGCACTGCGTGCCTCTCGACGACGCTCGAATCATTTTTAATGAATGAGACGAACAACGGATAGAGAGAGCGAGAGAGGGAGAGAGAGAGAGAGAGAGAGAGAGCGCGAGACGAATAGATAGACGGAGATTGAGAGCGCGAGACGAATAGATAGACGGAGATTGAGCGCGCGAGAGGGAGGGAGAGAGAAGAGCAATTAACTGATAAAATCGCGATCGGAGAAAATATCGACAATTTAATATCGTAGAATTCTCGACGGTTGACCCTGACAATCGCATTAGTTGCATGGAATGTTTTACAATTGTTGAGCGCCGCGTACACATCGGGTGTGTCACAGTGACCTTCTTCAAAGAGCTCATGTTTGCTCCGACTTACCGGTATACCATTTATATAATATCGAATATTTATAAAATGCCCAACCACGCAAAACGATATCGTTTAAAAGTAACGCTGCGGTATTAATTCGTAATGGCCGCAAATTGATAGTTAACGTTTAAATGCTCTACTTAGATCATCGGTTTCGGTTCGTGCCTCGTCCCTAGGCGCAGGTGATATAATGAACGAATGAATAATAAAATTAAAATATATGGATATACACATAAATAGATATATATATATATATATATGTATATGTATATTAAAAATTGCCTACTAAAAATTGTCTAGTTTGAGCGTAAACTTTAACGACGGCCATTTAAATGATATTTAAATAAACGCCGCATTATCTTTTCAATTTGGCCTAAGCGAAAAAACGCTTACGGGCCTAAGAAATCCAAGAGTGACTCCAAAAGTTGTTTAAAAAAAAAATCATCCGTTATCGTGGCTCGCCACGTAACCGTTGATTTTTCATATACGATCATTAATTTTTCAATCCGACCACTGCGATACCGTATCTTTAAGACTTCGATTCACAATTAAAGTCCCCGGTTATTAAAATTACCTTAATTACCGTTTTTCTTTACTAATTTCACGAGCCCTGGCTCTCGACTAGACAATATCATTCCTACGTGTCGTTATTTTATTTTTAAAACAATCGGCCATCGACGAGTACGAAGAAAATTATGAAATTGCGTTCCCGAAACTTGACCGACCGTTTGAGAAAAGGTGATTAAAAAAAAAAAAGGAAAAGAAAAAATTAAAAAAAAACAAGCGACCAACCCCTTTTACCCGGAGCTGGAATCGTCGAGCTGCCATTTTTGAAAAACTCAGCTCGCGGGCAAATTAGACGCAAGTCGTCGGCACTCGGCTGCAATCGACGACACATCGCCAAGATCGTTGCTGGTAAAAAGTCATCCTAATGCTCCGGGCGTCGGGGACGAGTCTCCGCCCTGGCAAAAGTGCGAGAGAGAGAGAGAGATGCCAAAGGCGTTTCTAAAATTTGCGAATTAAATTTCAACGGGCGAGCGAGTCTACCGAACCTACGAGAGCCGCTCCTACGAGAGTCCCGTGCTTTAGCAGCAGCAGCAGAGGAATAAGAAGAGAGAGAGAGATGGTAAAAGTGGTAAAAAATCGAGAGAGATAGAGAGAGAGAGAGAGAGAGAAAACAAAAGGCGCAGTGTACGCAATGTTAGAGCGACTCTCGTTGTTTCGGGCCCGCGCTCATGGCACCTCGGCTCGCTCCGGAGTTTTCTCTTTTGACGCGCTTAGATCAAAGGCTCGGGGCGAGGAGGGCAGCCCCGAAATATTTTCACTAGGAAGTGAAACTCCACGCGACATTGACGGCGCGGGATCCAACGATGCTGAGCCCCGGCCCACGAAGTATTTGGAAAGTGTCCGGAGTCCTCGAGCCGGCGCGTACTCATTTTTCCACGGGCCTCGATTATCGATCGGCGGGCCGCCGGCTCTTCCACCGTTCCCATGCCGATTGCCCTATCATCGGGAGGAGGATCCTCGTACCGCGCGAGCTCGCGTCGTCATTGTCCGCCGTCGGGGCAAGGATTCTTGCAAATCATCGGATCGTCGATGCATCATTGCCGGTGAGGGTTCGCGCGCTTACGCGCGAGCGTCTCCGCGGGTGCGCGTCGCGCGGTGGGAAATAACGTAGGGATTGGCCGTCGTCCGAATTTTGTCAATGGCTTTCGACAACGGGACAGGCGTAGTTTGGCCTTTTCCCTGCTCTCCTGTCCCGCTATTTTTTTTTTTTCTTCTTCTTCATCGTCCTACCCGCGATGGCCTCGCGCGAGCACAGAATTATTGACCCACTGAGCTTCGGTGCATCTCACGACGGTGACGATACAAATGCCAACGACGAAGTATGGGATACGTTCCATATTCCGAAATACATTACCCATTCTACGTTTGACGAACGCTGAAGTGAAAAATCGAAAGTTACAACGGCCAAAGAGACAAAAAGTTTTTTGTCCGAGAAAGCTGATGACTCGTGAGAAATACAAAGCTTAGTTCTTGTGTCCTGCAATTACTAAACTTATTTCGTTGGCCGATCGATACTGGATTTTTTCCACCCATTCGGGAGTCGTACTTTCTTGATAAAAAAAAAAAAAAAAAAAAAAAAAAAAAAAAACTAAAATTTAAGACCGAAACTTCGGACGCTACACTTTTTCAAAATTTAACTCACGAAAATACGCGATCGGCTCTTACAAAATAATAGAAGCGCAACGAATACAAATTTTTATTTACGCTCAAAGCTATTATGAAATCTTTAATGCGTTATTATAATTAAAATGCCATAAAAATATTAAAGAGAAAAAGAAAAAGAAAAAAAAAAAAAAAAAGGAAAAATGTATTTAAAAGTAAAAGTCAAAGTGAAAGTAAAAACATAATTAGATATGTATTCTATTCGTAAAATGTGACGGAGCACTTGAGTTACAATAATTCAAAGATGATTTGAAAGATTATATCAATTACGTTTCTACATTTCAATTTAAACGGTATTAAAAGCGGGCTCGAAGGAATAAGCGAGCCCGTAGATTCTTCTCTAAAATACGATTTTAAATAATTTAATACAATGCTGTAAAAGTGAATAGACATTTGTAAATACAATGTATAAATTATTATCGACTATTTTAATTGGATGAACAATATGGCAAAGTATAAAGTAAGCGGTAGAAAAATAATTTCTTTAAAACTTATCTCTCGTATAAATTAAATAAAGCCATTCAATTTTTCAATATTCAATCAATGCACAAGCCAATTGCATCTTATATGTCCAACAATTTGTTTACAATAGCGTACAACAATATTGCCGATTGCTTTGATTTTTAAACAAAGCAAATGAGCAATTTTCAATATATTTTTTTAAATCGTATCAATTGCTTTACTTCGGCCGATCGTTTCATTTCGTTCTCTCGTAGCGGAGGAAAATTCATGCATTTACTATTTTGACGATTTTTTTTTAAGCATTACACGTCGCATAAAATATAAATAGCGTTTAAGGAGTACGTCGATAGAATAATTGCGCAATTAGTTACCTGAAAAAAATTTATTTTTAAATGCTAATGAAAAAAAATAAAAAATAAAATGAAGAAAAAGTAAAGAGAGAGAGAGGGGGGGGGGAAAAACTATTTATAATAAATTTGTTTTAAGAAACATAGTTTTCAGTTTAGCAGTTTATATAGGGAGATCTACGTCATCGTGTTTTATTTATCACTTGATTAAATATTTTTTTACGCTAGATAAGCTCACGGTGTAGTAAAAATATACGTTTTCTAGTAAATTATACTATTTTCATGTGTGCACAATGCGAGGTATTTTTTGAAGGAAGAAAATTTTAATGGTATAAAATTTACGGGCAAACACACATAGGAACGAGGCACGTGAGAAAATATAAATTACGCTCGTAGACATTGTGAAATAGAAACATGTGAGAAAATATAATTACGATTAGTATCGTTAAATAAAGATAGCGATACGTTCGGAGCGCAACTCGCGCCGATACATCGGGCGATGAAAATTTTAGCGATGCACCTGACCGGTGGAAGCCCCTTATCCGAAAACCTCGATTATTATCGGGACGCGGTTTCGTCGGCATGCGAAAGCCATTTAAGAATCAAAGGCATGCTCAACTGTCTTGCGGGTATGGTTGGATTGAAAAGACGCGCGATGGAATCGCGAGATATCGATCTGGAAGAGTGCACGCGCATACGCACACACATACACATATATATATATATATACACAGATGAAGTCGGGCCAGAGCAACGGCGTTAATAATCGGTAACGAAGGTAAAACGAATGCATAGAGCGTCCGCGACAATGGGCGACATTGGTAACGCGAAGAGACAGGAGGGTCCTTCCAATTGTTCAGGTCAAAGAGGAGATAAATAGATAGAGAGAGAGAGAGAGAGAGAGAGAGGAAAAAAGTACG
Source organism: Kradibia gibbosae (assembly GCA_018907135.1). Lineage (NCBI taxonomy): Eukaryota > Metazoa > Arthropoda > Insecta > Hymenoptera > Agaonidae > Kradibia > Kradibia gibbosae. The sequence continues at coordinate 14,606,475 of JACCHX010000003.1, forward strand.
AAGCAAAAGCCAGCCACGAAAGGAGTCGAGCTTACGAGGGATTCGTCGGTCGAACGAATGGCGGTGGGTCCCCGTGTGTTGCCGAAGTATTTCGCCTAAGCGACGATTTGAATGCCTCGGGACTGTTAATTTGCGAATAGGCGCGAGTCCCGGCGTCGCTAATTCGCGAGACGGAGACACCGTGCGAGTGTTTACGCTGCTCTCTCGCTGCTCTCTCTCTCTCTCTCTCTCCGTCTGTCTCTCGAGTTTCCTCTGCCTCCTCGGCACAGCTCCGCCATAGGCAAGCGAACGAGGAGAGAAGGAGGATGGAACGACGACGACGACGACTAGAGCCGAGGCATCCGCTTGCGGCCGGAGGAGCTAAGCCAGGGAATATCAAGTACTCCGAGCTCGGCCGGGGCCAAGCAGAAAGTGTAGTCGTGCAACGATCGTGACTAGCTTAGTCTACCTTATGATTCGCGATGCTTCGTGACTCCGGGATCTAGGCCGGATTGTATAATGGTGTGCGGAGAGATCGTTTCGCTAAAATCGTTAAATAACAGTCTACATTCGTCTCCGCTGGTTCTCAGTCCAGTCCTATCTCTTCCATCCGTCTAGGAGCGAGCCACACAACTTTGCCATTCCGCGGCGCGGCTTGGCTCGGCTCCCCCCCCCCCGCCCTCCTCTCGACGCTCCGCTTTTCAACCACGCTATAAATCCTCCTCTCCGCGCGCGTCCCTACGGCGATCGATGTTATTTTAATTAGGCCCCCCCCCCAACCAACCAACCAACCAACCAACCCGTCTTGACCGGGGCCGCCTCGCTTCTCGTGTAGGTTTTCGTAATTTTCACCGACTTCTTTTTCAATTGTGCCGTCGCCAGTGGCCTTTGGGGGAGCGCGGACGCTCTCTTTTCCTCTTCTGCCTCGTCCACTTCGTTGGGATACCTGATCCTTTCTGCCTATCGTCGTTCCTCCTATCCTTGCCCCTGCCGCTGCTGTTGATGTTATTATTTTCCGAACTAGGGAGGCTCGAAGCCATTCTAGAGCATCGTCGTGAGCGCCGTTGCAACTTCATCAAAAAGGGTTTCCCTACGCGTTTTCTCGCACGAGCACCGCCGGGCGCGCTCACGCTTGCCCACACTTTTGTACGCGCCGGGTACATTGTTATTGGTAATTACGTTAAGCATACAAAATATTATAAAAAAAAATCCTAATGCCAACGCGCCGAACGGGCTTTTTACAAAACTTTCACTTCTAAGCCCCGAGATAACGAAAAACACTTATTAGTGCCAAGCCATCGGCATTATAAAATAATAATCATCGGTGAGCACTCGGTCGTATATAGTAATGTAAATATTTCAGAAGACTATTCGGCGGTACTGCAGCGACGAGAAAAATTCTAAAGGCTTGCTCACTTTTAATTTTAAAGCTCTTAATTTTAAGAGATGCTAAATGAAAAGAGGGGGCAATTTCCCACTCGAATACTACAAAACAAAACCGAACGGCGCGATGGAAAATTGCACCGCGACAAAGCTCGTGTAATTATATCGTGTAATTTTCATCGGTGCGTCAAGTTTTTGAGTTATCGTCCCGGAACGATAATCCCCAGTATTGATAAATGTTTTGTAAAAATCGTGCAATTCTCAATGGGACGATTTTACAGTGGGCGAGGATGAAAGAAGAAATCCAAACGTTATAAGATCTTACGGATCGACCGAGGTGACTTAATTGCAACGTGAAAAATACAGGGGCAATCCGCATGTACGTACAAACATACATGCATATCTATATATATATATATATATATATATATATTACATGTACGTAAGTATGCATGGATGCATGTATTATTAAAGCCAAAGCTCTGTTTTCCTTGGTATTCCCGGCCGAAGTTCCACGCGCTGTCGCTAGTCGACTTTCTAATTGTCCCTGAGGCAACGTTTTGAAAGTAAGAGTCGGCCTCCCGGTGATTGTTATTATTCACGCGTTCGCACCATGTATATGCACACCCGTGTTATTAACTCAACAATTTTTCGATCCGCGTATCTCTGGCCCGATAAGCCCTGGATGGAAGCCGTAAAATCTTATCTCCGGTAGCACTCGGGGGGGGTGAGGAAGAGATTTTTCATTCATCGCATTATTAACGGAGCTCCGTCGCTCCGTTTGGCCCCCCCCCCTGAAATCCGAACGAAAATTCCCAAGCCGCGCTTCATTAGCGAACCGAACTGTTTTCTTCCTACTGCCTCTTCGTACTATTGTGCATTGCGATTACTTTTTTGAAAGACACCGTGTGAATTTTATCTCGAGCAAAGCGCGGCTCGAGGCGCAAGTTACAATGGGTCAGAGCTAAGAATTGAGCGCATCAGCGGTGAAAAGCCGGTGAAAAGTCAGGCCCCCCTTTTCATTGGCTTATATATTTTGGCTCATAGGATTTAATTAATTTTCCCATAATTTGTCAGCATCGTTCAAATTAAATGCAACATTGAATTCAATGGAGGTCGGTTATTAATCTGCAGCTCAACGCTTGCGTTAAATACCTCGCGGTGTTTCTAAATATATGTAATTATATGAATTTCGCATCGATAAACAGCGAGAAGTGTCATTTGCTCCAACCGGATGAAATATATATATATATATTCTTAGCCGTGTGAAAAAATACACCTTGGTAATAAATTTTTCATCGATAATAAAGACAAATCGTCGGGCTGTTGGCTATCGGAAAAATGTATACAGACATAAGCATAAAATAATTTCCATGCATGGGGGAAAAAAAAAACCCGCTCCCGTTTGCATCGTGCACGAGCCTCGCCGAGTAAATATCGCAGGCTTGGAGAGAGAAAAAAAAAAAAAGTAGGAGGACTTCTCGTCGTCGATCCCTGAGCGTCCGAGCGGCTAACGTTAATGAGATATAATTCAGCGCCGCATAAGGTGCAGTTGAGGTTTTCGAGTAAAATTGAACGATCAAGAGTAAGATTTTTCAGGCTCGTAATCAAAAAGCGTTTAAGATGAACTAGAACCATGTAACCATCGATTACGGAAGCGGTAACCATGTTAGAGAAAAAAAAACATCGCATTGTGCAATTGCATTCGCTAGAGAGTAGCTGCCGGTGTGTTGGTGTGCGAGCGCGCGCTCGACTGTGTAACCGAGCGAGTGAGTGCGAGTGTGCATTTACGTTGCCCGTGAGTGTGTGGAGCGCGAGTGTGAGGTTCGAAAGTAAGTGCCTTCATCGAGACAATGCCTTGTGAAAATAGGTCACAATAATTAAACTCTTATATAACTGCTTGAAACTCCAGTTCTCTTACATATGTTTATTATACATATACCTATATATACATATAATATATATATGTATATATATTATATGTATGTATGTATATATATTATATGTACGTATATTTATATATTTTTACATATAAATGTACATGTGTGTGTATGTATATATATATATATATATATAATATATGTGTACGTAAGTGTGCGAATGCGGTGGTAGTTCTATTTTCTTGGCCACGCACAAGAGCTACTCCCTCGCAAATGCACGGTGACACTCTTAAACCATTTGCAATAGTTTTACAATACGCCGATTATAAACAAGTTGCTGGAAAAAAAAGGTTTCCTCCAAGCGGTCAATTTAATAATACGAATTAAAACAGCCTTGCAATTACAAGCGCTTGTGTATTCCGCGAGCCAAATAATACGCTTTTAAAGGCAATGTACCACAGCGAGGGGCAGAGGGGTGGGGGTTATTGGGTTTGTGTGTAAGATGGGTGGGTAAAGGGGGGGGGGAATTTTCCTTAAAACGTATCCTTAGCGGCTGTAAAACCTACGTTTCCATCGAAGATTATCTCACGTTTTGCGGACGATCTAGCTTTTGTAAATGGTCTATGGAAAATAGCCGACCAGATACGACGCGGGCAAAAAGCCCCAGCGGAGAATTTCGGCAGAGCGAGAGAGCGAGAGAGAGAGGGAGGGAGAGAAAAAAAAAATAGGCGCGTGAATCAGAAGCGAGGCGGACCGCGCGCAGGTGTTTGAGGTACGATCGGTACTCGCACTCGCGCACAATTCAAAATGTGAATTATATACGCGGAAAAATATCGCGAGTCGGTCAAAATGAATATCTAATCGCGTAATCAACCTTTCCCTTTTTCTTGCGTTCTTACGACAAAATAGCAAATTCCTTTCCCTCTTGAAAGCCGAGCATTGAGTCGCAATTCTCAGTAGCCAACATCTACCTCGATAACCGATCAAGCCAAACCGACTAGAAAAGGACATTTCGCCTGCTGTTTACACTTTCCGTGAAAATAATGCATCTGTCATTTAGCCGGGCATTATGAGTCTTACATCGCTTGCGCAACCATTATTCAAATAACCATGGAATCGCTGCCCGGCCGCCCATTTCCGTACGAGCCTCCCGGTTCTACCCGAGTTTTCGCCCTCCCATGGGCTTCCTTCCACAGTAGGCGCGTGGGTGGGCCTTGGGCTAATTTAACACGTTGTCCCTTCGAGATCCGCCCTTAATAAGTTAGCGCGCGCTAACGACCCCAAGCGCCGGGGTGTGGAGCGATCAAAGCGAAAGAATTTTTTTACGCGCTGCGGCGCGTTCGCCGATAGCGTCGATCGGTCCGCGAGGCCCGAGGGTTGGAGGTAAAAGAATAGCAGGATTCCGACGGCGAGGGCTGGGAAATTACCGTTGCCGTGGGTTTAAGGACCTCGGAGGATCGGCCCGACGGAGCCGTCCCTGTCTTATCGACGAGGGCCGGGAAAGAAGAGGGTTCGCCGACGAACAAAGCGATCGCCGGACCGATGCGAAAAGGAGCCTCCGACAGGGTCAGCGGCGCAAGACCGGCGCCGGCCGAGGGTTGAAAAAGCAGCGGCGGGGCCTCACCACCTCCCCCCCGCCCCCCCAGAGGATCGCCCCCGTCGGGAGGCTCGCCGTCAGCGGATCCCCGACGGGGGGGTGGGGGGTGGGTGGGGGGCCGGGGCCGCGAGCGCGGGGACCGTCACGGCTGCGATTTCGGAGTGCGCTCTTAGTTCTGTGCCACTTTCACTTGCTTGCGTAATAGCGAGCGAGCGAGCGAGCGAGCGAGCGCCGGGGCGAAGGAGCGAGGAGGAACTGGGTAAATGGGAGAAGCATATAATCGCGTACGCGTCGCTCGCGGCCGAGAGCGCGCGGGACAGTTCACTGCTTCTCGGCCGCTGGAACGGAGTTCACCTCCGCGGGACAAGCGTTTCCTGGACGATGACACAGTTCGGCGCTCGTTTCGCTAACCCACTTCCTCCTCCGCCGCCGGCCCTCCTCCTCCTCCGCGATTCGCCGGCCGTTGCCAAATATACGAGTCCTCTCTCGCTCCTTCCCCCTCGACTCCTGCCGCCCTGTCTGCCGACCCAACTTCTCTTCCTTCCTTCCTTGCAGCGCGAGCCTCCGGTGATTACACGCGCGCGCGCGTTCGTTTTCGTCGATCGCTTTGCGACTAATTTCGCTCGCTGCTTAGAGTAATTTCCCCTTTAAACGACCCCCCCCCCCGAATAACGTCCGACCAATCGTCCTGCAATTTCGCATGAGCTTTGACGCTTGACTCGCGAGTCTCCTTTATCTCGCCGAGGGATATCGTTCGCCTCTTTGCTGCTGCCCTCAACTTTTTGCATCTAAGTGCACTTCCCTCCCGACTCGAGCCATTCGCGATGCGTAAAATGGGAAAATAATAAAAGATTTTACGAAGAACTTGCTTTCGTTTCCTATCGTCGACATTAATTATCTCCGACCGAATAAGCCGTAGGGGCGAGCAAATAAAAAAAAACAAGGCGACAATATTTGCTCGAGGTGTCGGAGCAAAATTTGTTCCGCAAATTATTGCCCGCCAAGTTTTCCGAGCCTCCTTTGCTCGAGAGCGATGTTCCTCCTTAATAAATTATCCAAATGGGAGAATCGTAGGCTTAAGCAAACAACGCGCCCAACTAAGTTTCACTCGACGAGAGATTGATAATGGAAAAGGGAGAGGGAGAGAAAAAGCAAATGGAAAGAAAAAAACAACAACAACAACACAAGCGATACTGTACAGTGAAAATCTATTCTGTGCTTAAGTTGCGGTAAAATTAAATGCATTGCAAAATGTGGCGGCCGAACACACCACTTTTATAAGTTAGTAGTCAAGAACTTATGTAAGCTCGCGCGGAGAGCAGCATTTAAAGTTAAAGAAAAGCAAATAATTATAAAGCCGTTTGCGTGACTCTGCCTCGAATCGATGAAAAATTTACGAAAGAAAAAAAAAAAAAAAAAAATTCGAAACGAGGAATGCCCCGGCCGCGTTTTTAATTTACCGATACTATTATTTATTCATCGAGCGTATCCATTGGGCTCGGCTGTGAGCGAAGCGAGCGCGTACTCGAAATTGAGCGCGACACTTCAATTGGAGTCGCAGGATGCCGTTTTGATTTAGCTGGTGTAAATACGTGGAATGAAATTATTTTAGATTCCCCGTTTTATTGTGCGCGCGCGCACTGGTGAGCCCACGGGATTGATAAAAGCCGATCGGGGGGGGGGGCAAAAAAAAAAAAAAGGCGAATCTCGCTGTCGAGTTCGGGGGATCCGGGCAATCGATGAAAACAGGATAAATAATAAATGAGGCAGCCCCGGCCGTAAGGTACGCCGGCCGAGTCGAGATGCTGTAGCCTGCATTATGACGCTCTCTCGGTTCCCGCACACGCACTTAAGCGAAAGTAGCCCCAAGGTCGCGGCAGGCATTAAGTGTCTAGGAATGATGAGAGAAGCAGTCGCGGCCGTTGTATAGTTTTTTTTTCTTTTTTCTTCTTCTTCTTTTTTTTTCCCTTCCTCCAAAGCGCGTTAGCCGTTTGAGTAGCGACTTTTCGATCGATCGACGATTAAAAGAGAACGTAAGAGCTCGAGGAGGAAACGCGCGCGCGCGCGCGCGCAGGCCTGATTTTTTCGTAACGCGCGACAATCAAATGCCCCGATGCCGTCGGCCGCTCGAGACGAAAATGCATTCGCTTTACATTGGAATAATTTTCGATGGATTCTAGGCGCGAGGAAACGTACCCGAGCGCAACGCGCTCGTCGGTGAATTGCGGCGCGCACTGGAAGGCTTCCACGGATCGCCCCCACCCCCCACCCACCCCCTGCCCGCCCACCCACCGCCAGTTAGGAATCGAGGAGCCGCGACTGGTTGGTATCTGGCGGGGCTGATTGAAAAAAATTGCCCTTACCTCGTTCCCGAATTGTGAGCATCTTGGAATTCTTTTCGAGTGAAAAATTTTCCAACTTGCCCTCCTCCATTGCTTGGAGGGGCCTACGCGCGCGCTCGCAGAGAGCGAGAGGGCCAGAGAGAGATAGAGAGAGAGAGAGAGAGATAGAAGGAGTGGAGAGAGAAGAAGATAATGAGAGTCGATAAATTTCACTTTGTATCTAGTATCTGAAATTATAATCGAATCATTACCATAACTATTCGGCTCAATCTCATTAATCTCAGTTTTTAACGAAGCGTATTTAAATTTTTATACTTTTGAGAGGTATCCTGTCCCTCGGCGCTTTATTAAATAACAATGAGCACTGCTGCCTAGTGAAATGCACGACAATTTTCAATAATAACGTTATATAATTCTTAAGCAGCATTTATCTCTCGCCCGTTAATAATGCAAACATCATTCCTTACGTGCGTGGGCAAATAGGGTTTTTTTTCTTTATGTGATTAATATTTTTTTGTGCAAATTGATCGAAAAGATATTTTACACACAGTGTCAGTTAACCTCAATCCTTATCGTGGCTTCTCTCCGTTTTTTTTTTTTTTTCTTCTTCTTTTTTTCTTTTTCCCTCGAAAGCTTGATTTTACTTATGCCTAAATATAAGACAAAGCTTTGTTTTCATTAGATATATGCTTTACTATCACAAAATTTAGTCTGATGTATTATCATTATTTATTTTAAAACTATGATATTTTAGTTTACGACCTTTACTGATAATATTAAATTTCATAATATTTTTACTCCGTGAAAACGATAGTATTTTACTCACAAATGTTAATATGCATTACTTTTAAATTAACTTATCTTTATTAAGTTTCTGTTTATAGTAATTTATTTCATCCTAATGTGTTATTTCATGAGAGGCCGATGCGCCGAATGTATATTTAAGCTCCTTTCCTTCGATGGAGGATAAATATTTTTACTCGGAGTGGCAGTTTTTCAAAGAACATTTCTCATCGGCTGCGAGGAAAAATATAACTTTTCGAGGTATTTTTTTGGCAAGGGGCTAGGGAAGGGAAAAACAACTTTTACCAAATAAAATTGCACCTAATAATAGTTCCCCGGCGAAAAGAAGCATAGCGAATTTCTATGACGCAACATCGTCTCGGTACTCGTCACGAATGAATCGCAACTGCATCGATTCAAATTTTAAAAACGCGCAAACTGCAAAAAGATAGATTTAACTATAGGCGATGCAGTAGCTTCTGATCTGCGTTATCTTATTCCTTATTATATATTTATATATAAATTAAAAAGAAAAAAAAAAAAAAAGAAGAAAAAAAGGTAAAAACAACTAAAAATTGTAACTCGGAATAAAACAGTGTATACACGTATCGCATCGATAAGGAGTTGGCTCAAATTATGTAAGAGCTCGAGAACAAGCATATTAATCAAGGAATGTAAGAACCGCGTTGAATGTCCTCTTTGCCCTTTACCAACATATTTAATTGTTCAATATTAATATTGCGGCGCGCGCATGTTCCGTGTCATAAATACGCCGTGTCTTACCTTTAAATCTTACTTTAGAACCCATCCAAAATACCCCGACGATGAATCTCTCCGACTATTATAATATTGTTCTAATGCTACGATAAATTAAGTACATAAAACAAGTAATACTTACGTGCTCGAATAAATGCACTCTTATGCGCTCGTGTGGGCTTTGGGCTTATTGTAAAAGCTGAAAAAATATTACAACGCAGAGGGGAAATGAGAAGCCGTAATGATGATCGATTTATCAAAATTTTCATTCCTTCGATTCGCTCCCCATTCGCGTAGTTTCGCGTGTTTGTTTTCCCTTACAATTTAAAAACTAATTTTAGGTTACTTTGGATGTGTTTTTTCTTGCGCCAAATAATATACCGCCATCCATTATTTAGAAACTTTCCCTAAAATTATTAGAATTATAATAGACAAGCATTAATGAAGTAATGTGATGGTTCACTTTGGCCAATAGGATATTTTATAATTGAGTGGTGATTTAAACATTTTTATTGCTAAATGCATTTCTTACCGACATAATTTCCACCGTACCTTTATATAACATTAACGATGCTTTTTGCAGTAGAATAATGCACGTGTAATACATTTTTTATCTTCAATTCAATATCAAAGTTTCTTTCTTTAAGTTTTCCAAAATGCGCCCGACTCTGTGAATTATTTAAAAGAAATTAAAAATTTACTTTCTCTCTCTCTCTCTGCATTTTTTGCGCATGTACATGTAGATCAAGATTTCGAAGTGAGATTGCACTTTACGGTGAATTTTTTTAACAAAACACAATACCATGATACGTATTTCAGAATTACAATTATATAATTAGGATCTTAGTATGGTTTTTTGGCACACGATATTAGCCGCTTATGAATAAATTAATTCTTTGACGAGGCTTCATAAAGTGCTTCATGCATTAGCAGCGATAGCAGCAATAGGTATAACAATAATTGTCGTTATCGCTATTACCACGATTACTATTATAATAATGATTATTATTATTATTATTATTATTATTATTATTATTATTATTATTTGGGGAAAAATGGAAAAAAAAATTACTCTTTTCTTTTTAACAAGGCACCACTTCGCTGCACGCAGAAACTTAGTATAAAACGACAGTGGAACGCGTGAATTTATCCACGAGATAGTTAGGTTAAATATATAAAGTAAGTTTCAAATGGGCGGTATAATTTTAATTTCTAGATTAATTAATGTTCAACACGGTAGGATTAACAAAGTATTGCGCGTATAATGAAAAAAAAAAAAATAAAAAAAAATTCTCTTTCTTTCCTTTTTTTTTTTTTAATTTTTCCATCAAAATCCTGCTCGTATAAATTTGAATTTCTTTAGATGCGAGCGGAGAGAGAACGTAATCATAAATATTAATTTAATCTACATGTATAAAGCAGTAATAGAATAAATCATGGGATAACGCTAAGCGTAAAATTCACCTTGTGCCGTATATAATGTATCTAACGATATCGTTTTAGCGAGGGAGAGAGCACAGGGGAATGCATGGGATTAATTTTATTTAATACATAAAATTTTTTAGATATATACATATTTATATATATATATGTGTGTGTGTGTGTGTGTGCGTATTAGTATTTATATGTTGATTTGGTTTATTGCCGATATTTCAGTACGCTGAATTTGCAATATAATCAACGAATTATATTTAGATAAAGGATCGTTACGTTATCACCGATAGCCGAGTAGAAAAAATGTAGACGCGCGCGGCGAGGTTGCATAATTTTAAAAAGCACAGGCCTAAAAGTGCGCGTACAACAATTTGAAAAATAAAAAGTAACTTCATTCCCGTTTGCTCGAAAATCTCTTGGCTGCGTCGCTTCCACGACGAATGCTCAAAAAGAGAAAGTAACGAGGGGAAATAATAATAATAATAATAATAATAATAATAACAACAACAACAATAATAACAACAATAATAGCAACAACAACGATAATAATAATAATAATAGCAACAGCAATAGCAATAATGATAACAATAATGATGACGATGATGATAATAATAACAATAACAACAAGAACTTCTTATGCGGCTGTACGAAACCGCATAAGAAGCCTGAAAAAAATGTCCGGAGCTTAATCGCCTCCACTACCATATGTCATCTCCGAATGGGACGGAGGCAGGAAAAGAAAACCGGACCGATAAAAGGACGGAATAAAGAGAGGAGAACGTCGACGACAGCGACAACAACGGCGAAGGAGCTTATAATGGTGAGATAGAAACTTAAGGAAAAAGAAAGGAGCCTCCGCAGTCGTGAACGCGATGACCTAAATTCAAAGTAGCGAAAGTGATACGCTGGCCTGTCATTTCCCGTCCTTGTATCTGTACATCTTTACAACTATTTTTTATGTAACTGTACCAATCGCTAATCGCTCGACCAAATGTTATTTTCAATTTTAGACGGCTTTACTAATCGCTCGGGTGCCCATCGACTGCCGATTATTAGCGAATCACCGATGCCTCGAATGTGGCACGAGCATCTCCGTACTTCGTATGGGCCTTTTTTCCTGTTCAGCGATGGCCCAGATCAGATGAATAAAGCTCGATTTAATATGTGTGTGTGTGTGTGTGTGTGATATTCAATTTAAATTTATCGCCACGTATCTTGCTTACGTACATCATTAATTTCTAGCGTAATAGTTTTAATCCTAAGATGCGAGGAAAAATTTTAATAACGACACCGGATTCAACATAGTATTCGGCTGAAATATTATTGCTACTTTAAAACAACAACAATGGAACTCATCTCGGATTTTGAGCGTTATATAAGCTGCTTGTAGGGTACAACAAATTTTATGTTTCCGTTAATTATTTATAAACGAGGATGGATAACGTCAACAAAGCAAGACAAGCCGAAGAAAGAGAAAGCGTTAAAGATAAGAGGGGGAGAAAGAGATTGAGAGATAGAGATAGAGAGAGAGAGAGAGAGGGCACGAGAGAAATAAGGGCATTTAATTTGTAACAATAATAAATATTAAAATAATGCTTAGCAATTTTATCCTCGATAAATATTGCTCCAAGTGGCTCGAATCGAGTTAAATTTATAAAGAAGGCCTTTCGAGGAAATACAAAAGAATAACAAACATTAAAGTTTTTTTTAATTTTTTTTTTATGTAGAGTTTTTTCATGTGTATTTAATGTAGGGCAATTTTCAGAAAGAATTTTCCGACCGTACACACACGTGAACTTGGAATTTCATTGGACAGGATTTAAAAGTTAATTCTTCTTCTTTTTTTTTTTTCGGTCAAAACGGTTTTTTGTGTGTAAACAGAATTGCTTTGAAATAGTTGAATCTAGTTGAAGCAGTCGTAGCCATTAAAGCAATGCTCAATCTTCTGGCGCTAATGCGAGAGCGGTAATTAGATAATTTTTTTCAGAATTCATCCTATTCCTCGAAACGTAAGAATGAACGATTTTGAGCTAGGCGCGAGTGTCTTTTACGTGCTCAACTCGTGAGGATTTTTCGGTAGAGGTGCCTCGGTCAGAGATACGGCGCAGAACAATGTGGGTCTACGTAGGTAATATACATACCCATATAAACGCGTACTCGCGCGCTCGAGAATACATACATACATACATGCATGCGTATACATATAAATATACGTATATATGTATATGTATATGTATATATATATATATGCATAAAGATAACGGTAATGTAGGATGAAAATAGGTTCGTAGAAGAGTTTCTCATGAGGATGCCGGCTCTCGCGGAGGCGTGAAAAATCATCGATCGTTGATTATTTTCGTAGGAATGGAGGACAAATGGATTCGCGACGAGGAGGCTTCTCGGATAGATTCGGTCAAGGGGAGAGACAGCGGTCGGCGAACAAGAGCTGTCGGGACAGGGAGGATAAGAGGTCGAAGGAAGGGAAGAGGGGAGAGAGAGAGAGAGAGAGAGAGAGAGAAAGGGGAAAAACACGTACGAGCGCGGGCCGTGGCGCGATCGGCAATAAGGATAAAATGAAAAATAGTAATAGTAACGGGGATAAAGCGAAGAGGGATAGACGGACAATCCGCTCGCTTGTCCTTCGGAGGCCTGAAATGGAAACCTTTCTCCGTGGCTTAGCGAGCCGGCACGAAGAGCCATTTTCAGTTCCGTTTGCCGCGAGGAGACACGAACGCGGGATGACGCCGATTTCGTAGAGGGCCGCGCTCACATTCTCTCTCCTGCCCGGCCGAGCGAGAGAGAGTTAGTGAGAGTGAGTGAGAGTGAGCCAGAGAGAGAGAGAGAGAGTGAGAGAGAGAGAGGGAGAGAGAGAGAGCAGCGAGAGCGAGCGAGCGAGCGAGCGAGAGAGAGAGAGAGAGAGAGAGACGCGCGAGCACGACGCCAGATGGGTCGAGAAGTGGGTCGCGCTCGCTCGTATCTACTCCGAAAGAGAAGATCATGTAACTTCTTTGCTCTCGCTTCCTGTCTATCCAGAGAATACCCACGTCGCCTTCTTCTTCTTCTTCTTCTTCTTCATCTTCATCTTGTGTGTGCCCGAGTGAGAGTTCGCCCCCCCCCTCCCCCCTCCCAAGATATCTCTCTCTCTCTCTCTCTCTCTCTCTCTTGTTCCTCTCTCATTTTTTCTCCTCACTTTTTTCCCCCTCTCTCTCTCTCGTTTTTTCCTCTCTTTTTTCCTTTCTCTCTCCCCACCCCCGCTTCTTCGTTTTTTTTCCTTCCTTTTTTTTTTTTTTTTTTTTTTTTTTTTTCCCTTCCTTTTTTGTAACCAACCTCCTCCGCTGGCGCCTTTTGCCTCTTTGTCCCCCCGAGAGGCAAAGAATGTACGTTCTATTTGCATATTCGTCATTATTTTCTCACGTTTACGCGTCTGCTGCCAGATTCTCCGGATTTACCTATCTTCCAACCCCGTGCTCTCCTCCCGTCCTGCTCTCGCTCGCTTTCTCTCTCTCTCTCTCTCTTCTCCTCCCCCCGCCCCCGGATCCCTGCCTCTTCCCACCCGGGCTCTGGCTCTCTCCCCCTTTCTCCGCGCGCACTTACATAAATATGATGGCACCCGCAGTGACCGAAAAAAATTTAATTTCACGTTGCACGTCTCGCGGCCTCTGTATCTTTACGGAAGGAGGACGCGGATCGCTCGAGCGAGCCACAGTTATTAAAGTATTCGAATCGTTTCGGCTTTGCTTCAATTGTTATTTAACACTAACCATCCCATTGGCATTTACTCAGCTCTAGGCCAAAGCTCATTTTCTCTATTTGGATTTTTCTCCAGCTAGGCTCGACGCGCCTCTTATCGCTCGTACGTTAATAAATATAAACCGAGTGCGGATCTTCGTGAGCGTCATTGCAAAGAGGCTCGATCGCTTTTTAAAGTAATTTCCTTAACAATCGGCACTCGTATGTTTTAGCGCCGAATTATTTTCAACTTATAAATTAACCTGCACGTAATTGCTTACATTGCGATTGTAATAAAAGTACGATATCTCAACTTTGACGTTATCAAAGCAACATTTTTCATCTTCCTTTTTTTTTTCTTCATTTCGAGTCGAAATATACAACCTAGATGACATTGTGAATAATTTTTCGACCAAATTCATCGATCAAATACTTCTCCATGCTTACTTGGTCGATTTTGTCATTATTGACTTGGTATGACTGATTAAATAGAAATCATTCGTTTGTGCTTCATTTGCTTTTTCGAAGTAGTCGAAAAATGTCAGTAGTAACAGTCTGGTAAACATTTTTTTACCAGCAACCGCTTGTTCAAAGACCAAACAATTCTTTAACTAATCGTGAAAAATCAACCCGCTTAATAAGGGTAATATTAATTTTACGAGCAATATTAATAATCAAATTTTCACGTTTGTTTATTTATATTTATTTGCTCGTTTCTTGATTTAAGGATTGAAGAATTCGCGTCCTTGTTTCATAAATAATTCTACAATGGACGTAACTCTTATTTCAATTGCTTATACAAGTACATGCATTCATTGTATTTGTATACGCGTTTAGTCCCAACATAATTCGTATGATTCCTTTCCATCTTATTACGATATGGTATTGTGCACGATATTGAAAACTGGCTTACGTGCCGTAACATCGAACTCTTATCGATCTCATAATTAACGATCCGTAATCACTTTCCAAATCTAGGCTAAAATTTGACGATGCGTTTCTAGTTTGAAATAAATGTTATCAAATCGGCTTCGAGCCTTTTCAAATGTCCTTTGAAAAATACAATAATATTCGTTAAGTTTGCACAGCCTCCTTAGCGGGTCCGGTGCTAAATCAAAAGATGAAAAAAATCAAACCGAACAATTGGCGCGATAATACCGATGGGCACAAATTCACAAAGTCTCCCTTAGATGAAATCGTGCGGATTCCTTTTTTAATCAAGGAACAAAACCGCCGCATCGCCCAGATAAATATCGAAGTCGCAACAGTCAAATCTAGTTCTAGTACGACTATAAATAACTAAGCTCTCCCTTGGCCCAAACTGAACAAGAACGACTCCTATCCTAATTGTACAGATTGATGAGCGGCTTTTATTTTTCTTTCTCTCGTTACGCGCGTTATCGATTTTTTTCCCCAAATTGTACAATTTACATTATCGAAAAAATATATATACATCTGTGTGCGTGTGCGTGCGTGTGTGCGTGTGTGTGTGTTGTGTGCGCGCGTGCGCGCGTATTAACGCTAATACATTAACGGAGAGGCTTTTCGATTTTATTGCAAACTCGTACCAACGTCGTTCTAAGTATTGTAAATATTTACAGCAATGATTACACATTAAATTGGTTACTCAGTAATTGATATAATAAGATTAATAATTAAAATAATAAATGTAATAAGTAGAATTTAAAAAAAAAATAATAACAACAACAACAACAACAAACAGTGACGAAAACAATAATAATTTATCATAAAAGCACGAATCGAGAAACGTTGAAAACAATTTTAGTTTACAAAAATATCGTACAAAAATTTCGTACAAAAATTTCGTACAATTAAATTAAATCGTTAAATGTCGCTTAATCGACCGCTATTTTTTCTTTGTTCTTCTATTATTTTTTCTCCGTTAATAAAATATTCCTACAAAACAAATCTGCATCATTGCTCATGTTCAAACGATTGCGACTAGATTTTTCGAGTAAGAGGCTCACCGCTGGTGAAGAATCACTATTAAACTTTACCATAAAAGTATATATAACAGGGCATCCTTCCATTTCTCTCTCTCTCTCTCTCTCTCTCTCTCTCTCTCTCTCTCTCGATTCAATGCCACATTTATTATTTATCAAAGCTGCAATTCCACGACGAAATTCGCAAGTTGTGCCTCAAACAAAAATCACGCGGCAATCGAAGCGACCGCTATCCAATCGAATAAACGCATCCGCGGGCATCAATCGGGTCCTGCACCTAAACCGCGCTCTCAAATTGGACAAATGGCGTGCCCGCACTATTCGCTTATCTCGTTATCACAGCAGCACTTTTATCAACGGTAAGCTCCGTTGCATTGGACGCTCGTTGATCGGGCAGTGCCAGACGCGATCCAAGACGAATCGAGCTGCGCTCGAGCCGTGGCTCGAGCGCAGCGAGCGGATGAAAATTAGCCGCTCGCTGCTCGGTTAAGCGTCTCTTTAAAAGTGCTATCGGCAACGTATCTTTGCGTAATATCAATCCAGCCGAACGCGCGATATTCACCGATTCTCGGCCGAACGGCGCGCGGTAGACGAAGTTGCGGCCGGCATTGGAAAACACGCGCTTAATTACGGCACGGATTCTCGGCCATTGGACTCCGGCTTATCGGCGGCTCCAATCCAGTCGATTTTTTTAACCCCTAGCCTAAAGGCGCTCCGCAAAGGCCGATTGCTCTTAGACTAGCCAGATGATTCCTGATCGATGCCATGGCGAAGCGATCGTTCGCTCTAGGTTTATGGTACATTGCAGGGCGAACGATGCGAATGAGGACGATCGCGGCTTTAGGAGCAGTTCGGTGGCATCGCCGATGCTCAGCGAAGAGTACGTTACGCTCCCCCCCCCCCATTGCGCACTCCGTATTCCGGCTTCCAGGGCTTTGCAAATTGAGCTCAGCGCGCGACGGAGTGTCGGGAGGGATTTTCAGCGAGAGGAGCAAGATTCAGCGGGCCCGCGAGTGGCAAGGGCCGATACAATGGGAGATTTTGTCGCCGGTCTGGGTGATAAGGTAGCGCGCGCGCGGCATAGATTTTTACCGGCTCCTAAAAATTGTGCGCCGTATTTATCTGGGCACTCGCCAAGATAGGGCAAGAAGGAAACCCTTTTGAAATCCAAGAGCCATCGATCGTCTCGCCATTCTCCTCTCGAGCGAATCTACGAGTCGATCGGACGATAGGTTTCCCCGACGTCGGGACAAAGGCCGATCTAGTAAACAATGGCAATAGGGTTCTCAATCGCTCGGCCGAGTGGTTTACGCGTCCGTTGCTTTGGCGGGGGTAAACGGGGTGGGCGCGGGGAGGGACCGGCGGGGCCGAAAATCGAAGACCCCATGGAAGCCCGGCTGAGCGAGAGCCGCGGAGCCGAATCCCGGTCCGTCCAAGATGCCGGGAGGATGCGCGATATTCCAGAATCTCGACGAATTGGTGTCAGAGGGGCAGAGCTCTTGTAACCTAGAATACACGCAGCAGGCAGGCCTTAGGGGCCGCGCGCGCGCCCGTGTACGTTATACGAGTCAAGAGTTGGACACCGAATACAAGGGCTAAACATTTTCTCGGCGCTATTATTAGGATGATGCCCTCAATACCAACATCTATATCCGGCATACGCGGATGCATGTTCTTGGTTCTACAATACGCCGCCGCCGCCGCCGCTGCATATTACTGGCTCTCTTATTTGGAATGTCACCGCCGAAGGCTCAGACTCGGCCGAGCCGACGGGAAGCCGACATTTTTCCCCCGCCTCGGTCGCTCCCTCGATCCCGATGATCCTGCCCGCGGAATTTGGGCGCGCCGCAGCCTCGATCGGCTACTCGGTCCGATGCCGAAGCAAAAGCTCGCGAGGCGATTTTGGAGATCGGCTCGAGGTAGAGGTAGAGAGAGAGAGACAGAGACACTGTCGAGCACGTTTGGGCAAGGAACCGAGATCGGAGCCCGGCTTCGGAAGCCTCGTTGATAAGGAGCTCGATCGGGGAGGGGATTCTCTAACGGTCGGCCAGCCGAGCGGCTGGCGAGCGAACTCGCGCGAATTAGACTCGCCCGCAAAATTTATAATAAGCCTCTTCGCGATCTCTGTTTCTCCCAGCGGCTAATGCCAATGGCGAGAGCCGCCGCGATAAGAGGCCGCTCCTAATAAAGAGGCCGAAGGCGTTTTTTAGCCTTAATCTTTAACGGCCGGGACCTCGGGAGGAGGCCCCGAGCGCCAAGATCCCAACGGGGCTTTCGGCCGAGCCGACCATCGCGACTAAGAGGAAATCCTGTCGTCGAGGTCCTCGAAGGGCTCGATTACCACGAGCTCCCCCGTTGGCTCTTCCCTCGAGCTCTCCAAGGGCTGCCCCCTCGGCAAGGGATCCTCCCCCGTCGGAGGGTTCGGTCGGAGCCTCGGTCCGCGTGACTCTTGCCGGGGAGTAATAATTCGCCTCGATCGGCAGCGCTCTCATTAAGGGCCGATACGTAAAGACCGGCCGCATAAATAAGCCGACCGCGGTGATTCAGTGCCCCGGCCGAGCAGCTCCAGCTGAAAAAGCCATTAGCGCGATCGTTAAGCGCGCCGTATCCAAAATATACACTAATAAGGCGAGGCTCATTAGCAGCCCAGGTACGAGAAACGTAATGCGCGCGCGCGCGCTTGAATCACCCCGGCCCTCCGCCCCCCGCCCCGGTAGTCCGGCTCGCTCGCTCGCTCGATCGCGCGATCGCAAATCTCGACTGTCGCCGAGCACGAGGAATATTTCTCTTATTAGCGAATAATTGACGAGCTCGCTCGAGTATGACATTACGGATCGCCCGGTCGCCGGGCTTATTATTATTATCCTTGCCGAGGAATGGGGTAACGCGTCCAGTCCCGATCGCAAAATTATACATACGAGCTATCGACAGTGTTATTATTAATGTACGCACACAAGCGCGCGCTTATACGTTTGTACTTACGTGCGCATGCATTGGCATGCGCTTATGCGCACGCATACACGTACGCCTGTATACACGTTTTATGTATACATATATATATGTGTATACGTATTCATAGCGCTGAAATAGTACGAAAACGCCACTTTCCACGCTCGGCCGCGGCCCGCGCTCGATTATAAAATAGTTACATCGATTACGAGGATGGTTTAATGGCTTTGGACTTTACTGGCTGATCGACGAAGCCCCGTGGCTAAGGAGTCTATCCCGGCGGCCCCGTGCACGATTGGCCCGCTGTCCTCCAGGTGCTCGAGATCCTCGACGATCGACCGACGAAGCTCTCCTCCCGCGCGATTTCCATGCAATTCTCCCGTCAACGATTGGCGGCGGCGGACCCACCCCCCCCCTGCCCCAGAGTTATAGGCCATTGATTTACGCGCCGTGCCGGGCTCGAAAGCTCCTTTGCGAAAACAATGAGGATACGTCGGCTCGCGAATTCGCGTTGACTCGCGCCACCGACTTTGCCGGTGATTCTCGACTGTCGCTTCCCGATGGTCCCCTACCCTTACGAGCTCGGATGCCTTCGCGCGCTTCTTCACTCCCCGTAACTCGTAACGAGGGTTTATTTTATTTCTATTACTTCCGATTCGTGAGCTTCGCAGCGGTGGCACCGCGCTGAGCGTTAGTACCATCGCTCGCCCTCCACCCGCCCCGGCCCGGCACCAATTTTAAAACGCTCTACGTCGGGAGTCCGTATAAGCGAGACGCGCTCTGCGCGCGTCTAATTGCAGACGCGCGATGTTTCATTGCTGCGCTCGTGCCGTTATTGTACGATTTATGGTTGTAAATCTGTTAGCCGAATCAGCAGTGAAATTATAAAAATATCCGTATTTATACATAGGCGTAGTAGCTTCATGACCGTGAACATTAATTATAATAATTAATAAAAGGAATTACATTGACGCTTCTGCGTCTAAACAAGCCAACTTCTTTCATTTGCGACGATGCTAAATTTATCCGTCAACGCGTCAAGAATTGAAGCGTCTAATCGATTCATTAGTCTAGAGAAACACGAACACCATAGGATACGATATTAACGGCCAGGGTTTGCGAAAACGAGAATTGAGCGTTTTTTAAATTTTACAACCTTTTTAAAGCTCTTGTAATTAAGTATTGATGGGCAATTTTTTTTTTTTTTTTTTTTTTTTTTTTTTTTTTGGCTTTTTTTTCTTTTTATGCTGTAAATAATCTTAGTTATTTAATTAAGGTTGACAGCATAAGATATTATGGTTACGTACGCGCGTATACATACATACCTGTATAACATATTTTTCTTGTATTAATATCGAATCGAGTATTGATCATTTATTATATAGATATATACATACGTATTATTATTATTTTCCTAAAAGGTATTTGCTTAGCAAATAATTAGTTACGAATAATGAAAGTATCGAAAGCATTTAATTAAAGTTGAATCCAAACTAAGGTTGTTTAAGCGTTTCATCACTAATTCGCTAATTTTATTGAACTATCGTTAAGGAATTTTTAGCTAATTAAATCGTAACATACAAGGCTAATCACTAATCATTAATAGAATTCATCTGAAAAAAAAGGAAACTTTTTCTGCCGAAGAGAGATTCATAGGCTTTTTCCTTGTTATTTCTATCGATAGAATGTTCAAAATTCACGTTACACAAACGTTCGACAGCTCTCCTATGAATATTATATTGATATTGTATCGTTAATTGAATCGTTTTGCGTTATTACTATTATTCTAGACTACGCGATTTATTATTTGATTAATTTCTATACGAGTAACATCTTACACCTGACCGATTGTAAAAATAAAAAAAAAAAAAACAAAAAAAGACGAAATCATTCGGTCTCTCAACGGTAATAACATTAAGGGCCCGATAAATTAAGGAGATATTCAATTTTAGGTAAAAAGGCTACTTTGTAAATTGTACGATTACAATTATTCACAAGCGAAGGCCTTTCGAAGCCAAGGTATCGGCTCGCTCTGTTCAATTGGCTTTCAAATCGAACGATCATACGGCAGGTGAAGCTCGGATCGTCAATAACCTGCTCGAAAATACCGAAATAACTAGAGTGAAAAAAAAAGAGCTTATCCTCCCTGGTATCAAAGCGGAACAACGTTCCGTCCGCGAGACGCGACGTAATTAACTCCTTCTCGTTACCTGTACGACAGCGCGTATCATCCTGGCCGAGGCGGAGAGTGAGAGAGACGGAGGGAGGGTAGGCGGGCGGGGGGGGGAGAGCAATTAAGGACGCACCTAATGAAAGCGCGCAATTTAAAATAGATTTCTAAAATTCTTAAGTGTCCACGCGCGTACGCCGCGTGGAAAATTAACCGGCGAGCCGATAAGCCGGGCGCGACGCGTCGTTAAGTATCTATGCTTAAGATAAGCTGCAATTTTTAACATCCCGTTTAGCCCGCATGAGCCGATGGCCGCCGAGCGCTTTGAACGAGCACCGCTTGCAATATCAATACTGCCTGCTCTCGCTCTATCCGCTTATCGACGAGTTTTCTTTTTCCGATACAGATGCTCGTTATTGTTCAAAAGGTATTTGTATTGTCCCGAAATTCCCGAAGAATTTCACCTGGCTCGCGCTCTCAGCTGCGAGTACCTTGGGCCGAGGCTTGGAAATTTAAGTTAACGGAAGAAGAAGAAGAAAAAAAAAAATATATGAATAAGCAACTCCCTTCGACGCTCGTTATTGTTTCAATTAGTCGACGGCTGTTTTGTTCATTGTGTTTTTTGTTTCTTTTTCCTTACTTTTTTCTTACTTTTTCTTTTTCCTTTTTTTTTTTTTTTTTTAACAAAAACCGATACCCAGAAGTGTATCTTTAGACGTTGTCGAGTCGCAAAAGTCGCGCTAATGAGCGAATTGAAAATAACGCAAGGGAAGTCGATTGAAATATCATGCGATGCTTCGTCCGTGGGAAGAAAGATTTTCAATCTAACAAGCATAACCCGAGATATAAGCTCCATGGGCTTGACAATGGTGCACGGATACGAGAATACAAAAGTTTCGTTGCTCGTTCAAAGCGTTGTAAGGCAATTTACAATGACGAGTTATAATCGCGGGAGGCGGCATCGTTACAATGTAGCGGCGAGAATCGATTCGAATGTCAATGTTATATAATCGGCCATAATCCGGCGTGGTCAAAAGGCGCTGAAATTATTTGGCTGAAATTTATAAAATGTAAGTCCAGCTCGAGCGACGAATGTGAAAAATGGGTAAGATTCTTCTTTCTGTATAAGTATGACTTATTATTAATATCGATTGTTGGATAATGCGCGTGTACGGATAAGTTAAGAAATAAATTTTCTCTAGCTTGAATTGTTTCAATTGTAATATTTATACATATACATATACATATACATATATACATATATATGTATGTATGTATGTATGTATGTATGTATATATGTATATATTATATATCGATATCGAAGTATTCGTACTACATAAAAAAGGTGCACGAAAATTGTGACGAATTCAATAAAGCCAAGCCGGCTAAGCTCGCGCGAATTCTTCCTTTTATTTACAAATGTCATCAGCGCAATGCAATTAGCATTCGTTTATGAATAGAATGCTCGAGCGGCAAAATCAATGGGGCTGGGGTTATTCGAGAGAGTGATTTTCAAACGGCGAGGCACTGCTCATTGGTACTATAAAGTACAACGCGACTGTTTTTATGGCACTTGATCAACGATACGCGGGTCGTTTATTTTTCAATACGCTCGAACGGCACGCTTTGGAAGAAATGCGTTAAATAAGGATGAAAGAATACTCGCGCCTGCGCGTGCTTTTGCTTATTTGCGGTACTTAATAAATCATACACACACACACACACACACACACACACACACACACACACACATATATATGCATATGTATATCAAACGCGCTTTAAGCAAAAGCTCGAGACCTTTGAATCATTTCGCAGGGGCGTACACGCTTACGGGGGCCAATAAAGGGATAATTCTTCCTTGGAGGGGGCGAAGAGTCGCCCGTCCGAGTCGCTCCCCTCATCGCCTGGGAGTGGCGCTGCCGCAGGACGGGGGTGGCCCATCGCTGCCCACGGGAGTAGCCCGATCTCAGATCTCCCCACCATCCGTGCTACCCCCTAGTGGCCTAGTCCTACTCTCTCTCTCTCTCCGTCTCTCTCTCTCCGTCTCTCTTGAATCTCTCCCTCTCGAAAGGGCGCGAAATCCACCGGAGAGAAAACGGACGGATGCTCCGTGAAAGTCGGGCGACCCATCGAAGCCCTCCGCTGCCCATTTTTACCCCTACTCGCTTACCTGCGCACTTCACACGCCCACGAGACTCGTATCCTTGATTTCTATATTAAATCCATCGAACGACTCGAGCGCATTTAACAAAAAAAAAAAAAAAAAAAAAAAAAAAACAAACAAACAAACAAGCAAGCAAACAAACAAAAACAAATCGCTTTATCAGTTGGTACCGAGCGAACGGTTCGGCTTAGCCCGTGGTCGATGGTCCTCGTTGTCGGATCAAAAAAATCGATGCCTGCCTCTGGCCTTCCGAGGGCGATGTAAAGCCATCTTGATTCTTACGAAAGAGCCCCTGATACTAGGCGCCTCGCAAATTCGAGGAGGTCGTAGGAGAGGCTTTTTTTACGATAACACCTCGCTCATCGACACCGTACTTCGCTATTCTAAAGCTATTCCACTCTGTACTTAAATACATGCGTGCACACGCTCACGCGCACGCATACACGCATGCACTCATATATATATATACATAGTGTTCAATAATACATACATACATACCTACATACACTCGTATATATATATATATATATATATATATATATATATTTATTTATTTAATGCGCGTACTTAAAGCTCTCGTGTATTATGAGGAAGTACGATAACCGAAGCTTATCGCAGGCCAGATTCAATGGCACGAGCTGAATCGGTTGGAATATGCATCGAAATAGAGTCGGCGATGGATTACGGAACGGAGATAGAGCAGTTTACAAGGAAAATAATATGAAGTTATGTGAGGAAGGAATGATGCCGCCTGGCACAAAAATAGATCATAGTTCGCCTTCGTTTTCATTGGGGTTAAGGTCAACTTTGCCTACAACTTGACTGATTTATCTTATTTTATTTACGTTTCAAATATATCAACACGCTTTATCCGGTGCTTCGTAAATATTTCGCTCATAATCCCCGGCGTTTGGTTATTCGTCGAATAATCGTGGCTCTGGGCTCATTAATGCTTTTCCCCGGCCCGAGAGGTTTTTACGAAAAATCCGTCGTTCTTTTTTTCCTTTCTTTTTCTTTTTCTTTTTCTTCTCCCCCCCCCCCAACCCACCCCCCCGCCACGGCCATTCGTCACGACAGCGGTGGACGCTCGCGCATCGCGTTTACGCCCTCGACAAGAAGCATCGCGAATAAATTGTCATTCTTCGTCGCTCGTCACAGCGACATCTCGGATGAGAATAAAACGCGTAAGCGCGACGCGAATCCGATATCGCGCAAAAGGCGTAGGGAGGGCCTCTTTAACTCTCGGATCAATTTCACGAGAGAGGCCTCGGCGGCTTCGCTCGTTAGCTACTCGCCTCGGCTAATGCAACTGCTCCAAGTGGGCACCCCGAGACTGTGGGATTCGCCCGGAATAATAATAACAATAACAATAACAATAATCGAGGGCACTCGGCTTCAATCGCCGGTAGGTATTAGCCGGTAGCGGTGCAGGCCGAGCCTGGATAAGAATCGAAGTTGGCGGAGACGGACCCGGGGTGGGGTGGGGCCCCGGGAGAAACGTCGATCGCGATCGCGCGGCACCCCATTGAAAGCGAGCAAGGCAATATCGAGGCCCAGGGTTGAGAGTCTCGTCGACAATCGGGAACGGAGGCACTGGGTTATTGGGCTTCGGCTCGCAGAGATCAAGCAAGTGCAAAGCCGAGGCCCTGCCGGGCTGGCAGAGCCCGGAGGGGAGGCCGACGACGATTCCTCGACCGGGGATCCAGCGGGCTCTCGCGGCGGAAAAGCGGGCTGCGCGGCCGACCGCGGTGGAAAATTATTAATAACCGCACTTTAATGGGCGCGCCAAAGGGATGATCCCAGAATCCGTTGACACTTGCTCCGCCAATTGGAGGCGCAGCTCTAAAAATACAGCGCGCCTCCACTCGTGCGTCTAATCGAAAACGAGCGGCAATAATGTAGCGCCGAGCGAGCCCCCCGTTTCATTTTTCTCGTTTTCTTCTTTTGTTTTGTTTTTTTTTTTTTTTTTGTTTTTTGCTTTTTTCTCTTTCGTTGTGCTTTCCCCTCGCTCGATCGTAGGCCCTCACCGGCCCCAACGGAGCCGCCCGATTATCGATCTCGTGCCCTTTGGTTCTCGTCGGCGCTGCGTCGACGATAGCCCGACTCTCGGGGGGGGGGCTGGGGGCCCGATGCTCGGGGGACTTCTGGCCACCGGCAGAGCCGCGACGACCGCGACGGCGAGGGATTGATTTTTCGAGGGAAGGAAGCCGGGACTCGGAGGGCCGAGGATCCGGCTCGATAGGAGCGAGCGAGGGAAAGGGACGAAAAAAAAAAGAAATAAAAAAAGACAAAGGACAAAATCATGCCCCTGGCACCGCAATTGAGAAACGTCCTGTCCCCCGTCTAGCTTTGGCCACGGGAGGAGGCTTACCGATGGCGGCCGGCGATCGGCGTAAGGACGACGACAATGGCGGTGATATGGTGCCGATAGCGAAACGAGTAGCGCGCACGTGCGCGCTCGCACGCAAGGATACGCGCGCACTTGCGCGCGCGCGGCTGGGCGCACGCCTACCTACCTGCCTACCTACGCGCGCGCACACGCATAGGCATGAACGTGTGCGCGCGCGCGCGCGCGTATGAACGCGGGTATAAATATAAAAATGAAAAGAGAAAAAGCCAGCGAGAGAAAGAAAAAAAGGAGGAGGAGGAGGAGGAGGAGGAGAAGAAGAAGAAGAAGGAGAAGAAGAAGAAAAAAATTAATACATGTGATTTACTATAAATACTTCGAGTCGAGCGGGTGAGCTCGTGCATTGCCTGGCTGGTCCGGCTTTCTAGAGAGGTGCACCTTGGCACACTTATGGGTCCCGGTGACTATGACGAGAGCTCAAATAACCTCAGTCCGTCGTCGCTATCAACAGTTTCGCGCGCGGGTTAGCGCTTAAAGTGAGTGAGTGAGAGAGAGAGAGAGAGAGAGAGAGAGAGAGAGAGAGAGAGAGAGACGATTAAAACTCGCACGCGACACTTGCCTCTCTCTCTCTCTCTCTCTCTCGCTGCCCTCTGATAGTTATAAAACGCATTTGTATGTGCATATGTGCCTAACCGAGCGCGCACACGTGCTGCATACATATATGAGAATTATATTAAATTTTTTGTCCTTTCTATTTCAACAGCCTCGTTATTAACTTTCTTTGCCTCCTCTCCTGCGTTTCTCCTCGCTCGTCTTACCCTTGGACGTTTTGCCCTCTTTTCAATATTTACCGCGCTCGCGGCTTTAGAGGGTCTCGCCTCGTGCTTTATCAAAAGTTTACAATCTTGCGCTCGCGCGTTATCGGGCTTTATTTTCACGCGATGCACCGATGCGAATTTATTAACAATACCCGCCCAATGTGCTTTATTAGGTACATTTTCTTAACCGATGCCAAAATGCCTTGCCGATCGAGGATTTGCATTGGTGGGTTGAAAAATTGTGGACAATTTAATGCAATTTTTCTTGATAAATCAATTCCGATTATTCGAATTGAGTTGCCTATTTAAATACCAAAAAATCAATATGTATCTTCCAGATATTAATTAAAAGTTATTAATATAATAATATAATCGCAACGAGTCAATGATTATTGCGAGCGTACGTTAATCAAATAATTATTTCAATGCTTTTGAATGAAACATTAATTGTCGTTTTAATTTAGAAAAGCAAATTCGTACGATAAATAAAATACGATAAACATCATGTGTTTTCATTTGTGTTAAATATATTCATATTTAGTCAATAAAGAAGAAGAATTTATTAACTTAAAGCTAATATTTATTGTGTCGATAAGAGGCACATTCCATTTAATTGATGGATAAATTTAATAATTCTAGATATTGTTAGTAAGAACAATAATTATTATCTTAAGCTAATATTACTTTCATACCTGTCAAATAAACACATTATCTAATTTAGTAAATTATTATTTAAATACATATTAAATACTGGGAACATTAATTAAATAACTCGAAGAAAAAAGTTTCGTATTTTTGTCGAAACTAATTCCTTATTAGTTTTCGATTTTCTAATAAATGAGTTATATAATACAAAAATATCTTTCGCTAATTAAATAAACTTAATAATAAAAAAAAAAAGAAAAAAAAACCTTCAATTATTACCTAATTATTAATTATTACTTTATAAAGATAATTAATTAATTTTTAATGAAAATAAACGAAGTGAAACAGTTTTTTAGGTTCTTAGAATGTTGAGTCTTTAATGTATATAATTTTAGATCTTTGAACGCGTAATCGTATTTTTTTTAAATTACTTATTTAAAATACGCGTGTTTGATGGAAATTCGGTTTCTGCCATTTTTGTTCTTTTGTCGAAGGCTTATTTATTAAAAAAAAAAAAAAAAAAAAAAAAAACGGAACATTAAAATTAGGTCTACATCACGTTTTTACAAAATTACTCGTTACATTAAAGTTGAATGTATTTAATAATATTTTTGTAGGAGCGTACTTTGTTGCAGTGGGTAAATTATACGATCAACGTGAAGTTTCTCTAGTAGTTTAGGTACAATTCTCATAAAAATTTTATCGCACAAAAGAAGAAGCACAATATCAAAATCATTTCTTTCGCATGATTATCTCACGGCAAATTACACTTAATTCTTCAAAGCTTCATTTCCTATTTATAAGAATTGCCGCTGATATTTAAATTACACTAGTGATACAATAATGTCGCAGTTGAAAATAATAATTGACAATGTAATAACGAGGAACGCAGCGCAGCTCTTCTTAAGGATAGCATTGTAAATAAATATAATGCAAAGGCATTTTCAAATATTTACAAGCAGCCGCACAACCGACCGATCGATTATTCCCGTGACAAATTTAATATTGTCAATTCCCTTACTATTTTCACTTAGGCGTCGTGTCAATTTCACTTCCATCCCTCCCCCCCTCCCCCACGGCCCCGGTCATTTTTTAAAAAACGAAATCAGGCCCGGCCTTATAAAATCCTTTGTACCGGCTTGGCGCAGCGGAGACTTTGAAAATTATCCGGTTACGTAAAACTCTCCTTCGCCGTACTTTTCCCATCCTACGAAAACCTATTTTGGCTCAGCGCTCACCTAACGCTTATAACTCGTCTTATATCGGTCCATCCTTTTTAAAAATACTGGTATAGTCGACCGGTTTGTATTTTTCTCGTTCTTCCTTACACTCTGATTTATCGTTGCTGGTCAATGTATAACGTGGTCGGTTCGCGTGCTTTTACTTCGCTCAATTTTTTCATTCCTACATTTTCCTAATAGCGACATTGACAATTATTCACGAATGTGCCGCTTTAATATTTATTCGCTGCTTTTTACAAAGAAAAAAAAAAAAAAAAGAAAAGAAAAAAAAGAAGCTTTGCCACCGACGAAAGTAAAGGAACAAAAATTGAATAATTATAGTATCTACGGTACTTTTGAGGTCATTGTTAATAAAAATAGTTAGCTTTGGCATTAAGGTAAGTAACTTAATAGAAAGGCTTTTGAAACAAGTTACAAAATACGTATATGTATGTATATATGTATATATGTATATTTATCAATAATTTTAATACTGAAATTTAAGGCATTGGATAATTAAGATTAAGAGTGAGTAAAAATTTTTAAATTATAAAATATCAGTCATTCCAATGTGATAATAATCTCGTTACGAGATCGCCAGTTTTATTCTTGAATCGACGACGAATTAGAAAATTGGATATAATATTTTAAACGTTTTTTTATAATAAATTTTACACGTTTGTGTAAAACATTGTAATCTTTTCCTCATTATCTTCAAACTGCTTTATTACCCGTAATAATGGCTTTTTAACTTACGAATCTGCTCAGCGATCTATTGTTATGAATAATAAACAGTTTCTGCAACAAAAAAAAAAAAAAAAACAATTGTCATCAAATTTAATTTAATACTTCTTTCTAAAACGGGATATTTGCCTTGTAAGTTGCGTTTATTAAAATACTATGCAATCGCACTAATTTATACTCCTTTTTTTAAATGCATTCATTCTTGTTACAAGAAAAAAAAAACAAGACCCTTTTTTTTTATTAAAATCAGTTTCTTATTATTTTTTTGTATTTCGGATTTAAGAATTTGTCTACGAACTATAAAATCACTCGTAAGTCTTACAATGTAAAGAACAAAATTTTTTTTTTAATGGCATAGCCATTGAATTCCAAAGATGAATAGATATTAATTAACGAAATATATCTACTGAAAATAATAAATAAATTACTGGTAAATTAAAAAAAAAATACCCTATGATACTAATCTAAAAAATTGTAATTTTAAATCATTAATAGAACGTAATCGCGTGGAAAGAGTTAAAAGTTAAATTGTAAGCTAAGAACGAAATTCTTTTGCAAATATCTTTAAAAAACGATTTAACCAACTCTATAAATGATAAATATTTTGTAATCGATTCCTGATTCGTTTCATTGATTATTTTTAATAGACGTTGGCATTAACATCGTTCAATATACATTTTATGAAATAAACATATATTTGAATAATATTAATATTAACATTATAAGATTCAACATTAAATTACTTATTCTACACATGTTAGAAATATCAGCTTTTTTTAAAATGTTTTTTTTCCACTACATTTATATTTTACAAACATCTACAAGTCGACATAAATAACGAATCAGCTAATTTATTCGTTACAAATTTTATAATGATAATCATCGATTTGTATTATTTAAAAATCATCATAAAATAAAACGTTCGGCTCAAAAATTTTGTTTAACAATTTTCAAAAAATAATAATCGTCCGATGGTAACAATTTGTTTTGTTCGTTAAAAGATAATTAAGGTAATATATGTATATATTTCATAAATCATAAGCAAAATTCGCAGACCTGACTTTTTCCGTTAATTGATTCGTACAATGTACCGATATGTTTATGGTAAAATCTGGTCGAAAAAATTATTATTAATAAAACAAAAAATTGTTAAAACGTAATGCGAATAAACACGGTAGATAAAAAATAGATTCGATAGTATAAAAAAAAATTATACATATATATTCATATACATATACATATACATATACATATACATATATATATATTAATATCATTGAAAAACAGCAAGTTCTTAAGGTTTTTTTATGAGTAATAAAAGCTGAAGAACAACTTACTATTGATATATTAGTGTTAATATAAATAGCCGTTAAACGTATTTATCTTACGATTTTTGTCAAACCTCAATATTGTAAACATTTCATATTAATTACATTAAATGAGTAAATATTTATTTTTTACTTATTAAAGATACCAGCATCATCGAATTGAAAATACTTAAGTACTTTTGTGTGTGTGTGTGTGTGTGTGTATGTGTGTGCATGATTGGGTGCGCTCGTATGTGCATGCGCGTATTTACGTGTATACGTGCGTATGTATATATATATAAACAATAAACAGCATTAGGTCAGGAAAACATTATTATTTTAATGAGATTATTTTCATAAATAAATATCGCCACCTTGCAAGTAGCTCGGATCCACGTTTTTTTTTTTTTTTTTTTTTTTTCTTTTCGAGTGTCAATAGTCCAGATAAAGAGAGACTACCTGTTCCGTAAGTTGATAATGCCGATGACAAATGTTGCCAAGCGTGTGTCCCGTACGATCCGTGGCCTTGATTAATTGTTGCCTATGAATTAAAGAATAAAACTAAATTTAGAAACAAAAATAAATGATATAAAATCGAACGCTCTCCGCTCCCACCGTGTGTTTACCCGTTCGGCGGTGCTTAATTACTTCTGAGAAATGTGAATATTATATAATATACATACATATGCATATGCGCGCGCGCGCGCGTGTGCGTGTATGCGTATATTATTTACCCAATGCCCAACTACACTACTGAAATAAACATAAATTTTGGTAGGCGATAGAGCCCATAAAAACAAACACCCGTGGTTAGAGAAACAAAATAATTTTCACGCGTTGTCCCATTAGAATTGGGAGCTATTTACGCTTTATTAATTTTGTATTTTTCTTTTTTCTTTTTTTTTCTTCTTTTTTTTTTTCTTTTCATCACTCTGTCGGCGCTCGACTCTCGCGAAATATGCGCTTACGCTTAAAAGCGATAAAAATGACATTAATTTGTATTTTTAAAGCAAGCTTCGTCCGTGCATCGAAACGTTATTTTCCCATCGACTGCTGGGGTCGTTTAACAGGTTCGCTAAGAATTTTCCCTCACCTCCTAATGGCGAGGTATAGGTTTCGTACGAAATTATTGAAAAATCCTTTCGCGACACATACGCTTGTACACACGCACGCACCCACACATACCCACAAATAATACACACTAGTAAGTTTCCCCATTTGAAATAATCGCGCGTCGCAATTTTGGCCGCTGGCTCGTAACAATGTGCGGATAAATCGCGAGCCAAAGATTTCTTTTTCGGCGACTTACCGAATAATGGCGCCAAGTTATTTGGTATCATCGAACGCGATCTTCGGGTGTGCGGCTTTGCCGCAATTCGCACGGGGACGAGAGCTCGCAATTAGCTCGATTCTAGTCGAGTGCTTGAAGAAAAAAAAAAAATCCAGCTCTCTCTCTCTCTCGATCAAACGCCATTGGACGTCCTTCCGCGGCCAGAGAAGCTTGGATTCGGTCCGTTTCATTGTCAAGGCCCAATGCAGCATTATCGAACCGATTCAAGGGATCCCAAATTTTACCGGCCTCGCATTGACGAGGGGGGCATTACCGAAAAGCGAATTTCAAACTGCTGACTCTGCCCCCGGGATATTGGACGCGCATCGTAATCTACGATGGCTAATCGGCTAATCTCCTCTTTGAAAGGATAGAACGCGAAAGTTTATTATTGCGTTAGCTATTTTTTATGATGTGACGGCACCGTTGGTTCTTTTCGCTCTGCTTGGATAGAGTTTTAAATGATATATATATATACGTATATATATTTATTTATTTATTTATTTAAAAAAAAGTTAACAATCGTTAACGATGGGAAGGTCGATCGCTTTTGACTTTAAAGAGCTTCTGCTTTTTGTTATTCGGCTGAAGGGCGAGCTGGTTTCTCAATAATGACATCTGTATTAATTCTCCAACTGATGGGATAATCGAAGAGCGCAGAAACGCTCGTTTAAGTGCAGCATCGATTAACGGATACTTGTATTTCTTATAATCGTGCGAAATTGAAAAGTCCACGAAATAAAATCCTCTCAAAGCTAGGAAAGCTTGGCTGATTCGTTAGTTATCCCATTGTAAATTGTAACGGCGCGTGTTTAATGTCGCCGAAAGGCGATGCGTATGATGGTAATAATTTCCAATTAAAAAGAAAAAAAAGAAATAGAAAGAAGAAAAAAAAAACAAGATCATTTCCCGACGCATTAAATAAATAAAGCCACTGTAATATCGCTAAATACGTTGTATGCATTTTGATCGTTCTATCCACTGTCGTAAAGCAATAATGAAACGCGTCAACGGTTGCCGGTTGGATAAGCTGTCAATTTTGTATAATTTATATTTGAATGAAAAGCGCAGAGCCAGGGGGGAGCGGGGCGGGGCGGGGGCTAAAGGCAAGAATCAATAAGGCCTGTGCAGGAGAGCTTAAAGGCTGATGGAGAAGCGGAGGAGGCGTGCGATATTAAAGTGGGAGGCAGAAGTGAGAGATTGTGAAACGAAGAGAAGAAATCAAGCGGGGGAAAAAAATCCCTATGAATGAGAAGAATTTAAAAAGGATGTGTTTTTTATGAGCAATTATTCGCAAATAAAGAGACAGAAGTGCGCGCCAAGCGTAGGACAAAGGATGGGATAAGACCTCGTTCGTATGGTTTTTTTTTTCTCTCTTTCTTTCCTCCTTCAATGGATAAAAGAGGACGGGAAAGAATAGAACGGACGGTAATGCAATAATCGCAGACTTGGCGCGAGTATTATATTTTCCTCCCGTTTAAACAAATGAATGTTAAATTAATTAAGCATATTACATTTAAATAGGTTAACAGTATGAACCAAGTATAAATTGTCCACATATGCTTAAATTTTGATTAGTTGTCAATATAGAATTAACCTACATCGCAAGTGAAATCGTGAATCAATGTTTTCATTCGCTAACTTCGGCAGAGGCTTTGTTTTTTCTTTTCATTGTTTTCTTTTAAATAAACATATTTATTTATTACTCTCGCTACATAGAAGAAAGTACTTAAGGCCCGGCGTATTTAGTATTTATTAAAAATTAGTTTTCGACTTATTCGTTTACTTTGTTACGTAACATTTTCTCAAAAGGCACAAAGAACAATATATATATATATAAATGTTTTTGTTCGCTATCCTCCATTGATTACTATTGTTAATTGTTGATCTAGAATTACCCATGTTTTGTAAAAGCTTAGGATGAATTAAAATATTTGGCTGAGAAGATTATATTGGATAAACGTAATTTAAAATAAGAAAGAAAGCTAATACTGCAGTTATAGCCGTAGGGTTTTTGGATAGTTTTAATAATAATTGTGATGAAAAATTAAAAAAAAAAAAGATGAGTAATACCTTCATTTCTTAAGTTGCATCTGCAATTACTGGCAATTTATACACGTATTTTTATAGATTAAATAGACATACCTCACAATGCAGCCGACAGTTTTATTTTGTTCCAAAAGTTATTAATTTTTTATTGGTGAGCATTGTGAAGATTTGCGTGTCTTTGAAATAATTACTCATCGTATAATTGATTAATAAAAAAAAACTATTGCATTGTGTAATGCAGTTGCGTAAAATTTATGCGAAAATTTCCAATTCGTAAAAAACGAAATGTTAAAAATTACCCTTTACTCCAACTTTACTTCAAAGGCGCAAATAATAGGCGGATAAAGCACAAGCCAAACGATTAATTTTATTGTCTAGGAATAATATGGATAGGTAAGAAATTGACGGTTAGTGCAAAATCATTCTTAAACAAATACGGAAAATCAAAGCCACGATATATATATATATATATATATATATATATTATTCGCGTTTTCAATTACTTTTATTTTATTTCTTTTAAATTACAAAGCTCTTTAGAATGTACCAAAAATCGTTTCATATCTTCGCGAACGGAACTTTATCTAAATATTTATTAAAAAGTCCACGATTACTCGATGATTTCACAATGCACGACACCCACATACGCACACGATATACAGTTTTATTGATTAAATATGAGCGCTTGTAAATAGTTTTATTTTGTATGAAAATTGAAAAAGGTTCGTACGATTGAGTATAAATTTTATTGTATGAGGTGTGTTTTTATTTATCTATTATTTTTTTTTTTTTTCTGTAAAAGACTAAATTTAACGGAATAGCTGAATTGAAGCTACGTGAATTTTATTTGTATCATTTGTATAATGCCAAGGATGAACGTCGGCCGTTTAATCTATGTTCATCTATAATTTTCCTTTCCTTTTCCAACCTTACACAGTGTAGCTAAAGGGCTACATAATGTGAATTAACATTGTACAATTGTTTCACACTTTAGCCAAGAGCACAGCAATAATATTTTTGCTAAAGTAATGCCTTTCAATGTATCGCCTACAGTGCGTATAAAAATTACGCAATGGAATAATAAATAAAATTGTGAATCGTGAAAACAATCTTAAACAATTTTGTATTCACATGCGATTACATGTATTATTTTCTTTTTTATTGCCTCATCAATTTTGTTTGCAATTGTTATGTGTACTATAGAATAATATTTACCCTCTTAAGATAATATGTGTTTCTTTCGTTTTGTATAATATTTTCATGATAAATGATACGTAAAGCTTCTTGGGCTTTTATTAAATGTCATAACTATTACTTAAAATGTAATTTTAATGATGATCAAAATATTTTAGTACCCCAAAACTACCCTTTACCATTCAATTTTAAGAGCAACATTGATATGCGATATTAATTTAAAATTAATGTGTACATTAATACGTATAATATATACATATATATATATACATACATTGAATAACTCAATCGTATATTTAAAATTAAGGGGGGAAACCTGATTTATGTAATAAATGTTTTAATTAACGTTACGTGTATCGTTCGGTAAAGCCATTTTCTCCGCGTTACATCTATACAAAAAAGTAATAAAGGGAAGCGGACAATAAACACATACATAGCCAGTGGGAGAGGAAACCGCGGGAGAAAAAATTCGTCGCGCGTAGTCGATTAACTGAAACTAATGTAACGATACTAATATTGAACTGCCAAAATCGTAATTAGCGAGATGTCAACGACCTCATTCTCTCAATAATTCGATGAGTCATTTTTCTAAGACTGCAATTTTTCGTTTCTCTTAATGTTTTTTAATGCTTCCTTGGAATCAGGCGGAATATGACACTGCGCTGACACTCGAATTACTTGTGATATACTAGCTGGTTATTCTTTCAAATGCATAGTTTATAGTTGTTATATATATATATATATATATATATATATATATATATGTATAATTACCGTTTTTATTAAAATTGGAGAACGCGCAATCCAAAGTTTTCAAATACTAAAAGGTTAAATTGTAAAACTTTACCTTTCCCTATTACCTATTCTGATTAAAAAATGGAAGAGAGACTTTTTTCGAGACAAGATAATTTTACTAAATGAAAAAGCAAAGCAAATGCAAAGCAGATCGTGTCAAATGTTATATTTGAAGATTCGAGAAATAGGTAATATAATATGATAATTGTAAAATGTTAAAAAGAGTAATCCTCTATTATTCAAATGAGATTTATTATACGTGAAAGTCTGCCTTTTGGTATTTTGAACTTCTGATAAAAGAGATGTCGGATGTCTTATGGGTACTTGTATATTTTCTGTCAAGCGATTGATATTTTATAATTAAAAGGTTCTCGTGTTAACTTAATATCAAAATGTGAAAGTGAAAAGGCTTAAAATTCCTAACAAGTGGAACGCGTATAATGGATTTCTTTCTTGTTAAAAAATTTACAATTTACTAGTATATATATATATATATATATATATTTGTATGTATATATTTATATATATATATTATAATTTATATATATATATATGTATATATATATATATTAAAATTGTAAATATAGCCAACAGAATAAACTGGAAGAGTCAAGTGTATAGAAATTCCTTTATCACGAATTCTTTTCATTTACATTTTAAATATATTGACGATAAAAATATTGATTTATTCTAAAAAAAAATCTCTTAAAAAATAAAATTAGACAGATAAGAGCATAAATTCATAACAAATGCTGGTAAAAATAGCAATGTATTTGTATACGTAACTTTATTCACAAAAAAAAAAAAGAAAAAGAAAAAGAAAAAATAATGAATGGAAATGTTAATATTATAATAGTATAATGTGTATTTATTTTTGAAGGAACGTCATTTAAAAAGCTGTATAATATATAAAAGCGTATCAGCAATGCATGCCTTGATCAAGAGTTATGGAAATTTCGTGAATTTTGTTAAATTACATAAGGCAATAAGTTTACACCATTAAAATTTGCAACTTGTTAAATAATAAACATTTTTGTGCCTTCATTTGTACCCATAAGAGCGATACGATTCGAGCGATGCAAACACGAGGATTCCTGTGAGGAAAATACAAAAAGGACTGAATCTGGTTTAATAATGAAATGTATACGCACACACATTTTTAAAGTAAAGAGGACGAATTAGCATATTCTTGATCCACGGAGTAACATATGTTTGATTTGAATACACAGACATTATTTTCAAAAATAACACTCGAGGAACATTTTTAAAAGCATTCTTGATTCGGCATTAAAATGTATGCTGCTACTACAAATATTATGCAACGAATTTGAAAGTGTACGCAAAACTGACTAAATATTAAAATCTTTTATTATTGAAGAATTTAGTTACAATTTTTATACCTCGATTTAGTTTTGTTTAATCTAGTCCGCTTGATAAATTTGGTTTTTGATTTTTACACGGGTAAGTATTTAATATACATGCTAATTTACCAACTTGTATTCCGAAAAATAAAGGAAAAGAAAAAAAAAAACTTTGCGCATAAAAAGCAGTGCTGTAAAATGAGACACTTAACCGCTTCAAATTTAAATATAAACAGCTCGTATGATCTCCAATTCTTATAATGCCCTCGCGTACAATTTCTCAATGAAATGGACTTTTAAAATCATCGCACAATTTTATTTTGACTCTATCCGCAACAAAATCATAATTTACGCCCGTATTTTGTTTGGATTTTTTTTTTTTTTTTTTTTTTCTCAATTACGAGGAATCGCAGATTTTTGGCAATAGAGCTCGGAAAAATTAACTCCACTCGATCGCTTTCCGTGTCTCTGTTCAAAAAGGTTTTGTTATACTTAGAAGGCCAAGCCAAACATTTGAAGAATTATGGGACGTAAGCGTGATAATATAAAAAAAAAAAAGTGTAACGAGTGCTTTAGATTAAGTAAAAAAGTCGTCGTTATAAATTCGGCCCTCGTGTCAATTCAACGTATCTTAATTTAAGGCATAATAAACAAAAAATCCAATTCGATATTTACTTTAACAAAGGAATAAAACATAGAATCGAGAAATTATGCGTATATATTAGATTATAAACATGCGCATATATTAGAAAGCAATCGAAGAGATGTATAAATTTTGTTAGAAACATATTTATCGGTATCAAAACATTGTGGCTCGTGAATTTTGAAAGACCTCCTCGACTTATGCACGTTTAATTATATTTCAGCAGGTCGGATTCCCTCCGTTATAAAATTATTGAATATTTATACACTAATAATAATTGATTTTTCTTCAGTTCTTTACTATTACATAAATGTACAAGCTCGCATATGCCCATGTAATTGTATGTACATAAATATCTCCTCGTTCGTGATTTTTGTTTTCGAAGAAACAAAAACCCACAACTCAATAAGCTCGGGTAGATTTTATAATACAAATTTTAATAGAAAAGTACGATACAAGAAAACTACTTATGACAAATTCATTTTTAAACATTAGTGATATTGAATTATTGAGCCCAGGCAAATATTTTGCTACCGGTGAAGATTTGCATTGAGCTTTTTTACCCGGCAGAGGTTTTCCAAATATTTTTAATAACCGTGTAACACAATGTTTACATTGATAATAATAATAAAAAAAAAAGAAACCGAAAATAAAAACTCGGAATGTTTTCTTAACTAAGGCATTGAGAATAAATAATATTAATTATATCGTGCTATGATTAATGTTGAATGTCAAAAAAATTTTTTCCCATTTATTTAAAAGTAACATTCTACAATTAACTTAATTAAAGATTACAAATGGTCTAGAAGATTACAGTTGTGGGTAACCAATTTAACCAACTGTGATTGTTGCCTCTTAAGAAGTAATGCGTCCTCTAAAAATTGGTAAAAACGGTAGCCTGATTTTAAAATTAAACGAGTAAATTAGTTTTAATACGGTGACTTAGGAAAGATTTTAATTAAAAATGTGCTTGGATTTTTAATACATCATTTTCTTTCGAGTCAATTAATGTTATATAATAATAATAATATGTTTTAAAAAGTTTAATAAAAAGGTTTAATAAAGAGCTTGAAAACTTTTTAAAAATTTCATAATTTTGAAACAACTGTTTACAAATTCCAATTATCAAGTGAATGCTAAGTTATTAGATTGCATACATTTATGATGAACGATATTTACGATCAAAGTTCAATCGACAAATAATCTAATTTTTAAAGACCTAATTCAAGTATGCCTAATACATATTTTTCAGTGACAAACCATAAAGAGTTAAGATTACGAATCGTTAATAAACGATTGACTGAAAACATCAATATCGTGTAATTATAAAGATACAAATGAAATACTTGTAACAAACAAGTAGGCAATGGATAAATAACTTTTTAATTTAACGTGTCCCCCCTTGATCAAACGAGGATTAACATATCTCGAAGACTTTGGAACTCTTCTAGTTTACTTTTATTACTTTTTCATTTGTCGCCGCGTTCCCACGTATGAAACTTAAGTTGGAATACTGTTTTGTACACTTTCATCGGATAATAAGCGTATCAAACTTATTCTCAACTAATAGTTTTACAAAGTCATGCAAAGCGGAGGTATCGCGTACAGTAGTCTTTGTATTTGAGATTGAGGCTTTAAAGAACAAAAAAAAATATATATATGTATACAAATAAATTAGTTTTTAATCACAAATGAATGATTTGACATTATAAAAATATGTTTTGAGATATAATCAAATAAAAAATACATACGCGTACACTGTTTAAAACGCAACCTTACGATTGATAAATTATGGCTCGAAAATTATATTTCAATACTTAAACGATTGAGAGTTGAACGATCAAACTCAAAAGCCCCGATTGATTCTTATATTTCATTTGGTCAAATGCCAACAGTCGTACTTTAATTATATTTGTAATTAAACACGAATGGTTGCTATATTTTTTTTTTTTTTTTTTTTTTTGGAAAAAATCAATCATTTTTCCACAGTAAAATTCGTAGTACATTTTATAAATTATCGTCTGTTTATTGACGCGTTTGGCTTCGGGTACGCCGATCATTTATTTCAATTGTCGAGTTTATTAAATTAGAAATATATATTATGTATACAGCAGATACCTAGATTGTGCAGATGACGATAGAATTATATATATATATATATATGTATGTGTAATAAATAACATAGATAAGTAATGAGCAATAACGTACGAGTAATGGGTGAAAATTTTGAGTACGCGAGTATTTCGTGAATTACTATAAAATCGGAGAACGTCTTAAATACTTCGAAGACGTTGCAAAGTCCGTCTATAAAAGTGTATGGAAAAGTAATGCACGTATTGTGTGCATTATTATCTTTTATACGTACGCGGTTGAGAAGAAAGCTGCGAACGGGCCGAAATTTGATCTGCGCATTAGCTTTTCGCGTATTTAATAAAAGGCAATAGAATCACACAAGTTGTCGGTAATAGCTCACAGCTCAAAGCTTTACCCAATGACTTTAATTTTTGACGAACGATTATTATTCCGTGGCGTGAAAGATCGAGTTGATTTTTCAACGCTTATGAGAAACCCCCCCCCCCCCAACTCCTGGGTAATCCTCCTAACAATTGATCTATTCTAATTAAACGATGTTTATCAATCGATAACAAAATGACCAACGACCATATTTTTCCCGGCCGTTTAATGGATTGTCCTTGCTTATGTATCTGGAACTTATTGGATTGTCGAATTATCGATTTATCGAATTCTCATTCGATACCAGGAAAACCATCCTAACGGGCTTGCAGTAGTTTAATTCCTCCCGTAGGCCTTGGAAGGTTCTTTAGCGTTAACTCGATACACAACGCAAATGCACCGTGCCTGTATTCCTATGTCGAACGCATCGATGGTTTTTGGGCCATTGGATCCGATCGATCGATGGCACATCAATCGCGAATAAACGAATCGAGAGCCTTTGAAAGCCAAGAGGCGCGGGGAAAATTTAAAACGTCCGCCAGCAGGCTCGGACCGTGGGCGCGGGCGCGGGAAGGACCAAAGCAGAAGCTCGGACAGGGGGAAAAGGGTAGGGGAGCGAAGGCACGAGAGGTCGTGGCGCGTTAATGATCAAGCCCGGATGAACGATGCCCGTTGCACAACGGGCAGGGGCGAAACGGGAAGGACGGAGGCTCGTAGCGAAGGGGCGCGATCGAGCCCCGAGCCCAAGGGACGGACTCCAACGCGCGGCAAGGGGAGGTTCCGGTCTCGTTTTCGCGGATCGACGAAAGGGCCTCGAGCGAATCCAAGGAATGGCGGTCAGCCGGACGGGAGGCCGAGGGCTCGCCAACCTTCGCGGCAGGTCGGCGTACCGGAATCCGCGAGCGGAGCCGAAGCTCGTGGCCGAGGACCGTAAGATCGAGCCTACCGCTCTCGGAGGCCGTTGGCCAGCGAGGGACATTATTGGCAGAGCCGCGGTGTTGTCACCCGGAGTCCCGGCTCTTCGGCCGGCCCTCGAGCGCCTTGGCCCTCAAAACTGTAATGGCCGAGCCCTCCTCCGATCCTCGATAAGCCGTTGCTCGGGTTCCCGTCCACCAACGACCACCTAAAGTGTCACCTCGGCCGAGAATCAATCTCCACGGGAGGGACGCTTTCGCTCGGGCTCGATCGACTCTCCCGACGCGCGCTCCTAGAGCCGTGACCAATTATCAAAAGCGTGAAATGTTGGCTGGCCTGCGAGTTATTCGGTTAGGATACCGAGGATCGATGACCAAACGCGCTCATGGGCAAAAACTGCTTATCGAGTCACGGGCGATTTGCGAACGCGCGGTGAAAAGTCCCGGGCGTTAAAATTTATCCCTCGATGCGCAGAGCTCGCGAGGAGCGGAAGATTAGGGAAGGGCTACTTGTTTTTTTTTTTTTTTTTTTTTTTTTTTTTTTTTTTTTTTTTTTAACTCGAAAGATATATCGTTTTCCCCGCGTTCGCGCGCATATCGCCGAGAATATCCAACGCAAATTTCGCATTGCCTTGAATCTTCGGGCGCGTCTTCCGCGTTTGTACGCGATGGACTCTTGCAATGCGAGCGATGCTTTTTTGTTACGTTTTTATATTAATTTTGTACGGCTCTCGGTGTACTCTCGGCCCTCTTGTAAATACCACCGGGTTCTCGCAACGGCAATTACATTTTCACCGTCTACGTAACGATTACTAAGATTTGCTTATAATATTTATGGGTTTTTTTTTTTTTTTTTTTTTTTTTCATTTCCATAATACCTTATGGATTTTTAAATAAGCAGTATAAATTAAGAGCTCTTCGTTACGCGCAATACTTAATCGATTGCTTATTCGTAATTTAAAAATATTTTTTATATATATATGTATATGTATATATATGTATATATATATATA
The DNA here is from genome assembly GCA_018907135.1 of Kradibia gibbosae. Classification (NCBI taxonomy): domain Eukaryota; kingdom Metazoa; phylum Arthropoda; class Insecta; order Hymenoptera; family Agaonidae; genus Kradibia; species Kradibia gibbosae. Next base: position 14,648,442 of record JACCHX010000003.1, read on the forward strand.
TGTATATGTATGTACAGAAGTAAAAGAATTTCGTCGAGCTCACAATGGCCATCAACGGCAATCGACGAGGAAGAAAAATGTTACCCGATAAATGTCACCGCGCGCGTCGACGAAGACAAGCACCGCGAAACATTCCGCGAAAATTCCATTTTCAAGATCGGGAAAAAATTTACGCGCGACTCGTGGACTTCGGTCCCTGCGCGTGCACGGGTGCACAACTCAACGGTCCGCCCGCGGTGGGCAAAGTTCCCCGGAGCCCTTTCGAAATTTTCGTAAATCGGCCCGCAGGAGGCAAAGAGCCGACGAACGTATGCCCGTAACGAGGCGACGAGCCGATCGCTCGGCCGGGATCGAGGGGGGCACGTCGAGCTTTCCATCCCGGCGCTCGGGCTAAGTCCTCCGAGCCAGTTCGAAAGCACGGACGATCGAGAGGGGCGGTCGAAGGCATATGACGAGTGTTTCTACCGGGGGAGGGACAAAAGCCGCGATGCTCGAGTAAAGCGAGCGACGATTTCCTCGGCGAGGGGATCCTTGCCGCCGTGGTGGCTGCTCCAGGAATCCCAGCGGCGCCTACCGAGAATGAAGGAATCGCCGCGGCATGAGAGTGCGCCCGAGGAGGAGGGGACGCGAGTCCTTCCGGCGGACTTCGGGGAATCAGCGCTCGCCGATGGCGACCGAAGCTCCGCTCGCGGCTCCTCGGCCACGTCCTCGGGCTCCCGCGAGTCCGTCGACGATCCTCTCGCGCCTCCTCGATTCCTTCATCGCTTACCGTGGCGTTGTCGTCGCTCTCCCCCCGCCCCATCGATCGCGAGGAGCAGCGATCGACCTCGAGTCCCAGCTTCCGCGATGAATCCGAAACGGAGAAACAGCCGATGAGAAGGCTGTTAGGGCCGACGACCGAGCGCGGGTAACTTTTACTCGATCGAGACTCATCGAATTTTCGAGCCCTTGGCTCTCTCTCTCTCTCTCTCTCTCTCTCGATAATTTTCAGGCCAAGCCAGGCCGCTCTCTCGACTGTCGCACAGGCAGGGCCGTTTTAAAAGGGCCCTTTGACCTCCTCCGCCTCGAGGGCTTATATATCGCGAAAGAGCTCGCGGCCTCCGGGCAGGAGGAGCTCGCGGCTCTCGCGAAAGGATCATCGAGGGTGCCGAAGGATTGGCTTGGCGATTAGCGCGCGTTGCACGGGAGTCCGCGTTGCCGGGCGAGGATCGCCACCCCGGTCGACGTCCTCGTCCGCTCGCGGCTCCTAATCGCGCCGCGCGAGCCTCGATCCTCGCCGCGCGAGGAAATGTCCTGGCGCTCGTTGGGCGCCCGCCCCGCCCCGCCCCGTGAAATCCGCGCACGCCACGATTTTCCCTTTTTCCCTGGCAGTTGCGACCACCGACATTGTCCAGCTATTACGAAGTGGATATGCCCGACTCGTCGTCGTCGTCGCCGCCGTTGTTTCTTTTCCTTTTCGTGACTTTTTAACTCTTTTTTTCTTTTTTGCGTATCTCCCGCCCCCGACCCCCCGACCCCTCCGTAGCCGCGTTTCACTCGTTCCAGATTCATTCGCCGGCTGATATCTTTTTCACCAAAAGCGAACGAGTCTAAACGGTTTCATGGAAGGAGCGCGACGAAGCGAGACACGCTCGATAATAGAAAATCGATTTCACTTTCATTACGGTTATTGGCGTATGACTGAAAGACAAAACCGCGTCCGTTGCACGAGCTTTGGAAAAATGTCGAGGAAAATGTATTTGTTTCTTCTCTCTCTCTCTCTCTCTCTCTCTCTCTCTATCCATCCATCCCGCTGTCTCGCTCTCTTATCCCGAAGCCGCGCTCTTTAACGAGACCCCGGCCTCGGGGATCCGGGCAAAAAGTCCCGGGTTTTTTTTTTTTTTTTTTTTACGCGCGGTAAAGCGCGCGCCGTTCGATCGCTATTTGCCGGAGGGGGGAAAAACTGCCCCCCACCCCTAGAGTCGCTAGAGTCGGCTTCAATCGTCAGCCAACGTGCCCGAAAATCCCGTCCAAGGTGCGAATGCGTGGCTTAAGCCCGTGGGTGAACCGGACGAGGGCTCGTATCTCACTGTTAAACAATCGTTTCCGCGCTCGCTCGATGAATCATCATCGACTCCGGTTAAATGACAATGTGAAAATAATCTCACGGATGCGTTTGAATAGCCTTTACAACGTTATTAATCATCGAGAGTCTATAAATACATTGTTCTCCTGTTAGCTTTACTGCACAACTACCATTGTCCGTTTGTAATTAAATACTTCGAATGCTTGCCGTGAATTATTTTGTATTTTTTCCCCCTTTCCTCTTCTCCTTCTTCTTCCTCCTCTTCTTCTTTTTCCTTTTTCCCTACCGAGTTTCCTAGTTCGCGTAATTGAATCATGACTATTGCCGTATTTATTCCATTAGATCTGCGCATACCGAGAGCATAGTTTTTTACCCGACAGTTATTTATTAAGCCGCTACTCGGCGAGTACATCGGTAGGCAATTTTAATAATAATAATAATAATAATAATAATAATATTTGTACAGGGAGCAAAATTTTCATTCTGATAACTTTTAAAATATTTAAGTGCAATACCGATTTCTTAAGTAGCGCCGAAAGTTTTTTTTACCTTTTCCACTAAACGAGATAAAGTTATGGGTTCTTTACACTCTGTTTGACTTTAACTTGGAGCAATACTGAAAAACCAGTGGATTGAATCGAATCGTCAATTACTTTAAATATTTATGCAATAAGTTGTACGTGTATTACGATTGTATTGTAAAAATTCAATTACTCTTTGTGTATTTTTGGTATATAATTAACAGTGCGCGCCTCGGATAAATTATAATCACTACAATACAATCGAACGTAAGAGACTTTCAGGCGCATTTATTTTTATCTTTTTATCCAGATAATAAACGAAGGGGGGAAAAAATCCACTAAATAATGAACAATGCGTGGAATTTGTTTCTAAATAACGCCGGGTAATTTTTAAGCTTCTTAGAAGCGTTTCAAAATAAAAATCACTGTAGTCAAATAATTTACGATTATATACAAATGAGACGCGAGCGTTAAGTTATCATTGCTGTCAGTATTGAAAAGTAATCGACTAGATTGAGTGAGAAGTTTTTAAATTGTTTGCTTTTTTTCCGAACTTTTATCGGATTATTGGGTTTTTTTCGACAACGATTTACCAATGCCTGGTTAATTCGAATAATTGAGGATAGTTGAAAAGTATTATTACTGAAAAATGATACAAGATTTTTTGTGCAATGGTATTTATTTATTTTTTTTTGTTTGTATCTCCAATGACGAATAAATAATTTAAATGATCATTCGCGTTAAGTCAAGTAATCGATTAGACTGTATAATAAAAATTCGTTATATCCGTTATATTATATTCGTTATATTATAAATATTAATTTGCCATAAATTAGAAAGAGCTTTTTCTTAACTACGGTAATATTATTCACCTTATGAATTAGAATCTTGCGGTGTCACACTTACTACGTATTTGAATTTTTAAAAGAGATCTTACGCCAATAATTATATTTTTAAATTATTAAATTAAATTAAAAAGCAGTTGATTCATATGCATAGCCGTGAACTTGAGGACTTAATCATTAGTGTCGTAAGCGTGAAAAAAAATAAGCGTTAATGTTAACAGAACTCTCTCCATTGAACATTGAAGTAATAATAGTTCTTAACGTAACGAATATTGTACAGTGGGGGGGGGGGAAACCATTTTTCCTATCGTATATAACTCTTGATATTTTTACATACTATCTAATGCATATATTCTTACGCGCAAAAGTACAACAGGTTTGTTTTAATTTTTATAACCGGTGAAAGAATTCGCGATTTAGTTTTTGATTGTAAATTTGTAAATCTAATTATATTTAATGCTATAAATACAAACAGTAACGTCAATATAGTCCGTTACTACTTTTTCAAAAATAAAAATTGAAATTAAACAGGAACCAAATCTTCAGTTTTTTCGTTTTCGTATAATACTTCACGCATAGGAAAAAGTTTACGCATTTACAAACTATTGTTTAAGGAAATAATCGGTAATATTCCTTTTTTTTTTTTTTTTGTTTTAAAATAAGAAAACTTCTTGCTTTAAATCATTTCCATTATTTATTAAAATTGTATTAATTATCATAATGCTTCTTTCATCCGTTCTTTTACCTTCTGCATTATTATTTTTATTGCATCATTTTTTTTATGTGTCGGCTCGTAAGTGTATACTACATTATATATATATATATATATTTATATATACACATGCAATAAAATAAAATAAGTATGCGAGCGCGTGTTTTCCGAGACACTAAGAGCCTAAGGTGCGATCGACCTACGCACTTGTTACTGGCATATATTATTTACAGAACTCTCTGAATTCATTAGACGAAGATTAATATAAATATATAAATATATATATATATATTTGTAGTGAGAAAAGAAACAGTCGCACATACATTAGTTCTCGTTCGCGCGCGAGCCAACGAGCGCACGCAGCTTACAAAGTAATGCAAGAGACCCGTGCTTGCGAAGGACGACGCCGGTTGACAGGGGGGACAGGGAGGGAAGACAGAGAGAGAGAGAGAGAGAGAGAGAGAGGAGAAAAGAAAAGAAGGAAAAAAAGGAGCGCCTTAAACGAGGGGGAATATCTAGGCTCTATTGACCATTGGACATTCACTCGCTTTGTCGGGGTTGGGGGGGGGGTGCTAAATGAAAATGCACGCACGGACTCGGTGGCTATCGCCGCTTCGCAGTCATTCACACTCGTTCGCAATCATTCAGTAATGCACTCGCACCGAGCATTGGTCCGCTCCCCGAGTGGCGGGGGCGGGGGCGGGGGGAGCCGCACGTACGCACGGCCACGGCTGTGCGTGTGTCGCGTATCCCTCGTTGAAGTGAAATTTTCAGCTCGATGCTCGGGGGGCAGGGGCGGGGGCGGGGTGGGGCTACACAGTAACTCATTGTATCGCGGCAGTAAATGGGTTATTAATATTATATTACAAGCCGAGTTATCTCGGCATCGGCAGACACCGACGCGGGCAAATAACGTGCAATTAGCCGACTGTTTAGCCGGGGGGGATTTTTCCGATGGAAGGAAAGGAAACGCGTATTTCCAGGTTAGCGCGGGCACGAGCGGCCAAGCCAATGCAGGCGAAATGCAATTAAGGCGTTATTACGCGTGCCGCCGCCCCCCCCGCCCGTGCAAGCGCTTGCGCGCCGACGGGACATGGGATACGACGAATTTATGCAACGTGCTCGAAAGCGCTAAAGGTACGATTGCTCCTGGCCGCGGGGTGGGTGGGTGGGGTGGGCGCGTCAGTTGCGCAACAGCGAGGAGCATCGAGGGGTATCTCCGAGATCGGGGGAGCATCGAGGCGCGTCCTCGCTGGAGCCCGAGAGGAGAGCCCGAAAGCTCCCCGTCGCTACGGGGGGCGGGTGGGCTCGATCGAGCATCCCTCGGGGGGTGGACGCGCGCGCCACGGGCGCGTGGATCCATCCACGGCGGAGAGGTCCGCGAGCCGAGGTTGCGTCGGTTGCCGCTCGATAATTCCGATCCGCGGGCCGAGGCCTGGCCGCGACTCACTTGCGGTGGCAAAGGCGGCGTCGTCGTCGTAGAGTCGTAGAGCCGTAGAGCCGTAGTGGCCGTAGTGGCCGTAGCAGTAGTCGTAGCCGTGGTCGTAGCAGTCGTCGGCATGACCTAATTTCTCGGGCCGCGCGCGGCGCAAAGGCGACTCTCATCGTGGGCACGGACCGAGAGCGAGCGCAGCAGATGGAAAAAAAAAGAGAGAGGGAGCGCGCGCGCGCGCGCTCAAATGCATAATACCCTCGGCGCGCGGTAATAGCCGGTATTATGGAACTATTATAATGACATTCATTTGTGTGCGGTTAATGGGAAAAAGGTGCGCTCGAGAATCTTGGACGCCTTGGGCGGAGGAGAGTCCGAAGGATCGCTCGATTGCGCCGCTGCTGCTCCCGCCCGCCCCCCCCTCGGCCTACTCGCCCGGTCGGGCTTCTCTCCTCTGGGGTTCCTGCCCACGACCCCCGGTGACCGTCCGACCGAGCCGCCCGTGTTTCCCGACGGGCTTCCTCCTCCCCGCCCGCCCAACCCGAGCTCGAGCTTCTTCCCCTTTTTCTCCCCTGCGCGTCTCCTGCGAGTTCGCCTGCTCCCGGGATGAATGACCCACCCCCCCCCCGCGCGCGCTACTTCGCGCCTTCATAGAATTCCAATAGCCCTACGCGCCAGGTGAGCAAAATTGAGAAATTAATCGGCGTAGCGACGAGCGCCCGATCGATGCCCCTTTTCGGATGAAATTTTTAAAATGGAATATATACGCTTTCTTTTCGCAATTGCAAATCGAGTGCCGAAAATCGATCGATGCGTGAAAGATCGATGTGATCCAGCGTCAAAATTTTATCGGCTTCGTTTATCGCATCTTTACTATATTCGTTCTTATTACATTGACATTATTACTTATTTACCGAGTCGCATTTTATTTGGACTATTTTATTATTGTTGTTATTCTTCTTCTTCTTATTATTCTTATTATTATTATTATTATTATTTTTCATAAACATCTGTTACGAGTAAACGTTTCGAGCATTCCGATGAATGTATTACTTTATTCTCAAGAGTTTTTAATCTACTGAAATATGATTTCCCTTGTGGCCAACGATTTTTAACAAATGTTTCATTATTTTCATCGCGAATTATTACAATTTCAAAAGCTTCCATCCGACCATTGCAGAAATATTAATTAGTCGTATGCTGCATTTCAAATTGTACTTGTACTTTCAAATGTTCATTTTTTTGTCTTATTATTATTTTTTATGTTAATTGTCATAAGGCCATAGATTGAAACTACTAATACCTTAGGTAATTAATTCTTGTGTACAAATTATTATTGATATTCATGTATATATATATATATATATATATATAATACGAGCGAATGATAAATTACTTAAAAATTAAATGTAAATTATATTTAGTAAAAAATATGTGTTAATCTCGCGAACGTATTCTCGGAATTTAGTAGGACATTGTAAAATAATTATTATTATCTTGTTTAACTATTCGTAATGTTGCACATTTTTAATCCGGTGATAATTATTTAAGAGTCCGTATTGTGCATTAAATTACACCTGCTTGTCTGCCTGTATAAATAATACTTAAAATCATATTCCAATGGTAACTTTAAAAATAGTTTACAAGAAAATAATAATGCAGTCGCTTTATTATTATTATTATTATTATTATTATTATTATTATTTATCATTGTTTATTATTTATTACTTATTATTATTAATATTATTATTATTCGTAAAATAAAATATTTTAAAATGAAATAAAGTTTTTTCGGTCTACCTGGCAAATTATAAATCATAATAATCTAAAAAACAGTTTAATTTGTATAATGGCTAAAATTAAAATATAGTGAATAGTGTCGTTCAACATTATTTTTTTGTCCTCATCTCAATTCTCTCTGTCTCTCTCTCTCTCTCTCTTTTGACCTCTTTTATTTTTGCTTACAAATATACTTCGTTATTGTTTTTTTTTTTTTTTTTTTTTTTTTTAAATACTATTCGGATTTTTTAATCATGCTTTAAAATGTTAATGTACAATATTTTTAATTTCGGACAATTCTATTTAGTAAATAAGTTAAACATTGTATATTATTGTTTACGTATTATGTAGTCGGGCAGTTATGATTCGGATCATGGAGTATTACGAGTTTAAAAGAGCAATTTGAAATCTTGATGAGTATCGATTAAAAATTCAATTGCAATGATATCGAATAATTAATTATAAATAATTAGCAAAGAACGAGGCCGATAGATATTGAAAGTGAAAATTTGTATAGGGGCCAGAATTGCCGATGGTAATAAACGCGATCGCCGCAACGTATCCGTTATGTTTTTTGATAATGGTAAAAAATTAGAAAAGGTCGGTCAATAAAAGGAAGTATTACCGCGAGAAATTTCTCATTCGCAAATGCGTCTTGCATTTCATTTGTCTGCACCGTACTTAACGATTAAACGGAGATGCTCGTAAATTTCTTCATTTCCAATAATTGCAAATAGATGTAAAACTTTATAACGTTCAAACCGGAAAGTGCAGTTATTGGCTCGTTCTGCAAAATTCGTAACTTAGCGATGAAAATAAATCGTTCGCATCTTTCGTAGAAGCGATTCTATTTTTTGTTGATTTAGCTGGTTGTCGTGCATAAAAACGTGCTTTAAAAATTTAAAAAAAAAAAAAAAAACTGGTTATTTAGGTTATCCTGACTTTTGATTATTCTTAATTCGACGTGTTATGTTATATTATTAGATCGTTATTTAATATTGAATAAAAATAAGTAACAGCATACTTAATGCGCGTCTTTTATAACAGGCTCGTATATTAAACGGCTATTTAAAGAAAGATATAAGCCGAGCTTATCAAATCACCTCTTCTGATATTATGTTTATTCCGAACACCTTTGTAATATCAATATATTAACCGCACCTAATTTATAACCCGTCGCTTACTTATGTAACTACACATTTATGCTTAAATTTCCCTTTTACGCTATTCTGAATTTTGCTTAATGTTTGTTTTAAATGCTGCTTTATTATGCCGTCCCCGGTTGGTCTCCAAGTGTACCATTGGCCGCTTTCGAACATCGCTTTTCAACCGCATTTTTAATTCAGCCACTCACGGCAATTATATCCTTTTAATTATTATGTACGACGGCGTCGGGATAATATCTGGGCAGCTACGAGTAATCTCTGATATCACGGCACATCATAATGCGGATTACGTATAATTTTCCCCTTTTTAAACTTAATTTCACTCTAAGTGCACGTTGAGCTTTGAAAAAAAAATTGCCATTTTAATTAGCAAATTCAGCGAGCGCCTATGGTATTATTTGCCGTCAAATTATTTTCTCAACCTTTTTCATGCGCAAAGTTACTTTTTATTGATTACAAATTATTATATTGTTTAAATGACTTAATTAGTGTTTAATCGATATAAACTTCACGAACAATTTGCATAATAACTATATATATATATATATATATATATATATTTATTTTTTTCTTTTTTTTCTTTTAAATAATTATTTGTTTCAACTGTCGTAATTAATCATTAGATTTATGTATCCTTAAATTAGAAAGGCTACAATAATGTACTCGCTAATTGTTAACTCGATGTAAATAATAATTTAACGTTTATTTTTATTGTTGAATTATAGTGTCCGTTGAAAAATGAATATTACAAGTGAGCCGTTTAATTATCATGAATCTTTGAATCAAGAGAACTGTTGCTTATTATTAAAGTATTGTTAAAAATATTTTTGTGTCATTTTTTGTTAAAAATTATTAAAAACAAACTGCGATTGAGACACTGTTTGAAAAAAAAAAAATGTTTTCAACGAAGAACACGATATTTTCAACTTAAAAGCATTTTTCGCGTTCATTTATTTGAAAAATATTTAAAATTTTTTTTTTAAATCACTAGGCTCATTCAATTGTATAATAAGTACAAATACGCTTTGCTAAACAAATCGCGTAAGAAATTAATGAGAAAGAGCAGCTTTCTGAATCGGATTTAGAATACAAATTGTTGTATTATTAAAATTACTATGCGCGAAGAGTAAACTTTAGCATTCGTAATTAACTTTAATCGCACACTTAGGCCTGTATTAATCAAAATTTAATAGCGCAATGCTGTCGCTCATAGTCTCGTCGTACATTGTGCCGCGTGCCTTTCCTTAACCGCGCATTATTCGGTTGTGCTCGGCGCGTCGATGGCCAGTATTAGCAAGCAACAATACCAAAATTGGCTTAACCTTTAGCATTTAACATTTAGCCCTGCCGTTGTATTTAAGCAATCGTCCCTTTCTCCCTTGTAGCTTCGACGCTCGTCGTTCATTGGCTTAGGCTCTCCGGGATCCTCGTTACAAGAATCCGATAATCGAAAGGCGAGAGGTGTCTTGACTGGGAGGAGAGAGAGAGAGAGAAGCCGATAATTTACTCGAAAATGGCAATCATTGCGAATTCCCAATCGGCTCGCTCACTCCTTGCATCGGCGCACCATCGCTAGGGCAAACGTCTGCTTTCGCTTCGATAGGGGGATAGGCGAGCGCGAGCGAAAAAAAAAAAAAAAAAAACACGCAACGCAAATGGGTCAGGCCACGGATAAACGCATCTCTCGCTTTCTTTCTCGGCTTTCCGTGCGCGCCCGCGGACGTTTAATATAGTGTTCGCGGCAAGAGCACAAAATATAGGTCGCGTGTGTGCAGTTGGCGCTGGTGCTTTTTATAAAGAGCAGCGACTCGTGACCGTGGCGGGCGTCCACCGTTTCAATTTTACGTGCGAATTTTCGTTTTTACCCCCAATATCGCAAGTACTGCCGCCGGCTTAAATGCCGGAGGGTCGTCCTTCCTCGCCAAAGCGGCCCGGAGGAGGCCTTTGGCTTTTCCGGCCAGGCCGATTCACAAAGCCACGGATCGGCCGATCCGCCCGAGAACTAACCGAAATCTCCTCTCTTCCCAACGCCGATAAATAAAAGTATACGAAATCATTTTAAAATAGCTCTTTTATGAGAGAGAGAGAAAAAAAGAAAGAAAAGAAAAGCAGCCGCGTGACTCGTGTCGATTCTTTTTGTAAAAGCAGCGGCCATCTTGAAAATTATACAAAACCCGCCCCAATCGGCCCCCAGGTGATATCCTCCGGCTGCTACGGCATGGAGCGTAAGCGAGAAGAAGAAGAAGAGCCGACGACGAAATGCGTGTCGTGCAATTGAAAATATCATCGTTCATTATCGGTATCTCGAGCTCGGTTTCAACAGAGAAAAAACGTTGATACGCCGTTTGGGTTAATATCGAGTATAATATTATTCCTCGTCGTCTTCTCCCTCCCCAGTTCGGTCGAAATGAGATTAACTGTGTATATATATATATTGGACGAGGTTAATTTCACTAAATAGGTTAAAAATTATTTTCTAATGTTGGTAAGAAAAGAAAGATATATCTAATATTAGTGTCAGGCACATAACCTTATCCTATATGTAAGAGAATTGATTACTCCCAGTCAAAGAAAAGTAAACAACTGCGTTACATAATCCATCACTGGAAATACACACACCCACATATATATATATATATTTTTTCGTATCTACCTCGGTGTAAATTATGGAAGAGATTGTTGAAAATATCAGCATTATGCTCCGAGCCTGTATGTCACGATCGAGCCTGCGCCTATTCGTAGGTCGCGGCTTCGTATCCTAATATCGAAGGAACTATCGAACCCGACGGAGACCCTGGAAAACCAAGCACGAGGATTTTACAACTTTGGCCCTAACGGCGATGCATTTGCGGATTACATTGGCTAACGTTGAATTGTACGGCGCGAAAGGGAGGGGGTGGAAAAAGGCCGAGGGAACGAGGAGCTCAAAGTGTATCCTAAATACAAATGGTAGACGATGCGGTCCGACGAGCGGACGGAGCTTGCGAGGATTAACAAAATAACCAGCTTGAGCTTGCGATATCGAGGAAGGGCTCAGTGCAATTGGAGGCTAAAACAATTGCAGAGGAGATAGGAAAACGTGGAGGAAAAGGAGAGAGGAAAGGCAAGGTCGAAGATGGCAGAGGTATTCGAGTAAAGGAAAAACAATTAAAATGGAAGAAGAGGAAGAATGGCCACGAGGCGTAGCTCGAAAGCGAATTGAAGAAAAAAAAAAACAAGAGCACGCTCAAAAGGAATACGCGGAGCCGCAGCTACGGGACAAAATGGAAAAGAAACGCAGGCGTTCGGGGGAGAATCGAGCAAGCCAATGCTCGAATCAAAGGCACGGGGAGCAATGAGCTTCCGTAAAAGTCAGGGGCACCCATTTGAAAAGGTACGAAATTTGCTCGTTATCGGCGAGTCAACGCAATCGCCGGATCGAAAGGCGCGGGGGATCCTCTCGAGGTAAGGCATCGGAGTAGCGGAGCAAACGGAGAGAAGGAGGAGTGGAAGTTTTGAAAAAAAAATATGCCGATTGCCGAGCGGGTGTCGCTGCAAAATCTAGAGCAAAAAAAAAAAAAAAAAAAACGAGGACGAAGGGAAAGCCAACGGGGACTCGAATGAGTTCGCTCACGCATATTCCACGCGCGAAGGCGCGTTTGATTATAATTACAAAAGCGACGATTCGAAAGCCCGAGCGGAGTCTGCTCGCGCACAGTGCTTGAGAACTTCAAAGCTTCTTGTTTGCCATTGATTCTTTTTAATGCTCCTCTCCCTCCTCTTATATCGATCGTTTTGCAAAAACGATTCGGCCCTCGGCCGCGAGCGTCGAAGTCGTCAAGAGGGGCAACAAAAAAAAAAAAAAAAAGAATGAAAAAAGCAGGGGAACGGGCTTATAGCGAGCGAGGCAGTAAGGAAATTATAAGATAACGGCATAGGCCGACAAAAGATTTAAGTACATCGTCCTGAGGATTAAATGTATCAATTCTAGTGGGGCACTGCTCAACGCGTATAATGACGGTGAGCAACGCCTGTCGACTCGAGAAATCGCACGATATTTAATATCAAATGGACAAATTCTTCTTATCTTCTTCATTTTTGCATTCTGCTTACACACATATATATATATATATATATATATATATATATACATATGTGCGTGTGCGTGTGTGCACGCATATCCCAAAAGAGCGAGGCGCCTAAAATAAGTCGAGTCTAGCCCGTAATATGTATAAAATAGTAAAAGGTCGGCCAATGTCGCGTGCAAGGATACACCGGGAAAATTCCTTCCTTTGCTCAAACATCTTGGGCCGAGCTTAGCGCGGAGCCTCGCTTCCCGCCACCCCCGCCCCCCTCCTCCTAATCCTCCTCCTCCTCCTCCTCCGCAGCCGCCGCCACCGCCTCGATGATTATTATTTATTTTATTTACGTACCTGCACTAGAGACGCAGCGCTAAGCCTCGCGCTTCTGCACCTAATGATCTTGCATTTGGACGCGTGCACTGCTCATTATGTTTTATGTTTGCTCTCTCTCTCTCTCTCTCTCTGGGCTATTCGCAGACTGCTCGCGTCTAATATTCCTACCGGCTATACGGCATTTTTAAATTGTCGCTGTATAGCCAGCAACCGAAACTGAGGTTGACCTCCCCCCCCTCCAACCGAATGGTATTAGCTCCTGTATTATAATTCCATAGTTAATTATTTCCCCGACATTCTAGTGTCAACGTTAGAACGGAGACGACCATCTGTTTTTAGACGATCCCTCTCACTCTCTCTCTCTCTCTCGAAAACTGTCCATAGTCTCGGACTATTTTAATAGCTACGCTAATGCCCGCGGGCTGATCATTCCCGAATGAAATCCCCCCCGACGAAGAAGCCCCTCGACCTCGCGCAATGGGGTTCCGGCTTCGCCTGTCCCTCGCTCCTCGGCTCCGAATCGAAGAAGAAAAAAAAAGAAAAGAAGAAGAAGAAGAAGAAGAAGAAGCGAGACAGCCGACGAGCTTAATCGCGCCCATCCTTGGGCTACCTGCCCTAAAAAAAACCACCGGCTCGCGTTGACCGGCCGTCGCGCAAGATATCGCGCCTAGTATCCCAATGGATTTCTTTAGCATCGGCCGCGAGCGTCGAGAGCTTCGACGGCGGCGAGAGGCGCGCAATTCGGGCCCACGATTCGATTCGAGCCCACAGTTGTTTTTATTTTACGTTTTTTTTTTTTTTTTTTTTTTATCTTCGTCTCCGGGGGGAGTTGATAATTATAAAAACGAATGGCGCCTATCTTTGCACGGTCGCCTTTATCGTATTAGACCATCGGCTTCTACGGCCACTGATCCCAGACGTCGGTAGACCATTGGAGGCGAGTGGAGAGAGAGAGAGAGAGAGAGAAGCGGCGCGATGCCCTTGCCTTGGGGGAAAAGAGGTTCGATAAGTCCCGAGTCCGATCGGGAGCTCTTGCCTTCCCAGGGACGCATCCCAATATCCACGGACTGGCGGAGGCGCGCGTGCGATACTATCGTCAAGCGTCGGCGATAAGGAGTTCTCTCCTTTTACCTCGGCGCGATTAGCCGGCCGCTTCCGGTCGAGTTCGCGATCGAGGCGTCGCCGGATCCTCCTCCGGCGGCTCGTCCATGCCGGCGAATCTCGAAAACCATCGGCTTAGCCTTGTCTTCGCGTTAGCGATGGCTGTCCTCCACCGTGCACGAGCCGGCCCAAAACGATTACGCGCCTATTTGCCCCCACGAAATCGAATCCGCCCTGGATCGATCGTCGCGCGTTATCATTCGCATGGGAGTTCCGTTCATCCGGCGTCAGCTTCGGTCACCTCCGGTGCGGCTGCTCGGCCTCGTTCGACGGGAGTTAAATACACGATATCGGCCCGAAGTACCGACAACCGACGATCGGTTATGGTAATCGGCATCGGTTGGGGGAGTCCCCACCCACCCCCTCGATACCAAAGTCATTGGCTCGGCATTGGTTGGGCATCGCTACCGTCGCCCGTCGTCCAACTGTACAATCAACGCGATGATAAAAAAAAAGCCTTGGGCGCTGCGCGATTGACGGAGAGCACCGTATTCCCCCCGGAAGGGAGCTTCCCGATCCTCGCCTAGGAGGGCTCGTCCGGTGAGCGCGAGCCTCGGCTACGTGTGGGCTCTCGGCGATTTCGATCGGCTCTGGTTAAAATCAAATTGCGGAATACAATCGACGAGCTCGTTGGCTTATTAATGATGCCCCCCCGCCGCCGCCGCCGCCGCCGCCGCCGCCCCCAGTGGCGTCAAGAGCCGTCAATTGCCGTTTAATAAGGCGATGTTATGTATATTATTGTTATTGCACCTCTTACAAAACTCAGGCGCATTGTACGACATTATAAAACGGCGCCGCTCACAATGAACTGCGTCAGAATTTTGCAATGTTATTGCGGAGCCGAGACCGCGCTCGGATCTTCCTTTACTGACACCTCCGTACGAATTGAGCCGTAGAAAAGTGAAACTCGAAAACCAGGTCTCACCCACATGCGTGAGCGCGCGCGCGAGATTATGTACTCGCTCGCTAAATCATACGTCACGATCTCTGCCGACGAGATCCTATAAGATCTACGAAGTCCTTATATATTGTACGAGCGGTCGAGAGAAGCGTACGACTAACCCATTTACGGGCGATTCGTAGCTTTTTTTTTAACCCCTCTTCTTCTTCTTCTCCGCTCCCCCCCCCCTTCTCCTCCTCCTCTCGATCCCGTAAAGGCTTAACTCGCATTAGCTCGATCATCCTAGTTTTTCTACTTTCTTTTAAATCGCTTCTGCGTTAAGTAACACCTCGCTCGGGACCGATAATCTCGTCGTAAGTTACAACGGACTCGTTATTGCGATGCGACGAGCGAGCGTGAATTTCGTCGGCTGCAATTAGCGATAATAGATTTTACCAAGGAATTGGACGATTTTTTTTTTTATATTGATTCCTCCTCTCTACTCCTGCCCCCACCCCAAACACACGCGCGCGCTCCTCCGCGCGTATCCGCGCTCAGTCGCGCTTCATTTTTTCATCGACTCCGGCAGCCTCTGCGTCGATCTTCAACATTATTATTACAGGATCTACTCCGCTTGTTACGTGAACATTCAATTATAACGACTGCGTAAAATTGCAAACCGCGTGGAATTTATTTGAGCTCGTATCTTTTCAATGGGCTGCGCAAAAGGCAATTATTGTACCTAAATCAAGTTTGCGTGCTAATTGAGCCCCGACTGATTTTTCAAATATTTGATTGGAATATTATCACGGGCTCCCAAGTGAGAAGTACAAATGAATTAATTGATAACTTGAGAATTGCTTAAAAAGGGTTCCGGATAAACTTCAAACGAAACGAGCAGAAGCTGGAGAGGATGAAAATATATTTAAAGATCTTTTCTCGGAATAACCTGTCCGGTTTAGTGTATCAAGTACGTTGGTAAAAGATCTCGTCTCCTCCCATTCTCTCTCCCTCTCTCCCCCTCTAACTAACAATTTCTTTTCTTTCCCATCTGTCTCATTACCTCTCTCTCTCTCTCTCTCTCTCTCTCTCTCTCTCTCTCTCTCTTCTTCTCTCTCCGTCTCTCTCGCACACACATGCCTCTCTCTTTTATGGTATTTACCTTTACTATTTAGCCATTCGCCTTTGTCCGCTACATCGCACTTTTCTACTTTCCGTTCTACGATTGTATTTTAGTTATTTATTATGTAAATAAAATCTTTTCGTTTAAAGGCACAAAAATTTCTTTTTGACATTGTGGCCTAGCTCTAATTTTATCTCTACGTTTCATAATCTTTCGAACTCTCTCTTTTTGTATACTTGTCTGACGCATCTTGACTTTCTCTCATTCTCTAACTTTGGAATCCGGAACTATAGGAACTCCGTACAATTTTTAATGTTTTCGTGAACGTAAATCGATAAATATTCACTTGTTTGAGGGACATATTTTCTTTAAATTCCATCTATTTATACGGCTTTGATTTCAATGCAATATGAAATTTAATTATAATAATATTACAAATGTTAATCATCGATCACATGGCAAATAAATATTTTTGATAGAAATAACTATGAAACATTAATTATAAGGTACCTAAATTTTTAAATCAAAGGCACTTCTGATCATGAATAATGAATTGTTAATCCATTGATTATTAATGAATTTACAATTATGTACAACGCGGATTTAACTATTATTATTATTATTATTATTATTATTATTATTATTATTATTATTAATCTAGCTGTCGAGCGAATCGTTTTACTATACAATCTTTAAATGAGATTTTAAATCAATAAAATGCTCTGCTAATTACTGAAAGAAAATTGCACAGCCAATTGCCACAAGTTAATAAATAAAGGACTAAACAAACGAAGTTGTGATTTTTTTTCTTTCTTTACATCAATAATAATAGTAAAAGGTAAACTAATTCACAAATGAAAAAGTGTCGCCTCGACTCTACGCTATTGTATTGAAAATTCTACAATTGACACCTAATTTGATAACGCGATTTCGTTCATTCTTCGGTTTCACAATGCCCTACAATTTCTTTGCCCACTGCCGTCCGTAAAATCTTATCTAATTATTCATAAAATTAATTACCGCGGCGGGCAAGTTCTATGCATTGGTGGAGAAAATAAAATTTCCACATTTTCTCGGCTCTTTAATATATGCGTAAGCGCACGTACGTACATACATACCGATGTTGTTTTTTTTTTTTTTTTTTATCTCTCTCTCTCTCTCTCTCTCTCTCTCTCTCTCTCTCTTCGTAGCCTGGTAGTAGAGGTTTGTTAAATAGTGAACGGCGTTGGCAAAGCTCTGGCCCTAACCTTATTCTGGCCGCAGGTCAGAACAGTTATTGGTTATATAGATGAATAAATAGAATCGCGCATACAGATAAAGCATATTAAGGAGTTTTATATTATATACAAACTCTTAGCAATTGAGTGTCGTATTAATAATAAATTACTCCCCGGTGACTGCGTGCATTCGTTTGCGTGCGCGCACATGCGTGCACCTCGAATATTTATTTTTGTAAATATGTTGCTGTATTTGTGTGCACGTGTGTATGTACATGTATATATATATATATATATATATATATGTATATTTAAACGTGTGCGTCGATATATATACGCGTATTAGGATAACAAATAAGTGGCTGATTATCGTAATACTGCTGCTCGAGTACCTTAGAAATTGCCGGCAAACAAATTATTACAATAGGCCAAACTTTTATTGCTTATCTGTAAAATCAGCTTGCGACATAAGTGCGCGAAAAACTTCTTTTAAAAATCCTACATTTAATAATTGCCGGCCAAAATAAAAAGAACCGCTCGTAAGTGAATGCTAACATTAATAACAATAGCTTGACAATCTCATATTAGTGTCAAAAACGTTGAGAAAGTTACCTCTTCATTCGTTCGCTATATTTATATTAAGTGAGCCTCGTTGAACATAATCTCAAGCCCTTTAAAATAACTATAATTATGAAGTAGAAAAAGAAAAGGAAGAAGAGGAAAAAATTAGCGGCCCATCTCGTAAAAATCTAACGATCAATGCTGCAGTTGTATTTAGTTGAAAATTAAATTTGAGTACGAGTGTCCGCTGTTTTATACGCTTTTAAATGTGCGTTAAAAGAAAGAAGTATTAACCGTAAGAAAAATTTAATTATATAAAAAATTAACGATCGCATCGTCAGCTGTATTAAAACACATCCAACCAGAATTATAACATTTTTTTTTTTTTTTTTTTTTTTTCATTTACGTTCAGAAAAAAAACCCTCTCGCTTTACCCGGCATTATTAATTTTATTCGCTATTGTATTAAATGATTGATTATAAGTAATAAAGCATATGAATAAAATGCGATTTAAGTGCTTCACTATTAATATTATATGTATTATGCGCAGAGTCGGTTCTTATGCTTATAAGTTATCTACGAATTATTAAAGCGTTTTTTAGCGAATTATAAAAGCGAATTCTGAAAAAATTAAAATACACTTTTTCAACGCGGTAAATAAAAAAAAAGTATCGAGTAAATATTATTAATGATTCGATTACGGGGAATATCGTATTGCAAATTGAAGATTGTAAAAATAAGCCTTTGGGTGGGGGGGGGGGGGGGAATGCGCGCACACATAATTTTAGAGGTTCGATAAACTGATCTTTCGCAAATTAGAGAGATTTTAAAAAACTTTTCTCCTTCAAAAATCTTACGGAGCCTTTATAAATATAAGTATATTAATAATTTGTAATTAGTAGTTCGCATTTATTTTGCCGCAGCAGCACCACAACGAGTCGATGCTATGCTCAACGTAGGTATTTTCATCCGTGGCGTCGATTTCTTTTAACCGCATTAAAAGTGATTTTTGAATTAAGGTAGCCAGTGCACAATTCGTATCCTTGAAGTGCAATTTCGGTACGAAAGTCAAGCCCGAAGTTACAAGCCTTGGATACAATCGGCCCACGACCAATGGGCGGTTAGATTTTAGCCACGATTGAATTGACGAGGGAGAAAAAAATCTCCACCGGCTATTTGAATAACGAGTTGGAAAATTCTCTAATAATGTATTTTGTAGGGGGGGAAAAAAAAAAAAACTTTCCCTGCGAATCGCTCGTCGTCTATGCGCCATCTCCTCTCGAATAGCGCCGATAATTCGATGAGAGGCAAAGATGTCAAGAGCCAACCACGCCGAGGAGGAAAAGAAAGATAGAGACAGGCTCGTTCCCGGTGGATAAGACGAAACGCGCGTATCGATGCGAGCGCACCGTAATTGCATTGGGACGAGACCAAAGAAACACCGGAGCCTACGTAACGCTAGAGCGGCTCCTTACGCGGGTAAATTTAACGAACGGTGCGCGTCTCTAGCCGTATAATAAACCCGGGCGTCGGCGTTAGGACAGGCCTGGGCAAAAATTGCCAAAAATCCAAAGGGGCCCCCGGAGAATTTTTCTAAACGCGCCGACGGCCTTCGTTCGGAGTTCGAGCTTTAACGAAATACTCGCGTCGGCCGCGTGCGACCATTTATTCAAAGTTGATCCGGTCTGTACTATTTTTTGGACACCTGTATGGTCTCGCTCGTTAACAAGTTTAAATTAGCTCGAGGCAGTGCGAAGCCAGGGAATACATGGAATAACGAATGAAAGGCTTCCTCGATATTTTTATTAATTAGATCTGAGTTGAAGGAGACAAACAAATGCAAAATCTCATACAACCAACGTCGCTAGTAGCCAACAATATCTTTCTATTTATAACGCCGCATCTGATGAGCGTAAGAGAAACTCAAAATAACCCATCTTTAAAAATTGCATTTAACGATGAAAGATGAACATATTTTTAAAAATGTACGATATACTTGGAGCCATTTGTTGGTTTATGGAATAATACAATTTTTTTCTCATCGGTGCTTGCTTTATTTTTTATTTATTTTTTTTTTTTTTTTTTATTTATTTATCACTACCATTTACATGATATTGTTCAAAAATTTCCCCCACCCCCTCCGAGTTTAAGGCTTATTTTTACATCGTGCGTTAAAAGATTTTTTTTTTAATCACTAATACAATATCGATCTTCCGAATATTTGCAAATCGTTCTTCGGGCGTCAAGATTTTTGCTCCAGATACAAACGGTTGCTCGATATCGACAAATATCGATCGATAAGAATTGCCGATTGTCTACAATTGAAACATGCCAAAATAAAATTGAGCTAATTTTACCCAAATTTGTACGTACTAATGGAAGATCATGTATTATTGAAAGAGAAAAAAAAACAATAGTCATTAAATTAAATCAGTTCAATCATAATTTGACTCGATATATATTTTTAAATTGAATAAATCGTAAAAATTGTTTAAGAATTGGTGCATTCGCGTAAGGAAACTACTTCGAATATATGAAATATTAAAATTGATATCAATTTCATCAAGTGTCTTAGAATAATTCATTGAGTAAAATAATGTTACACAATAAATCTTTTATCGTACGTCACATGTAAACAAACTTTTCGTGTTTGCTTTTTTTTGTTACAAAATAGGTAATATTTTAAAACGTCTATTTATCGTTTTTTTCTAATTGTATTCTCGATCAAAAATTGGAACATTGTAATTGGTTATTTAATTTTGGAAGTTATCAGCCACTAATGTGTGAAAGGTCAAGAATTTTTTTGATGTTTGCGTAATTAATTTGGGAAAATTTATATCGATAAAAATATAATTATACAATTTTTAACGTTATGATAGGATTGTAAGGGAGAATTGTTTAAGAAAGTCATTTGTATTGCAATCACGGGAAAAATATTACTTATCCACGCATTTCGTATAATTACCAATTTAAAGATTTGAAAAAAAAAATTAATTCCAATTGTAAATAATGATGCTCTCTTTATTAAATAAGAAATTTCGAGCATTTCGTTTACTGGGGACTGTTGTAATTATGGGAATCCTTATTAAATTGAAGGAAAATTTTTTTGAAATTCATTTCGTAATCGAACTGTATTCAATATTTACATATTAACACAAAAATAATATATATATATGTATATACATATATATATATATATATATATATTGGCTACCTTTATCAAATAATAGAATTTCTTTTTAATCCCTCTCAATAAATGTGCGCATGCAACTCGTGTATCATTGCAATTGCTTCGTTAGCACTGCAAAAGCACTACACACGAGAATAACTTGATTTAGCCTCTCGATCTCTCTATATCTCTCTCAATCTAATTAATCTATTCGATCTCTCATCGACAAAATCGGTAAAATTAACGCGATTCGAGTCCGCGTTAAACGTATGACGTGTAAAAAAAAAAAAAGAAAAAAAAAAGAAAAAAAAGTAGCCTATCGCTTTATTAATTCGAGAGCATTGGTTGAAGTTTCGGAAGCGGCATTGATTCCAAGGGATTTTGAAGAATCGTTCGGTTGTGAACTTTTAAAAATTACCCCCCAATGAAGTATATTATTTATACAATTAGAACAGCATTTGATCCGATGCTCCTCGTGATTGAAGATCGCTTCGATCGGTGGTGGCATGGGTATAAAAGAAGACGAAGAAGAAGAAAAAAAAATAGGTTTGCAAGCGTGGCACAATGAAAGTACGCCCGTGTGTTTAGGTTTTATATCAAAATATATTTGTGCATAGACAAGATGACAATCTTTGATGACAGGTAATATCGTACCCAGTATGCGTCGTCGTTCGCTCTCATATACGCAGACGTTTAAACTAACTACAAATACATGCGCTCTCTCTCTCACACACACACACGCACGCACGCAGGCACGCACTCCGTCTCCACCCCGCCTCCCCCTGGCTCTCCCGCTCTCACGCTCTCTCTCTCTCTCAATCTCTCTCTCGCACTCTCGCGCACACACGCACGCACGCACGCACCGCACAACACAGAGCAGGCAGACGCGCCAATGGACCCACGACGCATGAGCTCACGCGTGGACGCGCACAGGCACAGGCGCGCAGTCGCTTTCTTCTCCTCCTCCTCCTCCTCCCTGTGACAATGCTTGAAAATGCACGCGGCAGCGCATACCCGGCCGGGGATGCGAAAAAAAAAACGCGCGTACTTCCGCCCTCGGCGGATTGACAATCGGGCGCGCAGGTGCCACCTCGGCGGGCTCCTCCCCGTGATTTCCCATTAGGGTGCGCCTCTTGCGAATTCACGCGCGCCGTGTGGCCAACCCCCGCGCGAGTACGCGCGGCATTACACCTTGCAACTCTTTATACGTATATACATGTATAAATTATGCACGTGCGCACCGCCGTGCGCGCGCGTACGTACGCCGGTACCCGTGCGCTCGTTATGCGTACGCGCATTTACGTACGTACGTATGCATACGTATTATCTATATATATATATATATATATATATATATAGCGTGTCTTTTTTACATATATATTTTTGTTTCTTTTTTTTTTTTTTCTTTTCTCCTTGCAACCTCACTCGCTCGCATACAACAATCAACAATTGAACGAATGAATAGTGATACCTGCTCTATACGTTATGGTAACTGAATTTAGGAAAGTTACATCCTCTTGCGTGTGTTCTTTTTTTATTTTTATTTTGTGTACATTTTATAGACATTACTTATTAAGTGATTTTTATAACATATCAATTATACGTACGCACGTCGAACGTCATTTACAAAATTATTATTCCTCTCTCTCTCTCTCTCTCTCATCACTCACTCTCACTCTCAGTGTTCCTTTCGATCTCCGTTAAATTCTTTATTTATACCGACAATTCAATTGTACATATGTATATATGTGTGTGTATA
Source organism: Kradibia gibbosae (assembly GCA_018907135.1). Lineage (NCBI taxonomy): Eukaryota > Metazoa > Arthropoda > Insecta > Hymenoptera > Agaonidae > Kradibia > Kradibia gibbosae. The sequence goes on from JACCHX010000003.1 coordinate 14,671,226, forward strand.
TATATATATATATATACACACATATATATATTTATATGTATGTATAGAGATCTTGCAGTAAAATGTCCAAAGATAATGAAACGTTAATTATACAAATCACATTTTACTCTTATTAAAAGGCTAAGACGATGGAAAAAACGTATCGCTGTAGAAAAAAAAAGAAGAAGAAGAAGAAGAAGAAAAAAAATGAACGTTATTACCGAATAGTCCGGATCGATTGAATTTTCGCATGTTGGATCGGGGATGAATGAATCGGCGGCATACGAGAGCGGCTTCGAGAATCCGAACGAGGGGGGGGGGGAAAAAAAAAAAAAAAAAAAAACGGGCTCACGACTTAGCTCGCGAGCGGGAAAAGTGTTCGAGCCTGGCGCGCTCCTCGCCAACGCGAGAGACAAGAGGCCCGTTCCCATTCGTCGAATGAGAGCGACGGCGAAGACTTTTGTTTTTTTTTTCCTTTTTTTTTTTTTTCTTTTTTCTTTCTTTTTTCGTTTAAAAAAAAATGCTTATATCCCATCGACGACGCGCTGAATCGAAGAAAAAGTGGCCGCGCAGTCGGCCCGCGCTGCGGGCCCTACGGGCCAAAGGGATCCTCCTCGTGGCGGAACATCCCCCCGGTTAGGCTCTCGTCCGTAATTCGCAAGATCTCGCGAGAATCGGTTGGCGTTCTAAACCCTCGAGGCGACTCTTAGCACCGCGCTCGTTCCCGACGAAGAGGTGACCTCCCGGCGTGGGCGAGGGCAGGGCCTCGGCCGAGCAGTGGGTGAGGGCCGGCGTTAAGGGGTACTGGGGGGGGGGTGGGAGCGGGGGGTCGGTAGGACGGTAAGTCGAGAAGTCTCGTGGAGACCACCAGTCTGGCCAGTTAAGTGAAACGACGATAATAGAGAACGATTAAAATTAATAATAATAATAATAATAATAATAATAATATTAATAATATAATAATATTAATAATAATATTAATAGTAATGATAAAAATAATAATAATAATAGTAGTAATAGTATCAGTAATAATAATAATAATAATAATAATAATAATAATAATAGCAATGATGATAGTAATAAAAAAAGGGGTGCGGCGGGTGGGGAAGGGGGTCGGTCGGGCGGAGAACAGACGGACGTAGAGAGTGAGCGAGTGAGAGGGGGGGGGGCGCAGAGGAGGTTCGGGCTAAGGTACACGAGCGGCTGCTCCCGGGCGCGGAAGAAGAGGCGGTCGCGAGCACCGATGGCCTCCCGCCCGCCCACCCCCCAGCCCACCCCCGCGAGTCGTATCGCCTACGAGAGAACAACAGTTTTGGGCTTGGGCGAGCGCGCGCGAACTCCGCCGCTCAAGAACGAGCGGAGCAACAAGAGTCAGAAGACGAGAAGTAGAAGAAGCGAAGGAGGAGGGGGAGGAGGAAGTAGAGGAGCAAGAGGTCCAGCGGTGGTCCCCGGCTACATCGGCGGGCCGCCCACGTGCTGCTGGAATTGGTCGATGTGCCTCGAGATCTCGCGCTGCAGCTGCTCGGGGAGGACCCCGACGCTGCTGAATAGCGACCGGAGGACGTTGAGCTCCTCGGAGAGGATCTCGACCTTCTTCCGCAGCACGTCGTTCTCCTTGACGAGGTGCTTGACGCGTTCCTCGGTTTCGCGGGAGCGCACCTTCGCCTTCTCGCGGCTCTTGCGCACCGCGATGTTGTTCCGCTCGCGGCGCCTCCTGTACTCGTCGCTCGCCTTGTCCACGGACTTGGACTGCTTGCGCGAGGCCACGACCGCCCCCGCGAGCCCGACGTGGTGCTGCTGCTGCTGCTGCTGCTGCTGGTGAGCCAGCACCGGCTTCATCGCCGCGCGATTCTGCTGCTGCTGCTGGGGATGCTGCTGCTGCTGTTGCTGCTGCTGCTGTTGCTGCTGCTGCTGCTGCTGCTGCTGCTGCTGCTGCTGCTGCTGCTGCTGGTGCATGGGGTGGTGGGGCCCGGAGAGGCCCGAGCCCGGGGTCAGGGTGGTGAAGGTCGGCCCGCTGCCGGCGAAGGGGCCCCCCGCCCCGGGATTGTAGCCGCTGGGGGTGTACTGCTGGCAGTGGCGGCGGTAGTCCGCGGGGTCGAGGGGCTCCTCCTTGATGCTCGGCGACTCGCTGCTCGAGCTGTTGCTGTCGCTGCAGCTGTTGCTCCCGTGGTGGTAGCTGGCCGCGCTGTGCACCGGCTGGGGCATGTAGGCCAGGGCCGCGGCCCGGGGGTAGCCGGCCCCGGCGCTCGGGCCACGTGGGTGCGCCTTGAGGCCCGGCCCCGCGCTGGCCGCCCCCGCCCCCAGCATGTCCAGGAGGCCGTCGTTGAAGTGCGAGTCATCTATAAGGTGCTGCAGGTCCAGCGATATCTCCGGGGTATTGAGGTCCGTGAGCTCGCCCGCAGCCGCGCAGTGCTCGGCGTACTGCTGGTGGAGGCTCGCCTTCGAGGCCGAGACTTTGCTCACGCCGTTCGTCTGCTGGTTGTGATTCACCTGCAGGCTGCTGTTGTTGTTCTGATTGCTGCTGCTGTTGTTGTTGTTGTTGTTGTTGTGATTACTGTGATTGTTGTTGTTGTTGTTGTTGTGATTGTTGTTGTTGTTGTTGTTATTGTTATTGTTGTTGTTGTTGTTGTTGTTGTTGTTGTTGTTCTGGCCGATCAGCTGGGCCGACTTCTTGAGCTCGGCCTGCAGCTGCTGCTGGCCCACTTGGTGAGCTTGGGCGTCGTACATGTTCGCTGAGTTCATAACCACTACTTTTAGTCACACATCACGGACCGCGCGCGCGCGCGCGCGCTTCCCCTCGTTCGGTCCACGTCGAGGGGCGGCGAGCGATAGAGAGAGAGAGGGAGAAGAGCACGAGGTAGCTCTTAGAAGGAAAAAAAGCAGGGAGAGAGAGAGAGAGAGAGAGTGAGCCAAGGCGCTCCGAGTCCGGCTCGGCGAAGGGGCGGCTTCGGCAGCCCCCCTGGGCTTGGCCCGCGATATGCCGATCTCCTCTGCTCTGCTCTCCCTGGGCCCGGGGGCTAAGCGCCGATCGCGAGCACCAACCGACGACGACGCACTCTTGGGCCGAGGCTGCCCATTCACTCCGGCGGGCTCGGGACGCTCGCGGGCGTATCTCTCTCGCGCGCCCCCCCCCCGGGGCGGGAGGCCGATCTCCCGTGGTTCCGAGCCCGGGACTCCGCGGGTCCCCGCTCGCTGCTGCCGACTTTGGCTCTGGCGGGGGCCCCTCTACGCCGAGGGGAACCAACTTCTCGCCGCGGTGCGAAACAACTGGCCTGGCCTGGCGCCGGCGATCGGGCACTAACTACTGGCGCTCCTTCCTACTCGGTCCTTCCTTCCTTCTTTCCTTCCACTAACAACACACTCTCTAATTATCTCTCTCTCTCTCTCTCTCTCTGTCTGTCTGTCCGTCCGTCCGTCTGCTCGTTTCCCAAGGAAGGCAGGGCCTGGGCTCTCCGACGGCGGGTCTCCGAGCGGACGGGGCCAGCGCGCGTCGTACGACTGTCTCTCACGAGAATTGGCGCGCGACTGAGCGCCTCCACAACATGTCGCAAGCTTTCAAAGCCAGGCGGCCGGAGGAGTTGGCGAGAGAGCAGCGGCGCGCGTAAGTCGACTCGGGCCTGGTGCGCGGCTCCGAGCCCGAGCTCCGCGCCTCCGTCCAATCCCTGGCACCGATCCACTCCCACTACGCGCTCCTCGCTTCGCTCTGCCCTCGCCGCCGCCGCCCCCCCCCCGCCCTTGGCCTCTCGCCTCTCGCCTCCCGCCCACCCTCTCTCTCTCTCTCCCTCTCGTGCGTGCGCGCGCGCGCGTACTTTTTTAAAATCGTGCACGTATACGCGCGCACACGCGTACCTGAGCCGGGCGCGAGCCCACCTTCTCCTCGCGCGCCGCTCCGTAGGATTAGTGCAGTCATCGTCTATCCGCGCTCTGCTCTCTCTCTCTCTCTCTCTCTCTCTCCACTTCTGTTCGGTTTTTATCGCTGTCCGGTCCCCGAGTCGCTCTTGCCTTTTCCAACTCTCGCCGCGCGAGGCTTCCATTCCCAACTGTTTTTCCATCGCCGTACTCTAGTTTTTCCACCGAGCTCTGCACCGCCGCGATCGCCTCGTCGTCGAGCGCGGCTCCGATTCTTATTCGAATTCTAAGACGGACAGAGGCGATGGGTGCCCTCGTTGTTGTTGTTGTTGTTATCATTATCATTATTATCATTATTATTGACGTTGTCGTCGTCGCCACCGTTGCCGTCCATTCGTCGTTATCTCCTTCGTCCACCTCCGCCACCTCCTTCCTCCCATTCTCTCCTCGCGGTACGGAAACCATCGATGGGCTCCGCCTCGTTCCAATGCACTTTCAGCGCTTGTGCGCCCAAAACGAGACTGCGCTTTTGTCGATCTTTGTTATAAAAAATGATGACTTCGCACGATGCGATTCGGGCGATAACGACTGTACTTGGAGGAAGAGGGAAAAAAAAAAATATTTACGCCTGCCGAATGCTGAAGCGCTAAAGATTATTGAACGCTCGCTGCTATCGGCGGAGCGATTGAACAACAATTTTTGACAGAAAATGGCACCGTTCGCTCGCGACTCGCGTCCAAAGGTAAAGAAAAAACTCGCAAATGGTCCTTGTCTCTTTTTGTACAATTTATCGTACGTTTGTGCCTGCGCCTCTATGCGCACGCATTTTCGCACGCCTGCTTTATTCTACTTCGATGTACTCTAAAGCATCATTTGTGTATACGTTAATATGTATTTATGCATGTGTGTGTGTGTATATATATATATATATATCTGTATGTTCACTTTCCGTTTTCATTCCTCAAATTGATCTTGCTCTCCCCTTTTTTCCCCACTTAAAATATATTTTAAAAGTCAATCGACCCATGTCATTGCTATCCGATTCAAAAAAAAAAAAAAAAAATTATTGAAAAATAAAAGCAAAAAAAAACATCCTTTCAATTTAACGAGTCCCGAAGTTGGAGAATTGTAAATAAAGCATCCAAAACTGTAATATTTTACTGTACGACGCGCGAAGATCAGCGTTTGTATAAAAAAATTTATCAAAGGATGGCTTAGCGCCTGATATTGCCGAACGAGGCAAGAATCAACGAACCAAGTGTCCGGCTAAGAATTACCGGAGATTCGGTAAATACTAACGAACGGCATTGGAGCCTCCCGCGCGTCGAAAGGAAAATCGAAAGGGAGGGGAAAAACGAAGGAGGGAAAAAAAAATCAAACGAACGCGGAGGCCCAATTATCCAATTAAATTGCATCGGCAATCGTCGCGCTCGTCTCGTGCGGCTAAAGGCCTTTATCGCCATCTTTCTCGGCTCGGTCCCGGAATGACTCGACGCTCGCAGGTTGCAGTTCAAAACGACGAGGAGCCGCGACAAGCTCTTGATCGATCCGAACGCGCGAATGGATCGAGGAGGAGGATGGCGAGATCCTCGCGGCTCCTCGATCTCGTTAGACCGCGAGGGCTCGTCCAGAAGTACGCCGGATCGGTCGGTGACGGAAGAACAGCCAACGATCGAAAATGACGAAAGAAAGAGAGAGAGAGAGAGAGAGAGGAGAGCGGCGCAGGAGAGGTCGAGGGTAGCGCCGCGCAAAGTTACTCCAGGAAGGAGGAGGACAGAGGAGAAGAGAGAAAGATAGAGGGGGAAGCTCGCGGGGGGAACCGAGGGGAAGGGGGGGAGGGCCCCCGCGACCGGAGGAGGATCGTCGGCGCGCCGGCAACGAGGAGAGCTCTCGAGGGCTCGGTCGGCCAAGGGCCTGGCTTAGGGGCGCCGAGGGGGGGTGGCGAGGAGGAGCAAGTCGTCGGCCCGAGAAGCCGGGCCAGGCGGCCCGGAGGAGGACGGGAGGAAGGTGGCCGGCGAGAGGTGGACTAGCCAAAGGGGCGGCTGCCGGGCGAGCGGCCCTCGGATTGGCCGGCCACGAGGGGGGTGAGCTCGGCGGCGAGACCGCCGCAGCCGGGTGCCTAGTGGTCGAGCCGAGGGCGAATCCGCGGGCTTCGTCCTTCGCGACGTGGTGCGCAGGCCACTCCTACTCCTCTCGCTCTCTCTCTCTCTCTCTCTCTCCGTCTCCCTTCGCCAAAAGGCGAGATTAGCGCCGACCGAGCCCTGCGCCCGACCGCCCCTGGGCTCCCTCGGCGCCCCACCCACCCACCCTCCGCGGCTAAGCGCGACTCCTTGTATCCGGCGGCGGCCGCGGCTCCTTCCTCCCCTCCGTCCGACCGCGGTCCCGGGGCGAGCCCTCGGCCAAGAGTCTCGCGGTCGAGAGCTTTCCTCGCCGAGGGCCCTCTCGGCGATGGGCCCGGCGGCGGGCTCGGGGACTCCCCACTCCCCCCCCCAGTGCCCAGTCTCGCAACCGAGTCACCGAGCTTTTTTTTCCAGCGATCGATGAATCCACGGCCTTTTTGTCCCCCCCACCCCCGACCCGACCCGGCCGCCGACATCGATAACGCTCGGCCGATCGGGCCAACGATCCCCGAAGCCGGAGGCTCCTTTTTTTCCCCGCTTCGCCAGGCGCAAAGGACTCGCAATGAATTCTTCGGCACGCGAATCGAGCCCGGCCCCTTGATGATATGGGGCCGAGGGCCCCGTCCAAATCGCTCCTTCCCAATGATCCTCCGCTCCGCTGGGAATAATCGATAAGCACGGCTGCTCCTATTCGCGAGGTTGACGGCCCGCCGCCGCGACACCAGGTAGCCGTCCACGGTATTTCCGATCGAAGCGCGATCCTGATTTACGAGCCGTTGCCCGACAGCGGTTGACTAAACAGGCCCTTTTTTTAACGCTCGTGCGCCTTCCAAAGGCTCCAATCGACAACGAGACCCCGAGGGCGCCTACCCTCGAGGCCGAGCGTCCTCGCGACTTATCGGCGAGCGGGCCGATCTCCCGGCCGGGAGCTACGGAGAGGATGGCCGACCGTCCGAGATTTAATTCCGAGGATACTACTCCCCGGACGAGCTCGAGTCCGGCTACTTTTGCCGGCCTTTTTCCACCCCTGTCCCGACTTTCGGCGAGACGGAGCCCGGAGCCCGCGTGGAGTCATCCTCCAAGGGCCCCTCGATCGTCCCCCGGCTCGTCGAGGGAGGCTCGGTGTCCTCCTCCTCGCCCCTGTCGGGAAGCTAAAGGGGATTATCGGCCCCCCGGTGCCCTGCGTCGCCATCGGTCCCAAGACCCTTTCGAAGCCCTGGCCCACCACCACCACCACCACCACCCAGGGAAATCGAGGTCGTTGAAAGCCGAGTTGACTCTCGACGTTGGCCAACTCTACGGGGGCTTTCGCATCTTGCGTTAAGCGGAGCATTCGGAGCGAGCGGCATTGTCTTCGCGTCACCAGGCCCAATTATCGATCCTCGGCCCGGATGGACGATTGCACATCTCTCGATGCTGGCTCCCCTCGATGGAACTCTTCCGGCTCCCCGATATCGTCGTCGCCGTCGCCGCAACCCCACCCGACAAAATTGGTCGACCGCTCGTCTCGAGCGTCCTTTCCTCGCGATCCCTTTCCCGGAGCCACGCGACTCCGCGTCGATCGGCTTTCGTCTTGGCCACCGGAGTCCAGGCCCGAACCAGGGCTACGCCGGCTGCTACCATAAGCAGTTGTATCCGCGCTGAGTCGGGGGGGGGGGAATCGCGCGTTCACGGCGGCGGGCGCATTGAGTCGCCGAGCGCGTAACGGAGAAATTGGCTCTCGCGCGGCCGAGTTTTTAATTACGAATAATCGGATTTCCAATGCTCGATTTTGCCTCGGTATTTAAAATTAAATTGCGCGCGATTAAATTTTTACTCCTTTGGCCGTTCTGTTTATATTCCGATAAAATATATATATATATATATATACGTATATATATATATATATATTAGCCAACTTTGTATGATTCCTGGATACGCGTGTGCTCGCGCGCTGCCCTCCCCCGTGTGGGTGTGGGTCCGTGCGCGCGCGCGCGTTTTAAGCACAGCCGGCGTTGCGCAACCATCGTAATTATTTGAGTGGTACGGTTTTTTTTTTTTTTTTTTTAAAAAAAGTATTATTGACATTCCGTAACGTTTGGCGGGCAAATTATTTAATGAATTACTTGCAATGCGAGATTACTATCGTTCGTTTTCAATTTGTATCAAAGAGTCTAGGATTCGGTGCACTCGATGCAATTTATTATCGCCAGTGATTTCGAACTATGCTTATCGATAAGTATTCGATTGGGTATTTTTTTTTTTTTTTTTAAAGGCAACAACGTGGATTGGGATATCCTTGAGCATCGTAACTTTATAAATCGTAAAATTTGATAAACATTGGGATGAAGAAAAAAAAAAATTATAAAAGTACGAAGCAAAAGGTAAAAAGAAAAGTTAAGAAAATAAGGAAACGTGAAGTAAACGCTCTTGATGCTGGTTTAAAAACGCGAATCAAAAGTATTATTGCCGTTAAGTGAAATCGTAAAAACTTTAATACTGTGTCCGCAATTGTATTTAATTAAATACAGGCGGTAATTAATCGCGAGACATTGGCGTTGCGTGTAAAAATTTCCGCAAAGTAATCGAACGAATAACCTGTCCAACTTAGATGGGCACGTGGGTCGGGTGTCCCGAATGAAAAATCTAATATAATTTCGAGGGTAAATTGGTCCGCGTCTCTCGCGGACGCGTCAAAAGCGATATCTCGAATATCCGAGACTAATCTGTTCCGAGCGCGACAATGCTCTGGCCTCTGGGTTCGCAAAAGCCCGCGAGGAAAAATCAAATGCCTCTCCCTCTGCCTTATTGTCCGTCCGGCCCGTCCGTCCGTGTGCGAGCGCTCGGAGGGCGGTGAGGCCTAGGGGGCTTGTAATCCCCGGGAGGCGCTCGAGATCAAGAGCCGGCGATACCTCGGCCGCTGGCGCCACCTGCCGAGGGAGCAGCGAGGTAGCCCGCGCCGCCCGGTAAGATCCCTCGCCGCGGGGCTCCCCGCTTTACCGACGGCGCCGCTCGCGGCCTCAGCCCCGCGCGACACCTGGCGGCCGCCCGGCCGAGCAGCCCGGCCCGGATGGGCCGACTCGGTCGCACCGCGGGCACACGGGGCGGGGGGGGGCGACGACCTTAAACTACTCGCGAGGATTGTTGCCCGGCGCTCCTGAATTTTGCTGGGCCCCTCGCTTCCGCGCCCCTTTTCCACGGGCGCGCCGTTACGAACCCCGGATGCCGTTGCCCCGCTCGCTTGGGAGGGATCGCGAGTCGGCCCGGCCCAGCGTTGGCCCAGGCCCCGGGGTTCAAAAGGTGCCTCTCCTCGCTCGCTCGCGGCCGGGTGAGCCCCGCGGGGTCCGAGGCGCGCGCACGACCGCGCTTCCCTGCCCCCGCCCCGGAGATAAAGCGAGGGAGCGAGAGAGCCAGGGTTTGGTTACGGGGGGGGGGGTACGGAGAAGAGCGCGAGAGAAATAAAACAGGAGGAGGAGGAGGAGGAGGAAGAACGGCGGCGGCGGCGGCGGCTTACGAATTGCGGCTGAGAAGCGCGACGAGAGAGAGAGAGGGAGGGAGAGAGAGAGAGAGAGAGACAGGACAGATGGATAGAGACAGAGATAGGTAGATAGATAGAGAGAGAGAGAAGGATACCGCTAGTGCAAAGTAACGGTGCAAAGAAGAAAAACAACGCACGAGGAGGGCCGAGGAGTTAAAAGAAGAAGCACGGGGTAAGGAAGAAAGGAGAGTATCAGTACCGCTACGAGGAGAGAACCTTTCTCATTTTGCACAAACTTAGCATCGCGGCTTACGTGCGTAAATACGTGCGTTACATATGTATACAGAGACGCTATTATTGCGAGGGGCGTCGTGCATACGTTTGCGCGTGTGTTAAGTTGACTTGCGTTATATACGCGCGGGGCGCCTGCAAAAAGTGCGGTTGGAACGAGCGGCGAGGGAGAGCTGCTCCTCTCGAGTTTTTTCCATAATCTCTGGCGCGCGCCACGGAGAGGCTCCGGCTGAATACTTTGTTCGCCTCGTTCGGCCGTTGTTTGTTGGAGCTTGTGCCCCGAGGCCCGAGGCCCGAGCGAGCGATCGAGCCCCCTTCAGCTCCCTCCCGCCGCCGCCCGCCGCCCCCCCCCGCCCGGCGTTAAATTAACAGCTAACGGCCACGGAGCGTTGGCTGATCGTTCACTCGCCAAAGAGCAAGAGGTAATTTTTTCTTCGTTAATAATCGTCTCCTTTCTCGATTCTACGCCTATATCTTCCTGCACATTATTACGTGCCCCTACCCACACGCGCCCACCCGTACCTACGTCCGCACGCACACACGCGCGCAATCACATTTATATACATATATATACACATACATATATTTATACGCACGTATGTACATTATATACACATGTGTGCACGTTCATTTTTCGTGTGCGTACACGTACATATAATTATACGCACGCCTATGCACGCACACGCACGCACATATACATATGTATATATAATTTTATTCGGGCGTGTGTGCATACTTGCGTTGAGCGCGCGCGCGCGTGGTTACGCATTTATAAGCAGGCATACTTAGTATGCTCTTATACGCGCGTATATATGTGTATATATAAATATGCATAAATATGAATATCTCCATATACATGTGTGTATATATATATATATATATGTATATATATATTACGCAGCCGAGTATATTTTTTTACGCATTTATGTGTAGAGGCTCGAGTGCGCGTTGCGCTTGTGTGCGCGCGCCCCCACGAGTGTGTGCGCGCACATTCGGAGGCTTTAAATATTCAAGAAAAGACGCACGCCGTATATATATTGCGTTATTGTTGACGATGCGCGGGACTGCGGTATCATTTACTTCTTCGTGAAGCGATATAACGTTCGATCGATAGCTCAATCGAATGATTTCGGTCGATCGCCAAGCTTTAATGCCAGTTAAAAAATCGAGCTCGTACTTTTTCGGAGGCGGGAATCGCGGTTGAGCTAACCTAAAAGTCGGTTGCACGCACTGTAATATCAATTTGACCTCGTTTAATTGCTACCTCGGTTACTTTGGTTAATTTCAGTTGCGAAGCGTAATTTTAATAGTATTGATTTGTTGACACCTGATGTTTTATTTTTATACCTGAGATTAAGGTGGGGAGGCTTGAATGCTAGATATTGGTTAGTTTCTATTTTTCGCGTATAGGATTCTTACAAAACCTTGCACACAAGTGACACACACGATTGGCACCGGATGCTCCGCCTGATTAATTTTCGGTTTTCAATACCACTAATGGACACATTGCCCTGAATAAGGATTGATATACAATATTTATAGGTAGTGGTTACTTAGTGACTACAATAATATCAACTGCATCACAATGGCTGGAGAGCAGCAGCAATTTTTTCTTAAATGGAACGACTTCCAATCGAATATGGTTTCATCGTTCAAGCATCTACGCGATGAAAAGAGTTTCACAGATGTGACATTAGCCTGCGATGGACAAACGTGTAAAGCCCATAAAATGGTTTTATCTGCATGCAGTCCATACTTTAAATCATTATTAGAGGTGAGCTATTGTGAGCTAGCGTAAAGCTTTTCATTTATGGAAAAAAGAAAATACATAAATGGAAGTTGACGTTTTACAAAAAGTTATTCGTACAAGTCTTTACACCGTTATGACCGAAGCCTACGTTTTATTTTTGCTTTGGTAGTAACTGATTTCACAAATGATGCGAGCTATAATTTTTTTAATTACTGTTCTAGGAAAATCCGTCCAAACATCCCATTATTATATTAAAAGATGTAGCATATAGTCACCTACAAGCAATTTTAGAATTTATGTACGCAGGAGAAGTAAATGTTTCACAAGATCAATTACCCGCATTTTTGAAAACAGCAGATAGATTAAAGGTTAAGGGGCTGGCAGAAGCTCCTGGTGCCATTAAAAGGGAAGGTTAAGACCTCGTCTGAATAATTGCGGTATGTCTGATTATACTGTTTTTATTAAAATTAATCCATACCATGGTTAACGGTTACAATTTAAAGAAATAGCAAGACCACGTATTAATGCATTCGAAACATAATGTCACAAATATTATATTTAAAATATACTTTTTGATGAACATACCATTCCAATCTGAAAAAGTACTATAACTTTGTAAATACCTAACGGTGAAATTATTTTTTTCATAGAAAATTTCACTTTCTAAAAAGTTCTTACTAATAAAAGTTTTTATCTTATCGCTTCCTGCTTAATAATAAATTTTGTAGATTAATGCTTTACTTTTTAAACATTTAATAAATAGCCTTCGTTAATTCATCCGATATTTTGTAAATTGTGTTATAAGCCATTTATCCTATCGTTTAAGAAAAACCATAAAATTAGCAATATTTAGTCGTGTGTAATGGTTTTTGTTCTTAAAAAACGTTGATGAGGTTTATTGTAAGACAAAGCTCTGAAATATATAAGTATAATAATTGCTAGGAACATTATTATTCATAGGACGTATAAAATTTTATTTACATTTTTTTTCAGATATTTTGGAAAGTGCAGACTGAAAATAAAGAGCGTAATATTGTAAAGCGATTGCGTTAATACATACAACACAAACATTAATACCACGCCAATTTAAACACATATGCACTAGACACACTGACCTCTGGTTCTTGGCTAGGATCAACACTATCATAATAATATAATCCAGAACTTACAAATACTTACAAAAATTGCTTATATTTCAATGATATGATTTTTTGCTCAAGCTCAAATGCCGTATTTTTCATTAATTGTTGATGTTTGTCTTGAACCCAATACTAAGAAAATGACCGGAATTTTATTTTTCAAATCTCAGTTGCAGAAATATGTATTATAATAGTTGAATATATTTATACGTTGGTCAGGGGTACTTTGTGAATTAAGGACAAATAATTATACTTTCATTTGAGGTAGTCCCATTACGTTTATATAATTTATATAGTCTTTTTCAAAATATTTACAATATTGCTTGTACTATTACTTTATTTCATAATTTTTTTTTTTTTTTTTTTGTGGGTACCGATACTACTAATAAGTAATTTTAGTAGTTTTTTTTTATTATTTATGAAACGATAAGATTTACAAAATTCCTGGCCAAACGCTCATTCAATTTTAAGCGTATTGCTGTAAGTCGCAACGCATTTTTTATATTTTTATTTTAAAGTCTACAACTTTGTGTTTATTAAAATAGTTTTTTTTTAAACAACAACCATCTCTAGATGATTTATTATAAATTAAACGTTACGACTCCTTATAACCAAATACTGCCAACATTTTTTATTGGCGTATTCACATTATTACCGATAGACCAAATTTATTTATGATAATAATATATTGAAAGGTTGACTGTCCTGAACCGAGGAAAATGAATTATTGTAACATAAGGCGAGCAAATTTGGAAAAGCTGTAGGGCACAATTCTTTTTCCCTTTTATTATATAAAGAACCATTGCTAAGAGAATTGTGAACATTATAAAAATGGACTGCGTGAAAGACAAAATAAGACAAATACGAAATAAATAAATAAATAAATAAAGAATGAAAAAGAGGAAAAGAAAAAAAAAGAGAAATACATCGTCGAGTCTCACATTAATATGAAAGATGGTATCTTCTTCTTCATGGGTTCCTTTTTAACCGAAGAATCGTGATTATATTTCTATAGAATTACTCGTAACTTGAAATTATTAATGGAAATTATTTCGAATTTTTTTTTTTTTTTTTTTTTTATTTTTTATTTTTTTTTTTCCGTACCGACGAATAAATTATAAATCTTAGGAAAGAATAACATGTCTTGCAATATTATCTAAGATTCATTTTTTTATTTTCAATAAGAATACCGAAATTTATTATACAGATTTATTGTGCGGATTTAATGATGCGATTACTTGACAATGTCGCGAATAAAGCAAAAAGCTGCGATGCGATTGATTCTAAACTCTACAAAAAAGCTGACAACTCCGTTTTTGAATTGCTCAATTGTAACCGTCATTCTCGTCGTTAAACAAAATAATGAATATTGTTATTATTTTAAAATTGTAACTCTTATTATTATTATATATATATATATATAAAAAAAAAAAAAAAAAAAACGAAGAAAATGTTCAATTGCATTTAAAATCATTGCTTTAATTTTTAACAATGGTTTATAAATTATTATTCAACATTTTATTACCAACATTTGTAGAAAGTGATTTTTAACACAAAGTATATACCTTTGCGAGAGTGATTTATAAATTGCTTTTCTGCATGATCAATTGTATTCTGTATTTTAAATTTAGCGTTTTCATCCAATCGAGCCAACTACAGACGTAATTTTTTTCCAAAAAGAAAAAGAAAACACATTTTAGATGTTCTATACACTTAGTCTTTTAATCTCCATAAATTTAATACAATTTCTGATTAGTGTTAATTTTGTTACTGACATGACTCGATGATAGCTATGATTATGATATGAAGATGTTGAGATATAAAATAAATTGTGTAAATATATAAACTCGTTTTATTTCTTTATTTATACTTTCATTACTGTAGTTAATTTTACAATGTCTAATAGCAATATGTATTGGTACTATATTCACGTTGAAGACTTCATAATGCTTTATTATTAATATTATTATTATTATTATATACCATTTATCTTTATTGTTCTTTATAAAACTGATTTTGTAAAGATAATTAAGCTTGGGATAATGTGTGTTCAGGTTTTACATTGAAATAAATGAAAATGTACCCTTTGGCGGATATTTATTTACAAATCATATATAAGTTATACAGTAGAATTGAATATTATTACACGGTTCAGTTTATGGAGTCCAGTATATTTAATGTTCTTTTTTTGAATTGTATTTACATAAAGTACCATTTTTTACATTATTACGTAAATAATATTTATGCTGTACAGTAAAAATAGAGTAGGAACTTTACCATCGTGTTTGTCAAGTGTTTTTGACGAAATCATATTACTTTTTTTTTAATGAAAATATTAAAAAATATCCAACCTCTTCTTGCAATATTAAGTGCTTACAATTCCGGAAGTAAATAATTATTAATAATTTGCACGTGCTTTTTAAACATTTTACAAGTTATATGGGTAACTTTATTTGGATTTAATTAATTTTTATTAATGGATTTACAATTTGCGCGGACAAAATTATCCTTAAACAATTTTGTTATTTCATTAAAAATAAACACTGTTTCGAAATTCCATTAATGCAATCATTTTTAAAAATTATCGACTTAATTGTGGCTATGATTTAATTATTTGCATAATTCAGCATCACGACTAAGCAAATTGTTAGAATATATTATTATATACAACAATGTATGAAGCTTTTAATTATTTATCGCACGCCCACACGCACACGCGCGCGCGCGCACACACAAACACACACAAACTCATATATTTATTTATTTATTTAAAAAAGACAAGGTAATCGATAAATAATATTTATTTCCGTTCGCATAATTGCCAAATGCATATTTTATACAAAATGTATAAATTGAATTTCCTTACACGGACAAAAAATAAATAATGTTTTCAATAATATAATCGAACCCTCTATACAATTAATTTATAATTTTAGCTTATTAAATAATCAGTCGTTGGACAGTCTCTTTTTTACCCGACATTATCGGATCATTTAAACAAAGTGACTTTACACCTCAATTGTGGGTGCGCTAAAAAAAGTTTGCGCGGATAGAAATGTGTAGGTAAAAAGTGAAAAGTAAAAAGAAGAAGAAAAAAAAAAAAAAAAAAAAAAAGAATCATTTGCACGACAAATCTAAATAACCCAATACCATAGTATGATATAGAAAAGGTTTCCGAATTGCGGGAAGTGCGATTCTCCGCGATATTACGATGTTTGGAACTGGTCACGAAAAAGTAAAAAGGTTAGCAGTTACGATTAATGTAAATGAAATTGATTAACCTTAAGATGTACATGGTATACGTTAAACAAGAGCCACGATTTAATGGCGACAAATTGTATTTTAGATGTTATTAAATGCAAGTGTTTAGACATAAGTCGATCGATTCCGTTCTGTTGAGTGTGTGAGAGAGAGAGAGAGAGAGAGAGAACTGCGACTCATGGTATTAATAAAAAAAAAAAAAGAAAAAAAGGCACAACCTTACTCGAAAATACCTTACTTCCATCAATAAATTGTACATTACAGCACAATGGACAATAGTGTAATCAATTGCCAATTTAAATAATTCAAGCGTCTCTTGCTCAACGACGACAATACGAAAATCGCCGCAGCGAGGAAACAGAGGCTGCTCCCTCCCTCCGGCCATATTCAGCGGGCGCTCGGACTTATCTCGGACAGCAGCGGGGCCGAAGGTAAGTACGGCGTTGCTAAATCAGGCGGCGAAACGATCGTCGATTTGCGGTAAAACGGCGTAGTTCCCACCTCGACCGGATAACTTCTGTTGATGCTCGGTTGCCTGAAAACGGAGGACGGAGCCCAAAGCCCAGGAGGCGTTCAATATCAATTAATAGCACGCGCGCGTTCAACGGTGCGGCAAGCTATGCGTGAAAAAAGAAAAAAAAGAAAAGAAAAAAAAAAGAAAAAAAAAATACAACAAAAATCATCGATTGCATCGAGCGGACTCACATTCCCGAGAGAGATATCGTTAGCAGCAAATCGTATCCTACGTTGATGATGGTGCAGTGATCCAGGCGCGAGGCCGGCAGCGCGGGCACCAACATTTTCATCGAGGTCTCGCCCCTTTTGCCAAAGGGTCCGCGCTGCTTTGTCTTCTTCACGATCTCGCTGCACTGCCTCTCATCCCGGCGTGGCGTCGAGGAGAAAAATTGCAGGCGCTGCCCGAGAGAAACCAGTGTGGATTAGGTGTCGGGGTGCGCGCCCCCCCGCAACGCGATCGGGAAATCTCGCGCTCGCGTAGTTAAACGCCCTCGTTGTTCCTGGCCGAGGGAGCGAACAAGATTTTCCTCGAGTGCGCCCTTCTGGCCATTGCTCGATAAGCTCGATATTGCACTTTATCGGATATTATCAGCCGCGCTCGAATGCGTTACCCACCACCTTGTTGCCACCTTGCGTTTCCTTCGAACGCTTTTCCTACCACCACGTCGAATTAAGTATTCCTCGGAATATCAATATTGCGACATCGCGAGCGGTGGGCGGTTAACTTTATTCGAATTCAATTTGTGAAAGCCTTTCGTAGCTAAGGAGAGTCGAGCAATTTCCCATTCGTTTTTGAGAGAGAGAGAGAGAGAGAGAGAGAAAAGAAAACAATAAGCGAATGAATAGATTTTTCGAGGCATTCGTGACGCGCATCACTTGTGCGCGGATACGCGAAATATTCTTCCTACTACCACTACTACTACTACTACTACCATACTGACCTTTTGTAATTTCAGTTTCATCTTTGTCAAGTCAACCGTTGCCGAATTAAGGTCGTAATTTATAACCAATTCAATCGTTTCACCTGGCACGAAGCCTCCAACTCTGCTCCTCACGTTGACCTTCAAAGTCCCCATGCTAAATAAACAGCAGGAGCAGAATTTCCTATCGAATCTGTCATCGATGCCGGTCTAAAAATGTACAACAAGCACTCGTCAAAAGTTTTCCCCGTTGCCTCTTTCCAGATCAGTCGATCGCATTTGCCGGTCGATTTTTTTTTCTTTTTTAAGCAGCCAATGTACGATAATTTTAAACAGATAATCCAGAGGACGGTGCACTTTGAAATTTCGTACGCTACTCTCTTCGTGCGCTTACAACGATTCTTAGCTGCGCCTTTAATATTCTTACGATCCTCGAGAATTTGTTTAACGATTTTAGTGACATTTGTGTGTAATACACCATCCGGGCACTCTCAATACTATTGCGCACGCGTATTATTATATCGCAATGACGATTGATAACAATATATCGATATAAATGTTGGTAAAACTTCTTGAGAGAGAGAAACAAATCGCAATACATTCGCGCGTACGATACATTTGTACAATTCGTGTACCGACACTCGCGCAAATGCTAGAACAGCGCGTTGGCTAATAAGTCGCGGCAAAAAAAATGAAAAGAAAAAGCCCTCGGCACACTTGTGCAGAGCCCCTCTCCTTTGTCAATGCCGTGGGTTTCATCGTCGTGACAAAGGTCGGGGCCGAGCAAAAATTGCGCAGAGAGCAGCGGGCCATCCTTAGGGTATCGAGATAATAATCGAGAAAGGCTCGAGTACGGGCCGCCTCGGCATACAATCGAGGTCGCGCGACACCGTCTTCGCGCAGTTGGAGGAGGCTGGGGGGGGTGGCAAAACTCACCAAGAGCCGGTGCTCGTCGTTCAAGTCGTAGGGCGAGGCAACCGAGAAGGAGGAGGCTACCCTGTGATCGAATCTCCAAGGCCTGTCGAGAACGGCCCTGACGCTGTACCTGACCGCTCCAAGCGAGTGCTCGATGCTGCAGGGGATGTTGGCCGGCAATTGGAAGCTGAAGCGATAGGCGTGGTGTCCGGCCTTCAGGGTCGTGTAGCCCGCCTCTGTTGAAATCCGGCCCAAAGACGATAATTTCACTCGGCGTTTGCGCACAGCGGGGGCGGCGGCGGACCCGCCCGGGTACGGTTATCGAGGGCTCGCTCGTTGCCGGGGGTGGGTGGGGACGGGGAGGATCGAGCGACGAGCTCGGTGAGACCACCGGGGACTTCGTCTCAAGGGGCGATCGGTAAGATTTTGCCTTATCGTTACTGGGGCACCCTCTTAGCGGCTGCTCGAGCCAAAAGCTATTTTATACAAAATTGCAATTGCATCCGCGCGATTTGATGTCGTGGCACCGGGGTGGTGGTCTCGAAGCGAGTCCAAGCAACGACGCTCGCTTTGACCTGTCGAGCGCAAGTATAACGATTCTTCGAAAGCTAATCGATCGATTTGGAATTAAGCGCGATCGTCACTTTTTTTCTTCTTCTTAAATACGCTTAAATAAGCGTACCACCGTGATGCTCTCGTAGCTTCTGGTGCATTGCCGGGGAGAAATTTTGTCACAAGGGTGAAATAATTTTTTTTGCGAAGCCTACCACCACCCGAGACTCGTTCCGTGCTCTGCGAATGTTGAACGAGCGAGATACTCTCTGGTGAGCTTCGTAATCGCGAGTCAAGGACTGAGGTTTCTTCACGTGGCACCTTTATAATGATGGTACTTTTTTGTTGGAATTTTTTTTTAAGTATCTTTTGTTTCAAGAGATTACGTTCTACAGATTGAGATCTTACAAGAGGTTACAATGCAGACAAGAGATTATGATTTTACAACTTAGTTGTAGATGGAAGCTCTTTTCTAAATTCTTTTTGCTGCAGTAAAAATGCAATTGATGGCAAGGGATTGTCAATCATTATTGAATGAATTGGTTTTTTTCTTTCTTTTTTTTTTCTAATACGAACAGCTTTTAGGTAATGCAGTAATTAATAATAGCATAAAAATTATCGAATAGAATAAAAACTTTTCTTATAAAGTCTTTATAAAAAACTCATTGAATAGTATAAAAATGTTGAAGCCTTTTTGTTATTATTATTTTATTACAATTTTAAATTATAAGGGCACATTTTCACACGAATGCACATAAATTTAAAAATATATTCTTGAAAATTTTAAATCAAAGTAATTTTACTTAGAAGAATGTAGTCTGTAGCGTTAGATTTGTACAAATACATATTAAATGAAATGAAATAAATTTAAATGTAATATACAAAATTTATTATTCATTAACAAATCATATTATTATATATACATAAATACATATATATATATATATATATGTATATGTAAATAATACACTTTTCAAAATTACCATTTTTACAACATATTTACCAATGTATAGCTATATCATTATTAATGTATCTATATAAATATTACCAATTGTGCTTCCCAATAAGCGATTAGAGATGCTGAAATATTGTTCCTTGCCTTTGTAATGATCAACTCGACAATGGCTACGTCCACTGCTATCTTTAACATTGCTATTCCTTGTCCAGTGAACTACAGCTTCGCCAACTACTTCTAACCTAATCTCTGAAATGTAGAAATACGCATACAGTGTTAGAACAATTTTAAACAATATTAGCAATATATTATTGTGCTATATATTACAACCCTACTCGTCGAATAACTTTTGTCGATGAACGATCATCAATTGGTCCGTACAATTTTATTCAAATGAGATGTTATGGACAAAACATATCAAATAAAATATTTTTGCAAAAACAGGCTCTTAATTTTCTTCTCTGTACATAGTACAGAAATATTATAGAATGTATTATGATGAAATTGTCGAAGAGTACCATTAATACAGTGTCATTTGGGATTTTGCAAACGTTTTTAAAAGTTCTAAAATGAAATGCAAACAAATGTTGTTTAAAATAATGTTTAAACTTTAAATTTGCCGATTTTATGAACGAACACGCACAATGTGTAAAATACACCAAGTCGTATAAATCAATAGATAAAACTAAACACGATGCATTGTATTTTTTTTCCTTTTTTTCTTCTTCAATGTATCGATCAATTTATTAAAAACGTAAGGTTACGAGCGTTTATGATATCGAGCATTGCATTCCCTTTTGTTTTGATTTTAAATTGAAATATATGTGTGCGCGTGTGCGTGTGCGTGCGTGCGTACACTCGCGCCCGCGTGCTCGAGACAAGTCAGGGGAGTGGGGAAACAAAAATACAATTTAGGCATTACGAGATCGTAAAATTAGTCGCTTGCAATAGCCAGAGGCCGATCCCTAGGATTCGGAAGTAGCAGAGGTTATGTTTTACGAATTACACGTAATTCCGAATATTAGCAAAGCGGCGTTACGCGGCCCAACGTAGCAAACAAGCCCGCACTCACCCTGTACGTTTTTGGATTTCGAGAGGCGCAGCACTATTGCGCCCCTGACGATTTCACCGGGGGCGTAGGTGGCCTCGGATTTTTCGAATCTTATGAAAAAATCTTGCAATTTCGTCATCGCTCTGGGCCCAAATCGCCTTGTCCCTTCCGCGATGGGCCGCGGGTCGAGCGGCAGCAGCGGGATTCCAAAAAGATTGTTACCAACCGATCGGGATATTTAGCTCGAAGCCGGTCTCGCGGGACTCGCGACAAAAAACAAAAAAACAAAAATAACTATGCCGATGCACGTAGAGCACCGAACGTGGCAACGTCCGGTCGCTAGGGGGGATGCGGTCGCCCAGGCAAGTGCACTAACGCACAAGTGTCACCGCCGCCGCCGCCGCCGCCGCCGCCCCATTGCAATCGTCGTTGGATCAAAAGTGACTTTGCTCTAATTGGTCGGTGCTCAAGGTCGAGGCTGATTTTGCTTTACCGCCAAAAATTCCAATAATCCTGCGAGCCTACAAGGATCCGGGGTTATCCTCAACCGGGGCGAAGGACTTTTCGGGAGAGGCCAACCAAGCCCCGGCAACGCCCACCAACGATATCACCCACGGATTGCTTGGCCTTTTCCAATGATAACGATCACGCGGCGTTTGCGTTTTATCAATCGTATCTCGATACGTGGCTCTTAATGCCGTTAATTTGATTTTGTTCTCATTGTCGCGGTATTTTTTTTTTTTTTTTTTTTTTTTCTTTTTTTTTACCCTTAATATACATTCGTAAATTATTGTCTATCTTATCTCTGATTGCTTACAATGTATTGTTGTGTTAATTAATGTGTCGGTAAAGTTAATTGTTTCTAATTTCCCCGCGTAATTTATTCGTAATTTTATAATTAATTTATCTCTTTGTCGACAAGTTTGGAAACTTTTTATCTCCTTTGCGCGCGGCAAAAGATTTCTAAAATTGATTTTCGTACTTTTGTTAAATTTACGTAACGCTCATTTCGTAAATTATGATGCTGCCGATTCGATTTATGCGGTGATATAATTTTTAATGCAAGCATAATCTTACAGTGTTTTCGAGAAATATTCTAATTTCAAAATTCATACGCACGATGCTTCAGTGGATATAATTTAAAATTGAAATCCATCAATTTTACTTTGTCAAAGTGAGTTTATTGGTTGCAAAATAATCATTTATTACAATTCACGAATAATTCTAAAACTAATATATTTATCCTACTGCAATAAAACTTTAATGTGTTTTTCCGTATAAAATAGTTAATTTAATTATGCCTCGGTTAAAAATAAAGATACCGTGTATCACAAACGCGTGTTTACTCTTTTTCGTTTAAAAATTATACAACTCCTTATCGACAATATTATTATAAATATTTTACATATTTTTACCGTTCGCTGCTTTTGCAAAGTACTCGAAAGCATAAGTTGGCTAAATAGCTTGAGTTTTCGAATTTTCATAATTTAATTAGCTACAACCGTTTTTGTATAAAAGTTTTCGTAAAAAATTGACAAATGTAAATAATTTTAGCTCGAGTTGTAATTTTGAATTGAGCATTAAATTTTTTTAATAAATCATAACACAATTTTAATGCAGAAGAAATATTGATGCGCGTGGCCTACGGTGCGTGCATAAATTTAGATAATTTCATCATTAGATTAACATTTATATATAGCATTGTTTTAATACGATCTTACCTCGGCATCATCGCTATTTTTCTATCCTCTTTTTCTTGTATATCGGAGTTTATCTTAGAGATTCAATCTTCTTCGAAACCCCTGCTATATTCTTAACTGAGTATCTAAGCTCTTTGGATTATTTATCGTAATTGGAAATTAATACTTATTAAAACCTTAGTCATTTAAATTTAATATAATAAAAATGAATAATTATTTTTTTGATAGTTTTACACTTCCTGGTGTAAGTAAATGTAGGCAATATGTCGTTTTATTGTAAAATACCTTTTGTATATTATTCTAAGTTTCAAGGCCATTACACGTCGGTTTTAAACAATGATCATTACAGTCGGAGATTAAGTGGTGCAACCCTATCGGGAATAATATATTAAATAAATATTATGTACAATGTAAGTATCGAGTAATCGATTTAGAATGAAATTCTCAAGACTGATAGTATTTGATGGAATACATTGTTACAGCTTTGCTTCTTTCGTAACTCATTTTATTCAACGAAATATGAAAAAACGATTTGACGAATGCGCAAATGAATTAATTGAATGGTATATTTTTGTCAAAAGCTTATTTAAAAAAAAAAAAAACGACTAAGACAATATAAATTTTATAAATATAAGTTGGAGTAAAAAAGTTTTAACAATTTCACAGTCATTTATACTATTTATAGTGAAAAAACTTGATTCATTAAATATTTTAAGCCAATGAATGGAATTTAAGGAATTAATTAAAAATGCAAATAAGCACTGATCGCTTACATTTTGCTTGAAAATGTATTTTTTTTTTTTTTTAATAAACCTTCCTTAATAAACAACGTAAATACCAGTGATCTTATGCATGCACAGTGTACAATTATCTCGCGGCATTTAACAATTTATTTTCTCGTGTATTTGTGCATCAATAATATTTATTAATATCTAACAGATTAATTAAATGTAAAGCAATAATAATAACAATAGTTTGTGTGTGTGTGTGTGTGTATGTGTATATAGATATATATGAATAAAAATATTTTTATTTATATCAGCTAATTTTTAATTACAATATTATAATAATCAATAAGACTATTGCTAATGTACAGTATCAATTTTTTTGCTTAGACGTATGCACAATTGTCCAGTTTACCATGCGTAACAGGCCATAATAATTCACCATACTTTAAAAACTAAATTGTAACGAATTACAAGCGGCTTAACAATGAGTAAAAGCATTGTGCGATATATTTAAGAATCATTATTTTCTCTTGGTAAGTAAAAGGCTGCCCTAGTAAAAAAAAAACGTGGTAAATTAAAAGAAAAAAAAAAAAAACAAAAAAACAGAAGAAAATACGCACAACTAATGCAACGGAGACGTGTATTTAAAAAAGAGGGGGTACATTTGAAAAAATCGCAGCTCCGCGAGAAAAGGGGGCCTCGTCAACATTTGCCGATTGCGTTGTGCCGCGTCAAATGTCACGGAGGCTTATTTTCGTTCATCGATCGGTGGTCGGCGGCCACCGTTAGAAAAATTTCCGACCAAGCGGTGCGCGTTCGCTTGGGCTCCACACTCTCAGGGATAAAGATCATCTTAAAATAATATGCTCCGATCGCCGTCGTCGTCGGGTGGGCCTCGCCTCCCGGCCGGTGCGTCAATCTTCTCCTCCCCGGCCCAGGTCGCCTCGCTATTCGTCGCCGAACCCAAGGCCCTCTCGAAGCCCTGCTCGCGACCGAGAGCCCGCGTCTCATTCCTCGTACTCGATCGTCTCCTCAAATTCCTCGGACTGCTGGGACCTCGAGGCCGTCGCCGTGATGGATCTCACCGACTGGTCCGGCGACTTGACGGTGGCCTTCATCCTCACGCTCTGGCTCGACTCCGTCGTTGTCACGGTCTGCGATTGGGACGTTACGTTGGGGGCTTGCACAATCGGAACGATCGCGTTGCTGTTCGCTGTGGCAATGAAGTATCGTGGGTGAGGTCAACCCTTGCTCGGCCACGGGCATTAATGGGCAAAATTCAAGCTACGGGTCGGGCTGGGGGTGGGGGAATTGACTTTATCCGCATCGAGCAAAATAAGCGCGCCTTAGATTTTCGGGGGTACTTCCGTAGCTCGGGATGAGAAGAGGAATCGATGATGATGGAAATGCAGGAGACCGTTGAAAAGGAATTCGACGTCCATGGAAAAGCCGAGACAGATGTGTTAAAGCCATATTGGGTTGGGCCAAAAAAAAAAAAAAAAAGCGCGCTGAGAAAATCTTAATTTCCAAATATATCTAGGATGCAATAGATATTTAAAGGCACAACTCCTTGATAAATGCAGAGCAGCACCGAATCGTTTGAAATGTAATTTAAAAAAGTATTATTATATTTAGTATACGATGGGAACACTATATAAGCATAGAAAATACAAGATTTATATATATGTTTTACACGAAAATCATCTCTATTTTTAAATCATTATCAAGCGCGATTTAAAAATAAGATCTTTCCTAAATTTCGTAACATTATCGTAGAAATTGTTATACAGTTTCTTCGCGTTGGAATTGTTAAAAAAAAAATTAGATTTCAACTTTTACGGTTGGAAGCCATGAATATACGTCGAATTTATTATATTCCATCGTTTGATAATAATATTAAAATTAATCAATCGCTCAAACAATTAAAATTTTAGCGATAATATGAAGTATTAATTTAAACATCAATTGAATAAACTAAAAAATTTAAGTCTTCTTTTTAATATTTCATTCGTTTTAATATATTTGCAAACGAATTTAATTGTATTCTTTATTCAATTACTAATTAAAACTTGTTTAATTATCCGATCCTTGAGCATAGAAATTTTAAAGCATTATAAATACATTTATAATTTGGAGAATAATACTTTAGTAAATAATTATTGAAATTGTTAATAAATTTTTATTACAAATTATTATAATATTATTATAAATTTATATTATAAATTTGTATTAAAATCTATTTTGTTTGAGTTAAGTCTTTTGTTGAAATAGAATTATTCACAAGCTCGTAGCACAATTTTTATAAATGCAATTTTCCAATCTACATTTTCACAATTATTATTCAATTATTATTATTTTTGTGTATTCAATGAATTTAAATATCCTTTAATAAAACTGAAATCAGCCTAGTGATTTGTTGTAGCTGTTGAAATCGTGGATTCCCATATTTCAAAGATTTATACATATTGAGAGATCACAAAATTTGTTTTCAATTATTATGTAAATAGAGTTGCCTAAAATCAGAATGTGCGCAATAAATTATTTAAAATGCCCAAAAGATAGTAAAGATTAATATTAATATTAAGGTAATGGCACACTCTACTCTATTATTGTTAATGCAGTTTCAGTATGAAAGTATGACTTATGAATGAAAAATATTTTCGAATGAAATATTAACGTATATACACATGCTTGTTAATAATGTTAATATTAACCGTGAGTAAGCTGGTTGATACCTATTTTTTTTAAGCAAAAAAAAAAAATTCGTTCCTAAATCTTACACTAACGAAACTTGATGTTATTTATCGCCATGATAATTAGTAAAAAGAATAAAAGAATGGAAATTAGTTCAATGAGCAAAAGAAGTTTCGTGAATTTAAGTATTAAACATTAATGAAAAAAAAAAAAAAAAAAAAAACCTAGAAATGCACTTTATCGTGAAGCGAAAAACGGTAAAACCTAGTAACAAAAAAAAAAAAAAAAAAAATTCGTCCAAAAAGCGGCATTTATTTACAAAATCCAAAAATAAATATGTGGTTCACTTCACTTACGGTCCTCAACTTTGGCTAATTCCATTGTAAGTTTTTCAACTATTCCGAACCAATCGTCAAGGCTTAAAAATAGCAAAGCGGCTGAACACGGGAAGTATTATTCACTCTTCAGATGAATCTTCCCGAATGCGTGGATCTGAGACTTGTAGCCCGTAAATGTAGAGTGGCTCGCTTAAAAAGGGTGGGGGAAGACAAAAAAGCTTCGCGGAAGAGCTCGAGAGCAGAGGGATTGGGGTTGGAATAATACGAGGAGGAAGGGAAAATAACAAACGGATTTTTCATCAACCCGCAGAATACGGCTGTTGCTTTATATATATATATATATATTTTTTTTTTATCGTTGCATTTATCGACATTGGCAGTGCTGACGGATCGGCGCAGGAGAAGCCTTAGGATTTCAGGAATTGCACGTTCCCCGTTTGAAATGTTTGCGCATTGCAACTGTTGGAAATTGCAAATACAATTTTCAACGCTTGATTTCATCGATTTAAGCTTTCTCCCCCTATTATCGGTATAGCTTTTCCCTTCTCCCTCCCCTCCCCAGGCACAAATGCCGAGCTTGTCGATGAATTTCCTCATTAGCCTCGACGATCGTAAAAAAGCGACTGTTCGCGTGCGATTGATAAAAAAAAAAAAAAAAAAAAAAAAAAAAAAAAATCAGCCTCTCCCCATCGTTTTCTCCCTATCGCCGCTAAAAATCTTTTATCGCCTTTCAGCGATGCAACAACGTAATCCACAAGTTGCACTGCACTCGCGAAGCCTTTTTAAAAGTATTCTCGGCAAGTCGCTCGAGCGCTGAAGTTTATTTCGGTTCTTTAATATTTTCTTAATAACATTAGCGATACTGTCACTTACCGTTAAGCGAAATTTGAGAATGCGGTCCCCAGGTTATTCGTTACAGTACCAATGACGACATCTCTCAACTTTCTCAGTTTCGTCATATAAATAATACCTCAAGTACTCGATTTCGCATATTTCTTCTTTTAGAAAGCTAATAATAGCGGAATTATAAGTTATTCTAATTGCTATTTAAACTATCGCCCATAGAGCGCACGAGGACCAGTTGCCGCAGTTTTGAATGTGCAATAAAGAGCTTTCGGGACTATTTATTACGAATCGAGCTGAAGCTTAAAGGTCGAATAATTATAAGGCTAATGGTATAATTATAACGGATAGTTTCGGAAAAAGCCTTATTGCCTTCTTTTGAGTTTTGGGTCTAAATAGGCGAGAGCTTGCGTTGCCCGATTTGTAAGATTGTAGCGAAAAAAGAAGAAGAAGAAGAAGAAGAAGAGATTCTGCCTATTTTGCGGCAAAATCTGCGCATTCCTGTTTCGCGTAAGGCTTAGGAGAATGGGGGAGGGAAAAAAAACAAGAACCACGATACTCATCCATAAGACCGAACGAAGTACGGCCATGTTTTACCTCGACAATGAAGCAGTTCGTAGAGCTTTATCAAGCGCGCAAATACAATTTACACAATTATTAGAGTAAAATGTGCAACGCCGAGGTACCGCAACGCGTAAATTAATAGTCTGCCACGGGTTTCGGGGGCGGGGGGGGGAACGAATTTTATCACGGGCCAATTGAAATTTTACAATGCAATAGGAATAAAGCTCGATGAGCTCGTCTTCCCGATGCTCGATTAGCCTGTAAATCGTGCACCAGCTGCTATCGCAAGGTCCATTTGTAGAATCGATGAGCTGCGGTATTTCGGACTTTGGCGGGGGCGGGGGGAGAAACAAATCCCATCACTACTCGCGAACACGAGAGCAACGAATATTCTTATTATCTGCTTACGACTTCCTGTTGGTAGGAAGCTAATTTGCTTGCATTGTCCTCGCTTTTCGCTCGGATTTATAGGCAGCGCTCGTCGAGCCAATTGTCGTCGAGGGCTCGGCCTACTCCGCAGGGAGAGGGTAGCTGCCCTTCTCTTGTTAAAAAAAAAAACAAAAAAACAAAAAAAAAAACAAAAAAAAAAAAAACGAAAAAGCTAACGAGCATTACAAAGTACAAGGCAAGCGTGGCTTTTAATTAGCATACAAAGTCTGGACTGATCGTTCGACAGCCAGTAATAAACAAAATACCAAGGGATACAATGAAATTCCGACGCGGCGTAAAAAAGGCATAAATGAAAAGAGTAGCGGCGCTTTGTTTGTTGGTAATGTGCCAGGGAGGGGTGGGGGGCGAAAAATCACGTTTCTCGCACAAATGACCAGTTTAGATCTAAATAAAGATCGCCAACTCAGTGCATGTTTTTGGGGGGTCATAGGAGGATTTTCATTTCTCAGTCACAGTTATATTTCCGTCTTGTCTGTGAAAACAGCATTCGCGTCGCGTGGACTGGATTTTTTTTCCCTCTCTCTCTCCTCCCCTACTCCTCTTAGTCCTCTTATTTCCACCCGCTTTCCGCCCCCGCACCGCACCGCGCCAGCGCGTCATCGATGATTCATCGTCCGAGCCTCTGCGCCAATTTTCGACTGGACCCCTCATCCTCTAGACGAGCAATTCCGTTGCAGAAAGTCGCTACGCTCCAACGGGGCTTAGCTTGGCCTTTCGCTTGGAGCAAATTCTCGCGCCCTCGCACGAGTACGACGATCGCGCCCGTGAGCTTAAGGGGAGGGGGTGGGGTAGGGAGCAGCTCCTCACCCATTGTAACGATCTTAATGACAAAGGCACCTTTCCAGGTCGGAGCGCGAGTCTCGCTCCTCTTGAGCGGCCTCGGTTGTGTCGGGCAGCGATAAAAAGAGGCGAGCGCTCGAATTTTAAGGCCGAGGTAAAGGAAAGGAAAAAAACAAAATTGCGAATCCCTGCCCTCAATGACTAATCATTGGACGCGCAGATTTTTCGTCGATGTCTTGGGACCTTTCCTCCCGATACCGAGCTTAATCGGCCAAGCCCGACTTCGCCGGCTCGTTGTTTTACGTGCGCGCGAGGGGAGATTAAATTTTCCACGTCAGCCAAAGCATCTGCTTGTCGGTGAATACTGATCCGGGGCTCGGGAGTCGATGAGCTTCTTCGAGCCATTTTGAAAAAGTCGTTCGTCGGTTGGCGATTGTTGCGCGGCGAGCGCCGGCACTCGTTAAAAATTTTCGTTGCCTAAATTACGGATTAGATCACGTGATCTAATGAGAAGTTATTTCTCTCTCTCTCTCTCTCTCTCTCTCTGTCCTTTATCGAGGCTCACAGCTCGACGCTCAACCACGTCGGAGTCTGCAGACGAGTGCGCTTGCCCTAAGATACGAAGAACGATCGCTGCTGGATCGCGTTGGCTCCGTCGAAGATGAACAATCGAGCAAAAGCTCGCACGTGGCGATCGAATATTAACAACGAGGGCGCAACTCCCCTTATCGATAATTGGCATCGGGCGTGGAAATGGAGCTTTCGCGGGGTACGGTTTGTGCCATTGTTATGGGCATTTCGCGAGAGACGTTTCACGGGCCGTAGAGCGCAAATGGGGTGCAGTTAAGCTCAATGATATCGAGGGAAAGGTTTCGTATAAACCTATGGTATTATTAATCGAAGGTTTTATCGTATGCTTTCAATTGAATAAAATATTTCCATCGGCTCGAGGTTTCGATTTATTCTTTACTTTATTCCTGCAAAATTTTGTCACACCCTTATTGAAACAATGCACAAGTTTATGGATTACTTCGCTTAATTGAAAGTGTTTGTTTGTTTTTTTTTTTAATTAGTCCTTGAGGTACCGCAAAACATTTAATTTTGTGCCGGCAACGAGTTACCTTTCCCCCCCCCTCCCTCAACTTCAAGCCCATTGCCCGCTGCTCTATTTTCTTCGTTTCTTTTTTTTTTCTTCTTCTTCTTCTTCTTCTTTTTTTCCTTTCGAGCCGACATTTGCGCGCGAATGAAGAATCGGCTCTGCCGTCGGCGCAAATTAATCCTTGGATTCCAAGCACTGTTAAGGATACTGATCGCACATGGTTTCGCACGCCGGCTTGATTCTCCGATCCGTGCAACCTTCTGCAAAAAGTACAAGCTCTCGTTGAGAGAGTCGCGACAAAAGGCCACCGGATTCTTGCAGCATCGCTCGCGCTGTCGGTACGATTGGCTCTCCGTTGACAGCTGGAGGACGCTGGCGAGGCTCGCTTGTTGGTAAATTTTTTTCTTTTTTAAGGAAAAACACAGTCGTCGTTGGACAGAATCTAAGCGCGACGCTCTCTAATATATTTGCGCGCGATTTGACGTCGGTTGTGCGCCTATCGATCGATGCTTCGCATTCGTTTTACCGAGTCCAGCTTTAGCCCAATAGTGATGTCAAAGTGCCGGGAATCGCCAACTGCAGGCGAGAAGGCATTTAAACTCGGTCGCACGTGGATTGGAATTTATTTTGAGGTTTATTTCGAGCTGTCACTTTTTCGGTAAAATGCATCGTGAGCGATAAAGCAATAGCATTGCTACGCGATAACTATGATATCTTATTATTGTTTTAATTTACCGCTGTTGCGCTTTTAAAGGCTTTCAAAGTGTCGAGCTGATTTGCAAAATGAAAATACCTAATATCGATGCGAGAGCTGATAAATATTTATTATCTTTCGTTAGGATCTTTTGTAAAAATGTGCCGCTATGTGCGCTAAACAGAAAGTAAAACGCGACGATAAAGCTTTTGCGCGAGCTTACAAAATCCCGAGGATATAATTAATAATAACTAAAATAACTCGATTGGTGCGTTCATTATCACATTGGAGTTATATATTTTTTTTTTTTTTTTTTTTTTTTTTGATAATTTATGCATGACTTCAGTACTTATCTACGTTTTTTTGTTGTTGTTGTTGTTTTTCTTTTACAATTTATTTTTAAAAAAAAAAATCGTAGAAATAGGTAAAATCCAACAAACTGAATAACTTACTCATGCACTCGGCCATGCACGATTCAAAAGTTTGGCCTCCAACTGAAACGTGTATTATTATGATTTAATATTACCTCTTATCTCATACTTTACGGAGCTTTTAGCTACGATAGATCTTTTTTATCAACTAAAATTTCATTTCCAATATCGAAAGCCACGCTTAAGCGGTATTGTATTGTTTTTTGTGGACTTCGCTCGAAAAAAATTGTGGCACGTACGCCGGAGGAACAAAGAAAAAAAACCAATGGATTTTTAGCATAGGATCAATAGTAACGCAATTGAACAAATGTATTAATACGAATTTTATAAATAGCCGAACGTTATTCATCAATTTTATTAATAAAATCAATTTAATTGGGACACGAACTGGGTTCAACATTTTAATACAAACGATCCATTCTATGTTGAATATTAATCTTGAAGTTTTGCTCCACATGTTGCACGTTAGCTTGATAAATTGTGCGCCAAATTTAACGAATTCTTTCTTTGACAATAGAGCAAGAAGCTACAAGTTGCGCAGTTATTAATGTTATTTTATTTTTAATTATAATAGCGCTAGTACCTTCTAATGATATTATTATTATTAAAATTATTATTATTATTATTATTATTATTGTGTATTACGTGATTTTGCAGTTTGTAATTTATATTTATATCAAATATAAAAATGTGGTCTTGCTTAAAAATTCGTGTTTTATTTCAAAATTATAATCATTAGCAAGCAGTTTGATGATATTTAAAATTATAATATGTAATAGAAATCATATTTGCATTATAGAATCTTTGCAGTATTACCTGGAAAAAATTCGTTAACTTAGGCATCCAATTTTCATACGCGTTTTATTTTCTACCTTATGAAACATAGAATTGCATTAATTTGATTGAAAATTCATCTCGCCAACGAAAACAATTAACAAATATTATTTCGCGCTAAGAGCTATACTTTACAAACTGTAAAACAAACAATGTACGTAACGAATCGAGCACTCGTTCAACATTTAATTTTAAGGCAGTTGTTCCGTCAATTTATGAAATATTTCAAAATTTTTGAGGATTCCCATCAGAGCTCGTATTACTATTTTTAAACTAAAACATCATTATCGTTACGCTACCCGAGCATTTAGTACACGAGGTATTTTTGTAATGTCTGTCAAATAAGAAAATCTATTTGTCACTTCGTAATGATGAATAATTTTCGTTACGGGACTTTGGAGATCGATTTTTAAGAATTATAAATGTTACCAGATTTATATTTGCCCGAAGCCCTCCAGCCTCTGTAATAAAACTGGGTGCACAAAAATAAACGAAAAAAAAAAAAAAAAAAATCACGTCTACTAATTAAGTTACATTGAACATATTTTTTGCATCTACGTATATATCGGATGCTGCATTCGTTTGCGATATCTTATTGCGCACGATAAATCGAATGTATCGGTATGGAAATTCGAAAAAAAAAAAAAAATAAATAAATAAAATAAAATAAAATAAAATCAATCTTATAGGAAATGCAAACGACGAGATTATGTTAATATTAATATTTGTTGCGGTACCTTGGATGATCGACAAACAGGTGGCAATAAGTACGAGCGCAGCTTTTAATAACTCCATTCTCATACGTTTAATTAAGCCTTTCGGAGACAAAATTATGAGTAATAACACTGGCCTACTCGCGGATTCACGGATTCACTTATCTAAGGCAATTAATTTTACCGTTAAAAAGATAAATTTTACCGACGATCGCCGCCGACGATTAACGCCTTTAATTGCCGGTGGCGTATACACTTTAATGGCCTTCTTTTTTCTTCTTCTTCTTTTTTTTTGTTTTTGTTTTTATTCCTATTTTCATCGTTCCAAATGACAAGTACGAAGAAAAGAAACAAAAAAAAAAAAAGAAATCACTCCTCGCGACGGCCGATCGTGGCCAATGAGGGGCCTTCGATCGCTCTTGAGCCCAGCGCTCGATCACGGGGAATCCGTAAGATTTTCAATGCGCGCGCAAGATTTTCATTCGCGGATGCGCACACGCGTACGGGTGAGCGGGGGGTAATTAACGACGCGACCCCCCCGCCCCCGCCCGTGGATTCGGCAATCGCCCAAGAGGACCGATCCGCCGGTCGAGTCGGCAACGATTTCAAAGCCTCGAGAGAGAGAGAGAGAGAGAGAGAGAGAGAGTCACGGGGTGGAGAAAAAGCAGCGGCTCGGCTATCGTTGAAGCAGCCGTGGACCACTGGAGTCGCCCATCGACGGAGTCGCTGCTCGCTGTCGTCGCCCTGGAGAGAGCCGGCGGCGGCGGATGTCGGGGGATGTTGGGCCGCGACGGCCGATCAATAACAAGGTCGAAAGGAACCGCGCTGACGGCGCCTCTCTCTCTCTCTCTCTCCGAGCTTGTAAAAAAGGCCACCGATCCCACGGCCGCCTCCCCGGCGACTCTTAAACACGAGGACGGAGCTCGATCGGGCGCATCCGCGATATCGAGCCTTTCTCCACGTGGCTTGTCCCGGGCTCCCGAGGACGATCGGCCCAAGGGCCAATGGCCGAGGTACGGGAGGCCCGGGGCCCAATTAAGCGCCGAGCCGCGGATCGAACGAACCGGGCTCCGGGAATTCCCAGGAAGCCTCGCAGCCCCTTTACCCGGGGGCCGGCGCGTCGGCGGGTGGTCCGAGGGTAGGGCCAAGGCCGCCGGGGCGCCTCGATCCTCGGCCTCCTCCTCGGGCCCGTGTTTCGCCCGCCGAGGCGATTCGAATGTTGGCGCGTTGGCCGGTGGCCAATGGCCGCGCGGCCGAGCCCAACTGCGTAGATTCGAGATCTTTCTCTAGCGGCGAGAAGTTCGTGGCGTTCGCGCGAGCCCCGTCCAGTGCTGTGGCCGTTGTAAAGAAAAGAAATAGGTATCGACCGATCCGGGGCATGATTCCCCAGCCGTCGTCCATTTGGAGTAGCCGATTATCGGGGACGCGCTTATCGGATCGTAACCGAGTTATGTTTACGTTAACGCCAGGGGCATAAATGTCAATTTCTACGAACGCAGGGCTCGATTGTTCCACGTCAAAGTTGTTGAAAAAATGTCAATGAGATCTTTATCTAACGATGATCTTCAGAAAGCGGAAACAGCGGAAAAAGTTAGAATGAGTATTTTAATAACGAACCTTGATTGTGATTTTTGCCTTAACGGTATTTTTTTTTTTTCTTTTTCATCTCTTATACTCATCTGCCAATTTTGCCCAATTTTTGTAGGAGACGCTGTTGAATCATGACAGTGAATCGGATGAGGATATGTTATTTCAGTAAGTTCTTTTATTGTAGATCTAAAGGAATATTTACGATCTTACTCGTTGATTATTATTCGTCGCACCGTTGTCTTGCACAAAATTGTTCCCAATGCTGGATTGAGGCTCTCGCTCGCCGAGCACTCCAACAGCTTAATCAAGATCTTGTCTTTTGATATATATATATATATATTTGTCCATTTGTATGAATAAGAACCGTAGCACGAGTCATGTCATTTTTTTTACTTTTATAATGTTAATCTGAGCTTAAGACATGGTCGTACTATGGATTTTGTATCGATGCTACGTTATTCTGGATTTGAATTATTTACCTTTTGTATTTCTTAGTTTGACAGGTTCTGCGGACGGTCAATTACATCTCGATGGAAAACTATCGAGGTGAGTACTTGGTATTGATATTTTTACGATTGGCTTTCTAACGATATTCAAAACTTGCAGAAATACTTGATCTCAATTTTAAGAGTAGATTAAGAATATACATGTAACAAAATCATCGTAAAGCTTTGTCGCCTGTATTAAAATTCAAATAACTTCTACCGATACCATACTCAACTATTAATCATAAAAAAGCATCGGATTTCTTAATAGCATAATTAGCCTTGAAATATTATTTTCATAATAAATTATATCAAGGCTTAATTTCAAAAGGCCTTGCGCTCGAACAGATTGAAGGATGTATTTTAAAGTAAATTCTTCATAATGAAATTATAATTGTTCTTTTCTAAATTTCATCGTTACAGTTTAAAAAGTTCAGAATAAATTAACGGCATTTTTAATCATAGCTTTTTCCATTTATGAAAAAAGCCATAAATTACGCTTTGAAGTCTTAGCTTAATTTTAACAATTAATCCATTCGTCACACCCACACGTGTACACACCCAAAAGCATAAGCTTAATCAAAACAAAATAAAGCATATTGGAATGCAATAGAAACACGTGTGACAGTACGCGTGTGATGCTTTCCTAAAAAGAAAAAAAAATCAATGCAAAAATGCTCGTGGTGCAGTACTACTCGAAACGTTTCTATTTTCTTTTCTTACAAAAAGTTTCGACCTTAGCAAAGATAATCAGCGCGTCAACAAATGGTCGAATAAAATGATACGGACGACTCGCAAGAGTCTCGCAATGAATTTCTAATAGCCAAACACGTAGGGCTTGTCGATCGGGCCTCATCCCCTTGTGGATTTTCCCCGACGGGGGCGCGTTCGCGAGCCAAAGTCCACCCGAAGGACACGCGCTTATCGGCTTGGATCCTTCGAAAAATTCACCAACGGTTCATTGTTTTTAAGCCCAATTTTCTTTGCGCGTCCTTGGTTTCGCTCGATCTCGCCGATAGGAGAGTACCCCGGGAAATCCGAGCCAAGCGTATAGGATGCAATCGATCCCGCAAATTAATAATCTTGGAGTCCCTTGGCATTTTTCTCGCGCGCGCGCGATTATCATCGATGCCAATATCACGAGAATCGTCCCGCGGCAAAATTGCAAATTAGAGAAAGAGGCCGAATTCGCAAGAGGACCCAGGGGGGCGGAGGGGACACTTTTAGAGGAGCCGGACCCTTAAGAATGGACGACGCTCGATTCATCTGAATTCTCATACGCTTTGCGATGTTCTCGGCTCTCGATATTGATCAATGGTCGTAGAAGTGACGTAAGATATTATCGGTCGATCGAGGCTCGTTATTCACCCGTAACGTATTATTCGTTTGCTCGGCTAGAGAAAGTACAAATTTTTTGTACAAATACCCCCCTCCGCTCCCGATCTCCCGGCGGTTGTTTTGCCCCCCCGAGTCCCTCCCGTCGAGGCCTCCGCCGGATGTGTGAGGAACGATACGCAAAACATCGGCGAGCGCGTCTCGAGCCGTTTCAACGCCGGGTCGAGACGAGAAAATACCTCGGCGCTGCTCGATCGGTGCAATTATTCTTCGTAGAGCCCGGTTCGCGTAGCGAGGAATTCCCCCCCCCCAGGAAGCCAAACCGATTGAATCGCGTTGAAAATAATTACTCGCAGAGGATGAACGTTGAAAAAGCATGCGGCCCCCCTCCCCCCAACGGTAATATTGCCATTGGCCTTGGTGCGCGCTGGACTAATGAAGGTAGGGCCTCTGCTAATGGGGGGGGGGGGGGGGGGAGCCCGCCGAGCGCGAATCGCGGGACTTGGATAACAGGAGCACCGTGCGATTGCCAATTTTATCGGCACTCGAGCCAATCGATCGCGCCACTCCTATCGTACCGCCTTTTCAGCGTGAGAACTCGTGCTTTCCTTCTCTCCCCCCGCCCCGCCCTCTGCCCGGGGGACCAGTCGCCGTTTTTCCGCGACAGGTCGTCGTCCGCCTCCCTCGCGTCTCCCTCGCCACGGGGGGAAGCTTTACCGGGCGGGGGCGGCCGGAGGAGGAGGAGGGAAGGAGCGAAAAGAAAAGAAAAAAGAAACAAAAAAAAAAAAAAAAAAAAAAAAAAAACAAAGATCAACTGAAAACCAAAGGGACCGCTAATGAAATTTGTTCGCACGCCAGCGTGAGAATCCAAATAAAGGAGGTGACCGACGTTATGCGCGACAACGTGCAAAAGGTCATGGAAAGGGGCGAGCGGCTCGAGGACCTGCAGGTCGCCAGCGACAGGCTGAGCACCGCGGGATTCGAGTTTCGCGACGCCGCTAAAAAAGCCCAGCGACGGGCCTGGATGCAAAACATGCGCGGCAGATTAATCATCGGAGGGATGACGGTTGCGATTATTCTCTGCATCGTAGGTGAGAGATCATTATTATTGGATGTCTACGTTTTCTACATTTCTCTCTATCACTATCTCTCTCTCTCTCTCTGTATTATTATTATTGCCGTTGTCGTTGCTGCTGCCGCCGCTGCTGCTTAATTTGTCCGAAGCTCTCCGCAAGCTTAATCCGACTGCTCGCATCGATAACGCGCACAACCGCTTCTCCTTTCGCTTGCTCGCTCCCAATTTGCATGGCACTTAACGATTGCAATTATTGCATCAAACGAAGCTCGTTGCACCGGCGGCAGCCTTTTTTTTTACAGTAGCGCGTGAACCCGGCGTGACTTTTTAATTACTCGGCGGTTTCCTTGACGCGGAAGGATCGAGTTGATTTTTTTCTCGCCCTCTGAGAACGATCGAAGTCGAGAGCAGCCCCCATTTTGAAGGAGATTGACTTTCAAAGGGCGTGGACATTTTTTAAATTACAATGTTTCTTCCTATCTATGAAGTCGAGCGGTTTGCGTTGAGCGCTATTCGAGTCGAGGCTTAAGCATATCCTACCATTATTTCGATTAAAATCTTTCCTCTCGCTCCCGTGAGAGCGCAAGCTGTCGATCTTTGTTAATTTTGAGTAAAAAACGCTTCGGAAAAATTTTTATGACGATAAAAAAATTCTCAAATTAAAACTCACCTTTTACGTTTATCATTGAAATGCATTGTTTGATAATCCTTGCTTTTACACGTCAATGTATATATATAATTAAGTTTAATGGTCACTTAGTAGTTGTAAGAAAAAATTATATCGAATGCGTAGAATTGCATTTATTCATTCTTTGCGCTTGCGGTGAAAAAATTTTTTACATAAAGTTTTATATTAAAATTCGGCAAAAATCATAGCTTGACTTGAGTTGACAAAACTATTGGCCTTGCGTTGTTTGTTATGTCTTTTGGCGAATGTTCTCTTCAGTGTTTAACGTTTTGGCACTTCACCTTGGTTTCAAGTCCTCATCATGCTTATAACATTAAAGATTGGTAATTAAGGTATTATAACAATATAAATTTGCCTTTTTTTTTTTTTTTGTTCTCATTTAACTCTCAACCGTAATGTTTATAATCTATAATCTGTGCAATAGTAATGGAAATGGGGTAAGGTGATAAAAAATAAATATAATCAATGTACGAATTATTTGTACTAAATAGAGTATCATTCAACAATTGAAAACTATTTTTATACAATATTTTTATTCAGTGACGTTTATTTTCTGGACAATTTTACAATATTATTAAACGTGAAATTTGTAGAACGCAGCATTTTTTTAGTCGTGTAGGATCACGCGGTAGTGTTTTATCCTTAATTTATACACACGCATAAGAATGAGCCTTAACATTATGATGACAGTGTGGTCAATTTAAAGCAATGTTAACAATAATTCGACGAGTCTTTAACGATAAATGTATAAATATCATTGGCATTAAATTAAAACAAGAAATAAGAACAAAAAAAAATTCCTAATTTAAATGAAATCAGAATTGAATGTCAATCGATGAATTAATACTTGAGACAAGTGCAGACGTGCATACAATATTCAATATTAATTTTGTTATTTTTGTTTTAAATTACCAAATTGAACATTAATATATATATATATATATATTTAATTGGGCGAATGAGTTATCAATCGCTCGGTAGATCACCAATTTAACATTTATTTGCATGGGGTAAGAGTATCTCCCGATGCGTAAGTGTGTAGTTTTGCATGTACAAAAAAAAAAAAAAAAAAAACTAGAGAAGATATGTTGTATCGATTTAAGTCTTGCGTTTTTATTTCCTGTATAATATTTACAAGCATCGCTTTACAAAATATCTAATACTTAACGCAATATTCTCTTTTTAATTTCACGCCAATCAAATAACTGCGCGGAATGCAAAAAATTAAATCAAGAACTCATTCGTAACGGAGAATTTCATTGTGCGTTACAAAAATTATTACATCTCTATTAGTCACTTGTTAATCTTACATACAGGGTAGGGAGCGTTAAATTTGTAACGGTAATTATGTTTTGAATTGAGATAAGCAATCTGCAACACGAAGCTATTTAAAATACATTTGTTTACGATATTGCAATGAATCAATAATAAAGTCCTGTGCTAGCTTGGCATCAAAACAATAGCACATTACGTTGTGAGACATTGCGCTAGTAAAAATATTGATACAATTTTTGCTAAAGAAAAATTACCAGCCGATAAAATTACACGTAATTTAAGATCCACAAAGTGTCTTTTAATAATTAACACGGCAATGCTTGTTAATTTTAATTTTACTCGCTTAGAAGAGATATTACAAAATGCCTCTCTACATTTGTATTTTTAAGCACGATGCCTCTACGTGAATTTCAATCGGTCGCGCAGAGTATTTTCAACGAACCTTTAAAAAAGTGTTACGATTCTCTCGATATTTAAGATTAGAGCCACCTTAGCCTGATTATCGGAATAATAAGTTTATCGAATCGAAGAACAATATAATAACATTACAATCGAAATGAAAAGTGGCGGGGGGGGGGGGAACAGAATAATTTACTTCGAGCCTGCGTTTTTTTTTTAAATAAATATCTAATTGTGACTCGTTGACAGCATTTAATTTCAATATCTGTATCTTCGAGTAAGATATCTTGATTTCATCCGGAGATTTCGCGTACTGGTAAGTAAAGCGCTTACTTTGATATAACGATTGTAACGTTGTTAATTTTTTTTTGTTTGCAAATCGTGTGCATTTTATACAAATATATTCATCGAAGCGTTTGCACACTCGCTTACAATTATCCGATTGCAATCGACAATTGATAATATCATCGGTGAAATGTTTTCTTTAACCCTTTTCGATAAAATACTGAAATACTCGTATTAATTCGAAAGTGTTTTCAAGCATTAACATTTGATTGGCGTATCGGGAAAATTTTAAAGACACCTTTTTATTGACTTTAATCCCATTTCTATATTAAATTTTGTACGTTAACATTGCAGTATCGGATTTAAATGCTCGGTCGTTAGAGGCAGTGAAAACTCAAATGTTTTTTTTTTTTTTTTTTTTTTTTATTGTTTTTCGTGAATTTCGGATTGTTTACCCGTTTGCTTACCGCCCTTAATTAAGACATTAATTTCTTTAATTCGTGGTGCCATCGACCGAATGACTCAAAATCACGATACGACATCCAGCACCGAGGTTTATTACGATTACCGATATTTATTAACTTTGTAAATTGTCGTTCTGCCCCACTGTACTTGTACACTAAAGCAATTTTAATTTCCCGCAAACTCTAATGGCATCATCGACTTTTGTAATTTCACCTACGAATTATACCCGTGCATTCATCCCTCGTCTCTTGTCCTCCGTAATATTAAGATTGTTTTTAATGTATTGAACAATTAGAATGGCTGCCGAATGAATAAAAATGCATGCGGTGTATGCAATAAATACTGTTTTTAAATAAATAACAATACTAATTTCAATTCTTGAGCAGTGCACTCGTTACCTTAATTATCATCGTATAATCATCTAGAATATAATTTTCGTACTAAATCAACCAAAATCACTTCATTATGTATTTGCCGTTTACCTTAATCGTAATCTCTTTTCTGCGTGTGCGCGCGCGCGCGCGCGAAGGGGGGAAGGGGTTGCAGCAAAAAAAGCAACAATCATATTGTGGATGTAACAATTGACGCCTGTAGCGCTTTTGAACGGTACTCGAGTCGCAAGGCTTGGGACAATTTAATGAAGCCTCGTTTAATACAGGACCTCGTTCTCTAATTTTAGTGTCGATCATCGTTAAGTACTCTTGACCCACGAAGAAGAATAAGGACACCGCGAAGACTGTAAGCGAGCGGAGCGCACTTGTTTTACAAGCTCCAGCAGTGCCTTGCTCTTAGTTAAAGCGAGAGCTATTTATTAAGAATAATCCTAACCCTATTGTATTTTCCACGAGTATGCACGCTAAATATATATATATATATATATATATATATATATTTATATAAATATGTAAATTGCTTATTAAATTTCCTACGGACGACTTCGTTGTAACCGACTGTAAATACGCCTCTTCCGTTGCGATGCCCGCGCATCGGATTCAGCTGTCCTTGATTATTCGTAAGGCCAGGGCGGACCGGGACCGAGCCTAGTTAGGCTGCAATGGAAATTGGCTCAAGTCGTGCCTCGCAACGGAGGGATTTTTTCTCTTGCTCGAGGAGAGGCGCCAAGTCGTGTGCGTCGAGCTGTCGCCCAATGCAATTTGTAAGTCCGTCGATCCGAGCGCTCGATCGCTTTGGCCCCGTGAAACGATGATGCGCCGAGTCGCTTCGGATGGTCGAGGGATAAATTTCGGCCCTCATTGTCATCCCTCGCGCTCATCGCAATTGTACTTTCGTATTTGAGCGAGAGCCGAACGAGGCCGAAGCCATTGCCGCGCGGTACGGAATTTCAATTTTTTTTTTTTTTTTTAAAAATCAGCCGCAAGCTCGAAATGTAAATAACAGACCTTTGCTAAAGGCACCTTGCTCGGCCTACCGCTTTGCGAACAATGTACAATGGAAATAGTGTAAAGAGGAATACCGAATTAATTGTAAGCTGTAAAAACTACGTTGTACGGAATAAAAAACAAAAAAAAGAAAAAAAAAGAAGCACACATATATATATATATTTTCTAAATCGCAATTGGTCGTTTTATTGCCTGTATCGATGCGGACTCTCGTACCCTCTCCTCCTCCTCCTCCTCCCCCGCTAACGCACGCGGTATGCCACGAGGCACTTGCCGCGTGGCCCTCGAGGCCGGTGGTCCGCCCGTTCTCCCTCACCTGTCGGTCACCTGTTGGGCGCCCACGCGCTCGATCGCTACGGCCTTTCGATTAATCGCGCTGCTGTTGGGTGGCGACGGCGGGGTGGAGGAGTAGGAGGGGGGGGGCATCTCTTCGCGCGAGCTCCGCAGCGGGGAGAAGGGATCGGGGAGGTCGACTGGGATTCGAGCGATTTATCGGGAATCGGTCGAGGGGGGGGGCACAATTTGGGAATTTTACCCATCGATGACAATCGCTCGGCACTCGAGTGGATTATTTACTTCAGAGGCGCCTTCTTTTCTGTTTCTTTTTCTTTTTCTTTTTAAGAAATAGCGGCTTCTTTCGAATCGGTTGCACTCGGGGTGGGGGGGGGCGGGGGGTTTGGCAGAATTCGACTCGTTCAGCTGCTGCGTGAAAATGCCGAATCGTTAAAAATATATATCGCATATCGGTGAGGTGTTCCTAACTTGTTTTTCTTCTTTTTTCTTCATTTCATATTAACGACAATCTGGGGCCTTATCCGATATTGATAGAATCGAAAAATTTTACAAGCTCCCTGTCGATCTGATAAGCCCACTCGAAGCCATTGACCAACGAGTCGCATGCGAGCAATACTCAATAGCCCAATACTAAAGCGTAAATTAAAAAAAAAACAAAAAAAAAATCAATTTCAATTTATAAATTTAATCATAGTGTATTATCGCTATTATCAAGGGTACGATTCCTATCGATCGCTAGTAACAGATTAATGATCTTTGCCGTATCGTCGCGTAGCTTGATTTTTCAAGATTCCTTTTCTTTCTTTTTTTTCCGATTGACAAAATTCTAAATGATCCAAACGCAATTTTCGTTGTTTCCCCCCCCCCTCGTAATTTCCCCAAGTTACGGGATTCGTACAATGCGCCAATTCATAAGCCGTGCGTCGCTTGCGAGATACAAAGATTATCGATAAAAGACGAGGCATCCCACAATTTGGTCCTCGGCTCGCGATAGACCCGCGTAAGCTCGCGCCCTCTTCGCTTTGTAAATTGTCCTCATCGAAACGGGCGCCGACGATTACGAGGTTCAGCCGTTAGCCAAGGCTCGGCGATAAGCCAAATTATACGGTGGCCTCCGTTGATTTGGCCGATCTCGACGAACGCCGATCGACCTTTGTAGCTCGGTGCTCAATTACGCGTGCAAATCGATGCGACGCGCGAATCGAATACTCATCGCGAATAAGGCGTTACTCCAATTGTTGGCAAGGCCCATAAGGAGCGCCCACGGCTGGATTATCCTTCGCAACCTATCGGGGGGAGGGGGTGCGCGGTCGCGTTTTCGTCGTCCCGGCCCTTGAGAGCCATTAAGCATCGATTGTCGAGATCTCAGCTCTGCGCGGCGGTGGCTCCCGACGATCGTCCACCTCGTAGCGCGTCCTCCGGGGGTCTTGGGTCTTGGAGTCGCGGCTCCGAGAGAGTCCGCGTTGCCGGCTGGAGCGACCGAGAGGTCTCGAGCCCCGGGCAGCCGGGGGGGGGGGGTGGAGCCGCGACGGCGCGCGCCAACGTAACAAACGGCCTCCCCTTATCTCTCCCTCTCTCTATCTCGATCTTCGTCGGCTTTTCGAGGACTGAGCTGGAAGGGGATCGCGCCATTGTCATTTTCACCGCGTCGCTCGCAGTTCGACCGTCGGTCGTGTTCGCGCGTACCCTACTACCCTCGGGCCACAAGCCGACCAAAACCGGCGGCTCCGTCGCTCCCTCGCCCGACGATAGAGCCGAGGTGTACGGGCGCACCCCCTCCCCCCGCTAACCGCTGAGATTCGGCCCCGTGCGGCGAGCGGCTCGACTCGGTCTTTGGCCCCGGCACACGTCGAATGGATAAAGGAACATACGCCATGTCGCTCGCTCGGGAGATCCTCGCCTCGGCGGTCCTGCTGCTGCTGCTCCCGCTGCTCGCCCTCTTCTTCCTGTCCAATGGACGTTGGAGGTATTTGCCGATGCTCTACAGGACCTTGCCGAGGGACGCACTGTGAGTTGAAAACGTCGTCGGGGGGCCTTTGTGAGCCATCGTCGGGGATTAGCGCTCGGCCTTGCGATGGCACTGATTCGC
The DNA here is from genome assembly GCA_018907135.1 of Kradibia gibbosae. Classification (NCBI taxonomy): domain Eukaryota; kingdom Metazoa; phylum Arthropoda; class Insecta; order Hymenoptera; family Agaonidae; genus Kradibia; species Kradibia gibbosae. The sequence continues at coordinate 14,715,229 of JACCHX010000003.1, forward strand.
TTGGCTGTTTTTTTTTTTTTTTTTTTTTAAATTGGTTTTTAAATCGGTGCGTGCTTCTGTGCGCGCGCGTGCGTGCGTGCGTGCGTGCGTGCGTGTATTTATTCTATTCTCGAAGGACAAAGCGGCTGTAAAATTTATTATTCAATCGTCGCGTAATTGCATCGTAATAACGAACTTAAATGTGCACTTGACATTTAATCGGTGCTTCATTTTCCATACTACAGTTTCAATTTGCCGAAAGAAGTTTTTTACGACATAATTTCGGTACTTGACAATTACCGCGAATAAAGCATTTTTAATTCCAATGCGTAAGCACATTAATTGATTGAAAAATTTATTTCACGCATTTACATTTAAATGCTAAATATATATATATATATAATTGAAAATCATGCTGCTTTCTAATGTATCAATAAGAATCGTATTTACTTATGTTTCAAAAGTACTTTTTCTAAATTAAGTTGCTTCTAGAAACAATGATACCAAACACGCTACGCATGTATTTTTTTTCACATCGTTCGCGTAGTCTTTTTTAATACTGTGCTATCTATTGTTAATTATCAAGCACGAAATTATCACCCCTCCCCCCAACTACTTCTGATTACAATGCCTATTTATGCACAATCGAGTTTGGCGCATTCGAATAAATTTGGTAGCGTTGATGCATCTAAAGAGTTTCGGTACTCGTCGGGTGGAAAGCAAAATTCACACAATGCAATATACATTTTTCATACGATGAAAGCAAAAAAAAGATATCATTGCTTAAAAGAAAATTAATTTAGCTTCGTTATCGCTTGAGCCAAACCGATGTACTTGACCGATGTACGAAATTTTTTATTTTGATTTTTTTTTTTTTTTTTATTTTTTTTTAAATTAAAAATACCCAACGTAGTATTAATTCCCAACGAATAACAATCGATAAGTAAAGGATCAATTGCTATTACTGTTAAAACAAATATATATATATATATATTTCAGTGGAGCCTTCAGATTCCTAAAGCTCAATGCCCTCCTTTGGTATTGGGAGAGCAGAAAATTGACGGTAGCTCAAGTTTTTACAAGCCTCGTGAAAAAGCATCCGGAGAAAGTAGCCTTTATCTTCGAAGACAAGGAATGGACTTATCAGCAAGTAAGATGAAATATTGCTTTTCAGCGATTTAGCCGAGAAAGAAACTGGCTGTCGATAAGTAGCCGTAACGTCGACGTAATTCCAGTAGCCTGTCAAAAAAAAAAAAAAAAAAAAAAAAACAACGCCAACGATACTTTTTACAATCGGCGCAAAATCTCCTTGGTTGTTACGCGCACTCGTTCCGAGCCTTGAAAGAGCGAACAGAAGATAACGAGCAATAATTTTAAAGGTCGATCGCTCGCTCCATCGGCTCGAAGCTCTCGGCCGGGACTTAGGCAGCGAGATGTTGGGGGGGGGGGGGGAAGAGCATACCACCGTGGCGCGCAATCGCCGATAAAAGCGTTCGTAGGCGTGGGCGTTTCCCCCCGTTCTCCAGCCAGAAGGCCGAGGCCGGGAAGGACAGGAGCAGCCGCTCTCGACGGTCCAGTGTCAGCTCCGGCCTCCGGCCCCGATAAGGGCCCCGCTCGAGCCGGGAAGCTCCCCTCGATCGGAGGCCCAATTGGCTTCCCAACCGATCGCGGCCCTCCCGGCCTTCCCCCCCGGGCTTTGGACGGCCACCGACCAGCGACTGGAGTCTCGGCGTTATTGGTCGTCGATCTTAGCCCCCCCGCCCCGAGTTCGGTATTATTCCCAGAGCCGCCATTGTCCGATCGAGCCGATAAATAATAGATGAGAGATAAATCGCTAGCTCTTGGGCCCGAATCGCTCGAGGAATTCCTTATTCCCGCGGATTTACTAATGCTCAGCCGGCGATCGATATCTGGCCTTTCGAAGTCTGGCCTTCGGTCGATAATTTATCATTGGCGTCGTGGCTCGTACGCGCGCATTTATAATATATATATATGTACACGCGTGTCGATCGCGAGAGAGAGAGAGAGAGAGAGAGAGAAGACCCAATTACATCGGGACGTCCTAGAATTTACGGCCCTTCAATGCCAATCTTTGGCTTTCCAACCGCAGTGGCGCACCAAGGCTAGAGTCGCCGTTTGGAATTCAAACGTTTGCCCCCACCCCTGCCCCCGCGTAACAAAACTTGGCTCGCGCGATTCGCCGATTCACATTCCGCGAGGCTCGCGACTCCCCTTCACCGCCCCTCTGCACAATGACTTTGCAGGATGTATTCGTACGTATTCCGCGGACTTGACCCGTAGCTGTGTTTCTTCTACTTCTTCTTCTTCTGCTTCTTCTTTTTTTTCTTTTGCCCAGCAAAGGACATTTCGTACATTGCGCGAACACAATCGCGTATCTCGCGCGGTAAACACGAAAAGACGCCTACCGATGGTTGTACAATTTTCACCGGGGAGGGCTAACGAGACATCGGTTTTAAGCCTGTCGGCGAGGATAATTATTGGAAACGAGCGTTACGATGGGCAACTCTAATCGCTCGACAAATGTTACGAGACGCGAAGGAGAGAGAGATAGAGATATATATGTACGAGAGAGGGAAACGAAGTACGGCTAACCATTAAGACTCGATAAAAGTAACGAGCACCTACGCGTGCCCTTTCTCTAGCTGGAGGACTACAGCAACCGAGTGGGAGGATACTTCGGATCGGAGCCGATGGCCCGTAAGGCCAGTGTCGCCCTGATGATGGAGAACAGGGTCGAGTACGTCGGCACTTGGCTCGGGCTGAGCAAGGCCGGGCACGCGACCGCACTCCTGAACACGAATCTAAGGGAGGAAGCGCTGCTGCACAGCATCAGGGTCGCGGGCAGCGAGGCCCTCGTATTCAGCGCTGACTTTAAGAGTGGTGAGTGGCCCCCCGAGCCGTGGATGATGTTCCTTCGGCCGTCGAGCCTTCGACGCCGGGACCAACGAGCGTCGCTGGGCGTCTAGATTTTATCCTCCCCCCCCCCCCGAACCTCCTTCCCTCCTTGGTGGCCGGCCAAGCAAACGCCAACGCCGAGGCATCGTCGCGCGCGTCTTTTCGAGCCCTGAACGAGGACCATTATTTCCGGATTGAGGCTATTTGCACTTTCGTGGCTTGTTTTGCGTTCGTTGCGCGCGCGTTTACTCCGCGGTCCATATATTTTTCGATGTCTTACCAGCTTACTACACTTACTAGTAAGCTCGCGCGGCGCACGATGCACAGTTGGAGCGGAGGTAACGCCCCGCGCGAGGGGGACGCAAAAGCAGCTTCGATCGTAAAGAGGTGACGAAGAAAAAAGAAGAAGAAAAAAAGAAAAAATCGCGGGCTCCGCCGTGTCTGGACTCGTCTTGGCGAGTAGAACGAGTGCCGGTACCGACAGACAACCCCGGGCTTCAAGGAAGAGCAAAAGGGGGGCCCAAGATCGCGGATCCTTCCCTTCCCGGGCCCCCGCAGGCCCCCCGCTTTCCGGACGGTCCCCTAAATTTGGCCGATCGTCACCTGGCCGCTCCCTCCCCGGGCTACCCCCCCCCCCCGAGCCTCGCGCGCCTCCAGCCAAAGACCCAACGTTTGCCATTTCTTTGCCGTAGCCGTAGCCGAGATCAAGGACAGGATACCGGAGGTGGGCCTCTACCAGTGGTCGGAGGTCGCGGGGACGCCTCTGCTCGAGGGGGCCGTGGACCTGAGCTCGGCCCTGGCAGGCCTCGAGCCCGGCTCCGTCCGCCCCTGTGACGAGGCCGCTGGGAGTCCGCGGGACAACCTCATTTACATATACACCTCCGGTACAACTGGTATGCCCAAAGCCGCTCTCATCACTAATTTGAGGTTCTTATCGTGACTCTTTTTTTTTTTCTTACAAAAAAAAAAAAAAAAAAACTATGCGTCCAGCCTGTAGGAGCGCTGCTTGAAATTGCCGAGCCCTCGACCCCTCGCGATCGGCCAACCTCTCTCCTGCCTCGCGTCACGCATCGATCGGCCTCTTGTCTCCCCAAAGTCCCCGAGTATCGAGCCTTCCCTCGAAAGGAGTTCCCCCCCTAAATAGATACGGGGGGGGGCCCCCTAGCAAAGCCCCACCGTTGACGCGACAATCAAGGTCCAGCTCCTCTCACAAGCTCAACGCCCCAACGTTCCAGATACATGCTGATGAGCTGCGGCGTCTACTCGATGCTGGGCCTCGAGCCGACCGACCGGATCTACGACCCGCTGCCGCTTTATCACACGGCCGGCGGTACAGTCGGGGCCGGGCAGGCCCTTCTCCGGGGAGTCACCGTCGTCCTCTGCCGACGGTTCAGCGCCTCGAGATTCTGGCCGGACTGCGTTCGCTACGAGTGCACGGTAACGGCCCTCCGCCCGCGGCAGGGGATCGCAGCCTGCTTTGGGATGGAGCATCGGCCCTCCACCCACCCCACCCCCGGAGACGAATATCGGCCCCTCGCCCGAGCGTGTCCGAAGAGGCCGCGTAGGCCCGCGTCCTTGAGCCCCCGGGAGCTCGCGCTTTGGGTGCCATTGTCCCGGCGCCCTTTTCAGGGGCCGATTTCAAACGCCAATCGCGATCGACCGGCTCCTTGGTTTTGGCGATCGAGTCCTAGGGTCGATGGGGGACTCGCGCGCGACGCAACCTCCGCGTTGGGCGGCAAGCCGTCGAAGGAGGGCGCAAAAGAGCCTCGCCCCACCGATGGCTTCACGAGCTGGAATTTCCTGCTGTGTTAAACGGAGCCAATTTTGTCCAACAGGTGGCTCAGTACATAGGCGAGATATGCCGGTACCTTCTGGCTGTGCCCCCAGGTCCGGCCGACACCGGCCACAAGGTCAGGCTCATGTACGGGAACGGACTCAGGCCGCAAATTTGGAAGTCCTTCGTCGGTAGATTCGGGGTCCAGCGGATCGGCGAGTTCTACGGAGCCACCGAGGGCAATTCGAATCTGAGTGAGCAATTTATTGGCCGACTCGACGCCTGTCGAGGTCTTAGGCTTCCTCGCCGGCAATAAGCCCCCGTGCGCGGTAATTGATCCCCGTATCCCCGTCTGTCGGCGCAGTCAACATCGACAATCGCCTGGGCGCCGTTGGATTCGTCCCCCGCTACGCGAGCTTCCTCTACCCGGTGGCCCTCCTGCGGGTCGACGACTCGACCGGGGAGCCGATCCGGGGGCCCGACGGGCTCTGCGTCGTCTGCCGAGTCGGCGAGCCCGGCGTCTTCGTCGGCAAGATCAATCCGAGGAAGGTCCTCAGCGACTTTCACGGCTACGTCGACAAGGGGGACTCGGAGAAGAAGATCTTGAGCGACGTTTTCCGTAGGGGCGATCGTGCTTTCAATTCAGGTCGGTGGGCCGATCATCGCTTTTCCCATCCTACTCCCATCCGCCCAAGGATGGACTCCGTACCAAAAAGCCTCGCCCGACTAACCGTTACCTTTTTGCCTTGTGCTTTTCAGGTGATATTCTAGTGATGGATGAGTATGGATATTTCTATTTTAAAGACAGAACCGGTGACACGTTTCGGTAATATACAATAATAACCAAGAGAACTATTAATTATTTCTTACTCTTTCTTCGTCGGGAGTGCCTGGCTCCCCGTCCCTGTCGACCTCCCCCCCCCGAATCCCCTCACCCAAGCACCGACGCTAAGGGAGCGGCTCTCGGGAGGAGCGGAAGGGCCTCGCCGGGGTGGGACGAGGGTCGAGAGCTCGCAGCCGGACTTCCGGTGCACGGGGACGCTCTCCTCCTCCCCCTCCCCGGGCGTCGTTGGCCCCTTCGTTAGGAGTCCAGGCGGGAAGGCTCGGCTTCGGCTGTCCCTCGGCCCGCGACGGCGCAGCTCGGTAAAGAAGGGACGAGGAGACGCGGTCGGCCTCTCGGGGAGGATTCGCGAATGCCGGCCTCCCTTGCTGGCCCCCCGCCACAATCACGGGCCCGAACTCGACAGGCCCGACAATAGCACCGGAGGACCTAATGTCACAAGCGCCGATCGTGCTTCCGTTCGCGCTTTAGGGGTGGATGGGGTGGGTGGGGTTGTCGCGCTATCCCTCGAGGAAGCTTCGCCAAAGAACTACTGCGGGCGAATCGTTCCCCCCCTGGATTTTGTCAAAGGCCTCGCTCTCAACTGCCGTAAAAATGCTCGCAACGGAGCGCACGCGACGCTTTCTTATCACTGTACGGGCATAATATACCCCGGTCGGGCTCCTCGGATATGGGAGTACTTTTTTAAATATATTTATAAATATAAGTGTACAGGCGTGTATGTATATATATATATATATATATATAATATAAATATATATGCGTGCGCGCGCTTGCTTGTGCGCCTTGGGAAGTATAACCTTATCGAATTTATGATTCTTAGGTGGCGAGGCGAAAACGTCTCCACCACGGAAGTCGAGGCGGTGATCAGCAACGCGATCGGCTTGAAGGACACGGTGGTTTACGGCGTCAAGGTAAAGTATCCCTTCCCCGGCACGAAGCGATTGAAAATTGTCCCGCGATCGCGCATCGTCGATTCAAATTGCATCGATGCATCGAGCGAGGAGGAGCCGCTCCTCAACTACCGCGGGACCAATTTTCGCTTCGAAGCAAGGGCTTCGAGAAGTCCGTCGCAAGATCCTTTTTTTTTTGCCCGTTGATTTTGTTTGATTCGGGCCTCTTTGTCCCCAGGTGCCTGGCAACGAGGGGAAAGCCGGAATGGCCGCAATTTACGATCCCGATAGAAGCGTGAAGCTCGGCGATCTGGCCGAGGGAGTCACGAGGGCCTTGCCAGCATACGCGAGGCCTCTATTCGTTCGGATTCTGGAAGTACTTCCGATGACGGGTAAATCCGCCAGCCTCCGTCGACGAGCCTTGGACAATTGTGTTGCGCGTGGCTCGTTTTTTTTTTTTCTTTTGTTTTCTTTTTCTTTTATCGTTATTGGCCGTTTCCCAAATTGATAATTGAATGGCCGAATTCGCGTGTCGCCGACTCGATTTGATAATCGTGGCATTTTTTATGGAATATTCGAGACTTGGGCTACTTTGATTTGCGTGTCATTCTAATTTTATTATCGAGACTGTTCGCCATCGTAATGCACATTGGTTTTTTTTTTTTTTAGGTACCTACAAGTTGAAGAAGAAAGATCTTCAGGAGCAAGGAATAGACATTTTTAAGGTTCTCTAACGACTTGCTTTGGATTGACCATTTCCCAATTTGTTTAAATACACCAAAGTATATTTAACGCGTGCACTTTCTTTTGCAGATCAACGATCCCGTATACTTTCTGGACAAAACAAAAACATACGAAAGGCTCACGGAGGATCTCTACAATAAGATCTTACAAGAACAAATTAGATTATGAGCGACGTCGTCTTAAGTTTCAAGCAGCGTTCGATGCTTACTACGGACGGTCCAAATCTTGTACTAATTTAAACGATAAATAATGCTTCCCATCTTACATTTACAAAAGTTCAATTTAAGCGTTAAATTCTAATGGATAATACAATAGAATCGCTTATCGCATTGGGCGTTAAAGATCATTATAGAATATCATAAGAGGCTGAAAGCATACGCGAGCTACACCTCGATCAATAAACAATTGCACGTACTAAAGATATTTATTTTTAGTATCGTCGCAATAAGATGCTCTATCGCTGTTAATTGCGTATCATAAATTAGCAATGTTGCGCACTATAAAGAACGTCTCTTATCCGTTAAGCGATAATTTTAAAAAATATCTCTTCCATCGGATAACAATATCCGTTATGTAATAGCAATAAAAATTGATGCCCTTGCAAATATTTTTCTCTGATATTATTCCAATACGTATTTCATTTGTCACAGACCACGAACGCACTCTTAGAATCGCTATCGTGGGTACGCGTATATTTACATTACGATCAAAAAATAATTTTAGGTTAAATTTGACAAAAAAAGTGCGAACCTCGCAAATGGAACTCGAAACGCAATCATAAGGGTATTTTGGAAACTGGGATGGCCGACAGTCGACGGGCTGCTCTTGCACAAGCAAGTGCCGGGTGCTCGGCCGGTGCGATCCTCAAAGTCAGCTGTCATCCAAGGCGTTAACGAGGCGTTTATCGGCGTTCGCGATCTCCCGGGGCATGATCATCCGTTCGAGCCCAGCCGACAGAGGGAGGCTTCGGGAATCGCGATCTCGAGAGGATTTTATCGCACGCCCGCGGGCGCGGCTCGATAGAGAGAGAGAGAGAGAGAGAGATGGGCCACGGTCGAAAGATAAGGAGACAAAAGCTAAAGAGACAGAGGCGCCACATCGCAATTTCGCGTCCGACTAGCGGACGATAAGCAAGACCGACCGAGTGGCGCTAGTGACTCGCGGCCCACGGACGGCCACCGACCGACCGACCGACCGACGAAGACAAAGCCTCTCCGGCCCTCTCGTCCAAGGGGATCGATCCAATATCCCGAGTGCCCCGAGTGCCGACCGCGGAGGACCGACTCGGGCCCAGTGAGCCGGGCCGGCCCAGCCCCGATACACCGTACGCTCGAGCCATCGCCGAGGGAGGATCGCTCGCCCGTCGGAGCCCTGCTCTCAGCCGTCGGGTAAGGTAGCGCCGACATTGTTGGAGGGCGACGATCCTCTTCCGGGCATCGGTCGCCATTCCCGAGAAGGGAACGCCCCCCCCCTCCCGTCGACGATCTCCCCGGGGGCGCGCGAGTCGTGGACGGGCCCCGAACGTGCGTTAGAAATCAACGGGAGCGCCGCGGGGCTCCTCCTCGGCCCCCCGCCCCCCAACTGCCTGTTCCAGGAAAGGCGAAGGCGTCGCGGATTTTGAATCTCGATCCCCGATCGAAGGGCGAAGAGCCCCGGAGGAGCGCGAGCCCGTCGACGATCGCGGCTCGGGCTGCCCTCGTTTCGTCCCGCGATAAATTACATCTTTTCTTTTGTTTCATTGTTTATTTTTTAACATTGAGCTCTGCGCTCGTTGGCGTAACTTTTTCTTCCCCTCCCCCCCCCCCCCGCTTCTCTGCGCAAATACGCGAACTCGTAGGCGAGACCCGGACAATAATCGCTCCTCGCTTTAGCCCGATTCCATCGGACTCGATCGATATCGAGGCGTAATATCTTACGATGCTCTCGGCGATTGTAAAGAGAAAAATGTTCCTTGGTATCATCGTAACGTATGACGAGTCGCTTCCGATAACGTTTCTTATCCGCCCGAGTCTCTCGCATCTGCAGCTTTGGAGCGCATACGATCCAATGCCCGCAAGGCCTGGAAATTGAAATTTATACTCGCGAGCGACGTCTACTCGCTTGCCATCTACCAGTGTTCGATAAACAATAACCACGTTTTCCTTTGTTGCAAAACTTTTTTTCTCCCTCAAGCTTCGATTTCCCACCTTTGCCGAACGATCGCTCAACGATGCGCATCTCCAATCGCGAGCTAATACGCGATTCGTTGAAACGTTTGTAGTTAGATGTTAATTTGTATCTAGTGCTGGTGCGAGCTTCTCGGAGATCAATCGAATCGATTGATATTTTTCATGCGTCTCGCTTTATTCGTTGATTTAATGCCACGCTCCGATTCGGGATTTACTTATCGTTACGTAAGAAGACAAAAGCCGTAACGATGCAGTCGATAGATTAATGTCATTCGTTCGATCAAACAAACGGAAAAGACAAAATAAATAAATGTCCACGGTGCGAAATGATTTGCGCGAAAAAAAAATCACGACTGCGTTGTGGAATCCGAAATATGCTTTGCGTTCTTAAAATCAATATAATTTGAAACGCTTATCGAGTAATTCTAAAGGTAAAATGCTTGTTCGCTTATTAAAGTGAAAGATAATGCTTACTTTATTGAGCAGTTAGCTATTTTATGTATCGGCCACTCAAAATATATTATACTTGCGTATCGAGAGACGATTAAAAACCAAATTATGCAGCTTACGATTGTAGGCTAAAAATCTGTGCCGAAATTTTAAAAGCATTCGATCATTGTGCCAAATATTGCCTAATAACAATGGTAAGAGACCGTTGCGTATTAATTTTCGTTAAGAGACTTTTGTCTCGATTATATGCGCAAGTACTGATGCGAAAACTTGTTTTACGAAGGATTTTCTGATAAGCTCACCGCAACGCAGGGAGCTTTTAAATTTCTCCGCATACTTATGGCTTTCAATGGCGACAATGAGCGCAAGCGGTAATTACAAATATCCTAAGTCTCTTCGGCCTCGGACGTATTTATCCAGCGGGAGTATTTTATTCAGAACATTTTATTTACAAAAAAAAAAAAAAAAGAGAGAGTGAAAGAAATACGCACGTGCGTATTACCGACTGCGTTTCAATAAAAGCATCCTTACGCGGTGTTCGGAACGAGAGCAAAAAAAATTGTAAAATATCCTTAAGGATTTCCAATTCCCGAAGGGGTGTCCGATCCGAAGCTCCTCGGGGCTACCGCTAAAAACAACAATAATAACAACAATAGCAAAGTAAAACGAGCAGCAAGGGAATAAGGGTAAATGCAAGCGGTCAACGAGCACCCGACCCGACCCGCTGGCTCCAAGTGCTGGGCCTAAATTTGCGATGGGCGTGCAACGAATACGAGGAAGAAGAGTACCACCAAATGCAGTCGCTAAAGCCACCAGAGATATCCATTCGCGGATGGATGAGCTACCGACCGATTACCGTTAAATCGAGTCCTGTCTATTGGGCTCTGCTCGTCGTCGGTCGGAGATCTTTCGTCTTTCGGCACTTTAAGACCTGCTCCTGCCGCCGCCGCCGCCGCTGCTTTTGCCGATTCGATCGGTCTATCGGACCTCGCCGAAGGCCGCTTGGCGCTCGATGGATCCGCTCGCGCTTTTAACGATCCTCGCCATCGTTGAATCCTCGCGATTGCCTCCCCGTTTCGACAGAGAGCGGCAATATCGACCCTTTGGTCGTTTGTCTTGATTCGTATAAGGTTGGGGGACTGGAAAGTCCAACGCGCTCGGTGGTCGATGCTTTCCAAAAATCGGCAATCTTTCCTTATCGATTGCTTTACGTGAGCTCTATCGAGCGCGAAATTACTTGCATCTTTGGTTAGGACTTTAACGGTGGACGCATTATTATTGGCAGCACTCGGCAATAACCTCTAAGTAATCATTGCCGTTCCCTCGATGTACCAATAATGTTAATGAAATTGCGAAATCGCGCAATTGTAAACATTTATGTCTGATTCGGCTTATTGAGTCTTTATGAGCTACATTTTTTCTCTCTTCCGATAAGTAGGATAAATCGAATGAGATTTCCCCCCCCCCCCGGAAAGTTGCATACCGTAATATTATAATGAAATGTTAATTTGTTTACGCATCCGATGACCAGTTTTGATCAAGAGCCAATAATATTAACGGAATAGCCAATAATATTAACGGAATTGATTGTAATGATTATTAGTAAATACCAATTGTTACTTAAATACATCGTTGATTTTTATTAATGCTAGGGCAAAGAGTTCTTAAATTAGTAGTACATTTTGAATAACGTAAAGATTTATAAAGTAATTTACAATTATAATTAGTAGTATTTATAATTCTTCAGCACTCGTGTTAAGGAAAAAATGCATGTTTTCTTAAAGATGACGGTTACGGGAGTGTTGAATGTAAGGGTTCGTTTAACCGTCGGATCGTATTTTATTTCGCGTTGAGATTACGCGAAAAAAGAATTTTGACGCCTTAAGGAAAAGACCATTTTCCTCGATGAAAGGGTCGATTGTAGTGTCCGCGTTGCGTCGCCGTCGAAGCGATTCTTTTTTTTTTTATTTTGGAATGAAAACTTAGCCGTCAAAGTCAGGCTCCTTCGCCTGTGCTCGCGACGGATATCAAATGTAACTAGGCATAGTTTTTCTTTGCGGTTGTTGGCCCTTCGCCGGAGTTTGCCTATGCGTGGGCCTCCCACTCTGTACCGAAACAAAATGTAACGAACTAACGAGTCCTTAAATAGGGAAAATTTGCACGACTCGATTTGGTTCCACCGACCAAGTTTCATCGAAATGTTCCACCCACGAGTTCCATCGCGTGAAGTTCACCGAGGAAGTTTTGAATAAACACCTATCGCGCACAAAGTTGTTCCGAGTCCGCTAATTTATCCATAAAATTGGATCTCCTTGCCTACAGCAAAGAAATCAATACGAAGCGCGTGTACAGCATCTGTATATTTTGCTCCTCATCATACCGCGAAAGTAAGAAACATTCTTTAAAACTGTAAGTACATCTTCATGAAGTAACAACTCCTTTAAATTCTTAAAAGTACATTTTAACTTTTTTATTTTAATTCGTGATTTAGAATAAATTACAAACCTATCATATCTGATTGAAAGATAATTTATTATTTAGAATAGTTGGTAATTTTTCATCGGGATAAAATTGCTATTACATATTCGTTTTATTACATCAACCCAAAAAACAACCGAATGCTTGCAAATTGATTACTTACACCAATATATATATATATATTACATGTATAAATACAAATACACTATAGAAACAAATATACTACAGGAACGTACATTCAAAAAAAAAGTTTAACGGCAGGCTTGCGATTAATCGTTTAAAAGTTTCTAGATTTTTTTAAAGAAAAGCAAATATTATATTTTAATAGAACTCTGAAACTTGATTTCATTATTTTCTTAGCAAAAGTGAACCGTTTAAGAAAGCATTATAATTATAATGTGACGAAAGCTGCTCGTCCCTCCGCATCCCTTGTCTCTGAGCGAGAGACTGGCGACAAACGAGCAACTAAAAGTACGTTGAAATTTAAAATTACTCGTAGCAGAGAGGCGGGAGATAACGAGCGCGCGTAAATAGCGACCAACTCTAAGAATTGGGCGCTAAAAACCAACTCCTGGCGTACCCAACGCGTCCCATCTCGTCGACGATAAACCGGATGTCCGCGTAGCTCGACAAGGGACAATACCCGGGGGTTGGCAATATTAAGCGATGGCTCGAGAGAAGGCCGCGACCTCGGCTACGCGAAAATCCGGCCTAGCCGAGGTCGGAGCTCCCGAGGGAGCCGCGCGTCTTGGAGGGTACCGAGCCCCCCGCCCCCCCTTGGCCGGTCCGCCTCCAGCTCGCGACCAGCGCGTACTTGGCCCGATGAGGGCCATTGGAAGAAATTCAACTAAGAAGTCGGACTCGGTCGACGGGCCTTCCTTCGCCCTTCGGTCCAGATCGAGGATCGTCCCGAACGCCTCGCCCAGGACAAGGAACACGCGAGAGCCGCGATAGACACGATCTCCGCGAAAATCTATTATCGCGTTGGATAACGTGTATTCGCGAAGCCCATGGAATTAAATTAAATGTAAACTCCTCCGAAATTAATGGTAGTTATGATAATTATTATTTTTTTTAAATTTTTTTTTAACGAGAACTTAAATATAAAATAGACTACACGGGATTAAATTTTTTGAAGCGCATACTTGTCAAGTAATATTTTTTTGTAATCCCTCTTATTATTATTATTATTATTATTAATTTTTTTTCTAATACTATCATACTTGTATTATTATTAATATTTACAATTCAATACCTTTGTTCATTTTATTTTAATCGCGCCTCCGCGTCGACCTACCCTCACCCCGCTCACCCCCTCAACCCCAGAGCCGACGAGCTACACCCCAGCAGTCCTTTCCCTTTTGGCACAGCAGGTGGTGACACCCGCGTCCCAATTAAATAAAGTGCGAATTATTATTATTATATATAATCATGTGTCATGTTTTCAGCTACCTTCAATTGATTGTTATTTAAAATGGATTCGAAATATTTGTTCTTTGTGACTGAAAAAATTCTAAATATTTCCGTAGTAGTAAAGTTAACGGAAAAAAAAAATGCTCTAAGGGGACGGTAATAATATAAATGGACATTATTAAGAAGAGTGATTTGTACGTTTTGGCGTTATTGTAAAGATCGATACTTTATTAATAATGGGCAAAAAATATAGAATCAAATTATATATATATATATATATATATATATATATATAATTACCCGATCAGTAATCTAATTTTCAACAATTACTTTTCAGATAATATGGGGAAAAATCTCTTTTTTTTCGCCATCGATAGAGGTGGCACCTTCACCGATATATACGCGAAATGCCCAAGTGGAAAAGTCACAGTAATGAAGCTCTTGTCGGTAGACCCGGAAAATTACGAAGACGCTCCTCGTGAAGGAATTCGCCGAATATTAGAGCAGGTATACTCAATTCGATTCGTTACGACTTTCTCCAAGCATTTGTATTTTATTTTACAATTTTTCCATAACAAAAATGTATCGGTACGATGTTGAACTCCCGAAGTTATGCTTTTTATACAATATTCGAGATATTTCCCGAAGAAGGAAAAGAAAAACAATAAAATTCAGTACTTCTTTCTACATCTCTTTTGATTCAATTTTGCATTGAGTTACGAGCTCTCTTAGTGCAATGTATACCCCCAAGTAATTGTATTTTTCTTGGAATTTTTTTCTTTTTCTTAAAAATGAAAAGGCACTTCTTTGTTTATATCATCATTATACGGATACATATATATATATATATAAACTATCTGTGCCTGTGTCAATACTTTAGCTTACTTGACTAAAGTAAGCTCAATGTATATTAAATAATGATAATTTAAAAATTTTTTCATAAGATTACAATGATATGTACCAAAGTAAATAATGGAAGGAACGTTGGATTCGTTTAATTAGGAAAAGGGGAGACCAATTACCGGTGAAATAGACACATCGCAAATTGGATGGATCAGAATGGGAACAACCGTAGCGACCAATGCTTTGTTGGAAAAGAAAGGAGCCAAATTAGCGTTTATAACGAACAAGGGCTTCAAGGATCTATTGTACATAGGGAACCAAGCCCGACCGAATATATTCGATCTCGTAAGCCGACATTTCACCAGCCAATAATAATATCGATAAGCGCGCATTAAGAATCCACCGACTGCTCGGATTCAATCGATTGGCCTTGCGCTGCGCCGCATTGCCTTTCGAGGACTTTCCTCGCGAGCGGGTAAAAAAAAAAAAAAAAAAAAGAAAAAGGGGGCCACACTCGAAAGGAGAGATATTTTACAGGAAATCGCAATCCCGGACGTGCTTTATTCGGAGGTCGTGGAGGCGGACGTCAGAATCGTACCGGCCCTGCCGACGAGATGCAAGCTATCGAGCCAATCGTGGAAAACGGTCAGGGGAACGACCGGCGAAGACTTTCTCGTCGTTGAGGATCTGAACGAGGAGAGGCTGAGGGCGGACTTGAGAAGGCTGAAAGACAATGGGATCGAGAGCTTGGCGGTGGTCTTAATGCACAGTCACACGTGAGAATTAAGAGGCTCGTTATTGCCTGGATTGTTGCCCCCCCCCCTTTGCTATGATTGTTCTACGGGGTGCTCTCTCTCCCCGCCCCCCGCCCACGCCGCCCTACCCTTGGCCCTGGCTCACCCCTACACCCCGTCTCGATTTCTCGCCTCGATGAATTATCCCCGCTCGGGGAGAGCGAAGCCCTTTGCCGCGACAGCGCAGGGCGAATAATTAACGCGAATGGCATTTCCGTAGCTATCCCGCGCACGAGATTCGAATTGGACAGCTGGCCGATGAAATTGGATTTTCCCAAGTTTCTTTATCCCACAGAGTGATGCCGATGTCGAAGATCGTGTCTCGTGGATTTACTACGTGCGTCGACGCGTACCTGACGCCTCCCATCAAGAATTACTTACAAGTAAAACGAGTATTGCATTATGTCGGGTATTTCCGTACCAGTGTGCTTTCTTATATATATATATATATACGTGTGTGTGCGTGCGTGTGTGCGTGTAGATAAAATATGAATATTTTTATTTAGAGCTTCGCCAAAGGGTTTAAAAACAATCTTGAAGGGGTGAATGTATTATTCATGCAAAGCGATGGTGGACTCACTCCTATGAATTCGTAAGTAATTTATATAATTGTTGCCATTATGTGGAATTTTTTATCCGCGCCTGTAATAAAAATTCGCAATCTCGCTCAAATAAAACGGACGGCTTAAGAATTAAATTCGCCTTGGACGAGGATTAAGTTGCGGCGAGGCAAAAAAAAAAAAAAAAAAAAACTAAAGAATAAACCTAAAAACTGCCAAGCTCGACAACTGATTACAATACAACGGCTTATAATGTCTTTAATAATGCATCGATTGCTTTTAGCATAAGGAAGAGTATCGCATTAACAGCCAGACCTTTCGTTCCTCCAATACTCGCGAGTCGTTGTATAATTTTTTTGTCCGTAAGACTTCAATAATAATCGACCCGTGCTTTGAAAAATGTCATTTGCTCCATCAAAGGCCAACGGAAAGTATTGCATATTTTTTATTTTTTTTTTTTTTTTGTACAAAATCGAAGATTCAATGGATCAAAGGCTATACTGTCCGGGCCGGCAGGAGGCGTAGTTGGATACGCGATGACCACTTATCAAAAGGAAACTGATCTACCCGTAATCGGTTTTGACATGGGAGGCACATCAACGGACGTTAGTCGCTACGCTGGTATTTACGAGCACGTATTCGAGAGCACAATTGCAGGTGCCACAATACAGGCTCCCCAGGTAAATTTCAACATTACGCCCTTGCTTCGTAATTTACGATTATTCACGCGTCATTTTTCATCAATCGGTCAAAGTTATCTTTCGTGCTCAGTTTTTAATATCTATAACATTGGAAGAACCTTTTTTTTATATCCAAGCGGTCGAGACCGGCCTGCGTAATGTTTACGTTAAACATACTCTTTATGCAAAAAAATACTTTCTTTTTTTTTATAATAAAGAAATTCCTTTTAATTTAACGTCGCGTTGCATGGTTTTAGTCAAAAACAACAAATTGTGGTCTAATAAAGACCTACGAGTAAATTTCACAATTACGAAAAAGCTCGATATCACGCTTTTCCATCAGCACGCGCACAAATGTAAGCCAAGCCTTTACCATATGTCGCTCAACATTTATGCTAGCAGCATAGAAATTTTGATGCATTGCTTTGTTGATAGCAGCTTCGTTTGACACCGCCTACGCATAATATTCAGGCCTCCCAATTGCAAATACTCGGAGAACCGAAGGTTGATTATTATAAATACGAACAATATGTACGACAGGAGTCAGTTCCACTGTTAAAGCCAAAGAAAGCACAAATTGAAATAAAATTAAAGGGTGAAACTTAACAAAAATTTATTAAAAATATAGACAAATATAAATTTATTTTTGAAAAACTTCACGATCATACGAATAGTTGATTGTCCTTGAGAGAGAGAGAGAGAGAGAGAGAAAGTAAAATGTACCGAGTCAAATTTTCCTTTCCTAACAAGTATTCCTTGTTTCGAATTAAAATTTAAATTCTGCAAAAATTATGATAGACAGTGTAAATGAATTGATTGATTTAAAGCACAAGATAGACCAATTTGAAGGCAAATTTACGCTATTTATATATTTTTAAATCAAGTCAATCAATGGGGATGGATCTGAAATTGAAATACATATGAATAATGTAAATGACGTTTATATTCGAGATGAAATAATTCAACATAAGATTGAAGAGTTGTCAGTAACCATTGAAACCGAATTAGATGAATTTACACATTG
Source organism: Kradibia gibbosae (assembly GCA_018907135.1). Lineage (NCBI taxonomy): Eukaryota > Metazoa > Arthropoda > Insecta > Hymenoptera > Agaonidae > Kradibia > Kradibia gibbosae. The sequence continues at coordinate 14,732,786 of JACCHX010000003.1, forward strand.
ATATTCTGGGCAAATTAATCATACAAGAGAAATCATTAAAGCGGTGTCGGTAACGTCGATTGTTAAAGTACCGATTCAAGATGAGGTGCCTTCATTGCAGGCAAGCCTTTATCAGCCTAAAATAGAATTATCGACCTCTCAATGGAAATTATGAAAAATGGCTTACTTTAATGGAGAATAAACATTTGACCGACGTGCAGAAACTGCAGTGCTTACCTTCGTGTTTGGCGGTCGATGTCCCGCAGCTCTTATCAATTCACGGGAAACGACGGATCGGAAAGCAGCTTGTGCAAGCGTGGGAATTTAATAAAAATGCGATTTGATAATCGACGCGTGACAGTTCAAAACGACACAGAGAGGCTATTTTGCATTTAACGTCTATTAATAAAGATGCAGCATCAGAATTGAGAAAATCGATTAATAATTTACGCTCCCGCGCAAGGACGTGAAAAGCTTTTGGCGACGGAGTTAACTTTCGGGACACGGTTTCAATACAAATAATTGTAACGAAAAAAAAAAACTAAATTAAATTACACTGATGGAGCGGGGAAAAAAAATATAACCGTAAAAGAAGTTCCGAAGTTCGATGAATTTTTAAAGTTCGTGGAATAGCTTTATTAAATATTACAAGCTTGAAGCTGCAATCAGGCGGGTTTCATTGAAACAGGCGTGGAAACAAATTTTTAACGGCAACCACGAGTAATGCTGTATGTGAAATTTGCAATGGCTGGCACGAAATATATTTTTTCGAACGGTTTTCCAAAATTGTCAACAGGAGATAGGCTCAATGCCATAAAATGACAAAAATCGTGTTCTAATATTTGTGATCAGCGCATCGCCACGATCAATGTAGGAGACGAAATTGCAAAAAAAACTCAAAAAAAAAACATAGTATTATATTGCAATGTGATAAAAATAAAATACAAGCTATCCATAATAAGAATTCGGATGCATAGTCACCAATAAAAACATCATTAGAGGCCACCTTATACAAACCTTCTGGTATTATTGCCTAGAGCATTGATTAAATTTAAAAATAATACGGGAGAATTAATAACAGCACGAGTGATTTTAAATAGAGGGTCTCAATCGAATATTGTTACAGTAAACTTTGCGAATGCACGATGTCTCCCTATGAAGATGACATACGTGCCCGTCGAAGGGTTTAAATACGTGGCAAGTAGAAATAAAAATTCTCGCTGATGCAAGGTTTGCATCGATGCGTTCTAAATTCGAAGCTTGCTTTGATTTTCTAGTAAAAACCCCTTGTAATTGCGATCATTGCCAAGTCAATTTATTTATAAACACAATATTATTATTACAATAAGCATAAAACTTTACGATCCCGGGTTTTACAGGCCGGCACAAATAGATGGATAGACTAGGTATCGAAATATTTTATAATTTAATGCGCATGGGATGCTATGAATAAACAAATTTTCCGGTTTTGGCAATTGGAGGAAGCTGTAGAAGAGAGATTTTTATCCGAAGAAGCGATACAATTTGAAAGACATTAAAAGGAGACAACGCGTCGAGAGTAAATGTCGAACAGTATTATTTGGTTAAAAATTAATCGCCTATCGGTGACTATTTTTGGAATGGCACATCGTAGATATTTAGCACTCGAAGGAAGATTGAGTAAGCGTAACGATTTCAAGGACGAATACAATAAGTTTACGCGCGAACATTTAGAATCTAAATCTTACGCCAAAAATCAGGAGGGGTACAATTAACGAAAGCTATTATTTCATGCCCGTCGTCCTTTGGGATTGGACAGCCAAGCCACAAAAAATCAAGTGTTACGGCCCCAGTTCTTAGAAATAAAAGAAGGGATGAGGTTCGCAGCCGACGGACTCGTAAAAATTTTGAAAATTATCCGAGCGCCGCGAAAGACGCACTGGTGAGGATGGGAGAACATTAGAAAAAAATAGTTACGCGCCGCGGAGGTCGCGTTAGTGGGGGAAGTGCAAAACACTTGTCCCTTCTCACCCCCCCCCCCAGTTGACGGCTGGGCACTGTTTTCGACTAAATTCCGCGAAAAATATAATAACGGTAAAAAAACTGATCGATCGACGACGCAATTTTTATTATACATTCGCACCCGAGATTTCGACAGAGCAGCCACGGATTTTTCGAGCATGGATATATATATATATATATATATTTTCTATCGGCAGAAAAAGGGTTTAAGGTATTTAATAATTATGATTAATTATTCTATTGTATTAATATATCTTTTCTCAACTGTCTCCCGTATGAAATGTCACCCTTTATTTAAAATTACAAATCCCTTTCAATGCTAAATAAATTTTTCGGAACGTAACTGCCAGCTAATTTATTACCCCTCCTGCAAGCTCCTCCATCCCGCGCTCTATTGCACCTCAGTGCGCAGGCACAAAAAGGAGAATTAGCGAATGCAAGTCGGTATAGACGCGCGTTAGCAGTCCTTGTTGCACTCGGGAGTTGCCGGGGACCTACTATCTGGGTCTTGCCTCCCGCGGACGTAACACAAGGGTAGCGTTCGATGCGTCGGCAAAAACAAATTCAGGGACTTCGTTAAATGACTGTTCGAAAACGGGGCCTATAATTCAAGATGGTATATTTACAATTTCACGAAGCTCTCCAACTCAACCAATGCTTACTCGCGGCAGACATTGAGAAAGTGTACAGCCGAATAAGAATCAATGCTCGTGACGCAAATGGTCCATTGTTATTGTACGGCGAGAGCCCTTGCGAAAGGACAAAAACATATCGTCCTGATAGGATTACCTATGATACGAGCTCCGCGCCCCTTTTCGTTTATTCGAGCACTTCATCGGTTAGCTGACGACGTTAATACAGAATAGCCGGACGCAGCTGGAATTATTAAACGGGATTTCTACGCGGATGATTTGTGAATTGGCGCAAGTTTCAGTTAGAGAGGCCATTATTTTGGAAAAAGTATATCCCAAATAAAATGTACCTTTGAAAAAATGGGCATACAATGACATGGAAATTATTAAAGGCTAACGTAGGAAAATTCATGAAAATAGTTTATTTTTTTAAGGAGGATACTCCAGCAGTTTTAGGATTCACGTAGGACTCAACATGTTATACGATGAGCATAGTGTTCAACTTATAAATGGCAGAGACACAACAATAAGAACTATATTATCAAATATAGTATAGTTATAAGATACCATAGGATTATTAGGTCCAGATGTTATCACTGCTATATTAATAATGCAAACTTTATAGAAATACAATATTAATTAGAATGAGCCTATATCGAAACCTATTTAAACAAATTGGATAAATTAATTGCATTAAAAATATAATATTCAATAGAAGGGCTTTAGTAAAATTTACTAGTTATATAGAATTACATGATATCTACGATCTATTAGAAGCCCCATATGACTCATGGATATATGTAAAATCCAGTATTATGGCAGGAGAAATTCGAGTTCGTTTATTATGTTCAAAAACAAGAGTAGCTCCTTTAAAAACATTATCTTTGCCTAAAATCGTATTGTGCCTCATTGTTGATAAGTTTGTTGAAAACGGCACACAAGGGCTAAACATAAAGTAGATAAATAAAATATATATGCATGGACTGATAAATCCATCACTTTACAATGGATCAAGGCTTAGCCTGATTTACCAAATACTCTTGTTGCTAGTCGCGTGCCTGAAATCCAAAATAATGCAGATACTGCATCATTGTGTCATGTTTTATCTAAAGAAAATCCTGTGGATCTGTTATCAAGGGACCTTTACAACAAGTAAAAAAAAATTATTCCAATTTGGACGTGCCTGGTTAGGATTAAGAGAAGCAGAACGGCATAAATCAGCGATTAATAACGTTCCATTATGTGAATTAAAGAAAAAACATTTGTATTTCATGAAAACATAAAAAAAAACCAGAGTTATCGACAAGATACTCAAGTTTCGTTAAATTTAATAGAATTGTCGCATATAAATATATGTAGGTTTTTTTGTAAAATACAAAAAATCCCAAGGATTAGTCTTCGTGAATAGATTGTGCTAATAATAAAATGATAGAGTTAGTACGAAAATTTGCATTTGAAAATTAATCTATGCAGCTAAGTAAATTAAAAAATGTTTCGAACTAAAGTAAATTACGAAATTTAGATCCTATTATTGATGATGAAGTCTTAATTATAGTTGAAGTCTTAATTATAGAGGAAGACTAAAAAGTTCATTTTTAACTTTCTCTGTAATACATCCTACAATTTTTCACTAAGAATAATCATGCTCCTAATATTATCATTAAACATTGCCATACAAGAAATATTAATAGCGGAGTGCAGGCAACTCTATATTTTTTATGAGAAAAGCATAGGCCAATCTCAAGGCAAATCTGATGTTAAAAAAAAAATAATTCACGTATGCATAAAACGTCACGAGTTCGAGGCACAGACTCGAAATTACGTCATGGGCAATTTAACTTATGATAAAGTCGTGCCGACTCACCTTTTTGCAAAAAAAAAGAGCAGTGATTGCCGTGGGCCATTTTACATATATGAGAAGAAATAAAGGTAAATTAAAAGTTATTGTCTCAATGTTCGTGTGTTTTGCGACAAATGCGGTTCGTATTGGATTGGTTAATGATTTGTCTGCTGATTGCGATTTTGGCTAGTTCTTCGGTAGAATAGGCAAATCCATACATTTGTTTCCAGACAATGGCCTGAAATTTGCCCAAGTGAATAGAGGATTAAAAATTTCTTTTCAATTTTTTTGAAAGCGATGAAAAACAAATTGGCGAAACACTTGCCAATGAGCGAATTTCTTGGCATTTTTTTACCCCCTAGGGCTCCTTATTTAGGAGGGCTCTAGGAGGCTGCTGTAAAATAATTTAAACAACATTTTTGCAGAACAATGAGTAACGCTTTATTTATTTCCGAAGAATTAAGAATTTTTTTATAATTGAAATCGAAGCAGTCCCTTAACTCCCGTCCATTAACTCCTTTATCATCAGAGCTTAATGGCCTGAAGCCTTTAACTTATCTTATTAGTGATATATATATATATGTATAAATATTATTCCAAATCATGATACGAGTCACATAAAACTGAGCCGAATGTCAACTTGGCAACACATACAATTCATTAAGCAGCAGTTCTGGCAAACATGGTCAAACGAATATTTGGAATGAACCGAACGCGAGGAGTAAATGTCAAAAAAATACCATCGTTAAAATATTGAAATTAATTTAACGTCCGCGCTTTTCTGCCGTTTAACAGTATTATGCGGTGCGTCGCGTTTCGTTGACGTTATTCAAAAACAACAAATTGTGGTCTAATGAAGACCTACGAGTAAATTTCACAATTACGAAAAAGCTCGATATCACGCTTTTCCATCAGCACGCGCACAAATGTAAGCCAAGCCTTTACCATATGTCGCTCAACATTTATGCTAGCAGCATAGAAATTTTGATGCATTGCTTTGTTGATAGCAGCTTCGTTTGACACCGCCTACGCATAATATTCAGGCCTCCCAATTGCAAATACTCGGAGAACCGAAGGTTGATTATTATAAATACGAACAATATGTACGACAGGAGTCAGTATGAACTTCGATGAAAAGAAAATCACAAGTCCATTTAATAATTACTACAATTTAACAAGGAAACTTCCTTTCGATTACAACCAGGTCAATACAGCATCTGTGTATCTGCTTCGTATCTTATACGCGAATTAATAAATAATTATCTACGGTGCATTCGCTGTGTCTTCGTTAGCGAAGCGCAAACGTCAATTTAAACGATTCACCTCTGCTTCTTACCCGCAATCGTTTTCTTATTCGATTGCAGGGCCCCGTAATTTATCCTTATCTTATCGTAATTCTGTTGTAATTCTGCGAATAGCTCGACATAAACACAGTCGCAGCCGGCGGTGGATCGATGCTGTTTTTTAGATCGGGCCTATTTCACGTTGGGCCCGAGAGTGCCGGAGCTCATCCGGGGCCAGCCTGTTACAAGAAAGGCGGGCCCCTCACGCTCACGGACGCCAATCTGACCCTTGGACGACTGATGCCGGATTTCTTTCCGAAAATCTTCGGCCCCGACGAGAACGAGGCCCTCGACAAGCAGCGAAGCCTCGCTGCCTTCAATGAATTGACAGAGGAGGTACGATCGTGATTAATGCCGTTGGTACGGTCCAGGGTTAATTTCAAATTAATAATTTTGCAATAACGAGCGAAACGACAAATGCATCATCGAGCGCAGTGGAAGGGTCCGATAAATTTGTAAGCGTATTATGATTTTGAAGCGTGGCCTCGCTGATTGGTCGGCATCGGCCCGAGTAGCCGGAATCTTTAAAAAATTCTCAGAACAAACGGTGCCCGGTTGGAGAATGGTCAAAGACCTCAAAGCTTAAGCAACGTTAAAAAATCACGGCCCATTTCAATGCCTTGGCCCTGCAGAGGGTTCGCTTAGCGCTCGTAGAATAAACAGAGATAGCCCAAGCCCAGTCGGAGCTCGGTCGAGATGCCGAGCCGCCGCTGGCGCAAGCCCATCGATAATATCGGGCCCGGAGAAGCCGGAGCCCCATAGATTTTCATTTCCAGATAAATGATCGGGCATCCGTGCCCCGCCCCCCTTTTATCGCAGATAAACGAGCACCTGCGGGGCTCCGACCCGGCAAAGGAGATGTCAATGGAGGAGGTCGCCCTGGGATTCGTGCAAGTTGCCAACGAGGCCATGTGTCGACCGATACGAGCCATAACTCAGGTACTCCCCGAGCGAGGGGACGCTTCGTTATTAGGGAGGGTTTGGGTAAGGGCCTCGCGCTCGGCTTGTATCGCCCGGCAACTTGACGCCTGCTCGGATTCAATATTGGACGAGTCGACGAACCGCGAGGCATCCGTTGGCATTTCGCATTCGTCGGCAGGATCGCTTTCGAAGCCCGCCTAAAACTCCCGTTAAACCTTAGTAACTTAGTATTGCCCTCGCGTTACCGGGATCTCATTAGCCCCCCGAGCGGCTTCGTCGAAGGCGCGCGCGCTTTACGGTCCACGGGTCCAAAGCACTCGCGACATTGGAGCGGGGGAGGATCCGTCGGGAGGCTCGGTAAATTAAACGCGGAGGACTATAAACACTCGCACGGGCGGCAGGAGGAGGAGGAGGAGGAGGAGGTTCGCGCGCCCTCCGATTGATCTCCACGGCTCGGCAATATCGGGATCGACTGGGAGGCGTAAGGCGCGAGGAGCCGCTACGGTTTTAGGGTTATTCTCACCGAGTCCTTCCCACCCCTAGCCCCGCGCGTCCTGTTGTCCTGCGGGAGGTCGATCGACGTTGCACCGATCCGCTGCGCGGTTGGAATTATCCCGAAGCCCCCCCCCCCCCACCCCGGCAGAGGCTTCGCGGTCGAGTCCCTCGCGGCTTCTTAACCTCGGGCTCGTTTGCCCTCTCGAGTCTCCATCCCCATCCCGAGTCCTCGATGGCTCTGGCGGTTTTCGAATGGGATCGCGGGGCCGCTCAAGCGCGCTAACAGAGCCCTCGTCGTCGTCGAGAGCCTCAAAATTTGCACAGGGGGGGGGGGCGCGGCTTTGGTTCCTCGGTCGCGAGCGGGGCCCGATCGACTCTACGAATTACCATTTGGGGGTTGGGGGTGGTGGTGCAAGGGGGCTACGAGCAGCTCGAGCCATTGAGCGAGCCAATGAAATTTTGACGAGTAGGCGAAGGGGTACGACACGTCGCGACACGTGCTCGCTTGCTTCGGAGGGGCCGGAGGTCAGCACGCGTGCGCCATCGCTCGGGCATTGGGCATAAGGACCGTCTTCGTGCACAAGTACGCCGGGATTTTGTCGGCCTACGGCATGTCCCTGGCCGACGTCGTCGAGGAGGAGCAGGAGCCCAGCGTCGAAGCTTACAACGAAGGTATTGTGTATTTTTTTTTTGTTTTTTTTTTTTTTTTTTTCTTTTCTTTTACTCCGACCGCTTTGTCGACTGCTTACCGTTACTCTGCTTCAACCGTTGTAGGAAAAGGTCCTCGTTACGCAGCAAATTCGTACGCTCGAAAATTTATTTTCCTTTTGCGAATCGCTTTATGCCTGTGTGTTTTCAATGCCTATTACAACCTTACGGATACATTAGATTGCCACTTGTGCATCTTACCGTCGCTCGCTTATTTCTTGGGGAGTAAAAATTTCCTTTCTTCCCATTGCCGTCCTCTTTTTCATCCGATGGAATCTGTTTACCCATTTTTCATCTGCTTGCTTGAACTTACGAATTCCGGATTATTGTGTGGTCTTCTGTCTTTCCGCTACTCTATATAATCTCTATTATTACGTCGTATAACATCTGTGAATTATAGCTAACTGGCATTGTAGGTTTCTACTTTTATTCGAGTTACAATAACTTTATATATATATATATATATATACACTTTTTGCAATTACGGAGACACTCAACTTCCATTCAAAATTGATTTTACCTTTCTCTTCCTTTTTGCCATTTCCCACGTTAAAATTTCCTTCTTTTTGAAAACACATTTTCCTTATTTCATTTTTGTTCCTTAAGCTGGAAACTTTTTATCCGATAAGCTTCCCCGATGGTTCGAGCAATTTTTTTTTTTATTTTGTATTTATACCCTTACGTTGAATTAATTATTTATCTTAATTAAATGAAATTCTTGGGCACTTGGTTTATTCCATTACGTTTTACCCTCTGTAGCCGTACAGTTTGTTCGTTTCCTTTGCTTTATCGACTTATTCTCCAATTATTATTTTGTTAGTCAGGACCAACTTCTAGTCACCGATTAGAGTAGATAAGGTACGACGAAAGCCAGTAGGAGCTTAATTTTGAGATGGAATTTCTATCTAATTTTGGAATTAAGGACGAAGTTATTATTGACGTTAATTTCAAGAAAAACATTTTTAAGAAAAGAAAGTAACGGTTTGGCAATAAAAAGTTGTAGTGATATGTATAAATCCGCGCGCGCGCACGCACACACACACACACACACACATATATCACGGAGAAAAAGAGAAAATGATATTTCGAATAAACATTTATTGTGGATATTAAGTATGAGCAGATTGAAAAGCATGATAACTGCTTCAAAATAATATGCATACGTGTGTGTGCGTGTGTGTGTGCATGTATTATTATGTAAAAAAAAAATATATTATTATCGGTCAAATAAATCATGAGATGATTTAAATATACAATCAACCTGGAAATCTCACGAAAAAAAAACCGTATAATTCTTCAAATCTTAATCCGCTTTACATCATTTGTTAATATCTATATTTTTGGTAGAGTTAAAGTTACAAGCCCCCTGTAATAAGTACAAGTCAACAAAGCCTCGAAAAATAGAAAGAGAAAATCCAAACCAAATATTTATCAAGTTTATGATTCAAATTGAAAAGCTGCGAGATTCGCTTAAATTTGCGACGGGGGTGTATCTCTCCACCCCAGCGGTACAGAGAGGAAGGAGCGGAGTCGGAAGCGGAGCTCGCCTGCTCCAGGATTCGTGGGGACGCGAGGAAGGGCGGCGAGGGGAGAAGGCACGAGGTGGCTCAATTGAAATAAATCAAGGCGAGAGAATAATTTTTTTTTTTTTTTTTTCTTTCTTTCTTTTTTTATTTTATTTTATTTCAAATTTGAACGCTCCCCCGGTCGCCGTGTCGGTGGATCGTTCCTCGTTTATTGTATCGACTACTGAAACGAAACACAACAACGTATTTGCCCTACGATTTACACGGATGGTGGGGCAATTATAAGAAATGTATACGAGACAGTATTGGGAAGAGCTTAAGTTAAATTGAATTCGGTCTTGCGCGCAATGATGCTCTTTGCGCTGTATTACGTTACCTGTAGATCCTGTCCGTCGCGGCTCTCGCGTGTTCCTTGTCCTGGGCGAGGCGTTCGGGACGATCCTCGATCTGGACCGAAGGGCGAAGGAAGGCCCGTCGACCGAGTCCGACTTCTTAGTTGAATTTCTTCCAATGGCCCTCATCGGGCCAAGTACGCGCTGGTCGCGAGCTGGAGGCGGACCGGCCAAGGGGGGGCGGGGGGCTCGGTACCCTCCAAGACGCGCGGCTCCTTCGGGAGCTCCGACCTAGGGCGTAGCCGAGGTCGCGGCCTTCTCTCGAGCCATCGCTTAATATTGCCAACCCCCGGGTATTGTCCCTTGTCGAGCTACGCGGACATCCGGTTTATCGTCGACGAGATGGGACGCGTTGGGTACGCCAGGAGTTGGTTTGTAGCGCCCAATCCTTGGAGTCGGTCGCCAATTACCCAGCGCTCGTTATTTTCCCGACGCAAAAAAGTTGAGGCGAGGCGCATTTTCGCGTCTCCCCCTCCCTTTATTACCCTTCGCCCAGCGTCTCCGGGTAATTTGAAATTGCACTGTGCACTCGGTAGGTCGCTTATCGCGTGTCTCGCACCCGGAGGAGAGGAACGCGGAGGGAGGGAGCAGCGCTCGTCGCAAATCGCACATCGTCTCGAGCGATGATCACAGGCCAGTGTCCGCTTATCGATGCCCTTTGGTCGGAATAATCCTCCGCGGTGTCGTTGCCGCGCTTCCCAGAGTCCGAGGGCCGAAGATCCTGGAAAATCGGAGACCGCCCGATATGACGGGGGGCTCTGGGTTAAAGTCCGACGGCGGTGGGACAGGAGAGAATTTGAAAAGCTTGCGGACGGCAACGTTAATCGATCGAAATACAAATCAATACGAGAGCGAGCAGCCCCGACTAACTCGTTACGGTCGGTCTAATCGAAATGGGCCAACTTCTAATGCCGGAGCAATTTCAATCGACTCCTGCTGCCGGTATTTCATTATCGATGCAATGATATCGGAAAACAGAAGGATGAGCGACTATGGGAGAGTGGCCTGAAATACCCCAGGGGTTTGGGTGAAAGGAGGAATCTGACATCCGGGAGCGGGGGGGGGGGCGCGCGCGCGATTTACCTTCCATCCTCGGTGCAGTCAAAGGTAATTTTAGAACGCGATCGGCCGTGGCTAAGGATATTTAATTGCGTCCGATGCGCACTCGACGGCGGATGGATGGCTTTATTCCGCGCGTACTATTGCGACGATGCGACTCGAGCGGAGGGGGCCAATTTTACACCGCTTTATTTAAGCGCACGCTACGACCATTTGGGTTACCGAAAAAGAGTAGCCGAGCGAACGCGAGGCTGCAATGCGATTGTAAATTAGTTTGGCGGTGCGATTGACGCGGGCGCTTGGCTGTTTCAGAGTCCTTCGAGCGCTTGGATGAAAAATTGGACTCGCTGGAGGGGAAGGTGAGATCGAGGCTCTTGGCTCAAGGCTTCCCGAGGGGCCAAATATCGGTGGAGTATTTCTTACACATGAGATACGAAGGCACCGACTGCGCGCTCATGTGCACCCCAAATTCACAGGAGTGTTCCGATGCCGGTGGCACCAGGCACGGCGACTTTGCGTCCTCGTTCTTGGAAAGGTGACAGCCTCGATTAAGCGCTCGATTTATTTTAAAAAAAAAAAATACGTGTCCGGCAATAATAAACCAACGGCTCGTGAAAATTTCAAGGTACCGAAAGGAGTTCGGATTCACAATGGCCAATCGAAAGATCTTGGTCAACGACGTCAGGGTCCGCGGAGTCGGTAAAACCGAGGCCTCCGCAGATCCCGTGGTATCGTCGAGGCGAGCGGCCGAGCCGCAAACGGTAATAAAATCACCTCGAGAGTCTCTCGGCTCGTCCTTTGGACCATTTTCCCCTTTCCTGCCTTGCCCCTCGGCCGCGAGCTCCGATCGCTCAGGAGCTCCCGCCCGCTCCTTCCACCGCTGCATCGCTGCATTTCCAACGAGCTCGTCGACCGAGCCGATTGAAATTGGCCCCTTGGAACGGCCAAAGACCCCCCCCCCTCCCGCGACCGAGAGCGCGAGGCCGAGCTCGTTGAAAATCCCTGCTGAACTCACCCTGTTTTAGCGCGCGCCGATCTACTTCGAGGGCGGCTATAGGAGGACCGACGTCTACCAGCTGGGGTCGCTCTCCCCCGGCCAGAGGATCGACGGGCCAGCGGTGATAATCGACGATCTGAGCTCGATTTTAATAGAGCCCGGCTGCGGGGCGGAGGTCACCCCCCGGGGCGACGTTAAAATCCAGGTCGGCTGCGGCCCGAGGCCGAGCATAAGCACGGAGCTCGACATGATTCAGCTCAGTGTGTTTTCCCATCGGTTCATGGGCATCGCCGAGCAAATGGGCAGGTTCGTAAGCCGACGGTGCGTCGATGGTGACTTTTTCGATTCGGGGTTTCCGCTCTTGTTCTGCACGACCGATGATCGGTAATGTCGATCCGCCGTCTCCCGGAGCTTTGACATCCATCACTGAAGTCGAGCGAGCTCTAGCCGCGGTGACTTGGAGCCGGGGGTGTTCGATTGCGACTCCGTCAGTGGTATCGTGAAAAATCCTTTGTTTTTTTTTTTTTGGTTTTCTTTTACTTTTGCGACACGAGCTCTGCCGCTCTGGTTGTTATCGCTCGGGTGGGAGAAAAATCGTCGGGGCGCAAAGCTGAAGTCGCTCGTGGCTTTTAGGATCTTGCAAAGAACGTCCGTCTCGATCAACATAAAGGAGCGCCTCGATTTTTCCTGCGCAGTCTTCGGCCCCGATGGCGGCTTGGTATCCAATGCGCCGCACATTCCCGTGCATCTCGGCGCCATGCAAGAGACCGTCCAATATCAAATACGGGCTTTCGAAGGTAACTTCAATCCGGGCGACTCCGTACTCTCCAATCATCCATCGGCTGGTGGATCTCACTTACCTGATCTGACGGTGATAACTCCAGTGTTTTACGAGTACGTATTTAAATCTATTAAACATTGCACGAGCTTGTCGAAATACTTTAACCCCCCCCCCCCCAGAGGACCGCGGACATTTTTTTTTCGCGATGAATAACAATCCCGGAAATATAGTCCCTATCGAGAAAGTTGATTATTAAATTTTCCCGTTAAATTTATTACGCCACGCGTGCAAAGTCGTTCAATGTCTAAAACACCCTATCGAACTATGACTTATTACTTCGGGCCACAAAATTGCAACGACACGGACATCGCTGTTGGCGACGTTTTTCTTTCCGCCCCCGCCCCCTCCTTTAATTTAGCGTCCCAATACAACAAAAGAAAAACGGTGCAATTGTTCGCACCGGGATGGGGATCGAGCATCGAATTAAGGATTGTCTTTTTTTTTTCTTTTTGAATATCTAGCAACAGTCCGAGGCCGGTATTTTTCGTAGCCAGTCGAGGACATCACGCTGATATTGGGGGCATAACTCCTGGTTCGATGCCACCGCACTCGACTCTACTCTCCCAAGTAGGACGATGGGCTTTGGATCAATTAATTAAAAAGCGTACTCGTAAAGTGTCGGCGCTTCCGTTAAAGTCCGCGCTCCTCGAGCAATGCTTCTTAATTCATTATCGATAATGGATTATCGTTCGGTGTCGATTGATAATTCCTTGAATTTTCATACTCTCGTCAGAGCAGATAATTTAACCGTTACTCGCAATCGAGATTTCAAGCTCGCGAGCGAACGCCACCACGACCTTCGTCAAAATGCCGTTGAATGTTTAATTATAAGCGAAGGGCTCGCGATCCTCGGTATCTTAATACGGCCGAACAATTACAATGTCAAAAGTGCTCCGGTGCCCGCAATCGATATCTATCGTAAAGTTGTGACAACGTAGCCTTCCAAATTCGTCAACGCCGGCATCGGCATTGGGTACCCGTTCGCTTCGCGCGAGGCGTCGACTCTGCTCCGAACCGTAATACCAACCGAGGCAACGCGAAACGCAGGCGCGAATTCGTCTCGAGGACGCCTCCTATCTGGTAATCGCCCGCGTAAAAAGTACTCGCCGGCCAATTAACCCCGGGATTCTTGGCGATGGCCTTGCAGGAGGGCGCCTCCTTCAAGAGCTTCCTACTGGTGCGCAAGGGCGTCTTCCAGGAGAGAGAGGTGACGGAGGCGCTGACGGACCCCGGCGAAGGCGCCGCGGGCGGCTCCGGCACGAGGAACCTCGGCGACAACCTGAGCGACCTCAAGGCCCAAATAGCAGCCAATCTCAAGGTCGGCCACGGATCGCCGGCGAATAGGGGCGAGGCCCCCGGCCGACGACTCCGCGTCCGCGAGACCACCACCAACCCTGTCGAATGTTGCAGGGAGCCCAGCTGATGAACGAGCTGATAGACTACTACGGGCTGGAGGTCGTGCAGGCCTACATGGGCCACATACAGAGCAACGCCGAGCTGGCGGTGCGCGACATGCTGAGGCGCGTCGGCAACGATCTGATCGAGAGGACGGGGAGGAGCGAGGTTCGCGCCTCGGATTATTTGGACGACGGCAGCGAGATCAGACTGAGATTGGCGATCGATAAGGATAGGGGAGAGGCCGTCTGCGATTTTACGTAAGCCTTTGAACCGCTCGAGAGCGAGAGCGTTTGAACGAGCGGCGGACCTTGAGTAAGTAAGATTGCTCGCTAACCGCGCCCCTCTGTGTTGCACCTAGCGGTACCGGCTATCAAGTATGGGGAAACTGCAACGCGCCGAGGGCCATAACGCTGTCGGCCCTGATCTATTGCCTGAGGAGCCTGGTAGCTTACGACGTGCCACTGAATCAGGTTACTCGCACTTTATATGCTCGGATCTTTGATCGGTAATTTTTAAAATCGAGAGCGTGGCGCTTAAGACCGCTTGACCTTGAGAGAGAGAGAGAGAGAGAGAAATGAAACGAAAGGTATAAGAGACTCGGGCCGGCGGCCCACCTAGAAGGCAATGATCATTGATTGCGCAGGGCTGCTTGAAGCCGGTGAAGGTCGTCATACCAAGGGGGAGTCTGCTCGACCCGACCGAGGAGGCGGCCGTCGTCGGTGGTAACGTCCTCACCTCGCAGCGCATCGTCGACGTCATGCTAAGCGCCTTCGGGGCCTGCGCGGCCTCCCAGGGCTGCATGAACAACGTCACCCTCGGCACCGAGCACTGGGGCTACTACGAGACCGTGGCCGGAGGCAGCGGAGCCGTAAGGATCTTTTTGCCCCGACCGACCGACCTCTCCTTCTCTGTCCAACGCCGGTCAATCTTTATCCTGGAATTCGTCGACGAGTGGGCGTTCACAAAATCCTTGCCCAAAGATCATTCGGTTGTTTTATCATGGTCGGCGATTTTACTTTGCGCCCTTTTAAAATCAACCAAAACTCACGATTCGTGGACTACACCGGTCCCCCATAGCTCGATCATTCGTTTCCAATCCCTTGGCTTTGCAACGACAATCGGCAATGTTTTACTCCTCCCTTGCTACAACGAGGCGCTCGATTATCGCGAGTGGCGAGCTCGTAAAAGCGTCGCGTTGGCCCACGCGTACCTAGAGAACTCATTTGCTGCTCCCGAGGAGCTCTCGAGGAGAGCTCCCCCACCCCCCGCCCCCCCCCTTTTAACAACGAGCGAACGAGCCCATAAACTCCTGCGTCCCAAATTGTCAATGGGCTATTAACTCGAAGCTTGTCGAACGCCCAGGGGCCAACTTGGAACGGGAGGAGCGGCGTGCACACGCACATGACCAATACACGGATCACCGACCCGGAGATCCTGGAGACGCGCTACCCGATAATATTGCAGAGGTTCGGACTGCGCGAGGGCAGCGGGGGCGCGGGCACCTACCGCGGCGGAGATGGAATCGTCCGCGTAACGATGTTCAGGTGAGGCACTGCCCCCCCCCCACCGCCGCCACCATCCCAGATAACCCAAGAGCCCGTGGGACATCGATTAATCCATGAGCGACCGGAGGACGGCGGTGGGAGTAGTTTCCTCGAGCGGCCCCGACGATTGACGGACGAGGAGAGTCCACGGGCCCGCCCACGGAGTGCGAACGGTATCGGTACACTTTTCGAAAGAGGGGCGCGAAGGCCCTCGCACCCCGTAAATCAAATCGGCGGGGATTTCGTTCGATATCGAGGGCAAAAAAAAATAAAAAAAAAAAAAGCTGATAAGCTCCAATCGATGCGCGATAAATCAACCATCGGCCGGGCGGAGAGAGTTCGCCGAGGTGATTTATGGAGGAGGAGGAGGAGGGGAAAAAAAGCAGCGGTGAGCTCGACGTGTCCCCGGGGCGGGGACGACCAGACGCTTTTTCTCCCTCGTCCCGCAGGAAGGAGGCGCGATCCAACGCCAACCCCCTTGGACCCCTACCGCGTCTTATCGGGTGAGGCCGAGGGAGCCGCCGCCGCCTTAAAAAAGGGTCGCGAGGGCCGCTTGCAGCCTTGAGCGCTGCTTTGATTGAGGGGGCTACCCCCCCGCCCCGCCACGGTCAGGATGGCCATCCACAACGATCGAGACCGTATGCTCGTTTTATTTGTTTTTTTCTTTTTTTTTCGTTCGCAGGGCGCCCATGACGCTCTCCGTATTGACCGAGAGACGAGTCCACTGTCCCCCAGGACTGGAGGGCGGAGAGCCCGGGGCCCGTGGGAGGAACACCTTGAAGCGCGGGGGCGCGAGGCCCATCAATCTGGGCCCCAAGACATCGGTGAGCGTCGAGCCCGGGGTAAGGACACCATTTGGGATTCGAGCTGAGCTCCGCGCGCTACGCGTCTCGATTTCTTATTTAAAATATCGGCTCTACTTTTGCCGCTGCCGGCCCTGCCCCCCGCGACCTTAACGATTGCGCGCTCCGATTATTCCATGACGAGCGATCACCGGTTAGCCGGGCTCTCTCTCCTTCGTTGGCGGCTAATGTTATCGAAGCTTTGGCCCGCGGAGGGTCGGGCAACGCGTTGCTCGATTACACCCCGGCTCCAAGGGGCGATGATCTTTGGCGTTAACGAGCATTCTTCGATATCCGCAGGATGTGTTCGTCCTCGAGACTCCGGGTGGAGGAGGCTACGGCGACTCCGGGCGAGCTGCGCCCAAGAGGAACAAGCCGAGCGCCTTCGTCGAGCGCGGCAGTGTCTACGACTTCCGGAGGGCCCAGGAGTCCGTTTGAGGCGTCGCGCCGATCGCGATCGCTCGATCCTCCCCGCGCAACGATAATTAACATTGTTTATGGATTTGGATATTATTTTGAAGTAGTAAACGTACTGTGGTTAAAACCTTTGTCGCTACTTATTTATTAACCAATGACGATTCTCTCTCTCTCTCTATCTATCTCTCTTCCCTAGATTCGTACCGAATTCACGCAGAGCATTTTTCATAGATGAATTACACGGACTGGGCAACGATAGGTCGGATGATATTTCACCCTAAAGGTCAAAATGTATTGTTCCATCGAAGCCAGAGGGTAGGAAATACTGCACCACTCGTGACTTATCGAGCGGGGCAATCGTGATAAAGCTACGTACGTCGAATGGAGAAATTTACTCAAATTTCAGTCGACGACTGCTTGATTTGCGAAAGGAACAATGATAAATAAAATATATATATATAACGATGTTACGTCGCCAAGATGTAGTTTACAGTTTAAAAAAATGTTTCTTACTTTCGCGGTGTTAAGTAAAAAATGGGCTTCGTTTAAAGCAGAGGGCGAACACTCGTTTTTGAATGCGCTCGTTCATATTTTAACTTCGACCGTGTTTTTATGCGCCTAACGAATTGATAAGCAAAGCGCGGTTATGTTCGGAAAATATCCTCTTTTCCAAAACGTACGGGCCATAAGAAAAGATTTGGTTATTCAACGGCAAAGTTATCGCGTCCGGAAAAAGTGAGGACAACGTTATGTCTAGGAAACACATATTCGAGATGAACCGATGCCTATGACCGTCGACACACGCGCCGTTTCGACCGATTGTAGTAGAGTTACATGATCGCGAATATCGAAAGAAAATGATCATAACAATCGGAGAAACAGACTCCTGTTTGTATTGTACGCGGCTCGCGTGGGACCGACCGGGCGAAAGACGATTTATGACCTCTCGAGAAAAAGGCCCTTTTTCGCGATGAAAGGATCGGATTGTATTGACCGCGTCGTATCGACCGACTCGAGAGGATTTTCGTTTATCACGCCCAATGTGGGCAATAATTATGTCCGGGAAAGGCATCCCTTTCCGAACATGATATTAACGCACATTAAAACGAGGTTTGCGATCCGATATTTGCGTTGACGTCGAAAAACAATGAGTTTTTCGAGAGTCAAATAACAATACGATTTTGTTCAGCCTCCGGATCGCGACGGGAAACAAATATTGCGCCTTAGAGTTTTCACTAGTATCTAACCCCTCTCTCGGGAGTTTTTTCGCCTAGGCGTGGGCCTCCCACCCTGTGAAACTAAAATTAAGCAAAGAACTGCGAGTCGTTTAAATAGCGGACTCTTGTAAGACTCGGCTAGTTCCCTTAAAATCGTCAATAAAGTACATTGAAAACGCATCTTCGCTTAGTCCAATCATTTTTCCCTAACTTTGGATCTCCTTGCGTAAGGTAACGAGATCGTTACAGAGCAGAGATACGATTGCGTATAATACTGCGACGTAACTTCCCGCGAGGAAGAGCATTCTCTTATAAGTGCAGCGAGCACCCTCGCCAAGTCCTAACAGAACGCAATCAATTCATTTTTCTCTTAACTCGACGCGAAATAAAATACTTCCGACGGTTAAGTGAACGCGCGCATTCAAAAAAAACTCGCGTAACCGTCAAATCTTTTTAGGAAAACAAGGCCTTTTCGACCTAGCGAGCGAATTAGAAGAAAGAAAAGAAAAGAAAACAAACGAGCGAAAAAAGCACAACGCATAAATTGCTCGTACCTCGTAGAGAATCGAGCGGACTCCTTCCATCGAAGAAGAGGAAGAGAAATGCCCAAGAGTAGAGACACCGGCGGATACCCTTACAGCGTATCGTCGCTGCGGATAAGACTCCGGGCCGGCAATTTGAGAATCGCACCAGATAAAGTGGCCGGCGCTATCTCGGCTTCCTCGTTATCGATAGCCTCGGACCGGAGAATCCCGAGCACCGAGTCTCGCCGTCGATTGGCTTTGGCCATTCCTCTCGCGGCGGCGGCGGAGGATGACGGGGAGGATCGATGACCGATTGCGTCGGTCCTGCGTTCGGTTGCCTCCTCTCGCGGCCCATCGCTCGGCCAATCCATAGCGAAGGCCGGGGTCTCTCTCTCTCTCTCTCTTATTCTCCCTCGGCTATTCCCGCAAAACAGCGGACTCTCGGGGCTGTACCTACCCAGCGATCGATCCCCTTCCTCTCTTTGGCTCTTCGAACGCAGACGACGAGGACGACGATAACGGGCCCTGCTGCTGCTTCTTAGCCGACCCTCGGCAGTTCGACCAATGAGAATCGTTCGAGTTCACGGTAGAATCGGTGGGCCGTACGAGGTGGACCACGGCCATCTGGCAGATCTGCTCGACCGCCGGGTGGGCCCCGAAGTTCGCTTGGGTAGGCCAAGTCCTCGTGGAGGATGGGCGCCTTGTCCCGACCGGGGAGGAGGGAGTTGGAAACTTCTCGCGAGACGGCTGCGCCTCCTCCCGGTCCCGACTTCCGTATCTTTTTGCAGCCTTAGAAACGCGATCGGGGGCGGGCGGGCGGGCCTTCGAAGCTCCTTTGCAAAAGCACGCGCGCTCGCTCGCTCGGGTGCACTTTTTATTATCGGAGATGTACGGAGTTGGCTCGGGGCCAAGCTCCGAGCTCTCCTCGACGCGAGCTCGTCGTCCGAGGGAGTCAAGTTGGTCTCGTCGAGTGGCCCGCTCGAGCGCGCCCTTAAACCACACCGGCCGAGTAGGTTGGGGCCGTGCGCAAGATCATCGCGTGGAGCGAGAGGTAAGTGCATCCGAGAGGAGGCGGCGCGCGCCTCCTCCGAGCGACCGATCCTGCGAACGTCGGCCGAGGAGGATTGTAATACCCTCGCGGGCCGAGTGCTACGGCTCCTTCTTTGGATTCCAAGGCCGAGCTGATAAGTTGCGCGGAGGAGCGAGAGCCGATCCCCGACTAGATTTCGTGAAGAATTAATCAACAATGGACGAGACATCTTTCTCGCCCTCGCTCTCGGTCGAGCCGTAAAAGTTTCGAAGGAGCAAAAGTGTCATCGATGAAACGCTTACGATTGTCGAGCTTTTTTTTTACAAAGCACCACAAATCCTAAGAGCAACTTATTAATTTGACGCCTTTAACTTGTGCCCCTTTGGCATCGTTACCGAAAGGAGGCATTACCATTCAATTGTAGAAGTAGCCTCTCACTACGTGGGCTTATCCATACCCGTCGATATTGGATTCGTCTTAATTCCTAGGCGTCTCCTCTCTTCGTTCGAGGCGCGCGAGGTGCGATAAATTGGCGCGGGATTAACCCAAACTCGCCCGAGCTCCCGGCCAGGCGTCATCATCATTATTATTATTATTATTATTACCATTATTGTCGTCCTCGTTATCATTGGGGGGCGCGTCACTGCGATACGTCGCGAGACGTATTTTTCGCGCGTACCCTGCTGCCGGAGGCTGCCGCCGGTGGTGATTAAAAAAGCCGGTGGAGTAGCTCTCGAACGCCTGGTGGCGCGACTCGGTTTCCAAAGAGTCCGCGAGCGCGAGGCCGATTACCAGGGGCTCTTAAGGAACGATTGATTTTGACGCGTTTAGAGGGCGCGATGAGCGACAAGGAGCGGCTCCCCTAAAAACAAAAGCCAACGAAGAGGCAAAACGCAAGGGAAGTTATTATCCCTCGCGATTAAGCTGCAATATCGTATTTTTTTTTTTTTCTTTTTTTTAACCGTTTGCGCGCGCGCGCGCGTGCGTTTTAATCCAAAAGCCGACCTGGAACGGCTCCTCGATCCAACCCTGCTGACTCGTGGGCCTCGGGCTTGACGGGATAGGAGCGTTATTTTCTTCTTCTTCTTCTTCTTCTCTCTGCGCCTTCTCTTGCGCCCTTTGCGCGGCTTCGCCGATAAGGCGCCCGTCGCCGTCCGAGGCTTCCCCCCTTAGAATTTCGTAATACCGGCCGATCCAATGGAACTTTACGGCTATTCGCCGGGAAGCCCTTTGTCCTCGAGACCGAGAGATCCCTCTGGCAGTCGTTGTCCGGCCCCTCTCTGATAAATACCTCGGCTGGGCGTATAGAGAGAGAGAGAGAGAGAGAGAGCAAGAGCCGGCCCTCGAATTCTCGGCTGGCCTAATTTAATAGAATAGTCGGGGGAGGAATCCGAGATTTTCCGCAGAGTGGGCTTTGCGCGAAAAGTCATTTTGCGAATTTGCCGCGCGTCGAGGAGTCGACGATTTCGAAGGGTGAGATACCCTTAACGGCGGATGCTGCGCCACTGCCGAGGACTGAAATTTGGAGGCATGCGCGCACTTGGATGTAAATGGAGAATTTACATAAACACATGCGCACACACAAACATATATATATGTATATGTATATACATACGCATATATACCAAGAGGAATTATAATTGTCGTGGGACTCAATTTATTAAAAACGCAAGTATAATTTCCTTTTAATTCTGTAATGTCCTTTATTTTTTTTGGTTTCCCTTCCCACTCCCACTCCCCCGCTTGAACTGGCACAACCTTACCCCTTTTATTTCAAATTATGCGTTAAGTGAATAAATTGTAACTTCTTAATAGATACATTTTTTCATTTATTGTTTAACAATAAATATAACCTTTTATTTGTTGTTCTTTGTTTTATTATTGAATTTTCTCTAAACCTTTTATCCTGCTCATTGTGTAACACAGCGTGCAAATTTTTATTATTATCATTGTAACAATTTCTCGTTTTTTTTTTTTTTTTTTTTTTTTTTTTTGTTCGAATCGATGCAACTTTAACAATGCAAATTTTGGCATATCTCGGCACCCTTGAGCAATTTCTTCATCCCGTACTATTGCACTTGAGCGTGTAGGCAAAAAAAAAAAAATAAAAGAAACGAAATCATCGAGCGCCAGGAGCGCGCCGTCGATGAATTCGTAGCGTTTCCGAGGTATATTTCCAAGGCATTGAATTTTAAGCCGCAAGATCTTGCGATCTCCGTACGCAACAGGATAATCCTGGGGAGAGAGACGCGAGCGCGGACCGGCACCAGAGTACAAAGATCTCGTCGAACAATGGAAGAAGTGGATTACCCGAGAAGGCCAGGCCGGACTCGCGGAGTTATCGCAGATACGCGCTCGTATGCGAGCGCACCTGGAACCTCGGCCCGGAATTCGGCATCGCGATCCTAGAGCGTTTTCAATCATCGGTCCATCCTTAATCGCGGCCTTCGGGCTCGTCGACACCTGGGCTTCGCTTCCGCTCGTCGCGCGCGCGCGTTATTTCAAGGCTCGAGAATACTCTCGAGGACGAGGTTCGCATTTTTACGGGGCCCCTCTGGTTCAACGGTCGCGAGGCTGGCTTGGAAATTAAGAATCAGAGCTCGAGCCACGGGTTACTATCGACCGATTATACGGGGGAAGAATAAAATCAGAGGTACGAAGTAAGATTGCCCACGAATGCCGATGAATTTTTACGGCCGTTTGAGCCGGTCTCGATTCTCTCTCTCTCTCTCTCTCTCTCGGGCTTCCGGTGATTCGCGATTAAAACTCATCGTTCGTATAATTCCTCTATTGATATTGAATCTATCGCGCGGCCAAAGGCTCAGGAGAATGAAATACGATGAGATGCGCTCGTGCCAACGTTAAATTAAAGCAGAGCTCCGACGGCTGCGACCGAACGGAGCGCGCGAATTCGGCCATGCCGTCGTCGTCTTGCCCCGCACCGAAGTCCTGCAGGTAAACTTCCAGAGTTGCGTCCCTGGGTCTCTTAGCGACCTCGAATCAATTAAGCCCTAATGGAAAATACGAAGTTTCCGTACCGTCTGCCTTTGCGAGTAACGCAATTATCGCGTCGATTCTTAAAATCGATCGACCCGATCGCTCGATACCGCAGCGCTCGGTGGGTCCGTTTCGCGAAAAGGTCTACGATACAACAACGCGTGCGCGTAAATTAAGGTCAGGCACGGGTCCCGCCTCGCGCAATCCCCTGCCCCTCGTAAATTCGTCCTCCCGTTAAAATTCATCGGCTCCCACTGGAATATCGAACGCTGGGGCTTCCATTCCAAGCTGGCCAATCTCGTTATATTCAGATTTCCATCCCGATACTCGCAATGATTATTATACGCCTCCTGTTTAATTATATTATCGGCTTCAATAACGGCGATTGCGAGATCGGTCGATAAGCCCGAGCTCTGTGTCCTTTTAATAATCTTAAGGGTCTCGCAACGAGTGCCGGCCAATAGGGAAGCTCGCCGTTGGGTCGGTGGCTCGAGGTCCGAGCTTTAAAAGCGTGTCTCGTTGCTTCGGCAGCTTCGATTCTACCGGCACCTCAGCATCGAGACTTCGCTCGGCTTCGTTGGCTGCGGCGCGCCTTTGGCGTAAAAGTAATTCTTGCCGCGTTGAGCGTCAGGGACGTTCTCGAACCTCGACGATAGTTGTTTAATTTTCGAAGGCTCCCTTTCGGTAGCGTTGATGCTCAACTTATTCGTCGCGTACCTTTGACAAAATATGCATACTTACTTTCGATGGCGTCCCGGCGTCGAGCCTCCAAAAATACTTCCTAAACCATCGATGCGACCTCCGCGCGAGAATTGCTCGACTTTCAAAATTCGTCGTTAAAATTTCACGCCTATGGTAAAGAAATGCCCTCGTCGCGTAGGCTTCTCACCAATTCATAATTATCCAAAGCACAATAAGATTAAGAGTAACGATATTGCACGAGCTCGGGAATAACGACGATTCCATCGATATATCCTTGATTTTTGACCTGCGACCGTACGTCGGGAGAAACCAACGACACGCGACGCCTTTCTTATAACGAAGGCAATTGATAATAATGACATCGCCTTGTACGGCAACCGAGAGTTCGACGATATTGCCAAGGAGCAAGAGGTTCGAATACGCAAGGCCGAGCTTGCGATAGGTTAGATTCTTATTCAGCGGTTTTGTCAAATGTCGCTTGCGACGTTGAAACTTTGTTGCGTGCATTTTAATCCGCGCGATCGCTGTCAATTGGCAATAAGTATCGAAGGACTGGCCATTGGATTATTTATTTTGTACGAGCATTTTACCCGACCTCGTCGCGTCGCTGCTTCGTAAGTTGACACAATTGGGTTGCGTACTTACAAAATACATAAATTATTCCTTAATCTATTATTATTATTATTAACGAACCCATGCATAATCCGAATATCCTACTTTCTCTTTTATAAATGCTTATTTATAACGCTTTGCATTTTTTATTATTATTTTTTTTTTTTTTTTTTTTTTTTTGTACTAATTGCCTTTACCGTCATCTAATGCTTCACTCGATAAGATAATAAGTAGCTTTAAATACTATTTTATTGCAATATCGATACTTTGATGATTTAAGCAGGTTAACAGTGCCGAAGCATACAATCGATTGAATTACTTGCCGTTAAATAAAAAAAAAACAATCGCTCAAGCCGAAGATGTATTTTGCACGTTTAAAGAAATTAACGCTATACGCTGTCTTAATTGATTTCGTACTCAACAACCCGATTACGATGATGGATCTGCGAAAAGACAAAAGTAACAGTATTAACGGTATCCCCGTTTGCGCCATTATTGTAAAAAAATTTCCCCCTTTTTTAACGAGCATCGCCCGAGGTGGAATTTATTTATCCGATTTCGAATCGGGAGGCAAAATTTATACGAAACCCGTGCTATCCGCATTTCACGGCCATTACCCTCCGGACGAAAGCTCGCAACGCTCCGGGCGAATAACGAGCTAATTATTTTTAATCAATTATTATTTGCGCGACGCATTGATAATCGCGCGCTTTGCTTATCCACCGGCTCTGTACCAATTCCCCCGTGATTTATCGCGCGATTTAAATGTATAATTCCCGGGAAAAGGCTTGGGGCACTCGGCGATCGGCGCAAAGTGCGCAAATTCAATGGCGTAATACATCGTAATCCATAATCGACAGCAGGGCCGGGAACGGATGCAGGGGCCGCGGGAGATAAAAATTATGCGCGAATCAAAGCCCTATCAACGACCGCACTACCGATTGGCAGCTCGTACGAGCTGTCGTCGATCCGGGTGCGAGTAAAGCGGAGGAGCAAAGAAGAAGAGAAAACGAAGCTTTGCACTCGTACTTTGGAGTCAGGCGGGGGGACGAGTGGTGGCCCTGCCAAGCGACGCCGAGTCGAGGAGGCGCTCCGCGGCCAAGACAGCGCTCGAGAGCACGATGCCGACGAGCAGGAAAACAATGGCCGGGGTCACCTCGGTTATGGTCACGCTCACCGCGGTCAGGAGTTCCGAGCGACAGGTCGGCCTTTTGGCGGTCCATCGCTCGATCAGACGGTGCCTCACTCCGGCCTCCGAGAGCTTTATAAATCTGCGTCGGCAACACAAAGAGGATACCCATGTACTCGAGAGTGCTTCCATTGGGAATTCGGGTGGGCTGGAGCTTTTTTGCGCCGGAAGGGGGGTGGTGGGGGGAGAGAGGCAAACGAGCGACGAGCGAAGAGGCCCGAGGAGGGCGAGAGTCCTTAGCCCGTGGAACGGAGAGGGAAATAAATTTGTTCTCAAACTTAATGGAGAGCCTTCGAGGGGCGGAATCGCAGCACCCGAGGCCCCCCCCAACGCGTAGCCGTCGAAGGGCATCGCGCTCACCCCGTCCTGAACATCTGGAGGAAGGAGCCGTTGGCAGCGGCCAGAATCGACAGCCGATGGGGCCTGACCAGGTGCACCTCCCGGAGCTCGCAGACCTTCCGCTCGTCGAAGTGCCGGGCCACGTAGGGGTAGCTGACCTCCGGCCGGCTGTGGTAGGCAAAGCCCCCCTCGGACACCAGGGCCATGCCCTCCTCCGGGGGTAGGAGGCTCCGCGACTCCGGGATCAGGCTCCACTCCTGCGGCAAAAAGGCCGGTAGTAGGGCTGATCCCACGAGAGAGAGAGGAGAGCCGAGAAAGGACCCCCCGCCCCCCGCGTGCGTCGTGTACCTTGGCGTAATCGTCGCGGTCGAGGATCGGCTCGGACGCGAGCCCGTAGCTCCGGCTCGCCAGCTCCCGGAGGGAGTCCTCGACGAGGACCCCTGGCTCGCCGAGCCGATTGGAGACCGCGCTCGCCAAGTAATAGTTGTAGAAGAGCAGATTGAACAGCAGGATGTGGAGCACGGCTATGCGACCGGAGGCGTTGCTCGGGGAGAACTCGATCCCTTGGAAGCAATTGTATATTAGCGATCTGCTGCTGCTGCTGCTCTCTCTCTCTCTATCTCTATCTCTCTGCTCTCGGTCGAAGTCGTCTCCCCTAGCGTACCTTGCTGGCAGAAGGCGCTCGCGTGGGCCAGCACGGAGCGGAGGTAGCTCTCGAAGGAGGCCTCCTCCTCCTCCGCGAATAGCGTTAGGAAGGCCAGCACGTGGATCGAGAGCAGGGTCAGTCCGAGCATCAGGTACCAAACGGTCGGCGACAGCGGGAGGAATATGTTGCGGACGCTCGGATTGTCCGAGGATGAGCTTCGGAAGATGAAGAACGTCCTGCAATGCCGTTGGGGATCCTTTTAATCGCTGCGCGCTTCTTTTCTTTTCGTTTTATTATTATTATTGTTATTATTATTATTATTATTACTTTCCCGAGGGCGTTATCAAATTTTGGCAATTGCCTTGGGGGCTAGTTTTGTGAATCGCGAGCGTTTTATTAAAATCTTTATATTGCCGTATCGCTCACGAGATGAGATTTTGTTTTTTTTTGTTTTTTTATAAATATTCATAAGAGTCTTCGGCGTTTGTAAGAGTTGCTTTCTCACAATGCGGAGGCTACAATTATCGTACCAAGTGGAAAATACGCGAGAATATCAGTATCCTAAAGCGGCAGAGATTTTCAATAGTCTAACATAATACAATTTTATTGGAAGGCGTGTAGAGCTCATTGGAAAATGCCTGCGTGCATCATCCGTGGATTAAGATAGCCCTGCATTTTGTTGACTTTTCTCGCAACTTACAAAAACAACTCGCACGTATTGCTGCCGATGCTTTTCAATAGTTACCCCCAATGAATTTCTGATAATTTGAAAAAATTACTCGCTCGGCGCGCGCATAAATTATTAGCATTCAATTATCGATTCGAGTATTGTAATTTATAAATGTACCTGAAAGTGAAGGCTTCGTATACGTTTGCAACTAAATTGATTCTCTCGCTGGTCACTCGATAAACTGTCCCGCTAATATCGATGTCACCTTTAATCAGAGCTTTTATAACTGGGTCACCATCGAGACTCTCGTTCTCGATGTTATATTCCTGAAGATCTAAGCTATTCGGATTTATACATTTTTATTGGCACCGAGGGAGAATGGCGCCGGGCTATTTTTCACTTCGACCTGGATCGCTATGGGTGGGGGGGGGGCTCTCACCCTAAGGCCATTATTCAAAATTGTCGAAAAATTTTTTAACGGATACTCACGTAAAATTGAACATATCGGCCACGTGCGTCCACAGGCCGTACCCCAATCTCGTTAAAAGGTCGCGCTCCTTTAAATTGTAGTCCTGCAAATAATCGGCGGTCGATGCATTTGTGGATCTGTCTCTTATCTGACGATGGAGGATAAAAAAAAAAAGAGAGAAAAAAAAAAGAAAAAGAAGAAAAAAAATTGTGAATTCGTTGCGCGCAATTCTCGCGCCTCGATAATTGTACGAAGAACGCATCAACGTACGAGTGCGCCCAATTTTAATTTCATCCCTCGCAGGTTCCATCTCAGGGCTTTATTTATCCATAAGCCAATGCGCAATCCCCGGCTCTCCTTCCAAGTGCCGAATTGGGTGACCGTCAGCTCTCCGCCGAGGGACTTGCAGGGATTGTATACATCGTAGAGTCGGCACTCGCCCCTTTCGCAAACGGCCACCGCGAAATCCGTGGACAAGCCGAAGGAGTCCTCCGATACGAGCGCCAAGCTCTCGCTTAGATTTGATCCCAGTGCGAGCCAGTGATGCGATTCACCGAACATCCTGTGATTCGCTGCCTGAGAACACGAGCGCTGAATTAATGCCAAAATCGAACAAAGGAGGATATATACCCCCATCAGGAGCAAACTTTTTTCCCCGTTTGGCTTTGAGCGAGACGAATAACAACCCCCCGCGATCGCTCGGCAGCTGTGCCGATCGTCACCTCCCGAGAGCATTACAGATTTACTTCGTCGAAGAATAGCTTGATCCTCTCCGAGTATCGGCATCGCAGATCGATGAAGACGCCCAGCCTGTGATGAATCGATTTGAGTGTCGAGGGGAGCCTGGCCAAGTCCTCCAATCGAAGTACAGCCGCCGTCAGGCTCGCGCGGCTGAGCCTCTTCGTCAATCCGACGTAGTCTAAAAACGTTGGAAGGATCCAGCGTTAAAGGAGAGCCCCGCACCACCACTGAGCCAGGAAGGCGAAATCACCGTTGCGAGACGCCCTTACCTGCGGGGCTCGGGTCGCACGCAAAGCCAACAACGGTCGGCGCGGCTTTGCGAAGAAAATAATCCCCGACGATGGACAAGTCGTTGGCGGGCCTCTCCTGGCAACGATCGATCGGTAGCGAGCAAGCGATCAGAGCGAGGATCCTCATCCCCGGGAGCATTGTCGATGCCCGGCCCGGAGGAGGACCGCCTGCCTTTGGCGAACGATGGAGAATGGGGGGGGGGGCTTTTTTATTTCGACGCGCGAGACGCGATTGATAAATTATCGCGGGAGCTCGTCGACCGCGGCCCTGGCGCTCGCTTCGAGCATTGAAAGGGCGCTCGTCGCGTTGATCGCTATTGCAATCAATTTTATTAAATATACAGTATTATGGATTATAAATGAGCTTAGAATTGTCCCTTGATAAAACGTTTATCGTCGATTTATCCCTCGAGCCGGGAATCGCGCGACGGAAGACTGTGAAATATTAATTTATCACGAACCGTAGCTTCCTCATTATTTAGCCGATAATAACTTTTTATTGTACTCAAATTTCAACTTTGTCTCGCAGCGCTCGTCATTGAGTTGAGAGCAATTACATTTCTCGCGATTAACATTACGAGTAAATACCGCTCCGAGGGATTATTACACAGGTAAGTTTTCGTCCTCGCGCTGCCTGCCAAACGACAATTCAAGGCGAAGCGCAATTACGAGTGGCGGCTTTGGAAAAAAAAAATTGCAAAAAATGTATCGACGTTTCCAAACAACCTCGCAATTAAAGAGTACTTACTTGGAAGCTCGAGTTTTCAAATTCAGGATCGAGGCACAGGAGCAGGTGGCCACTCGTCGAAGGAGGGCAAAGTGCCCCTCGCAATTGAAATTCATTCAATTGAAATCTCATATTTTTTCGTACACCGCCGTCAGAATCAGAGGCCGAGGTCACCCGGGCCGTTAACAATTCATGTCTGTGTTACCTGGATTCGTACAATTGACGAGGGTAAGGATTTCGATATTAATTATTGGTCGCCGTAATTATTTTTAAATATGAGGATTACAAGCTTGTCTAAGCTCCTGGAAAAACTCCTTCGTCTTTATTGAATGCTCCTTTTTAATCCGTCCTCGTGAGCTTTGCTTAGGATTACGCCAATCGCCGATAAGTTATGCCGTGGCTCCTGACAATGTTTTCAACTCGTTATTTATTACAATTTTTTTTTTTTTTTTTTTTTTTTTTTTTTCAATAAAAAATTGCAAATTATTACGATTGAAAAATTGAGCAATAAAGATTTTTCTCCCGTAAAAACACATCTTCGCCCTTTTTTTTCACATGCACGTAAAGCGAATTGAAAAAGACGCGAATCAAGGAAAAAAATGTCGATGGGTAGAGGGAAAATTAAAAAACGTATGAAAAATTAATTAACGACAATAATGTTCGAATGCTTAAAAAGAAAGAACGTACGTTGAGTTCGGATTGTACGCTAATGAAATCCCTGGAATAGGGCAGAAAATTAACTATGCGATTATTATTAATATAGATTATTATTAATTAAAACGATAATTAAATACGTATGAGCAAAACTCTGTAATATTGTTAATTGTACACGGGTTGTATTTGTCTCGTGAACAAGGCAAAAAAAAAAATACAATTGAAATAGAAAATAACAGAGGCACTGGCTTAGCGGATACAAAATTTAGGAAGCAGTAGTTGCGCAAATGGACGATACTTACGGTGTACGAGATGCGTGTCCTGTATTATGTAAATTAAAGGTATGAAAAAGGAACGATTTTGCGGCTTTGAGAGGCGACAAGCGGTTGGCACAGGGAATGAATTTTTAAAAAAAAAAGGACGGTGAAAAGTAACACGACACAGTCGCGCATCTCGGGCATAAAAAGAAACGAGTAATGCATAAATAATACGGGTCATTGAAATGAATGTAACAGCACACATGTTTTTAACAATTGATCAAAATGTTTATTAATTGAAATAAATAAATAATATTTATCAATTAATTAATTATCGCCTAGCTAATCTATTAATATTGGCTTACGCTTTATAAACAATTGTTTCGTTGCACAAAACGCTTGGTAAGAAATCCTCGACCCCGAGTCGACGTAAGAGTCGAATCGTGATTCACAATTGTAATGAACAATTGCCTTTATTGTTCAAGTAAATACTAGCGTTTAACATTAATACTCTAAGACTTCGAGATATCAAGATATTCGGCGCGTATAAAATTCATCGCGACCCTTGGGATCGGTGGCAGCGTCATCGGACCGTGAGAGTTTTGCATTATATAAAAAAGGAAGAAGAGAAAAAAAAACAACAACAACAACAACAACAGCAGCAGCACTTCGCTAAACGGACGACCGGCCCTTCGCTCGTACGCCTTCTCATCGAAAAACGAAACGAAACCAAATAACGCGGCTCCTGAAGCGGGACAGGATGCGAGATGCCAATGGCGATTTGCGAAATCGTCGAAGTTCCGGTACGAATTAAAATCATCGGCCGATTCGGTCTCGTCCTACATCCCACAGCTTCGGCATCGGTGCAACGACGAAAAGTTTTTCCCCCGGACCTCGGAGGGCCCTTGGTGGCGGCAGCTGGGCCCGGGGAGCGTCGAGCCGCGGCCGGAGAAGCAAGAGGATTCCGGGGCGAGGCCGGCCGAGGGGGGCTGTTGACTCGCTGCGACTCGCGAGCGGGGCCTCCCCTCGCTACCGGGGCGAACAACGAACTCCCTCTCCTAGGAGCTCGAGGGTTGGGCCGTGAGGACGGGCGCCGGGCCTCTCGGGGTCCGGCCGTCGCTTTCGGCGAGCTGCAACACACACGCGCACAAAATTCACGGCCTTTTAAGCAAGCCTGTGGGTGGGGGCGGGGGTGGCCGACTCTTTCGGGGGGGCCCCTATCGAGCCCTCCACCACCCCTTCAAAAGAGCGCCTACTCGTTTATCGTTCCGAGCTCGAGATCTCGGGCGGAGGGGCCTCGAGGGCCGATCGGCGACGGTGGACGCGCGGCCAACGACGAGAGATCAACCGAGCTTTTCGCCGATTATCGGGGACTTTTCCGTACAATGAGCGGGATCGAAGCGACGCTCGCGAGATCGTGCCGGGAATAATGCGAAGGACTCGGTCGCGTGGGGAATAACCAAGCGACGGGAGGAGGACCGTAATTACGAAGGATGCTCGAATAGCGTTTGGAATGGGCGCGAGACTGGCTCCATTGCTCTTGTATTGCGAGGCTGTGCGCGCCAACTGGTTGGAGTACTCGGGCGTTGTTCAGTTTTATCGTGGATCCCTCTCCTCTCTCTCCCTCCCTCCCTCTCCCAATCTCCGTGCGTCGATTCTCTCTTCGATGGCTCGCCTCGAGACGAGAACTCATTTCTATCTAACACGGACGTTGCATTCGAAGCTCACGCTTATCGATTGGACCTTCCGGCTCGGGCTCGCGGGCCCTCCTCCTCCTCCCGTCGCTCGCTCCCTCCGCCAGGCGGAGGACTCCCCGAAGAGGAGCGACTCTAAATCCGTACCGGCGGCTCAACGAGGCGAGCGCGACTCGTCCGTCATCGAGCTCTTCGGCGTGTGTCGTCGGGGAGCCTCCTCTCTCTCTCTCTCTCTCTCTCGTAACTCAACCTTAGCCTCGTTTGTTATTTTTGCGCTTTGGCTATTTACGGGTTTGCCGGCCGAAGGCAGTCCCTCATATTATTAGCGATTCGTGGCCAACCGCGGTGCGCTCCCGCGTCCGAGAGTCGGCCAACAGGAGGGAGCGACTCGAGGAGATTATCGAGATTTTGCCCCGTCGGTCGGCCTGCTGATTTCTCCCCCGCTGTCAACTCGTTCGCGGGCAAACTTGTTCGCGCTCTTGGCCCATTTTACGGGTTAAGGATGCCTTCCCCACCCCCCACCCCTCCCCTTAACCCTGCGCTGATCGGTCAGCTCGAATTTCGCGCTCGTCCGAAACGATAAACTTCTCGCTTGTCGAGTAGTCACTGGTCAAGAGTCTGTATTACTCTCCCGCGTCCAATATATATATAACCAATGTTGACTCAACCTCGTATTCACCTCTGCGCCGTTTAAACACCTTCGGCTGTTATACACGTAACTGGCATTTAATTATCTGCCTCCCTCCCTCTCTCGCCCTCTCGCCAATTTCGACCGCGAGCCTCCCCTGCTCCGCGACCAATCCCCCAACCAGCTTGGGGTGGGGGGGGGGGGTACTTTATCCAAAGCCGTTCACCGGCATGGGGATTGAATTTGCCCCTGCCAAAAGTGCGCATGGATTTTCGGGGGAAGGCCCTCTTGGCCTACCCGAGGCAGCGCGGGGGGGTGGAGGTGGTCCGAAGGAATGCCGGAACTTACGCGGGGAGTCTCGTCTCCCCGGTGTCAGTGGGTCGCGATGACGTCGGGGGCGCTCTTGGTGCTGGCTATGCTGAAGGGCCGCCTCTGATCGACCTCGATGACGGCCTCGGTCTTGAAGCGCGAGTCCGCGAGCCTCGGGCACTTGGGGGCCTCGAGGGCCTCGCCGCCGGCGGACTCCTCCGCCTCCTCGTCGTTCCCGTAAATGAAGCCGTAATTCTCCCCGGAGCCGGCCATCCTGCGACGGGCCGTCCCGAGCTCCCGGGCCCCGGCCGTCGGGCCGTCGAGGCAGCGCCCGGAGGGCAGCCGGTGGTCGCGCCTACGCTGCTGGGACTCCTCCTGGGAGTTACGGCTCGAGTCCTCGTCGGCCGACCAGCCGGGCGGGGCCGGCACTATCGGGGTCGAGCCGTGGCCGAGGCAGAACCGGGCAGAGTGGCAGGTCGAGCACCGGCTGTCGGGGCTGGAGTCCTCGAGCCTGGGCCGCTCGAGGTGGAGGCCGGACCCCGGCTGCTGGCCCGGGCACTGCTGCCGGTACCGGGGGCCGCTCGCGTAGCAGTTGAGCGAGGCCTTGCGCGGGCAGCTCCCCTGCAAGGTCGGCGATCGGTGGGTCAGGGCCAGAGGGCGAGAGAATCCCGGTGGGCGGGGAGGGCCTACCGTTGGGTAACCAAAGGTCGTGAGCTCGGGCCGGAGCACGGGCTTGAGGACGAAGCCGGAGTCGAAGAGGCTCTCCCGGGTCTGGCACTCCCTGTCGCGCACCTCCCGCTCCTCGCTCGACTCCTGCAGGAGCTCCTGGGTCGCGTTCCTCACGTTGTTGCTCTGGTGGATGTCGCTCAGGTCCACCGAGAGGCTGACGCTGCGGTGGCCCTTGCCGTACTCCCGGCCGAGGATGGCCCCCGTCGAGATGAGCTCCTTCGGGTTGGAGAGGACCTCGAGGCTCGGCGACTCGCTGTAGCGGTGCTCCTTGGGCCCGGACTCCGACCGGGACTGGGACATCAGGCAGGGCGTGACCTTGCGGCCGAGCTCGTCCAGCCGGTTCTCCCGCGACTGGCGAATGTGCTCCTGCGCTCAAAGCCCAACTTTGTACACGAGGAGCCGCCAAAAGGCCAAGGGCCTCAGGGTGGCGATCGATCGATCGGCCGAGGGCCCGGCTCGGAGAGAGAGAGAGAGAGAGATACAGACAGAGAGCGAAGAAGAAGTAGGAGGGGGAAGGGTCGAAATGAAAAACCCACCTTGATGATTCGGTGATCCCTTATGAGCTTCTTCACGCAGTTGAATACGAACGTGAAGCAGAGGCCGGACATGAGGAGGGTAAAGACAACGAGAATGATAATAACGTGCTCCGAGTTGACGTTCAGTCCCGTGCTCTTTGTCTGAAAAGCGTTGGATGGGCAAATAGAGTTAATGTCGCGGCCCTGGCCACTCGCGCCCGCGCACGACAATTAGGAACAAAAAATGCAGGGAGGCTTCGTTAAGGACTGTAGGGACAATTGATTGGCTTACAGGAGGACCGACGCCGCCGATCGGATCCTGGCTCGTGGCCCAATGGCTAACCCGGATCCGATGGAGGGCCTCGAGGTCACCACCAGCGGAGCGGGAGGGCGAAGCTTATCGGGGCTCGGTGGCCGGGACTTACATTGCAAACGTCCGCGTCCTCGTCGAAGCGGTAGCGACAGTTGGGACGATTGTTGCAGCGCAGCTCGTCCGAGATACAGGCGTCCTGGCAATCGAACTCGTCGTCGTTGCAGCCTTCCGGACAGATAAGAGGACCGATTAGCCGGGCGGCGGCGATTGCGATAAGGAGGACCAACGGGCAGCAACGTCGAGTGGCCACCGCCGGGCGATCCTCGCGTCTCTCCCCGACCTCGGTGTCGGTTGCCCTTCCTCCTGCACCCCCCAACCCGCCCGGAGACTCAGGCCTCCGATAAAAGACTGCCCCACCCCCCGAGTCTCAAGTTCCACGCGCGCGCCCCCGTTCGGCTCACGCGGTCCGGGAGACCCTCCTCCTGAAACTCCTTCGGCCGACGAAGCCGACGCCCCGAGTGCGAAGGCTTCGATCCTTCGGTCGAGCGGTTTGCCGGCTCGGATTGGGCGGGGAGCCTCCGCTGGCCAGAGTTTGCGAGCCGCGAGCAAAGAAGCTCCCGCCGCGACTTTGTGAGAAAGGTTGCCCTCGACCCTCGGAGCGCGAGTATCCCGGTTATCGTTGAAATGCCGTGGGTAGGGCTGCCGTAGATTCTCGCTCCGCTCTTGAGCTTTCGAATCGATCCTTGGGGCCGGATTCGTTTGAGGCAGTTCGTCCTTTCGATGACTTTAGAAACTCTCGGCTAAAGATGAGCCAGCTCTCGATCATCGATTGATTTACGTCGCGATCCATCGAGCGCGAAATTATTTTTGCGGCCGTATCGTAAGCCCTCGCTCGGACTCTCGAATGCAATTACCACCACCGCGGAATTAAAAATCTTAAGGGTACACCGGGACTTAATCGAGCCCGTCTGGCGGCGCTCGGCGAGCCTATTTTCAAAATTCGCGAACAAGAGGAAGCCCACTCCGATGCTCGTGAATATTTTTTTTTTTTTTTTGTCTTCTTCCGGGTGAATTATTGAGCGCTCGGAGGAGCGACGTTCTCGCTTTGCGGTGATAAAAAAAAAAAAAATTCGCTCTTACCTTTGTCCTTGCTTTCCTTTTCGCGCACGGCAGTCATAATGGCCTCGAAGCTACTGTTCATGGCTGATTTGGTTACGAAAAATCTAAGATAAGCTTCGCTACCTTTGCTCGTCACCAAATCGGCGATGCTCCCGCAAAAGTTATTGATAAGGGATGGATTATTTATCATCGATGGCTCTTTATCGTAAACTTGCACGTAATTAATGTCGCACTCGTTTGGTTTGTCGAGATGAAATTGTGGAAACGTCATTTGGATCTACGGAAGACACATATTTGCATGATTGAATTATAATTGCGCGCGCCGTTGAAAAATGCTCGATGCGCCGAG
Source organism: Kradibia gibbosae (assembly GCA_018907135.1). Classification (NCBI taxonomy): domain Eukaryota; kingdom Metazoa; phylum Arthropoda; class Insecta; order Hymenoptera; family Agaonidae; genus Kradibia; species Kradibia gibbosae. Next base: position 14,768,441 of record JACCHX010000003.1, read on the forward strand.
TAATTATTTAATGTGAAAAAAAAAGATAAAAAAAAAAAAATTTCAAACTCAGTGACAAACTACGCTTCGGCTACAGCGATGATCAAAATTCGCGCTGACATTAGGAAACTGCCTTTATTAAGATTGATTCCTTAGTGAAATCTCGCGAAAATTATCATCGTTAATGTTTGATTATTTATTATGCGATAGAAAAATGTGGGTACTAATAACATTTACCTTCCAACCGTCCGGTACGGTAATGTTCCAGATGCAATCCAATTCCGTTCCCAATTCTGCGGCAGTCTTTTTTTGTTCGGATATTTCTGATGTTTTTATTTCGTACTCCAATAGATTCGTAACATTTAACAAGCATTCCTCCGATTCGGGTGTCTTAACTTAAAAATATACATACGCACCATTTATACGTGGATAGGATACATGAAATCAAAGTAGAATATCAATTTATAAATATCGATTGAAATTAATATTAACGTTACATATAAATGTTAATTTAAATTCACACTGTAAGCTCGTAATAATTACAATGAAACTTTACCGTCGCACGTGTTCGCTCGTAAGATTACAAGAGCTTTGTAAATGCTTCTAATTTTGCGTGAGCATTTTATTAAAATGACGCTGCGGGTGTTGAGTCAGAGGGCCCAGTGAGTGCGCCACAAAAAAAAAATATATATACACATCGAATAATACGAACTAACGAAGAAAGCCCCTGAATCGAGCTGCGCTCGTGGACGAGCATTGAAATATCAAGCGACATTGTATGGATTGCGAATACAAAGGAATTAATCGAGAAGCGAGCGTAATAACGGAAATTCATCAAAAGGCTAATCCTCGTCCGGGATGAATAGAAAAAAATCCCACCGGTCGGTGCCTCGCGCGCGCGCGGCTCCAATCCAAGAATTATTTAGCGTACTTTCCAACGGTTAAAATACCTTTACCCATTGCAATGCCTTTAGAAATGGTAGACCAAGGGATTGGGCAACTGCGCGCGTGGCTCAATTGGTCGGCTGGAAATGTGAAAAGGCAGAGCGTCTACGTAAGTTCGTGATAACTTATGGATAATGGACAATGGCCTCGAAGGCTCGACATTCTCCCGATAAGAGAGGCCCGAGACAAAAGCATCCGCCTCGTGAAAATTTCGTCGATTTCCCGCCGCCCCCGGCCGCCGACTCTTTATCGCCCTCGATGCAGGTCCGAGTGTATAACGCCAGGGTCATTAAAGTACGAGGAGCTTCCGGCGATTGGATGCGGCGGCCGAGGTTGAAAAAAAAATTGCGCCCCGAGCGGTCGGAAGAATTTTCCCCGGCTCGACAGCGAGTAGGAGGCGACACGATCCCCGGGAGTTCGCTCCTCGAAGGGGACGCTCTCGCGCGGTGCGGACACTCCCGGCCGCGGCCCCCCGCTAACGGGGGGAGCCTCGATCGAGCGCGGGGAAAACTCACGGGGGCAACAGGTCGAGCGCCGGACGGATCGTAAAAGTCAAGCGGTGGCTCGACTCGAATTACAACCCCGGCGATATCGCGCGCCTCCCGCCCCCGCCGTTAAACGTGATATCCAAGAGCCTCTCGCCTTCGTCTCGCTCTCCGCCTACGCGGCTGATACCGACCGGGAAAGATCAGCGCCCCGCCGAAGCCTCGCTCCCCTACGCCACCGAGGAGCGGAATCTCCCCCGGGCGCGATTGACGACGCGACGCGGCCGGGGGGTGGGGGAATAACGATCGAGGCCGCGCTACCGTCGCTTCGCCCCCGACCGTTTGCCCCTCGGCGTCATCCGCGCGCTCTCCCGGGGCCCCGAGAGCCCCGAGGACTCTCCCTTGCCGGCGACCCGCGAGGCCGGCTCTAGACGAGGGAGCCGTCCCGGGACTTTTGGCTTTGGGCCCTTACTCGACTCGACTGGCGGAGGTCCTCCCCCCTTAGCCGGACAACGAAACCTTTTTCCGAGCCCCTGTAAGGCACTCGGACGAGGGAACGGGGGGGCCTGCTGAACGAGGAGCGATGGCTCTCGAGCTCTGGCGACTCCGCGAACGTGATGGAGTCCAGGGATATCGAACTGACGTTGTTATCATATGTTGGGCTCGGGGCAAAATTATCGACCGCCCTCCGCGATTGTTTATCGCCCGACCTGTCGATCGTCGCGAAAGGGCGCAGCTCCTTCGTAAATTGGATTTCTCGCGAGCCTCGCAACGGAATAGTTCGCAGACCTCGTGCGCGCGATGATAATCGAACTTTGGGCTTCTTTTTTTTTTTTTTTCTAAAAATTGACCAACGATCCTTTGGATCCGCATTTATAATTATTCCGTCCTCGGGCATCGACGATAATGCTCCATCGTTGTTATTTATTAATATCGACCTGCAGCGAAATGCCATCGTCGTGATTTCACTTCGCCAAATATTTGATAATATGACCAATGGACGGCAATGAGTAATATTGACAATGTCCAGCGCGCGATATCGAATCGAGGTTGCGCGCAAAGGCTCTCGGCGATTGTGGCCCTGCTCAAAATCAGTAAGTCCAAGCGTCAACTTTAGGCCAACTCGTAACGAGAGCCAAGGAGTTGCGGTAATTCGTGCTGTTCCCAAGCGCGGATCATTTGCTTGCAATAGCGCGTGCTCTTACCGCTTCCGATCGTCGTTATCGAGTGAGAAGCGATGCACTCGGGGCCGGGGGGGGGGACGAGGATAATTACGCTAACGGAGCACGGAACAAAGAGCGGTCGATCGGTCTCGAAACAATCGCTGTGGTCGGGCAGGAGGTTTCGTAATTGTTGAGCAAAAAAAAAAAAAAAACAAAAAAAACAAAAAAACAAAAAAAGAACGCGAAAAATTTATTTGACAATTTTCGCAGGAGCCGGATCGCTCGCGCTCAATGGAGCTCCTCGGCCGGGCTCGGGCTTATCGAGTTAAAGGTAAATTCATCGATTCCTCGGCCGGAGAAAGTATCCCGTTGAATTGCATTTGAAGGCACAAATGAAAGCAAGATTACGTATTTGGTATTATCGGTTTGAGCCGGGCAAGGAAGCCACCGTGCTATAATTTACAACGGAGAGAAGAGAGAGAGAGAGAGAGAGAGTGTAAAATTTTCACAGCCGGTACTACCTTCGCCCCACAATGGAACTCGTCCCGTTTTAAAGAAAAAAAATTCCGAAATAAAAGGCGCAGATTGAGAAAGAAGAACCGGCGGAAATCCACAGCAGCCGAGCAGCGGCCTATCCTGTACTTCCCATGCCACTCTCCGGTAATTACGGCTCCAATCGAATTCCATCGGGTCTCATTCGACGTTTATTTACAAGTGAACTTTCCAATGCGGGTCCTTAATTTCACTGTTAACCTGGCCTCTATTTTTTGCAAGCGCTTATCTTTGGAAAAATTGTTTTTCACTCCTGCCAATTGCGAATCCGGAGTAATCGCGCAACAAAGGCACAAGATTCGGTATGACAGATCTCGTAACTTTGGACAAAGTACAATTTTCAGGGAAGAATTTCCAAGGAAACTTTTTACCCACTGCTGCGTGACTTTTCAAGATTACGCAACTCCGGCAGAATATGTCTATCGAATTTTATACTTCTTACAAATCTCGGAAGCTTTTATACACACATATATTTATATATATATATATATATATATACACACACACACACACACATATATATATATACACGTACATCTGAAGGTTTCTCCTATCAGACCGGGATAGCAATAAAACCGAGTATCCGATAATACATTTGATTGCGCCTTTCTTGAAAACTTATCAAACCTCGTATCCCCTGCCTTTTCTCCACGCTTCAATTTTGGCTTTCAATATTTCCGCTGTCGACGTTTGATAATCGATCGATTAATTCTGCGCATTTTATTATTCGCTTATTATCTGTATATTGCGCGGCTTTGCCATTCGAGCCGTTATCATTTTCCCAACAAGAGCAGCCCTTCGGCAACGATTCTACGTCGCGATATACTTATCCTCGTCCCGTGGCCGCCCAACGATTTATTTACCTCGCAAAATTCATTTTGCCGCTCCCGTCCTGCCCCTGCCCCGTAAAATACGCGCTTTCCCTTTGTTCGATTGCACGAGTGTACGTAAACGAGCGGGGCTCGCTCTTGAGGCACCGGACAACGGATCAAGGGCTACGCGGATCAAATCTAACGGACGTCGTCCAACCAAGGTCGGCTCCCGATAACGAAACCGACGGTGTCCGTGTTCCCGGGCCAATCGACAAAAGGTAAGAAGCAGAAGAATAAGAAGAAGAAGAAGAAGAAGCAGGATAGAGGCTTTTCCCCGGGGCTTTGGGGGGGCGGAGGCAAATCGAGTCGACGGGCCACGACGGCCGCGAAGTTGCGAGAGCAACTAAGCGTGGGCAGGGGGGGGGCCCTTCGGCCAGGCGGACATACTCGGGAATAAGGATTTACCTGCCGGCCTGGGTATCATGCTCCAGACGGCGCGGAATCCGGTGCCCTGGATGCTGTTGTCGCTGTGAAAGAAGAGCCAGAGGTACCTCGAGCTGGAGGTGATCTCCGGGAAGGGGAAGGCCCGGCAAAACTTCCCGATGAGCCTCGAGTAGCCGTACTTGCCGTCGCGCACCTCCAGGAAGTCGTAGGTGCACCTCTCGTGGTCCTCGAGCTCGAAGCTGTCGCGGAACTCGACCTTCAGCACCATTCCGGGCTCGGCTGCAAAGCCAACAAAGGGGCGGTCGGACAATAACGAATCGGCTGGCACCGTTAAAGCTCGGCGGCTCGCGATCCCGGGGGGAGGCCCTTATCGCGGGTCGTCGCTCGAGCGCCGCCGCGCGTCCCTTGTCTCATCGGCCTGGCCCTCTTGGATCGGTCGAGCTTGGCGAGCTTCCGCGGGGCCGCGCGAACTCCTCCCCATAGCGATTAAAATGCTCGACAATGCCGGCGACGTTGATGCGCCGGCTCGTTAATATTAATCCTCTTCTCTCGAGAGGTGTTTCTCTCTCTTTTTCGTTGTTTTTTTTTTTTAATTTTTTTCTCTCTCCCCTTTTTTGCCGCTATCTTACTTTATCGGTGCGTTGGCTGCTTTGACTCCTTGGCCTGGGCGCGAAGGCGTCGTCGCTGCGCGAATGCGCCCGAGAGGAGTCGCAAAGATCGTTCTTGATATTCGGAATTTTAATTATTTAGAAAGCCAAGGGAGCGCGGCTTTTTATTGCCACGCGGAAAAAATTTATGCTCGAATCGTGGGCCTGGCCTTTTACGACCCGCAGTGCGCGCTTACCCACGGCAATTTCCGACGTATGCTAAATGTACGAGGCTCGATTGCCAAAGGACAAAACGATGCAAAACGGAGGCTTTTTTTTTTTTTTTTTTTTTGTTTTAATTAATTAATTACTTCGTTGGGAGGAGAGCGAACGAGTGGAAAATCGCCCGACTAAAAATGATCTTTTTGAACATTTTGAATTCTAGTTTCGATTGTGAAAATAGCCGTTTTGTATTTTCCGGTGGTTTTTTTTTTTTTTTTTTTTTATTAAAAAATATTTTGGCTTATTAATCAATGCGTAGAAAATGGTGCCTCGCAACCTTTATCAAATGCGGAGGCACTTTATTACTTAGCCATGAATATTTTTATTATTTATTTATATTTTTTTTTTTTTTTTTTTTTTTTTGAAAATTTATTCATTTGCACAAAGTACTTTTACGGACACTTTTAAAAGCATTCGATTATTATTTTATTTTATTTTATTTTTTTTTTCCTTTCCATTCTCAATTCCAACCCATTTTCCATACCTTGTGAATCAGCAAACCAAATCGCGTGGGTCAATTTTTCGAATTATTCTTTAAAAAATGGCTACGCTCCACGTTGCAATCAAATTTATTTCAATTCTACGTATTGCGGTGGCGCAGTAAAAGGGGAAAAAAGATCCTCGCGTGCAAACAACCGTTCCTTAATAATCATCGATATCATCGGCCTGTCGATTAATTCAAATTAATATTACAGCCCCACGGCTGGAAAGTTGCTTTAATTTAATTCGGGTCCAAGTTAAGGTATCCGTAAAGGACGAGTCGCGCCGTTGGTTGAGAGGAGTCGGCCTTTTCATTGTCAGTATATATATATTCATATATATATGTATATATATATATATATATATACACGTACATGTATAAAGATATACGCGTGCACAGGGCGGGTAGGGGCTGGGGGCTGGCGAGTGCGCTTCGCACTTAAAGTACCGGGGAAGCGCAAAGTCTCCGGTTCCTCGACAAAGAAGGGCGACGACACGGTGCAGTTTTTTAATTAGGTAAAAAATCAGGGTGGAAAATTTTAACGAGTGCTCTCCCGTCCCAGGATCCTAAAGATAAATCGCGACCTGGGTTTGACGCGTGAATCGTCGAAGAGGAGGAGGAGGAGGAGGAGGAGGAGGAAGAAGTAGAAGAGGTAGAAGGGGGTAAAAAAATGTATCCCGATGAACGTCGGGTACGAAAAAAGCGCGTCCCTTCCCCTCTTGGGCGGGTCGCGCTGGTGCTCCTGTAATATTTTCCACGGGAGGGGGGTGGGCGGTTGGCCGAGCCGGGGGATGTTCGGCGGGGGGGGGTGGCGTTTCGTAAAGGCACGGCCGACCGAGGTAAATCTCCATTTGTTCACGTGCCGCTGCGGTCGCGGAGATTGCGAGTTCGTCGGTAGACGCGGCCAGTAGCGGTACATCGAGCCTCCCTTGAAGCGCGAGCTCTCCCTCGCCGGCTCGGCGCTTTGTGTCTCGCTTATGTTTTTTGTTTCCGCTCCCGCTCGCCGCCCGCCCCCGCCACTACGGGCCGCACTCCCTCGCTGCCGTTGAGCCATTCGGCGGTCGCTAGGCGCTCGCGCGATCCACCCGGATAGGATTAGACACTGCAATGAGACGACGCGTCCACCTGTTTGTCGAACTGCGGCTAACGCGGGTGGGGGTCGGGGGTGTCGAATATTAGAGCGTTAACACCCGTTCTTGATGCTCTCGGTTTATCTTTGCTACGTTATTTAAGCCCCCCAACCCCCGACGCCGCAAAGCTCGTTAGCGCATTACATTGCGGTCACGATTACGGGCTTCTCACCAATCCTACCAGCGATCTTATGGCTACGCTCGCCTACGCCCTCACGGATTCTCGTTCTATTTATTGTTTTTTTTTTTCTTCTTTTTTTTTTTTCTTTTTCTTTCTTTCCCCCTCCATTCGTCGATCGTTGCGTCGACACTTCATCATTTGCTTGTGTAATTTGTTAGAAATTGAGCGCCCTGCTATCGCGTCCCTCGCGTTTGATCGGAGGTAAAAACTTATCCCTCCCTTTGGCCGACTTTACTTATCAATATATTTTTTTATCGGCGTGGCTGCCGTCGGCGTCGCGCGGCCACTTTAGCCTCGCGAACGCCAATAGGCAACAATGTTCTCACCTTCCAAGACTTTGAAGCAGCTTATGTTCTTCGGATAGGGCTCCGGGTAATTGGGACTATAAAATTCCCTTTTAACGGGATCCCCCTCCTCGAATTTAGTGCAGTCGCTTTGGTCTTCTCTCCTTAAGCGCCGGCTGATGTGCGCTTGGCTCGAGGACACCGGACTCCTGATCGGGGCGCTTCTCGCTCTCTGCAACCATCGGGCGAATGCATTATCCAAGGAGGAGTAAGGGCGCGCGAGGCAGGAACTCAACGGCTCCCCTCTACCTTCTAGTCTTACGTTACGCGTCTTTATTTTTGTTTTATCAAAAAAAGAAAGAAAGAAAAGAAAAAGAAAGAAAAAAGAAGGAAAAAAGAAAAAAGAACGAAGAATAAAGGAAGAATAAAAGAGGAAAAGAAGAAGAGAAAAGCACTCGCTTCGGAGCTCGAGAACCGCGCTGGTCGGGAGGCAAGGAAGGTCCGCTTTGGCGAGGCAGTGGAAGCACAGCCGGGAGCCCGGCCGTGCGACGGCCGCCGCCACACCGGCAGGTGAATAAAAATATATCTCGGGCAGGAGTCGGTCGGTCGGGGGGGGGCGCGGGCGCGAGTCGCGAACGTTGCCGCACTCGTGGAAAATAGAAAATTGTGCCGAGGCAAGTGATGCAACCGGCGGTGCGCCTCCTCTCGATCCGGGTGGTACGGGCTCGGCGGCATCGAGCGAGGATCCACGATAAAGCCCGATCGGGATCGAGAGGGCCCCGATCGATTCAGCGGCGGCGGCGGCGGCGGCAGCAGCTTCCCCCCCCCCCCCAACCCCACCCGCCCTTGGCTCGGCCGGCCATGGGAAAGCCGCTCTTACGCCAGCTTAGGGAAATCCGAAAGGAGTTGCGTTACTTTATTGATGGCTGGCCGTCGTGGAAATTGACTCTTGGCTTTAAGATCGAGCAAAAAGAAGAAGAGGAAGATGAAGAAGACCGGATCCCGGTCGGATGCCGCGCGCATCGCTCCCGAAGCCGTTCTTGGGCCGTAGCCTTGAAACTGCTTTTTCATCCTCGTCGCCTGTTTTTTTTTTTTTTTTTTTCAGCCTCCTCCTCTGGCTCCTCTTCATTTTCATCTTCATCTTGGACGTATCCGCGCGCCATTTATCTCCAGTCAACCCACTCGGACATCCTGCCTCGGAGTCGGCCTGTCCGGCGCGTGTCAGCGCGTACTTCGATTTATTAATAGTCGCTCTCTGTTTACGCGAGGAGGCTAATTCTTCCCCCCCGCCGCCGCCGCCGCGCCGAGCCCTCGCCGAGGCTCGGACGAATCATCATCGATCCTAATGCGTTTTACAAGGGTGCCCGGACTCTCCTCGCTCCCGTAGCTCGCGCGCACTCGCCATTGAAGAACACCCGACGGCTCGGAGCCTCCGTTACCGCTCGGACGAGCCTCGACATCGACGTCGAGGCCGACAATCGAGGGAGCGCGCGCTCCGACAGGTGCTCGAGGTTCAGGGTCGGCAGTCGCGGACCACGGGGAGGGAGGCTGCGGTCGCTACCCCCTTTGGAAACCGGTCCAATGGTCGGATCGAGGAGCCGAGGGACGGGTGAGGTCGTCGGGGCCCTGGGCCAATGGAGCGGCCGACTGACCTCGGCCGGGGGTCCAAGCCTCCGCTGGCCGAGAGTCGCAAGGTCCAGCCGCGACGGCGCTCGATCGGGGCCATTGACCGCCGTGGCGGCGGCATCCGCATCCGCGACCGTTGCCGCGGTACGACGTCGCGGAGGCTGGCTTAGGAGGAGGGCCGCCACGGCGTCGCTAACGGTCGCGGTGGAATCCGAGGACTCGCGCTCCAATCCTGACTGCGAGCGGTGGGCCGAGCCGAGGAAATCCCTCGGGTCGAGGGGCTCCCAGCGCCAAGGCCGATCGATCCTGCGCTCGTCGGCAGCGGCCTTCGTCGAGCCGTGGCTCCCACCACCTGCAACGAAGAATAATATCCTTTTGTCAGAATCGGGGCGTTGATGAGCGACTCTCGGTCGCCTCGTCCTCCGAGCCGCGGCTAATGATTTGTGCCCCACCCCCCTGATGTACGATTTACAGCCCGATGTAAGGAGCCAACCGAGGCTCCGTACCATTGAGCGCGCGCGAGCGCGGGCGTGCAAGGGACGATTAATCCGATGCCGCCGCTGCCTCTTCTTCTTCTTCTTCTTCTTCATCTTCTTCTTCTTCCTACGGGACATTTTCCGAGCTCGTCTCGGACGCACCGATCGGCAGGGGCTGAAAAAGAGGCGCGCACCGGACGTGCTTGGATAAGGGTCGCGAGGCCAACGGACGGTTCTGGAGTATCGCATCGGGAAATCGATCCGAATTTTCGCCAACTGACAAACTAGTGACCCAGTGAGTCGCGACGACCCCGTCCGGGGAGTAACGAGGACCGCCGCCGCCACCCCCCATCCTATTTCGTCTCTCTGGCTCTATTTGTCTTTCGGTACTTGACATTGGAGTCACGTTTCCCCGACTAAATACACGCATCGATCCGCTTCTCTATAGGCGGCTTATTTTCACTGTAAATTGTGCACGAATGAAAAAAAAAAAAAAAAGAAAAGAAAAAGAAAAATTTTAAAAAAATTTCATTGTTTTGAATGCTCTTTCGCTTGTTACTTTTATACGACGACGCAGCGCGTAAAATACACTTCACTAAATAATACGAGGCGCGCAACTTTATAGGATTTAGTTACGATGACGCTGTTACGCTGTTGCTCAATTATTTCAATCAATTTTTCACCCTTTTTCCCCGTAACGTTACATTGGGCGTCGATTTTTTTTTTCTTTTTCTTTTTTTTTTTTTTTTTCCACCTTCGAAAGGTCGTTTCTTCATCTTTTGACGCGTCGCGATTCAAAGATTTTGCTTCGACCCCCGCGAGGATCTTCGCAAAGGGGCTGCTTCGATTTAATGAACGAGAGCGCAGCGAGATGAAATATAGACGGGTAGTACAAAAGTAAATTGCAAATACTCGCAGTTGCGAAGTAAGCTTAATTATAAATAACCCAGGCTCTGATTTATATTAGTAATGATAATGATAACGATAATGATAATGACGACGACGACGACGAGGATGATGATAATAATAATCCAAGGACTAGTGAATTCAATCGGTGAATTTGTAAGCTAAACACACGCGCACGTAGAGATGAGAAATCCACCTTAGAAAAATACTCCGCTGCTCTCCTTTAAGGATCGAAGCCTCCCCGAAATACCAGTTAAAACATTAGATCGTGGGCTATTTGAACGTTGCCGTTGCCGTTCGCAAAAGGCCAAACGAGGGCGCCGATTAAAGTTTGTATCATTCAAAATTAACAAACGGCCCGTGGAACATTAATCATCGGCCTTTGATTATATTCGGTCGATTTAATAACTCCGGTCCACGCGATTGATCCCGCATTTTTGTTAATTGCTTGGCAAATGCAAAACCGCATGGAAAATCGTTCGACGAACGGGAAGAGGCCAACGAAATCTTAACGAGGCCTAACTCGATTTCTACGGCATTACCCACTTGGTTACAATGTAAGCAAAGCCAAAAACAAACGAAAGCAGACAAACAAAGGGATAACAGCGCGACTCTGCAACAGTTATATTTACCGAGTGCAAACTGCGACGATCTTATCAGCAGGAGCAGCAGGAGCGCAAGGGGCCCGAGGACCCGCTGAAGCCGCCCGACCGGGGAAAGCATCATTCTGGCGACTTATTCGCACGGGCAGGCGCACGAGTTTCCAACGATGGCATCGCTCGCTTCTCCCGTTACCAACGGCCAAACGATAGCGAGCCTCCCGTTGGGGGGGTGGGGTGGGGAAAAATGCGCCGAGCAAATTCTTACGCCGGCATCCGTCCAGGGCCCGTCGACGTCTGCGTACTTCTCCCTTGTCCGATCCGCGTACTTAGGACGTCGCTCCTCTGGCTATCCGATCTTGATTAATCGTCCCGGCCGCTGCGGGCCAAGCCGCCTCCATTTTTCTCGGGCCAATCTTTAAAACGCAGAAAAAAAGTCTCCTCTCAAATTGTGCCGCTGCTTATTATCCGTGCTTACTGCGCGTGGCTCAACGGATCCTTGATTAATGCTTACGATGGAGGAGACGGCTATCCTTACTCGTGTTATTTTAATTTGAATTTATATGCTCCTTTGTGCATTCTGCAAAGTGTAAGGAGAATGGATTTTTTTTTTTTTTTTTTTTTTGCCAGCAATTTTGTCAGCGGCTCCCGTTCGAAATCGTTAGTCGAGGATCATCATGGCGGTTCGGCATATCGGCATCTTCGTATACGTATACATAAGTATAAGTAAATCTTTTTATTGAAACATTTATCAAGAGTGTACAAAAACAAAAATTAACAAGAATAATACTCCCCCTCTTCCCCCCCCCCCCGCGGCACAGGTTATAATGTAAAGCTATTTATTTACTTTATAATTTCATTCGCTTAACTTCATTTAAATGATGAAGTTTTTAAGCAATGCAAGTTGTCCGTTTGACTTGATTAATTAGCAACTGAAACTTATTACTCTATTATAAAAATTGTGCTGGCCAAAAAGAACGACGCGAATAAAAATGCTCATCATTTTTGTGTTTGAGTTTCAGCTTTCAAACTTGCATAAAATTAAAGTTTCGAATATAAATATATATATATATATATTGTGCGTTTATTTGTGTGTATAGCAATACAAATGTCATAAATCGAGATACTTTTTATTGTCAAATTTATCGCGTTTCAAAGTAATAATAGGCAAACTCTAAGACCATAGAATTAGTTACAGACGCGCGAGCAGTCAGTGTTGCAACAACAATTCATCTATTCTCGTTTAAATAACGATTCGAATATTATCAATAGTTGTTCGTACAAGAGTTACAATCATTTCGCGGCATTGTAAGTACGCTCAACAATAATAACTAGCGAACTCGGTCTTCACTATTAATCCAATTTCCAACTTCAACATCGCTCATTAAAATTGCGCGCAATTTTTCCCTGCTCGCTGAGCTCAATAGCATTGAAAATAAATTCAAAACAATCATTAAAATATTGATCCTGAATAATTACCATAAATAAGCTAATGGCACCGAAATACGCTAATGCATAACGTATAATTTTATCGCGCGCGTGCCTACAGTGCCAGATCTAATTTCTATACTCTGGCGCATCCGTAAATTAACGGTATAACGATATGCGCGTACGTGGGCGCGCGGGGCAATATTATGTGCGCGCCCATGGAAGGAGGGAGGCATGTGCTTTTGGTGGTAACGCGCCGATAGGAGATTAACAAATAAACTTTATTTATCCATCGACGAAATCGGTGCTTTAATCTTTATCTTCGTTGTGAATCGGGCGACGAAACAATCGATCCCAACCCCCCGGCAAAGCCGCTGGAGATTAACGCACGAGAAAAGATAAATTAGCAAGCAATAAGAGTAAATTAGTTCCAGAAACCAATTACAGGTCGAATTAAAAGAGAAGCTGTAAATTGATGCTGATTGAACGGGCTTTCGAGCTAATACTCGATAAATGGCATAATAATCACCGACAGTATAACAGTTGAACGAATTGCGTTTAATAACCTTAATCAATCGGCTTTATGCATAGCATCGCCAAGAGATATTATTCCTAATGGCCTATCGCTTTGGTTGCGATTTAGGTTTTGCTTTTTTCACCTCCTCCTCCTCCTCCGACCCCCCCCCCTCCCTCCCTTCCGCCTCTGGACATTCCATCCCACACGATTAGCATATTCTAAATGAGCCGCGTGTCTGCGTTGTTTATCGCTGGTGGGGGGGGGGGGAGGCTTGTATAATTGTATTTCGATCGGACGAATCGGGTTGCGAAATTAGAATATTAAATATACATGTATATACGTATATATATATATATATGTATGTATATATGTGCGCGCGAGCGACAAGCGCCCGGTGAGCAGAGCGTCGACCAAATTAAGCGGATGAAAAAGCCTTGCCCCCCCCCCCTTTGTTCTCGATTGCGAGCCCGCGTCTCGTTATCTTAAATTGAAGAAGAAGAAGAAGAAGGGAGAGAGAGAAAAAAAATGTTCTTCCTACCCTATTAATTACGGCCTAAATATTAATTTACCAGCGTCTCACTGCGCGTTACAACTCGTGAACTGCGTATCGCAACTAAGCACATCCGCCTTACAAATGTGCATCGGAGAGTGAAATTTCCCTCGCTCATTAGGGTAATAAATTTTCTCTGTAGCAGGAAATTTTAACATAATTTACTTATCATCTGCCTCGATTGGAGGCGGCTTCTAACGGTGTTTCTTCTATTTTCTTTTTGCTCAAGACTTTCCAATATTAAACGGCGAGTCAGTAACGAGCCACGCGCAGCGAGCCTTTGTGATATTTGATATTAATTAATTTCACGATAGACTCCAGTGTGCGAAAAGGTAGAAGAAAAAAAAAAAAAAAAAAAAAAAGAAAAAGAAAAAAAGTTCACCTCTCTCTCTCTCTCTCTCCCTCTGCCAATGGGAGATCGACTCTACGGCATAAATTCGCAAAAGTCCCCTCCCCCCCCCCGCTTCCCGGAGAAACGATATCTTCACGACTCGATATGCGCCTGTATTAATGCCAGACGACGGATATGAAATTCAGGGCAGCAATAAGTTCGGTAAAACATTTTTATCACAATTCGAAGGATGAATACGAAAATAAAGTAGAACGACGCGTCGTTAATATTAAAGTGGCTCCATTCAACAAGTGAAAAGGCTCGTTATTGTTCGTAGATAAAAGCTAATTTATCGATATTGCATCGCGCTTAATTAAGACGCGCTGATGCTTCTTATGGCTTTTAAACAAAACTACTCGGTTAAAACTTTCGCGGAGCGGGAAAATTTACAATTGACCGCGTTGAAAACAGATTGTAAAACAGGAGGGTGGGGGGGGGGGAAGAAGGATAATAACATTTTTCACGTTAAAGATGACGTCTCGGATGGTAGTTCGTCGCTCTTACTAGGGGGACTTAAATTTTACGGGGAGGCTTTAAAAACTTCGGTATCGCGTTAAAAGCCATCTCGTCATCGCATTATAGCCGGGGATAAAGTATTTTCGAATCGCACCAAAGGGCAGCCGCTCGGCTCGCTGATCTTTCCACCGCCCCCCCCCGCCCCCGCCCAACCGTCCGCGAATTCGGGCATGAATGAAAAGGAGATCCTTCGCCCTATTGTAATTAATACAACGAAGGCGTATCGATCCGAGGCTATTTTTAAGTCTTGCAGTACACACGGAGGCAGCACTCAGAATAAGTAATGGCGCATTATATTCTTAAATTTCAAAAGCTCTCGAGAACAAAAACCGGCCCGAGCGCGACGCAAAGTTATACATGCGTTTGTGTGTGTGTGTGTATATGTTTATTGTACACGCAGCCGGCATTGTTTTACCTCGACGATTATTGTACGGGCGCCTATTATAGCGACGCGGATAGTTCGCGTATGGGACTAAACGCGCCCGGCGATTCCATATAATTATCTGTGAATTAAAGGCGCTCGCGGCCCGAGGAGCATCGGCGTAACGAGCGACCGTCGGCCCCCGGCCCCCTCCCCCTCCCAGCCGGCGGCGAGCCGACCTTAAATTCATTTTGCATGTTTTGCGGGGGAGGGCCTCGCGGGCAAAATAGGCGCTAATTGAAATTGCCGTCGCCCGCGTCAAAGGCTTGGAAATCAATTTTACCAAACGCCCCCCTACCCCCAACCCCACCGCCGCGAAGCGCCGGAGCCAACGCCATCGCCGTCGCCGTCGCCTTTAACGTGGATATTTGCACGTTGGCTCGCGTCTTAAAGAATCTGCCTTTGCACTCGAGGCATTACTTTCGGCCCCCCCTTTTTTTTTCCAAGTTTATTACGGCGCCGACTCGTTACAATGCCGGCGAGTATTTTTTTTTTTTTTTTTTTTTCTTTTTTCCTCTCTCTCTCTCTCTTTCACGCTCCAATTCGAGCTTTAATGGAGCATTATTAAGCTGCTCGCCAGTAAATTCCTTTCTCAATGACTTGAGTTAACAGCATTATTTACTTTTGCATTATAATTGCTCGTTACGCTCGATGATGTCGCTTAAGCTCTTTATCTCCTTGCGACGCTTTCGTTAATTGTACGATACGATTCGTGGCCCCTTGCACATTGTTAATCGTGCCTCGACTCGCTCGGCTCAGGCGAATCTGACTTTCCCATCGGTGGCGTCTTGCCTTTCTTTTGATAAACTGCTTTGCCTATCCTCTAGCGTTTTGCGATAAGAGCAGAGAGAGAGAGAGAGAGAGAGAGGAGCAAGTTGTAGACGAGTACAATGTGATGCTCCTTTGTTGCCCTCTAGCCGTGTAAGTGAATGCGCTTTGAGAGTAATAAAATGCAGCACACAACAATGGTATCCATAAAATAACATCATGCATTATTGAATATTCCCTATTCTACGGAAGGGTACATCTGATTTAAAAAAAAAAAAAAAAAGAAGAAGAAGGAGGAGGGAGAAAAAATACTCATTATTATTTTGAATCAGATCCATAAAATTCATAACGCAAAAAAAGGTTCGGCGCAGAGACCGCCGGATTTGAATTTTAAACGCGAGAGAGAGAGAGTGAGAGAGAGAGAGAGAGAGAGTAGAGAAAAAAAATTGAAACTAATGTATCGACTTGACCATCTTTGCTCACTACGAAACGTAATTTTTATAGCATTGAACCGAATGTGGCCATTGTAATAAAAATCATTGTTACGCTAGTTTTGTATAAGTTTGAAAATCTTTCCTTTAAAGCAAATGTAAACAACAACAAAAAATCCGCAGACAATAATGGCTCGTTTCGTTGCTCCCATAAGCAGCTACCCTTGAAAAAAAAAAAAAAAATACCAATTTACAGAAATCGCTGTTTCACGCTCGCTCAATTAATCAAATTTCATTCGCAATGCTCCCGCAAATAATTTGCTACTTTATCAAAATTCACGGTAAGCGTTTGGCTCGTGGTACGATTGATTTTTTTTAAATTTCCCTTAACTTTATAATAATGAATAAAATTGTTATATTGCCGGGCGATAAATTTATTCAAGACCTCAATCGATCATCGAAAAGTTTTTACAAATTTGTCGAAGCGACTTTCTATAAAATCAATCGCATTGCTCGGGTTCTTTACGTCCGAGCCGAACTTCGGCTTCTTTCCCGTGAAAAATTATGCCAAGACTGAAAATTACGAGTTTCGCCCCTCTCGCCGACAAAAAACCCGCCCCCCCCCCTTCCTCGCGCCCCCACACCCACCCCGCCCCGAGACGGCATTAAAAATAGGAATATTATAGAATATGGATTTTAAAAAAGAGGCGAGTGTTTATCATATCAGCTGCAAAATCAACAGCCCGAAGCCGTTCTGGCGATGTTCCCAGCTTTTCAGAGATATTTTTGGCCGTTACGCCTAAGCAGCTCCCCTTGCCCTCACCCTGTATTTTAATGAATCGGTGTCAATTGAAATTAATATATATATATATATATAAACGCGCGCGCGCGCACGCACACACGCACAAGCACAGCAAACACACAAATATATTATACATCATATTGTTTGGCCTGTGTAAAGTGATTAAAATGCCTCGACCGACGACTTTGTTGAAAATTATAATTATATTGGCACGAAATTGCCAAGTCAAGTTATTCCACGTTTCTTCTGCAATAACTACATTAAAAAAAAAAAAATCTTTCGCGGCTCGATATTATTGTTTATATTTATCGTGTCAATATGCGTACGAGTATATTAAACGGGGGAAAAAAACACATTAAACACGCTTATGTCTGCTCTTAAATAGCTTAAGCCGCCTTGTTTGTTAATCTTAATTGACTTGCCGCAAAATTTAGAATGTTTTTACAAATGTCGTTTTATTAATGGATTTTAAAATCAAAAGTATGTAGATAAAAAACAAGCGAGCTCCTTTACACTAGCACACATCCATAATTATATTTTAACCGAATATTCGAAGAATATGAAAAAAAAAAATTGCTTTTCGAACAAATTAGTATTCGAGGTACAATGAATTGAGTATTGTTTAAAATATACACAATTTAATTATCGAAATAAAAATTATTCTTTGAAATCGCTCTTTAAATAATGGTAAAAAAATTGTATGAAAATTACTTTAATACTTACACCCATATATATATATATATATATATATAGTTGGCAATTTCATTGTGAAAGAGTGAGAATAAAGCGAATAAAAAGAGGACTATTAATCATAATATTCAATTTTTGAATAATATTTTCACTTTGCGTATTTTTTTAAAATGCCAAACTGCGGTATCTTTATTACGATATTATCATTTAAATTTAATAAAAATATTTCCTACTATAATTTTAAAAATATCTTCAATAATATATATATATATTTGTATGTGTGTGTGTAAGTGTGGATGTATTAATATTAAGATTTACAAGTAATCGTAGAATTAGAAACAGATGTACTTTGATCAACTCAACATAATATAGCGTAAGAAATTATAAAATTGATGTAAACTAACTAGTAAATTGGCAATATAAATTGTTTTTATACGAGCAATAGCTTTATATAGAGTAACATTCAAATCGGTTTAAGTTTTTTATAAAAACTGCATTATTGAAAAGCTATGAGTAAACTAATGATTTTATTAGATTATGAAAGGCAATTGACGATAATCGAATTTTCAAGACTCGTTGCGGATACATGACTAGAAAAAGTGATATAAAAATGTAAGTAAAGTGCTGCTTAATACAATTTAGTATTTTGCATATCAATATTCTTTAATAATATTTTCAATAGAAGAGCATTGCCATGTATATTTCTATATACATACATATATATATATATATATATATATATATATATACATATATTTATATAAACATACATATATAAATATATATGTGTGTGTGTGTGGGTGCACGCAATAAAAGAATTTATTTAAACATACGAAAAAATAATAAAATTAAAAATACGTTGTTAAGGCAGACGCCGTATACGCTCGCGTGTAAAATTAAAAGGGCAGGGCGTCGAAGCAATTTTACCAAAATTGAAATTAATAATTTGTCCCGATGGTTTTTCGAGCCTCCGCCGGGGCTAGCGAATAAAATTCAATACAGAAATTAATAATACTATAATTAAATTCCACGAGCCAAGACAGACCTTGCAAAACAATTTTACCATTGCACCTCGGTCCCCGGCATTATTATATTTTAATTTGATCTTCCGAGTTATTTAAGTAATCTAAATATAGATGCGAGTGCTCTTGAATTCAAAACCAAATTAGTAGGAGAGAATTGATCGGGAGAAAAGTGCGTTTACGCACGGGGAGACTCTCCGTCCGTTGCTGGCGTCGTTTTAAAAATAAATGCCGAGCAATGTGCAATTGTGAAAAGTCCGTTGCTTATTTATTTATTTATCTCGCTTTTCTTTCCTCTCGCTCCTATCGGCCTTCGTTCGTTCGGCGAGAAGAAGAAAAAAGAAAAGAAGAAGAAAAAAAAAACCAACGAGCCAGTCAAAGGGGCATCGGAAGGAAGCCGTTGGTATTTCGAGGGACGAGCCCGAGGCTAACGAGCGTCAACCGGGAGGATCGATTTTAAAAATTGAAAGCCCGAAGGTGATTTGGAAACAATGCGATAGTGCCATCGGTGAGCTTACTTAGATCAGCAATGCGTCGAGAACCCCATGAATTGAAAGGGGGCTATAAATAATCGAGGCGCGTGTGCCCGCCGTCGATCCGCCGGCCCCCGGCCCCCCCTCGCTCTATCGCTCTATCGCTCTATCTCGGTCCGTCCGTCCGTTCCAGACGTGAAAAATCAGGGCGCAGAAGAGGAGGCGTCGGCGGCGGCGGCGGCGGCAGCGGCGGCGGAGAAGCAGCAGCAGCAGCGGCAGCGGCGGCGTAGGCGACGGCAGCGTGACACTCCGAGAGGAAGGAGAGAGAGATCGGGCTCGGTAGTCGCGCCTCGGGGGGCACCTCGGCACCCAGGGGGCCTCCTCGGGAGTCAGGTAGAGCCGGGGCCTCTCGGGCCCCCCGGCCCCACCGCCGCTCGGCAAGCAAGCTCGGGCACCTCCGCCGTGGGCGCGTACACGCCCGCGGGAGCGCGAGGCTCCACCATCGTCGGCCAGCCCTCGAGGTTGGCTGCTTCCGCTGCTTGTGCTGCCTATGCCTACGCTGCTGCTTGGGATGCTGCTGGTGCCGCTGGCCTCGGCCGGCTTACGGGGTCGGAGCCACGCAGCGGGGGGGGGGGGCTTCGCCGAGGCACTCGAGAGGGGGTCGAGGCGAGAGCCGACCGTCGCGCACGAAGCTTAATAGCCGACTGGAGCTTGCGTCGTCGTTACGTAGCTTTCGAATCGAGCGAGGAACGTTCGGAGCGCCGCCGCCATCGCCGAGCGTCTTCCCCGACAAAGTCCGGAGCTTCGCGGCTTACCTTAGCCGAGCGGCGGTCGGCCGCTAACGACGTCGCCTCGGCGAGACCTGCAGCATCGCGCTCCCCTCGGGGGATCTGGGCAGATGCCGACGGAGAGACGGAGAGAGATAGAGATAGAGAGAGAGACGGAGAGAGATAGAGAGAGAGAGAGAGGGGCCAACCCCGGTTTACTCGGCCTCGCTCTCGCCGCTCTTCTGGGGTGGCGGGGGGGACTCACATTCGACGCTATTCCAAACTCGTGCTCTTACTACTCCTTGGCGCGAGCATCGGGGCTGGGGGGGGGGAGCGGAGAGGTCTCTCGAGAGACCGCGGCACAGGGAGTAAGCCCCGCTCCGCAGCTTCGTAACCGAGATCCGCTCCGTCGGCTCTGGAAGTCGCTCGGGCTAAGCCGGCTGTGCGACTTTCTCTGCTGCCTCTGCCAGGCCTCTTCCTGCGTTTATTAAGCAGCGGCACCGACGCTAATCGCTGCGCTTTCCCAAGGCTGCGCCGGATTCCTTAGCGGCTTGCCCTCGTCCGCGATAGCGATCGACTTAACTTTAATGACTCTGCGAAATTAAGATTATTACCCCGGGCATTATTGTGCCCGTGCGCGCTTTCCCCTTGGCCGCGGCTCCTCCGCCGTACGAATGTTTATCGGAGACGCGAGCGTAACCTAATTACTTATCGCCAGGCAGGGAAATCTAACATCGGCGAAAGCTCCCACTCGGAGCGGAAGTACTTAGAAAGAATGTTTTTACAAATTGATCCGGATGCGCGCACCGACGAAAATTCAATTCGACCGATGGTGGGCTGAAAAAAAAATCTCTCAGATTTTCTATTTCTATCCACCTCCGGTGCCTCCTAATCCTATTTACCAGCGCCACTACCTACCGACTATTGAATTGACTTTTACTTACCGGGTAGAGCTTTGGCGCGGAGGAGTCCGTTAGAAAAATATAAGGCACCGCCATGGGAAATTCGAGCGCTTCTCTCGTCCATGCGATTTTTAAATTATCAAATTTCGGGCAGAGAGAGAGAGAGAGAGAGAGAGAGAGAGAGAGAGAGAGAGAGAGGACGAGGGGAGAAAATTAATCGCAATAGTTGCAAAAGAGAAAAAAAAAGAAAGAAGAACTCCCTTCGCTTCCTAGGGGAGCGGAAAATTAATAAGAACAACCGGAATTCGGCATCCTCCGGCTGTCCAACTTGTGCCTTCTCACGAGCCACCGCTGGCCGCCAATGCGATTATATTCTAATCTATCGATGTTAAGCGATAACTTTAAGACCCCAATATTAATAATGCGAATCGAAGGGTAAAATCCTTCCCTCTAAATCGACTTTTCCTCCCCTCGGGAGTCCAGAACTGCTGCTGTTGTTACCGCTGTTGTCGTTACTGCCGCAGCCAAATTAAATGAAAAATTTAATTTGCTCCTTCGAGTCCAGCCGGCGATCGCGCGCTAAGCCGCAGTCCCGAGTATGTTCGATTCTCGAGGAGGATTAATTACGATCCAAGGCGCTGCTCGTGGAGGGCGGGGGTCGGGGTAAACATCGTAAAAGAATAAAGTACAAGCTGCAACAAAGCCGTCGTCGGCAAATAGCGAGCGGAGTCGCGGCTAGATCAGCCAAGACGGCGGCGCTCGCGTAACGAAGCGTCGGCGCTAAGGAACTTTGCGGCCACTGCTGCTGCTGCGGTGGTGGTCGAGGGTCACCGGGCCGCGGCGGCATTAGCTAGATCTACGATAGACAAAAGCCCGACTCCGTAGCGGCGGAGGGCCCGAGCAACGCCGCGGTCCGAGCTCCGGGAGCTTCGTCCTCCTGGGCCCCTCGGCCCGCCCGGAGCGCAATCGCCGAGCGGGGCGAGCGATAACTCGGAGGACCGCTTCCGTGGCGCTCGAGAAGATTGCTGGGGCAGCCGGAGGCCGGGGGGGGCGGCGGCGGCCCGGCTTGCGTCAACGTACGATAAGGCCGTCGTCGGGCAGCCGGGGGAAGGAACTTGGCTCCGCGAGCGGGCAAAGGGCCGGGGAAGCGGCCCCGAAGGCTGCGCGGACCGGACTGAGGGAGCGGGAGGCGGCGAGCGAGCGCCGAGCCGTGCGGAGTCGTGCCGAGCGGTGCGGAGCGATGCGGGCCGCCGCCGATCCGCAGTTTAGTAGCCCACGTTGCCGTAGCCGTCGCCGCCGTCGTCGTCGGGGCCGCCGAGCGCCGAGCGCCGAGTGTCGAGCAGTTGGTCGTGACTGCGGGAACCGAGAGGAAGTGGCGTTTCCTCGGGCGGCGACTGGGTCATGGCAAATCATGGCGTATGTTAATGTCGCCGAGTGGAAAACTAATCAAGTCTGCGAGTGGCTCAAAGGTGCGCGGCTTTGTCTACTTTGCGCGCGTGTGACTCCTTGGCCTGCTCCCCTCGCCTCGACTCGACTCCCCCCCCCCCACTCCGCCTCCTCCCGCGCGCGTCTCTCCGTCGCCCCCCTGCCGCCCACCCACCCACCCAGCCACCCGATCCCCTGGTTTTCCCGCGCGCGGCACCACCCCTCGCTCCTCCCCCCGAGTCCCCGAGCTAAGTTTTTTCCCCGAAGCCCCCCGCCCCCCCCTGTCCCCCCCGGCCGAGAGCCTCCGAGAGCCTCCGCGCCTCCGCCCACTTGTCCACCGACCGGAGTTCGAGGAAAAAATCGCGCCCGATGCCCCCCGCCCCGCTGCATAGTTGGCTGCATCCTCTTGCCCTCTTTGTGTTCGCACCCCCCCCCCCCCCGCCCTCTCTCCCGTCGTCACCCCCCCCCTCCCCTCGGGGCTTTTAAATTCCTCGCGCTGGACCAACGGACCGCGCGTTGCTCTTGGCCTAAGCGTAAGCGTACTTTTCGTGCGCGCGCGCGTTCCCGAGTGTCGTGCATTCATGAAAGACCCGAAGAGCGGAGCATCGCCATTCATGAAAAACGATGCCACACACACGAGCGCGCGCGCGCGCACACGAACGCAGGCGCTCACCAGCACTGCCCGTGGCCATTATTCATCGGTCGAATCGGTCTTTCTTTCGGGCGAGCGAGGAGCAATGCTGCACTTGATAAGTGCATATTTATAGGCTTCTCTCGCTCTCCCTCCCCTCCGCCCCTGCCCCTGCCCCCCCTCCCTCCCTCGATCTCGCCACACACAGGCACACTCACTCCCCAACCGTCCCTCCGTCGCTCTGGCCGTGTCGAATTCTCCTGACAGTGATGAGTAGTGATGTAGCTATGGACAAAAAGATATAAAGTAGGAGAAAGAAAAAAAATAAAATAAATAAAATAGCAGGCTCGGAGAGACGTTGGAATTGTTTGTACCTGCTCGGGGGTCCGGTTTACGATGTCGTGCCGCCGTTTGTACGAGCAAAATAATAATAACAACGGCAGCCTGGCAAAACCTTTCCTCCTCTTCGATTTCTTTTTTTTTTTTTTTTTTTTTTTCCCAAATGCTCTTTCGCATAGGAACATTTTGACAATGCAAATGCCACGCAAAGGCGAATTATCGTCACTTGCAATTCGTGCAACTGCCGCGATCGATGTTTCGGAATAATTGTTATTCGGTCGTGAGCGGAGCAAAATTAATAGAATTACTTATCGGTTTGTAACGTGAAAAATTAAAATAAAGCAGTATAATGAATAAAATAATCGCGAGTGATTAAGCGAGAGGGGAAATGTTTTTAAAACGGTAATGAATAAGCCTTGGAGATTCTTTGTGCCCCCCCCCTTCTTCTTGTTTTTAAAGTCTTTGCGATGAAAATTTCTCTTAAGGATGTATAAAAATGTTACGAATTATTTACTTATTAATTTATTACCATGGTATCTTTTTTTTTTTTCTTTTTTTTTTAATGTATTAAGCACTATTCGCGACAAATTTTTATGCTTACATGGATCGCGTGTCGATTGAAATTTTCAACAACTTTGTTGGTAAAAATTAAGCGTTTATCGATAATGATTCCTTTATTATCTATTTTTTTTTTATTTTTTTTTTAACTACTTTATATCTTTTTGTAAAATTCGATTGAAAATTATAAAATTCGACACAATTTTCAAAATAAATTTATTGGTAATTAAAGGATGCATTAAAAGATTTTCCTTTGATTTCTAAGATGTGTGTGAAACTTGTACGTCGTAACTTTAGTATTGTAAAATGTTTCGTTTAGCGAGTACAGTGTCACGTTTTAGGTTAAGCGATAAATTTATAATTTTGATCAAGCTTCTATAATTGATTGACTGTATTCTTTTATCAGGGGTAGATACTTCGATTCTTCCGTACGTCCATAGTTTTATGAACCACAATGTCAATGGGCAGCAATTGTTGAACCTTCGATCAGAGGATTTGGAGCATTTAGGTGTATTGAAACTAGGACATCAAGAAATTATACTCGAGACCGTTGAATACCTCAGAAACTTTCACTATGAGTTGGATCGAGAGAACCTCCAACTCTTGGCAATGCGCCTGTCTTGCCAAACCCAGAGTCTGTTCAATGAATTATCGAGGCAGACCGATTCAAAGCCTGTTGACACGCAGACTCTATCCGACGTAGTGGCAATAATTACAGCGGTGAAGCCCCTCGTGCGATGGTTAGATCAACCGCCGTTCAGTGGACAGCTGGACTACAATGATAAAAAGGCTGAACTGCTTAAACTGTCTCTAGAGATGGCTACGTGTGCACAGAGAGATAGATTTGCCGAGAAACCAATCGAAGAAATTAGGAATACTTGTAAACAAATGACCAAACTTGCAGACCACAT
This sequence comes from Kradibia gibbosae, assembly GCA_018907135.1. Lineage (NCBI taxonomy): Eukaryota > Metazoa > Arthropoda > Insecta > Hymenoptera > Agaonidae > Kradibia > Kradibia gibbosae. The sequence continues at coordinate 14,792,915 of JACCHX010000003.1, forward strand.
AATCCAAAATATTTCAGACCCAATAATACTTCAACCGTCCAGCCTTGATTTAGCCACTTTGAAGAAGAGGCCTGGCGATGATTTGGTAAGACAATCTATCCCATTATAATCGACGTATGACTCGATTAGCACATTTGTAAGTAATTTTATTATGCAGTTTTTATTATATTATAACGCACAAAGTACATCAATATTTAATATACCATGTCGTTGCTTTTATATAATAATTTTATAACTTAATATCTTATTTACAACTGCGTAGAACAATTAATATTCCATATTTCAAATGTCGATTAAAAATATTAAAAACATTTATTATGGAAGAAAAATTATTATGGAATCTAAATTTTTATTTATTTCAAGTAATTATTCTTACCAAGGACTTAATGTAAAAAAAAGAAATATCTTGAATCTGAAAATATAGCAGGCTTACGCTTCCTCTTCTTATAATAAACGTGATAATGGATACTGTCCGAGCTATAAGTTTCACAATTATGGCTTTATTGCTTAGCAAAGAATCAATATAAAGCTGCTCTTCTTTACAGGGTTTCTGTATCCTTCCATCGTTTCACGGTGCTCATCAAATTGCGGAAATTAAATTTGGATCCATAGCCCATCAATGTGGAAAAATGGAGGAGGGCGACGAAATAGTCCAGGTAAAAACGAAGGCTCTCGCTCCAACGATGAAAGACGTACGTCAATTCAGCGTTTGCACAATAGCACTTTCCATTCAAGTTTGCGCACGATTGCAATTAAAGCTCGGTAACGATGAGCAATTCTTTTGATATTATTGTTCAGCGATCGTTGATTTGGCGCGGGGGAAATAAGCGCGCGAGAGAGAGAGAGAGAGAGAAAAAAAAAAGGGAAAGAGAAAAGGAGTCGCGATACCAACGCGAGTGAAACGCTAACTCGCTCTTCCCACTGACGAGCCGTAATTATTTACGCCTCCAGGTTAATTATCAGACCGTGGTAGGCTGGGAGCGCAAGAGCGTCCTAGAGCTGTTTCGCGAGAGCCCCGCGGAAATTCTCCTGACCCTAAAGAGAAGACCCAGGCACACAAAGGTCTACGGCCAAATATACATCAAGCCGTACAGATTGCCAAGCAACAAGAAGACGCCTTACACAACCAGGTGGCAAAACAACTTACCGTCCCCGAGACCGGAGCTGCTGGCCATACCCGATTTCACGATGCCACTGCCCAGGTAATCCACTCGTCGCTGTCGATAAAAAAAAAAAAAAGTCCTCGCGGATCGTCGAGAGTTTAAAAAAAAAAAAAGGGCCGGGCTTAACTTTGGCAGGCACGCGCCCAAGGCCCCGACGCCGGAGCCGGTATCGATCCTCGACACGGTCTCGATGATCGACACGATGACGACCGACGACAGCAGCGACTCCGACCGGGAGGTCGAGGCCCCGATGTCGGTGAGGCTCTACCCCTCGAAGCCGCGGAGCCTCGTCCAGAGGCGGGCCACTATAACCGGGGCCTCGAGCGCCCTCAAGCACAGCTCGGAGATAGAGCAGTTCTGGAAGGAGCTCAAGCAGGAGCACAGCACGAGCTTCAAGCTCAGGGACAAGGCCGCCTCCTGCAACCACGGCCTCGACAGCGTGCAGAGGCTGCCGCCGAGCCTGCGGCCCCAGACCTGCCTCGGCATTGAGCAGCGGACCGACCGGCGGACCGAGCCCGGAGCCAACTGCAGGAGGGTCAAGTTCCAGGGGGAGCTGCGCGACACCGAGATATTCCCCCTGGCCAACAGGCGGGAGAGGGCCAGCGAGGGCAGCCCTGGCCTCAAGCTACCCGAGACCTCGAACTCGTGTGGGTATCTTTCACCGCGGCTCCTCCACGCCGGACCCGCGCCTTTCTCCCATCGATCATTCAAATTGGCAATTGCACTTTCAGGCAACGATATCGATCAATTGGAGGCGCCGGATGCGTATCCCGGTAACGTCGAAGGCAATAATAACAAGCAGTGCGAAGGCGGCCCGACCCCCAAAGAGAGGAACAACCCTGCCGGCTCTGCGATCGAGGGCAAAGAATCTGCGGTTGAGCCGATTAAGAAGCGGGGCAACAAAGAGCGGGGAAAGCTCGACAAGAGCCAAAGCGCACCGGCTTACGATCCTACCGAGACCGATGTCGATTTCATCGAGAAGAAAAAGGAGCTCCCCCTCGACCAGAGGCAACAGCAGAGACCGAGAGCCCCCGTCAATAATAACAACAACGACAGCAGCAGCAGCAGCAACGGCAACGGCAGCGGTATAAACGCCAGTGGGCTTGATTCGTTGGAGTTGGCTCAAGACTCGAAGGAGCAACATCGAAAAACGGAGGCGCCGATTCGGGCAGCCAACGATTGCCAGGCCGATGCCGAAAGGACAAAGCCCATAGGCAACGTAGCGCGAAAGATTATCGATATCGAGAAGAGCATTAATAATAAAAGGTAAAGGGCCGCCTTTCCATACTAGTAGCGTTGCAATGTTTCGATGATTGTATTATTATATATATTTATTATTATTTTTTCTTTCTTTCGTCAACGCTCACCCCTGTCGCGACTCACCGATCGATTTCCCCTCGTCGATTAAATTCGAATCGCGCGGCCTTATCGCGGCCTGGCAATTAATCATTTTAAAAACGAAACTCTCCTCTCCACAGCGTCGACAATACTTCTGAAGCAATCGTAGCATCGAAAATTTATTCGGTATGCAACGCGGTCAATATTCACATAAAGGCCAACGACACCATCGCCGATTTCGACGATAACGCCGAGGACTTGGAGGCCGACTCGGGCAACATAACGACGGATCTGGACAGCGAGGAGGAGGAGGAGGAGGAGCAGGGGGGCCGCGGCAGCTCGACAAACAATTCTACCGAGAGGAAGCCGGAGCCCGAGCCGGGGAAGCCCTCGGGGAGGGGCCTCGGCGATAAATCCTCGATACCACTGGATAAGGACAACGAGATTAAGACTGAATCGGGGGCCAACGGCGTCGGGGCCAACGCCAGCGATTACAGCGACGACGAGGCGACGGTGAGAAAGTTCAACGACATCATCGAGACGATCGACAACGCCCTGCAGGGCCAGGCGAGGTCGAGGTCGAGCGTCGAGGCCGAGGCCGTTAGCGACAAGGGCCAGGGCCCCGACGGCGGCCCCGGCGACAGGTGCGCCCCGAGGGAGAGCAGCAGCGAGAGCGACAGGATGATCGAGGCCCTGTCGCCGAACGTGCAGCTCCACAAGAACGCCCTGGTCGGTAACATAAGCATGAAGTACCCGACGGTGGCCGTCGGGAGCGGCTCCTATCGGGCCCCCCAAGGGCCCGCTCACAAGGCCGACGCCGGCGTTAAGCCGGAAGTCAAGCCGAGGCTCAAGCCTCCGGAGCCACCGCCGAGGAAGTACATACCCAAGGCCGGGGCTGCGAACTTTATCAATCAGCGCCACGAGACGAGCGCCAACGGCTTGCGCGATAATTATCAGCAGCAGCAGCAGCAGCAGCAGGTAGGGAAAATAGAATTATCGTTATCCAACCAGTCGGACGATTACGAATTAAATCTCTCTTTAATTCGTAAGCAGCAGCAGCAGGACCTCGTCGAGGAGCCGGCCGGCCAGGAGGCGAAAGTCCCGCGCACCCTCGTCGACCATTACGGCTACGCGCAAATCCCGGAGGCGAGTCCGCGGGAGGAGTCGGTCCAGCCGGCGCAGGCCCGCGACTCCCCGGACGGCTCCTGCCACTCCCAGCAGTCGGAGAGCAAGTCCCGGACCCTGGAGAGGGAGCAGCGCGGCCACGACAAGGGCATGGTCAACCGGGCGATAATGGTGGCCAGGAGCATGGGCCTGCACGCGGGCAACATAAGCAAGTCCGCGGGCAGTCCGAAGAGCGTCAGGAAGCGGAACACCGTCCTGGCAAGTGAGTTTCGCTGCTGCCGCCGCGCGTTATCGCGAGGGCGCGACTTCGCCCCCTCGCTGTATCCGAGCCGAAATCGTTGATTTGCTCTTTTATCCTCTATCGCACCGCCCCCCCCCTTTCTTTTCGCATTGTAGAGCGGAGGAACATCGGCGTGAAGAGCATCGCCCCCGGGGACATCGAGGGATGGCTGACTTATCGGAGCAGAGGCGCCGGCGGTGCTTGGACCCGGGCCTGGTTCATAATGAAGAGCGCCAGCTTGTACAGGTAAGTCGTCGTCGTAGCAGTGGCAGTCCCACCCCAACCTCCCACGGGCGATTCATCCCTCGTTTATCGGCTCGCAGGTTCAAGAGCCAGGACAGCAGCAAGGCCGACTGCCTGATCGCCCTGCCGGGATTCACGGCCTCTCAGGCGGCCGAGGTCAAGTCCCGGAAGTACGCCTTCAAGGTCTACTATTCCGGGACCGTGTTTTACTTTTCCGCCGACACGGACGACGCCCTGGCCATGTGGCTGGACGCCATCAACAAGGCGACCCTCGGGGCCGAGAAGGGCTGCGGCCTTTTCAGCGAGACCGACGAGAGCGACGGCGAGGGCAAGCTCAAGGCCAAGAGCCCGAGCTGCGAGGCCAAGCCACCGGCGGAGAAGAGCTTCGGCTCCCTGAAGAAGCTCGGCAAGAAGGAGCCCCCCGTGGTCAAGGATCACGAGATATGCGGCGCGAGCCTGGACAGAAAGTACCTCAAGTTCCTCGGGGCCAGGACCCAGAACGTCCCCGTGCCCACGGCTCAGTTCCGGAGCTACCGGAGGGTCCTGCCAGCCTCCACTCCCAACAGGTTGAACGCGCGAACCGTTTTTTTTTTTTTTTGTTGTTTTGTTTTGTTTTGCTTTGCTTTTCCCGCGCACCGCTTAACTTCGTTAATGGCCATTGTCGTTTTCTTGGGCGTTGCGGGCCCTTTGTCTTTGTAAAAATCTATGGCAACGGTGCCCCGACGTTTGCGGCCGATTAAGAATCACGCTCGTCGATTGTGTTTTTATGATTTTTTTTTTTTTTTTTGTTTTTTTTTCCAGAAAGCCGGAAAAGGTGAGCTCGCCCGATTTACAAGTGACCGTTGCGGGAAGTACATTTTACAGATTGAACACCTCGCACAGCGCGAGCGACGTGCTTAACTCGTCTCACAATATGGGCGACTACCGTAGAACCAACGATAGGTAAATCAGTTGGAAATACTCACTAGTACTCTTTGCTTGTAATTAACGATAATCCGCGTAGTTTGCTTGGCATCGATCGCTGCTCTTCTGGCCGTTGATCGGAGGATGCAATAACGTTGAGCCACGCGAGCGACTCTGCGGTGCTTAAAAAATCGTTAGTTCGATACAGATTATTTACCTATTAAAGGTACATTTGCTCACGTGTGTGTGTGTGTGTGTGTGTGTATATATACATATGTATATATATACATATGTATATATAAATATAGATTTAAGAGCGATGCAGTGCGCACAAGGATATTATCGAAGGTAAAAAGAGAATAAGGGCACTCGTCTCGCGTGCGTTGCAGAGGTCGAAGCGGCCGGAGCCACCCGAGGAACGAGGAGCTCCAGGGCTTCATAACCCTGGAGGAGTTCATGCTGTCGCGGGAGGAGGAGTGCCTGAGGGCGGCCAACGGCGGCGAGGCCAACGGCTCCAGAGCTGCCCCCTTGAACAACGATTACGTGCACGTGCAGCACAGGAACGTCGTCGACAGCGGCCACATAAACAGCATTGTGCAGAACAACGGCATGATATACGGCTCGCCGAGGAACGAGAACGACGGCCCGCCACCGGCTCTGCCGCCGCCCAACAACCCCATGCGCAGCGACGGCGGCTTCAACGGCGCTTTCGCGGGAGGAGGAGGCGGAGGCGGCGGCGAGGCCAACGGCTACGGGGAGAGGAGCGAGGCGCCGAGGTCCAAGACTTACAAGAAGTCCTGGGAGTCGAGCTACGCCCAGGCCAAGAAGTCCCCGGCCAACAACAATTACGAGGGCCGGCAGGCTTACCTTGGCCGCGAGCCCGGCCACAATCAGATGAGCGTCGTCAACGACAATTACATCGGCTTCTCGACCCTGGACTACGGCGAGAGACTCAAGCCCCAGCCCTGGTGCAAGCTCGTCGACAGCGGCAACGCCAATGCCGATATCCAGCAGCAGGCCACCAGGCGGATTCTCAGGAGCGACGGTAAGTAAGGGTTTTTTCCTCGGGGGGTTGGGGGGGCCACGACTCTTGTCCCATATCTACGGGCGACGAGGAGGCCGGTTAAAGTGCACGCCCCCCCGTCCGCAGGTCACTCGGTGTCGAGCGGCGATCTCGCCTGCCACGTGTGCTCGGACACGATGCAGCGCACAAAGAAGGAGTCGTCGTCCGTAGCCCGCAACGGGAGCTTCAACGTCGTCGACAGGAGGCGTCGCAATCACTCGGAGCACAACTGGATGGAGTCGCTCTGCTCGGCCGATGGGAGCAAGGCCCTCAACGGCGGCGGCGGCGGCGGCGGCGACAACAGGGCCCATTCGAAGAACGCGCCGGCGGCCCGCCACTCGCCCTCCGAGCAGGAGTTCCCGAGGGAGGTGCACCCGGAGAAGGCCTACGACGACAGGAAGAGCGCCAAGGGACTGAGGAGCCTCTTCGGTAATAAGAGCCCCCAGAAGCCGACCTCGCTGGACCTGCCCCACGAGACGCAGAAGACCTTACTGGGTAGGCAGCCCAAGCGGCAAAACCTTTACGCGCCCCTGCGAGGCCTGACCGGCTGAACTTTGTCCCTCAGGCTCGCCGAGATTGCACAGGGCCTTGTTTCGCGACAAGAGCTCCCATCACTGTCAGAGCGGTCAATTTGGAAATAAGAATCACGAGGATAGGATCAATCAGAACTTGGCCGGCGGCCCCTACGGCGCGGCCAACCAGTGCCAGATGTACAATCAGAGCTTCAACGCCCTCGGCTCGGGCAACGACTGGGCCCTGGAGGCCCAGGCCCATCCCTCCACGGTAATAATACTCGACTCGACTCGTTGTCCTGGAGTTCCTCGAGGCGGCGGCCCTCCCCCCTCTCCAATAATAACCAAGAGCCTCCGGTTTTTTCCTACCTCCCCGAGCTCCCCGGCCGACAAACCAATGGGGCCAAAGCTTTCGTCGTGATTATCACGCCGCCCGTTTTTTGTTTCTTTGTCGCAGTGCATGATCGGCGGGATGTCGCTGTACCAGAAGAGATTGAACGCCCGCCACCAGATCTCACCGCCGACCTTTCCCTACATACCGCCGCCGACGTCGCCGCCGCCCGACTACCCGGGCCTGGAGTATCCTCCAGTTTTCGAGCCAGGGACCTATTCGCTATCGGACGCCTCGCTACTTCGAAATCGATACCAAAAATAAGCGAAGCCGGCTCACCTTCGTTAATAATTATACACGGCCATAATCGTGACGATTTTTCTTTTCTTTTCTTTTCTTTTGCGCGACGCGTCGGCCTCGCCTCGATGAACTTTGGCCCCTGCAAAAGTATAATAATCGTTGAGCTAAGGTAGTTGGCTATCGTTGGGCTCGGGCCGTGCGCTTGCGCCAGGCGATGGTCGTTTCAAAGGCAAAATTCAAACGCCGATTTAACGACAGGCGCGATTGCTGGCGCTTTAACATCGATCGCTTCGGCGTCTTGGGCTCGCTCGGGCGGAGTCGAATGATTGGCAACTCAGTGGCGAGGATATCGATGGGACTCAGCTGTGCAGACTTGAAATTGTTATTATCTCGGGTCGATCCGCGAATCGTTGCGCGAGCGTTTTATTGATGTTTAACTAGGGATTTAATGGCTTGCCGAGTTTTACGACACGAGTTGTGCAATTTTTTTTTTTTTTTTTTACTATTGACAAAATACGCCGATACGCGAAAGAGCTGTTTTAGAATTTTGATAGGCATTTTATTGGCGCGTAGAGCAATCGTTCGTCAATTTTAAATTATTTACAATCTCATGATATTTTGTACTGATAGAAGAAGTTTAATTATACATTATATATATATATATATATATATATATATACACATATATATATATATATATATATAAATTAAGTGCCACCCGCTGAATGATTTAAGAATAATACTTCGCTTGGTGATAATTCCAAGTACAATATCTATTAATTGTACGAGGCCTTTTGTGAGAGTAAAATGAAAAAAATCAGTATTTATAATTGGATCAATATTAGAAAATTTCTTAAATTCGTTTCGATATGATAATTCGCGTAATTGCTTAGAACTGAAATGAGTGTAAATAGGAGATTTCGGCAAAAGTATTGCAATGGAAATAAGCGAGCAATTAATAATTAAATTAAATCTCTCGGGTTGAAGGTTCATAGATAAAACGCAATCGATTACCAATTGCAACAAAGAATTATCCTGAAAATTAATATTATTATTGGCGTACAATTTTTAGATACCATCGACTTGTAAATTTTATTATACGTAGTTACGAGGAAAGGTTATTGGATCATTGTGATAATAAATATCAGTGCCCAATTATTATTATTATAAATAGGCAATAATGAAATTATAATAAAATATCGTGACTGATACTTATGAAGGAGCGCAAAAAAAAGGGGGGAAGCAAAATTTTGCATTTTAATCGCATAAATAAAGTAAATTTATATATAAATTATAAAGCGTATTGGAAATGTTCTAATGCTAAAGCGTATTAGGATCCTTAAAGATTTCAACAATCAAATTTATTTTGTAGCTGTATCTTTAATAATTTAATATTAAATGCCTTATGCGATAGAGAGGGGGATAGAGAGAGAGAGAGAGAGAGTGAGAGAAACGCGAATAAGCCTCGAGCCTTGCCATCATTAAAATACGTAGACTATGAAAAGCTGTAAATAATTATTTTTACATTCGCAGTAGACACGAGAATGACCGTCCATTATGTGCCTGTTCGATAGATAACAGTTAAGCGCACGAGTATACGCTACTTTTCGATCGTGCCAATAAAGTTGATATTCTGTAAATATTATGAAATACTTCATATCATTGCGCCGCATGTGAAAGTTGTTATTTTGAAACTATTGTAATAGAGTTATAATAATTGGAATTGTCGCGTATATATATATATAAACATCTACTCGTTCGCGGCATCCAGTATTTCTGGAAAACTGATTAGAGAAGAGGACTGCGTGACCTTTAATTCTAATTGCACGAGAGAGAGAGAGAGAGAGAGAGAGAGAGAGAGAGAGAGTGATACAGGGGGGGTACACGATCGAACTTTGGGTGCGATCCACAATATTTCGAGCCTAGCGAATCCGCAGATGAGACACTTGGCAGCGAAGGAAACAGGCAATAATAATGCGAAGCTCCGCGGCTTAGCAGGCGATATTTGCGCCCGACTCGAAAGCGCGACAAAACTAATTGCAAATCTTGGGCTCGTCATTGTCAGCGGGAATTTTCAGGACTCGGCAAGAAATACCGCCGGGCATTGGTCGGAACACTTTGTATCCGTGCATTCTGCTTATCGCGCGATGTCGCTGCGCTCGAGGATCGAGATCTCTCCTTTCGTAATTAACGACGAAGGAAATCGTCTGCGAAGGTTTTAATTCTCGGAGCTGGACGCATCCAGCCTCTTAAATACACGTGCATGCGAAAGAAACGTAGGACCGTTTACTTGCACTTTTGTCAATTTTCGAGCGATGTTTGCGCAGACGGCAAAACTTTTTCTCCTAATCTCTTGCAATTGAAAGCATCTGAGTGATAAAAGTATCTTCCTCGTTCCATCGAGTTGTAAATAAAAAAAATTGATAATCAATCAAGCGATTGAAGTAATAAAGCGATGCAAAATTTTGATGTAGCAGATGTTTTATCCGTTGCTAACTTTCGAATACGTCAAAATTGCGAAAGCACTTTACTTGCAATGTTCATTTTCAATAGTTGTAATAAGATTAATTTCAAATCTAGGGAGTATTTTATAAACGATTTACATTTAATGAATTAGGACTTTATAATGTTAAGATATTCCACAAAATCGTCTCGGATTTAAAGCTAAATAGTGAATAAATTTAAATAAATTTTAGAACGTTATTTACTCTTATCCAAAGTGTCGTGATTATAATGCTTCTGAATACTCAATATATTTTAAATGGCTAAATTTTTAACGAATTAGAAATTACGATCTTTTCGAATATGTAAATAATAATGTTAGTTTCGTTCTTTTGATTGTTTTTTTTTTCTTTCTTTCTTTTTTTTCAAATAAAGCAATAATTAATTAAACTTAACGAATGCATATGCTTTAAATAATTTTTAAACAAATCGTAAATTTTACACTGCCTCGTGTTTGTAAAGAAAATTTATCACGATACCGAAATCGGGTATATTTATTTTAAATCACCTTGGAAGTTTAGTATATATATACACACACACACAAACACTTATACATACATACGCGCGCGCGCACACACGCACACAAATATATAAATATATAAATATAATTACTTTTATTAGTAAAAGTATAACAATGTTATTGCTTGCAGTAATCCATTAAGTTCTAAGAAATTGTAAGAGATACAAATGTATTTGTACTGTAAATTAAAGTGATCTGTTTATACACTAGCGTGTGATCATTTGGCTTAAATTGGTATCCTTAATCAACCGCCTCATTAGTAATCTATTGACAATACTCGAGTTGATTTCACTCCGCAAGGATTAATAAATTATTTTAAGTTTGCTTTAATTGCCGGATTTGGTAAGTAGGCGACTAATTTTAATAAAAAAAAAAAAAAAAAAAAAAAATCACCTCCATGCCTCGTTCGCTCCATATAAATATCAATCCATCCATCCATCGATCGATCTGAATAATTATAAAAAAAAAAAGAAAGAAAATAAACGAGAGCTACGGCTCTCGAGGGAGAATTTTGCCCTCGCGAGGGCGAAAACCCGTTATAAGCCGTATCGCGGTACCCTGTCCCCGGCTCCCCATTAAAATCAACCGCTAAGCCCAAGGGCGAGCTTACGACCGGAGCACCGACCGACCGCCTAGGAGCCATCCACCATTGAGATAGGAAAGGAAACCGCGTACCAAGCTTAAGGAGGAGCCACGAGAGGAAATGGACGGCTGCTTCGTCAAGTACGCTGCGGAGCTCGTGGGCGCGGGCATGCAGACCATGGGCATGGGCATCCCCGTCGACAGGACCTCCAATAGGATAATCGACGGCATGCGGGAGTACGGGCTGCCCGTGCCCCCGAGGACCTGGTTCAAATTGAAGCCCAACGACTACGACTACTGCGAGGAGGAGGAGGAGGAGGACAACCGGGCCGGAGGCCCGTGCAGATCTAACAACGTTAACTCTTTTATCGACAAGGCAATCCGAGGATTGATGCAGGATGCAAAGCCGTTGGCGCGAGGCCGGCACCATTGCAGCAGTAGGAGCAAATCGCGCGAACGACGTAAGTTGGGCTTGTCGTCCCCGATGCCGCCTCTCGATCCTCGCCTCCAAAGACGATCCAACCCCAGGGAATATCCTTTGATATTTTACTCGCGGCGTCGCGAGGCCGCTCTGCCTCTTCTCGTGCATCCGAACCCCGGTGCTTCGTTTTTTTTTTTTTCTTTTCTTTTCTTTTCTTTTTTTTTTTTTTTGTCCTCGAAATTATGATTCATCGATGAAGCGCAAGTGTCCGCGATGGATTCCCAACAGTCGTCCGTCCGAATAAGAACGAGCCGACTTTTCGTGCAGAATCCCGTTTGACTCCCTTAATTTTGTGCTGAGTATCGGGCGCCTTCCTATAGGATTCCCGGGCCTTCGGCCTCGGTATCAAGCAATCGATTGTCCCGCCGAAACGACCAAGTCGCAATTGGAAGTTCGTAGAGAAATCGCGAACAATCGTCATGGAGCAACTGCGCGCAATTCCGAAAACCCGCCATGCAAACTCCTGGAAAAGCGTCATTGACGTCCTGCTTATCTCATTGCGCCATTCCACTCGCAATTGCGTTATTTATCATCGCGGAGTCGCAGAATTGACTACAATTGCCTTTATCGTTATTGTACTCGGCGCTACTCGCCCGGAGTTCCAATCCACAGCTTCCGCGCCGTTGCGAAATTATAACAATAACAACAACGACAACGACAACGGCAGTAGCAACAACAATAATAATAATAATAAATAGTATAATAAACGATAATAACGATGCTCGCCCAAAGCCAACGTGCGACAAATGAAAGCAAGGCGGGAGAACAATAAACAATCTCGACTTGGTAAACAATGAGCTTATTGTTAGGGAATACGGTTCCCCCCCTTTAAATGGCTTGACATTTCTCGCAGTCCCGAGCCGCGTTGTACAAGCGGGAGAGCAATAAGTTTATTCCGCAGAGCGCGCAAAAATAAAAATAAAACAACAAAACGAAAAAAAAGTAAAGAAAAAAAGAGAGAGAGAGAGAGAGAGAAAAGAGATTAGGTCCGCCGACGCGTAGGCAAATAATAACGAGGAGGCGAAACTGATTCTCCGCAATTGTATCTTATTACGCGAGATAACTATTTTTTCCATGACTTTTATCTAAAAAGTCGTTCTACGAATGAATTAGGTGTTAGTATTTTTATCAACGCTGGGTAATTAATCGGAAGTATTCGTTTTTTGTTTGCTTTTGTTTGTTTTTTTTCCTCTCTCTCTCTCTCTCCCTTCTTCTCTTCCCTCTAAATATTTCGTCCACCTCGATCATTGTTAATTCGGTACAAATTTTACCCGTGAAATCTCTAGCATTCCAGCGATACGATGATTAAATTTTAATTGCTCGGATGGAGGTATTTTTTTTTTTTTTAATCATTATCCTCGCGATAATATTAAACAAAAGAATAAAGAAACATGCGTGCACATAGGCAAAAGCGCGCGCGCGCACACACATACAAATATATATATAATATGCGCGTACATATATACCAAAATATATTAAGCGTTTCCTAATGACGCCTATAACGTCGTAACTACTTTGTGACGCCGCGGCGAAATTAGTGTTTTCCAAATAACTTTTTGACACAGTAGTGCCGTTCAACTGCTGTTATTTATATTTTATTGCTCCTGCATGCACGATAAATATTGGTTTTTAAATTAAGAGTAAACCGCGCGAGCTCAAGATTTTTAATCCTCACATGCGAGAATATTTATTGAACAGTTAACGTTACATTTGAATTTATGAGGTTATTTGAGTAAGGTTATTCGATTTAGTCGTAATGCCTTAATTACAAACATCATCGCTAACCCCAAAAGTATATGAAAAATTTTGATTGTAGTCAATATGTCACGTAGCACGCGAAAAATAAAATCAACAACATTACTAGAACCAGAAGACATTATTGATTTAACTGAAGATTCTCCTAATTTAGGTTTAAGAATACCAACAATAACTGACATTGACGATTCAGGCTCTGAATCGAGAAACCCTGAAACCAACAAGAGGAGAAAAAAGAGGATTACAAAGTAAGTTCCCTTCTTGTTTTTATTCAATTGAAATATTGCTCGCATCCGATATAAATAATAAATTAATGTAATATATGTTTTCAGACAACCCGATGCTGTCATATATCTAGACGAAACCATAAACTTAGATGATTCTATGAAGAGTACAAATGCCATAAATCAAAAATCAGTATTATCAAAATCGGTTAACAATAAGTCAGACTTAACATGCCCTATTTGCTTAGATAATTTATCGGACGAAAATGTCCAAGCCATGACAACTCCGTGCGGACATGTATTTTGTATAGAGTGCTTGAAAACAACTACGAAAAAAAAGAGTAAATGTTCAATTTGTCAAAGACCAATTAAATTTATAAAATGTATTCGTCTTCATATTTAAATTAGGGCATCAATATTTTATAATTATTCGAATAATTAAATAAATCGACTTAAAACTATAAAAAAAAAAAGTAAATTTATATTTTTAGTTATGCTAACATTGATAGATAGTAGTTTCTTATGTAAGTATATAACACCATTTTTAATCTTAACATCCTTATTGCAAAATTGATACACATTTAAATTTTCATTCATCGCATAATAATCTACTAATATATATATATTTACAGTTATAATGATTTATTGAGAATTTAAATTGAGCGGGTAATGTAAAGTTTTTATTAATTTGAGTAAAACAATAGAAGACATCTATATATAAAGCTGTGTAAATAAAAATTAATGCTTTTAAATAGAGTATAGTGGATTTTATATAGAGATTTATTAAATAAACTGTTTTTCATTATATTTTTGTACAACTGACATAAAGTTAATTATAGATGTGTTTAAAAGTTGTTTATATTTCTATACTTCGATTGCAAATTGCACTTGAAATGTTTTTTTAATACAATTAATGCATTCGACGTAAGATAATAAGGTTAATAATTTTTTCAAGTATTTTAAATCAAGGAGATGGTAAAGCGATATAAAAATTAACAATTAATAACATTTTGTACTCCATATGAGCGTTACATGCAAATAATGCTTATATAATAATCTTGTTACTAAAATGCATGCATAATAAAATTAATGATAAAAATTCGAAGCTTGTGTAAATATTAATATTACTCAGTTATTGTTATTATTTTTTTTTTTTTATCAAAGCTATTCTTTTTCTTTCGACAATTATATCGTTTATAATTTTGTTGAATTCACCGTTGCTTTTTTCCTCTTCCTAACTGTCAATATTCTGGGTTTATTTATATTTAATGTCCTCCTTGTATATTTTTATCTATTGCTTCGCTTGCTCCTGTGCCTAGAGGCAACATTTTTCATCCCTCGAGAGCTCTCTTGTATATCATTACTGTACTGTTATAATAATGTTAACTTATCTAATTCTCCAGAAACCAGTTTTATATCTGTAATCAATTTGATATTTTTTTCAAATATACCAAAATATCCTTTGCATACATTTTTCCTTTAATCAAACATTAACAGTATTTGAGCTGTAGTAATTTTTACAATCCCTTACTTCATTTTGGCCTGTAATCTTACCACATATTTATTATTGTCAGAGCAATACTCGCCGTTCGTCATCATTGTAAATTAACGTGCATACTTTCCTTACTTGCATTATTCAACTACGCGGCTCGAGAGTCGTATTCCCTTCTAATCCACAGTGCCACTATTTATTTACTAGAAATGGTAATTGCATTATTTTGTCCTTTTTTTTTTAAGCCCTAAGCCACTGCTCAAGCGGGTGCTGCATCTTTTATTCGAGGCATGCCAACTCCTAATTTCATCGTTAGATAATTTTTCCGAGACTTGAACGCAGTTAACTCCTCGTACCATCGTCATCATTACGCTATTTACCTCACGATTGTTGTCTTTTTAAATAAAATTACTAACCCCTGCTCGAATTAAAGATCAAACTTAATTTTACACGCTCGAGCCTCTTGAGCTTTCTCAACTGTTTTTTTTTCTTTCTTTCTTTGTATCTCTCCTCGTCTATTGGCCAATAAAACTATGCCAGCAAGGTAATTGCCAATATCTAGATTTCCTCCTTTTGTCCTGGGTTTCGTCCTTGCTTTATCGCGTTACTTCCTTCGAGACCGCGATACGCGACTCGTAGGCCATTCCCAATTAACATTTTCATCGTCCAAGACTGGCACTCCCTCGATCGCACCCACGGCTTATTCAAAGAGTTACCTTTGGCGCGCGCATCCCTATTCCGATATTATAATTTCCGACCTGTGTATCGGCGCCTCTCCCCTTTGAACAGCGCGTACACTTCATCCTCCGGGCAAGAACACTTCAGCGCCCGTCAGGCCCCACGGAGTCAATTATCAACGCGACCGCGGACGTTTGGCCTATTTTCTTAAAAACATCGACACTCTCGGATGGAGCTTCCGTCCCTCGTCCCGCGCACAGCTCGTAGCGCATCCGAGGTTTTATCCAGCAAAACGGTCCGCGTGACCGTTGCCCGTTACCAGCAACGATGAGACTCCTCTCGTCGAGTGCAATCTCGAGCCGCGGCAAAGGGCCAAGGCCACGGAGGACGAAACTCGCCGAATCGGCTTTAAACCCCGGTGATCGCTGGCAGAGAAGAGTTTGCTTTGCGCTCGGATGCAAATCTCCAAGGGCCCGCGCCCAAAGCCGAAGGCTCGTGGTTCAATGGGGGGGGGGGGAGCGAAGGAGGCTGCCCATCGGCTAATAATAATTGTAACGGCCTCCAACGGAATACCGGGCATCATCGGGGACACAGGAGGTGGTGTCCCTTGGGGGCCTGTGCACACACCTCGCTCGTACGATCGATGCTGGGCATTGGCCCCGAGGCGTCGGCGACGATCTTTCAACGAGAGTCGTCCGACACCACTCGGAGCTAACGACGAATTCGATCGGGGCTCTCGCCCTCCCGATCTCTCGACACACTTTGGGCAATTTTGCTCTACCGCCTCCCGAGAGCCAGCCTCCGTTGCATTACGATAATTTTTATACCATACGCAGGAGCTTGCCTGCATATATATATATATATGTGTGGATCTATGGGTATATATAATATGCCTTGGCTCAATTGGCTTACGACGATACGATTGTATCGCGAGAGGATAACGCGGCCTTTGACGCCCGTTACGACACCTCGAGGGGGGGAAAATAAAAGAGAGCGCGAGAGACGAGGGATTTTCATTTTTGTTTCTTCGCTCTCTCTCTCTCTCCGCCCCCCCCCCGGCTTGGTTTATTTCGCTGGTGCCCGAATAGGCGCCGACGCGAATCGCAATTACGGAAACGGGGGGGGGGGGCTGGAAAGGACGAATTTAATTTTAAAAAGGTGGTCCGGTACGCCGCCGCATCGGCGGTGCATTTGGGCCGCTCGGGGAAAGCTTACGAATTCACGAGCCCGTTTGAGCCCCGAGGCGGCGCTCGCTCTCTTTATCCGAGATCGGTTGCGCAAGCGGGGCAATTAAGAGCCGGGGACCGTCGACGAAACGATCGCGAGTCCGAGACGGCGATCGACGAAATATATATATATATATATATCGTTGCAGCGCGAGCAGGGGAGAGAGAGGGAGAGAGAGAGAGAGCCGTTGGGCAGGTGAGGGGCCCGGCCATGACCCGAGCCACCGACCCATTTAGCCGGGCTTAATTTAAAGTCCGCGGCCGGCGGCTCGCCCCTTCGCGAGGAGCGCAGGGCGGATCTCTACGCGGCGCTAATTGGTCCACTTTAGCTTGTGCCCTTTGCCGCGGCGATCGATCGCGGTGGACGGGGCGGGTGGATCGGGGGCAGCCTCTCTCGGCCCCGGAGGGGGCGGGATAGCGCGGGATCAGACAGCCGCGCGGCTCTCTCCCCCGAGCAGAGTTAAAATTGGGCAGCGGGGCGCGGGGCCGGTCCCCACTGCGCAGAATCCCCACGGGCATCTGCCCGACGACCTCGTCGCGAGCGGCGCGCGGCTTCGGCTGGTGTCCGGGTGGGGGCTGCTGCGGCGGCGGCGGTTGGCGGCGGTTGGCGGCAGCAGGAGGGGGCGCCTGAAAATCAGAGATCGAAATCGACGCACCGGACCTCGCGATGCGCATCGTCTACCTCGGGATCGTCGTGGCTCGCGGCGCTCGAGGGGAGCTCCGGGCCCGACTCTAAGGGAAGAGCCTCGGACTCGGTCGGTCTCTCGGTCTTGGCCGCCTACCAGGCAGGGGGGCCGGGAGGAGGGGCCAGGGGACGGAGGCGCCTCGATCCTGCGCCAGGGCTAGGATGAGAGCTACGGAAATAAATTCTCTCCTCCCCTCTTGGCCGAAGAATCGGAAGACCGCTGCTGCTCGGGCCGCGCGTGCCCGCCCCGCGAGTAGGCCTCCCCGAGGGAGGACGCAATGAAGGGAGGAGCCCCCGGGGCCGACCACGGGACGACGACGACGACGAGGAGCCTTTCCTCAGCGGACAGCCTCCGGCGAGGTCCGCCCGCGGCCGCCTAGGCCCAGCGCGAGCTCGGCTCAGCGGAGGCTCTCGCGCCTTGCCTGGCGCCCGGGCACCCACGGAGAGCGAGAGGGGCAGGCTTTGGCTCGGAAGATGGTGAGAGAGAGAGAGAGACTGACTCTCTCGCGTGCGTGTTCTCCATAACACCTGTAAGGTATTATACAAAGATGGTAGGCTTGCCTCGGGGAAGCTTTTGCTTTGGCCGAGCTGTGCGTCGGTTGTGCTGTGCGGCGCGCCATCGTTTTTCCTTTTTTTTTTCTTTCCCCCCCACGTTTTTACCTTTACCTTTCCCCTTTTCCTGCAGCACCTTGCCCGCGCTCTCGGCAGGCGCCTCCTCTCTGTCGGTGCTCGTAGTTGCCGAAAATTCTTTGGCCCCCCCGGCGGCGGGGGATACAAAAACAAAGAAAGAAGAAGAAGAGAGAAAAAAAACAAAAATTGCCGAAAATGGTAAACATTGGCTCGCTCGGTGCGACAATGCCAATTGGAAATCGTGTCAAGGATCGAGAATAGAACTTTAATAATATGCCAATGTGCACGGTCGCTGCTGCAAGCCGCCTCGAGTAGACCAATTGCACACGGATCTCGCCTCTTTATCTTTCCTTCTTTGTTTTCGCGCTACGCCAAAATAATGGCAGTTTCCTCTCGTCGTGCACCTCGCCCTGCCTTTGACTCTTGCCACTTTCCTTAAGAGCCTTCTCTCGGGCACCCTCCTCCAGACCCTGTCCATTCCTGCCCGTGCACTAGCGATGGTAATTATTACCAAGACAACCCTGGCACAGATCTGCTAATTGAAGGCAACCCGATAAGCAAGATGTTCCAAGTCTTTTGAGCCCTCTTGGCTTTTTTGAGATATCCTTCGCTCGTTGCTACGTCATTTTTCCAACGAGGGAGAAAGGAAAATAAAAGACCCAGTCGAGATAAAGTGAACTCTTGGAATATAGCCATCGATGTTATAATATCTTAAATGTTGTGGCGAATATATCTGACATAATATTAATTTTAATCATCGTAGTAGCAATATTGAGTATTTTATATTTCAAATGATCAAATAAACGACACTCTACCAGTTATTAACGTACTTATTTCAGGCTCTCGATCCGTGTTTCGATAACGCTGAGAGATAAAATTTTATACCGATCGTATCGATACTCTCAGTATCCGTTAAAGTATACAATAAAGTAATAACGTAAAGAGTAGAAAAAAAAAATATGACATTACAAAGAAGTCAAAAGGAAATGTTTAATAAAGTGCTACCAGCTTAGGTTCATACCGATAAGCATATCTATGTTGACTTGTGATCGAAAGGTAATGCCACTTCATCAGATTAATGTCAATCCACACGATTGGCAGTCGCCTGCTTCGCTTAGCTCTATTAATACAATTAATCCAACGACGGTGGAGCAGAAAATTTTGGAGTGGATACCAAGAGTAAGCAATCTTATTGAATGCCTTTGTTTTCACAATATAGATCATAGATCATAGACAGTACATTATTTCACAAACGGATCGTGTACAGTTGCAATAAGCATTATTCGTTACTGAAACTTAACGGATACTTTTAAAAGCCCATTACTTCCATTGTACCAAGGGCACACGGTGCATTCTATATATATCTCATAATAATATCTCACAGTAATGTATGTGTATGGTATATATGTGTATGTATATGAAGCAAACGATAATAAGAACCGATTTATCGAGCAATTGTTATCTTGCAGGAACCAGCTTATAGCTCCGGAGTTGCAACGGTGATACCAGAGCACTGTCACTCGTCGGTCAGTACGCTATCGTCGAGCAACCATGACATCTGTCGGTTAGTAAACGTCTGTTGTTTTGTTGTTGTTGTTGTTGTTGTTGCTTTGCCTTTGGCCGGTCAATACCGAGCCGCGCCGCGCCAAAACGAGACACCGCTTATTACACCGTGTGGACCGATTTGAATTTAAAGGATCTGCCATTGCGAGGGCGAGGCCGGCGCCCCCCTATTGGCCCCCTGCTACTGCAGCGGGAGCCTTCGATACGTCCACCAGGCCTGTCTTCAGCAATGGATAAAGGCCTCGGACACGCGGGCCTGCGAGCTCTGCAAGTTCACCTTCATAATGCACGTGAAGACGAAGCCACTGTCCGAGGTGATAATCCAACGATAATGCGATGACCCGCGTTGTTTCCCCACGCTGGGGTCGACTGAGAACCGCCCCCCGTTTACCCTAACCGTGGCATTGCAGTGGGAGAAGCTGGAAATGTCGGAGCCCGAGGTGCGGAAGCTGTGGTTCGCCGTGACCTTTTACGCGGTGGCGGCGCTCTGCGTCGCCTGGTCCTTGTACGTCCTGGTCGAGAGAACCGTCGAGGAGGCTCGCACGGGTTTCGTCGAGTGGGGCTTCTGGATGAAGATCATTATAGTCGTGATCGGCACCACGGGCGGCCTTGTCTTCATGTACATCCAATGCAAGACCTACATAGTACTGTGCCGTAGGTGGAAGGCCTTCAACAGGTGAGTAGGGATTAACGGTGCCTCCTGGCCCGGGTAACGAAACTCATCCACCCCACCCCTTCAAGAGAAAAAAAAAAACAAAAAAACAAACAAACAAATGCCCTCCAGGGTCATATTCATCCAAAACGCCCCGGAGAAAGCGGTACTCTCGACCTCGCCCACGGAGTCCCTGAGCGAGGTCGCCGTGCCTTTGAAGGATCCGCAAATTTTGATTCCCGAGCTGAACTGCAGTCTACTGGCTTCCGCGGTAGAGTCGCCTTGCGCCTCTCGGGCCAACAAGATCGACTCCGAGCCAATGGCCCAGAGGCCGGGCGACCAACTCAAGCTCTACGTATTCGACAAGTTCTCGTCGCCGGAGGACAATCTTTAGCCAGGGAGTCCCGGAGTCGACGGGCGACCAGGGCAGAGAAAATCACTTACGAGCACGGGACGA
Source organism: Kradibia gibbosae (assembly GCA_018907135.1). Lineage (NCBI taxonomy): Eukaryota > Metazoa > Arthropoda > Insecta > Hymenoptera > Agaonidae > Kradibia > Kradibia gibbosae. The sequence goes on from JACCHX010000003.1 coordinate 14,813,620, forward strand.
ATGAGTCGTCGTCGCGGCGATCGAGGGCTTTGTTACCCGCGACCAAGTCGCGTCGTTGCTTTTTAATCCCGATTCGTGAACTAGCCTAACTTGAGCATTAACGAGACAATTAGACGACGAGTACCGGCACGATTACGAGTATTCCTTAGGCGAGGAGAAACAAAACGACGATAGCAACAAAAAAAAAAAAAAAAAAAAAAAAACAGTTTTGCCTTACTTTAATTTTACGATTTCATTACTGTAACGAAAATTGAATGCTTTTCGACGGCTTAGTTGTCCCAGAATTTCTTCTCCTTGATTTTTATTGTAAATACATAATGTATCTGTGATGTTATGTAATAAAATTTACCACGTATGAAGTAATATTAAAATATTTATTTATTGTATAATTGTAGTGGATGCAAAATTGTTTCTTGTAATATTTTTTATTATAAGCATAATAGTGTAATATATATATATATATATATATATATATATTACACACATATATATATATATATATAGTATAAAAATGGATTGAATTAAAAATAGTAATAGTGCAGTTTTATAAAGTAACAATTTAATAAGATTATTCTAAAATTGATGTTTCCCGTTGTATTTTCAATTATCATAAAAATAAACATAAATTTAAAACATTACCTTGTACTTTATTTTTTCATCCATGTGTAACGACGATTTTTAATATTCTTAAGATCTCGTAGAAATGTTCTATGCCAATTTGCTTTGTTTAATTTTTATGTTTACGAGGCTCTCAAATCAGTAGTAGCTTTTAAAAAAACTTAATAGATCTTTCGACATTGTATCGAAGCTGTAATTGAATATTACACTAATCGAAATATTTTGCGCCTTTAGCAACGATTTTATACACGAAATATCCCTTTTACTTAAGGTTGCCTTTAATTTCCAATAGACCCCCACATTTTCATTTCTTCAACTACTTAAAGACCGTTATTTCGCGAAAGGTTCCATGGACGTTAACGGCCGAGGTGCATCGAGCTTGAAAAGGTAAAGATTTGCTTTGAGCCTGCTTCATTCGCTTGGTCGTCGAAGCTAATAACAACAAGTCGTAGGCATGCGATATTATCGCGATTGTAATCGTTTTAGCGCGCGCGATCCGTTCCAATGTACGAGAGCATTATTTTGTATCGGCGGGCAATGTACGCACGGAGAGAGAATTTTGACCCTCGAAGGATTGCTGCTATTAACGAGAATAAGGTAATCGGTAATCGGATGGCTGGGAAATCTTTATTAATATAATTGTCGCTTACTCGTTGTCATTTGCAACGAACGGTAACGGGGATGTGTCAACGATTATCACCACCACCACCACCAACAACACCCCACTCCCGCCCGGGAAAATAAAAAAAAAAAAAAAAAAAAAAAAGAGCCGGAGCACATCATCGATCGGCGTCGCTCGCCTCTTGTCAGCCGCGTAGAGCAATTCAAGGGACGACATCGTCGGCGAGGTTCGCGGGTGGCAAAGAGCCGACCGAGAGGGGCACTGGCCACCGGGGGGAGGGAGGCTCAAGGGACGTCCTCCCTCGGGTCCTCAGTCGATGTCGAGCTTCTTGAAGCTCCCGTCGATGCCGAAGAGATCGGCGTCGTTCTTTATCTTGCCGACGCGCAGGGACTCGTCGACGCGCATGCACTGCTCCTCCTCCCTGAAGTAATCCCGGTGTCCCTCGACGGCCTTCAGGACCTCCGAGTAGAGCTCCATCATGGGGCCGGCCTTGCCGCCGGCCTCGTTGGGCAGGATCTCCTGGGGTAGGAACTCCTCGACGCTGTCCCGGGTAGGATGCAGGTGCAGCTGAAAGCCCGAGAATCGTCGATTGGCCTTGGTTTATCGGGACGGGATATGGGGGAGGGGCGGGCGGGCGGGCGAGCGCGCCGGGACAACCAACTGACCACGTCGAGGAGGTCCTTCTTGAGGAAGGGCTTCATCAGGGTGAGGAGGAAGTCCATGACCGAGGTGGTGTTCAGGTAGTGCAGGCCCTTGATGCGGAAGGGCGTGGCCTCCTGCAGGTAGAACAGGAACTTCTTCATGGTCAGGGGGCTGATGCGGAGGGCGTGGCCCATTTGGACGCCCTCCATGTCGCAGACCAGGACGTGGCCGGGCATGGTGCCGTTCTCGGAGAGCCAGAGCTCGGCTATCATGTTGTACAGGCGGATGACGTCCGCGAAGACGAAGCGCTCCACGTCGAAGTTAGTCAGCCGGTTGTATATGACTCGGTAGCCCTCCTTCGTCCTGCCCTTTAACGGTATCACCAGCCTACGGGCATCGGGACCATTGGTTAGCTAACTAGGAGGCGGCGAAGCTTTTTCGCTCGGGGTCGGCAGCGGGACTCGAGCCGAGGGACTTCGCCGATGCTCGTCTTTTTTTTTTTCCTTTTTTCTTTCTTTCTCTCTCTCTCTCTCTCGCCCGATCTCTTCGGCGGATAATCAAAGGCCGAGGATAATAATGCCGAAGCGATCGACGGACCGGATTATCGGCACTGCTCGACGCTTTCCTACCCTCTTGGCATTTTCCGATAGACGGACAATTTACGAATACGGCGATCGATCGAATCGCACGCCGACCGCCAACTTACGAGCGCGTCCCTCGGTACGAATGATTTCCAAGCAGTTGCCAAAGAAAGTCAGGGGTCCCGCTGCGGACGCGATCTTAAAATAATAAAGGCAAAGTATACGCACACCGTGGACATGCACAGTCTTATTTCGGCCGAGCCGATAGGATCCCTATTGGTGAAGAATTCCGGCATGTGGGTCTTGCAGGTGAAGTAATTTTCAATGGTAGTCTTCGTGGCCTCCAGCCGATAGTAATTACTATGTAGGAACAGTATCAGATCGTTGTCGTCTATTGATTTTGGCAGGTGCAATTGCTTGGCGCACCAATCCCTCAGGTGGGCCAAGTCTTCCTCCTTCAGTTCTGGATTGCGCTTGAACTCCTCGTCCTTTGGTATTTTTTTCAGAGTCTGCATGGCTTCTTTCTTTCCTCTCTCTCGTTTGTTAATTAATAAACTGCAGGGAACAACGGATGCTTGTTCGTTAGAATCGCGATTTTAACCATTGGTGGGTGAATCAATGGATGATTAAGGGATGATTGTTATTATTTTGGCAATGGATTTCTTTCATTGATAAAATACGTTTGTAATGTTCTCAGGGTATGGTTATGATGCTGAAAATCAAGCGTAGTTTGGTCGTATTATGTAATAGGCGACTTTGATGCGTGCAAAATAATGACTGTGAGAATCTATTATTTTTTTTTTTTTTTTTTTTTTTCTTACGAAAATGTTTCAAGGAGAGCAATTTAGCCTTGATGTTTAGTGCCTTTGGAAAAAGTTTCGCATCGATGGAAAACTTCGGCTAATTTTACGGCTTCCTCAATCTCGATAAATAAATCAGATGTGGATTTCTGTTAAAAAAAAAAAAAAAAAAACAACGCCACACGTTAACGAAAATTGGCGAAACTCATAAACCGCGGTCCAAGATCGAGTAGAAAGTATTTTTTACGAACGCGTCAGGACGAGCGATTGAATGAATTGTTGTTGTTCGCTGGATAAAAACAATCCAATTTTACGTATTCGCATTTATCATTAACAATCTGAATTAATCGTACGTGCTCGTCTGCAATATATTATCCGATGACTGATTAACAAATGGCTATCCGATCGCGAAAAAAGTACATTAAAATTGTAGAATTTATTGTACTTCGATGAATAATTTTTTTTTAACTTATAAACTACCGCGCACGAGTATAAGAATCTAAAGCTATTCTCACTGAACTTCGTTGAAATGAATATTAAGCTGCAATGGAGTGACTACTAGTAGAAAACCAGAATCTCGTAGCTACGTGATTTGCAACAAACGGTAGATGAAAAAAAAAGCAAATGATTGAAAATAATTACGATAAATATATTATTAGCGCTTCCTATATTTATTTTTATACTTAAATACTTATTTTATCTCACCCCCCCCCCAACAAAACAATCAGTGGTTTTCTTAATTGTGCAGGTGCGCGTGTTACAAATTTATTTTTGTTTTTTTTTTTTTTTTTTTGATTTCCTCAATCGATCGATGTTAAAAAACAGTTAAAAAATACTTAACTTTATTTTACGTAAAATTTGCATCTCGTTAAACCACGAAAATGAGTCACGTGAAAGTAAATTTTTTTTAGCGCGGCTTTACATTATAACAACTTTCTGAATATCCGAAAGATCCAAAACACATTATTATGTTGTTTTTATTATTATAATGATTATTATTATCCTTATTAAGAGCCATTATAATACGCGACTGATGTAATAGATAGAGAAAGATTATATTTATAACGTTGGTATTGGGATACTTCGTAAAATAAGAATAGTAAAAATCAATAAATGGTTCGATCCGCCTGGAGGTAATTATCAAATTATGGAACGATGATGTAAACACGAGAAGAAATAAACAAACTTTTATGCTAACGAATTGGACTAAAATCCGATAAAAGGAAGTCTTACAAAACACAAGACAATTTTTTTTATTAATTTTACCATTGATAAATTATCCCTTCGATAACTTTCAGACCTGTAATAATTTTTTATTCTTGTAATATTCATCGATATATATTACACCGATTGAAGGAAAAAGTTTTTTCGAACATCGTACATTAAATACAAGGAATTAAACTTTAACGTTGTGCCTGTGATCGATGATGTATAAAACAAAGTATATAATTTTTCCTTCGAGGTTTACGATATTTTTAGCATAACCAATGGTTATATATACAAAGCATTTACTTTCGCCAAAATATAAATTAACAACTACCAATTATTGCAGCCTTATAAATAAGATGTGGATAAATTTTAATTACGTTAGTCGATACTCACCTGTCGAGAGTTCTTGCAAATTCAAATGCAAAAAAGAAAAAAAGGTAATCGGAATAAGAAGCACGATAAAAACAAATGCTCTACGCTTATCTCTCGAGCGTTCAACAAATGTGTTTAATTTTATGCAGAAATATTACAATTGCTGGAGTCGACTACAATGTCGAAGTTGCCCGTGGAAATATGCAGGAAAGCATATATTGGACCGATTAAACCGAACAGTAGCAAATGATGGCACCGATCCTGGACGTACTATTTTCGATTCTTCGTTAATTATGCACCGCGCGTTATAATTATATTTTATTATTAGTTAAGGCTTTATATCCCAGGATTTATGAGAACGCATACCGATGGAAAAATGGCTTTGAAACGACGAAAATCAAAGTATTACTCGAGAAGTTGATAATTATTTCATTATTAGTTATTTATTGCTCGATCATCATTACTTTTACAAATTTTGTTTTCTTCTTTTCCTGATTTCAATTACGTAAGCATCTCGTCGCGATTTTAACGAAATTGAAAACATTATAACTCCGTACGAATTACTGGTTGTTTTTAGTCGATCCTACCAGTCGTAAATCAGATACTATAATAATGAACAACAAGAGTGACTTGGTAAAGATTATAAAGTAAGACATTCGTAAACAAAATATTAGCAATGGATCATTAATTCCAATGATTACGTTCATAAAAGCTACATTAGAAATTGGGAAAATTAGTTTACTCGAAACGAGGCGTAGAAATTATTTAACACCGTTTGCTTTGAACGACTTTCGTTATTAGTAAACTTTCCCTTTCTCTTTACCAAATTTTAACTGTACCCGGGTCCTTAATGACTTTTTACCTGCATTGAAATTTAAAGTTCGATTTCAATGATCGGCTGTTGCGACAATTTTTTTTTTATGAAAACTACAGGTAATTAAAAAAAAAACAATGACACACGTGCTTACGTTGCAGTTTTCAAATACAGAGTAAAACCTTGACAACGCAAATTAATGTATTTATATAAAGTACGATAAATTTTATCATTTTTCCACTTATAAAGCGTTACACGCAAAAGTATTTAAAAAAAAATAAACAAAATACACATTTTATTGAACCGGGCAAATAAATTACGCAATAACAATTAAATCAATGTTACAATTTCATATTAAATGGTCATTTGTTAAAATTTTTTTGCAATGATCCCTGATAAAAACGTGACAAAGTAACTTCTTATTTTTTTAACGATGATTACCCACATATAGCGTACAATTACTACAAAGATTATGCAAATACACTAAACACTTTTTATTTGGTATAATAAATTTATTATATCGTATTCTAATAAAATAAAAAAATTTAATACATCATTATGTACAGACATGGATACAAATATTATACTTAAAGATCTTAAGTTTTATAAGTATATATATATTTATACATATATATATGACAAAACTTTCTTCTATTCTTCCATAATTATTAAAAAGAAAAAAATTATTTTTATTGAAATATAACGTCAATTTTCCTCGAGTAATCCTTCAGACCTTAGAATATCTTAAAAATTATTATTTGTTTTTATTTATAATACCGGTACTTAAAATTATAATAAAATCATTCAATTTTATAAAAAGCATCAATTTTTGTTGTTTAAATTTTTATTAAATTTTATCAATAACAATGTATTTGTAACATATAAGAAATTATATAAAAAATTAATATATAAAAAAAGATAAATCACGGCTTGATACTGTGCTCAGTGTTATAAATTACGCAATATAATTAAAAATAATGCTCTAACAATATTAAGCATCGAAAAATTTAAAACCGTCATAACTCATATGAGATTAAAACATTGAATAGTAATAAATTGCGGTAATATAATATGATACGATAATATTAAGCTTAGCATCTCTTTAAATCAATTATAGATAATTAATCAATCAGGTTTTAAAAAAACCCAATTTTAATTACAATTAATATTTAACAACATTTATAAGCACCCTAGGTGCTTTAGAATAAATTTCAGGCTTTAATAAAAATGTATAATTTCATATTTTAATAGATTCTACATTAAAAATTATATATATATATATATATATTTTTTTTTGAATAACACAATTTACATAATAAAATTATAAATGTATTAAAAATTATCATAAGACGGTACTTATAATTATATAACTGAATTACTTCTGCTAAATAATTTACAAAAAAAAAGTAAATTATGCTTTTAATAAGATGACATTGTTTAGTTAAAAAAATGTTATTGCCTCGTCTCATCATCGTTTGGATTTATTCGCAAATAGCTTTAAAATTAACTAACAATATATATGAAAATAATCTAACTTTATTTGGAAGTTTTAAGAAGAAATTAGATACTCGTATTCTTCATATTTACATTATATTTATATACGAGTAAATAAATAAGAATCTAAGTAAGCTTTTAAACGACGAAATATCCCTGAAATAATTTCCAAAAATGAAAAGCCTGGGGGGGGGGGGGAAATACTCATTGACCGAATCGGATAATTATGAATTTGCATCGAAGGATGGACAGGTTGTCTTGGAAAAAGAAAATTAATCGTGCTTAAGAATAATAAAAAAAAGGTGGGGGGAAGAGCTCGCGCGAAGTATATAATACAAAATAATTAAAAATTAATCCAACGAGACAGATGAAGTAGAAAAACAAAATATTTAATAAATCATCCAAATTTTTCGGTATGCCAATCCGCTTCGATCGCGGCACATTAAATATTACAATTAAAGGTTCTTTTAAAAAAAAAATGTTCGTAACTTGGATATATCCCTAGCGAGTTCTCTCTCTCTCTCTCTCTCTCTAACGCACGCACGCACGCACGCACGCACGCACGCAGGCAGGCACACACAACAACCGCGCACACTTTTGCAGTATCGATTCTTTGTGCTTGGGGCAACGGAGAGCCCGCGGCACCGCCCGCTACCGGGAGCGGCTCACGCTATGGCCTTGGCCTCGGACAGAAAGCCCTCCCAGTGCTTGATGAGCTGATACTGGTGCTGGAGCATGGCCTCGAGATACTGGACGAGCTGCTTCTTGAAGTCCTGCACCCGTATTATCTCGAAGCGCTCGACCTCCTTCCTTATCATCTTCGATATATTGTCGAACTCCTCTTGGCCCCTGTCGACCTTGGCCTCCCACTCGATGACCTCGGTCGCGGCTTGACTAGTCTTGTCCGAGCGGCCCGACTGCTCGATACGGGCCTTCTGCTCCCGCTTCTTGTTAAGCATTATTTGCGCGTGCTGCCAGTTCTGGAAGACCTTGACCCGCTCGTGAAAGACGTCCTGGAAGCAGGGCAGGGACCGGGTTAGAGCCGCGACGCTCGAGGATCAAGGGGGTGCGGGGGCTCCCGCTCCTACCTTCACGGCCCCTATAAGGGTCACGTAGTCGCGTATCGTTTCCCCGAATTGATAGAGATCGCTGTTGCCCTGCATCTTCCTAACGACCTCGACCTTCTCCAGGGTCTCGGCCAATTGGGCGAGGGCCCTGCCGAGGGAGGCCCCGGGCTCGCCGTGGCCCAGGACGGCCACCGAGCGCGCCGTCGCCCCCGTGCACGTGGCCAGCTCCTTCCTTTGGTTGATCAGGGTCTCGACTCCCTCGTGCAGGCTCCGCAGCTGGATGTCGAGCGAGTCGACGTGATTGATCATCTCCTCGAACCACTGAAAGAGCGCGCAGGGGCCCGGATTAGATCAGCGATGCCGGTACGATGGCTTTGCTCGCTTGCTTGGGGGGGGTTGGGGTTGGGGGTTTTTCTCACGGTGTCGTTCTCGTCCATCTTGTAGGTTATCTTGTTCACGGTCTCTCCGACTTTGCTGAAGAGTCTCATCACTGCCGCCCCACTCAGTGCGCAAGTGTTCGTGGCCTTGGGCAACTCCATATCTTAAGCGAAGAGTAAAGCACGCGTTAAAAGTTGAGGGGGGTGGAGGCTTAAGAAGTTTTGATGATTTTTCTTCTTCTTTTATAATTACCGGCTTCCAAGAATTCCTTGAAATCCGGATCCAGGCGAAAGACGCTGTGGGCGGCGACCCTGTTTAAAAACCGCTCCAGCGCGGCCCTGCGCCGCTCGAGAAATTCCGAGGAGCTGTAGTTTTGTTCCTGATTCTTTTCCCCGGACATTTTTACCTTTGTCGTGCCTGAAAGCAGGTGGACAAAATCAGAATGACATCTTTCCTATTGTCTCCCGTTATTGCTAAGTGACGTTTTTAACCTATGACGCTCTTCTCGGGAGCCGGGGGTATTATTCTGCCGCTGCGCAAGTACTTTTCCGTGAGCTTATCGTGCAGCCCGAGAAAGTCACTGAAGCGCCTATTTACACTGAAGCAGCTCTTTCTGTATATTTGTATGTTGGTGTTGGTTTCGACCTTATAAGCAACGTATGCCCCCATGCCATCGCCCATCTTCTGCGGTGAGCCAACAACGATCTCTATGAACATGTCTGGATTTTCCATCGATACCTTGAAAATGTCATCGATCTTTCAGCTTATTTACACTACTGTATTATTATTATTGTAAAAATTTAATAAATATTCTCAATGAAATGTACTGCTATCGAACAACGATACTTTTTTTCTCTCTCTTTCTTCTTCTACAACGTACAACGTAGCATCGTGAAAAATAACAATAAGTTCATAACTTATCGAGGCTATTGGAACCAACTAAGTAAATTACTCCTTGTCGATAAAAGTACCTCTTCTATCGATGACGATTTAATAATATTAGTTGGCAGCGTGTCGGAAACATCGTTAATTGGAACATCGTGTAAATCAACATCCTCGGCAGTCATTGGATCCAGAGGAGGACTGATAGCAGATGACGGCAGAGTGGGGCTCGAAGGAATCGAATTAGAATTATCTTGTTGTACGTGGTCTCTCAACGATAACTTTGGTAGTTCTGAGTAAACGGTGGACTCTCCATTGTAAGGCGACTTGTTCTCTTGTATACTATAATTCTGCAAAGTGAGAATCTTTTAAAATATATATAACCTATCGAATACTGTAAAAAAAAAAAAAAAAAAAAAAAAAAACAACTCGACAGCAGTAAATTACATCGCGCGTTTAATTTAAAAGATACGAGCCGCGAGCTGTCGCGAATAATCGGTCGAGCTATCAGCACGATAAGATTCAGTGGAAGCAAAACAAAATAAAGGAAAAATAAAAATAAAAAGAGGGCCTTTAGAAGAATCACTGGACGCGCTAAAGTTTGGCCGTAATATAATACGCCCGTACGCGGAAACAATGAGCGCGAACGGCAGAGTTTGACAAAGGATTCGCTACTAATGATCGCTCGTCGGAGTTGGCAAGGAGCCAATCGATAATCGCCGATGGCAGCGGGCTAGGGATAAAAAAATCAAACCCCAAGGCATCGTGTCACCTGTATGGCCGAGGCGAATATATCGTTCTCGTCGTCGTCGAAGTCCGCGTAATTATCCATTTTATCGCTGTCGATGAGGGGCGGAAATTCGTTGCCGTCAGCCATTTTTATCAATCTGTCAACCCCGGCTCTCGACCGAGTCCTCGGTGGGCTCCTTCCCTGCTCCTACGGGGGGGCGGGCGGCGGGGCGGGGGTCCAACACCTGCAAGCAACATCGGCAATGGGATACTGACGGGGCCGGGGGCGGCGGGTAGGAGGGGGGGGGTGCCCGGCTGGACAGGAGGCGGCGGCGAGGGTCCCGCCAGGCAGCGACGATCGCCCGACCCCCGCCGGAGCCTTATCGTTGCCCAGGGCCCCGAGGAGCGCCTTCGCAACGGCTGGTCGGCGAATCGCCCGGGTCGGGGGCGGGGCGTCCAGGCGGACACGGGGACCAGGCCGTTCGACGAGCAAAAAAAAACCGGCGGCCCGTACTCACCCGTACTCCTCCAAGGGCGCTCTCTCTCTCTCTCTCTCTCTCGACTTCCTCGGCTGGCGCTGGCTCGCCTCCTCCCTCACGAAGCGTCGAGGTGACCGGGGCAATCCAAGCCGGAAGGATCGAAACCACCCATCTGTTGCTATCGTGCTCCCGAAGCGCAGGCCGCGCTCTCAGCGCCGTTGCGATTAGCGCCTCGGCCCTGAGGGCGCGTTCGCAACGGGCGACGCGGCCGGAGGCCAGCCGAGCTTGGCGAGCCGCGCCGCCCGCCGCCAGCGCCGGAGGCTAGTGGCGCGGCGGGGCGAGGAGGGGGCAGGAGAGCCTCCTCCCGCCAAAGGCCGCCCGATACGTGGACCGAGCCGAGCGTCGTCGCCGTCGAGCGCCCTCGACGATCGCGACACGCTCCTCTAGCAGGTACATGGAAAAGCGCAGTCTCCTCCGCCCCCCGCCCCCCGCCCCGACGGCCAGCAGCCGCGCCAGCTCGGCTATTGCGCGCTTGGGACAGTGAGCTCGGGAGCATCGTCGCGCTCGGCTTTGGTACGAGGGCCCGCGGGAGCTCGCCTTGCCTGGATAAGTGCGCGGGGGCCGATCCCACTCCCAGGGTTGCGATATGATTGACGAGCTGGGCGCCGAATCGGGCTTCGAATTCGTCGACAAAAAGCCAGAGGAGTTCGCCAGGCCTCCGGCGGTTGGCGATCCTCCGAGAACTGGTTAGAGCCCCCTGTTATTTTTCGCCCTGGATCGCCAAAGATTGCTTTCGTTGTTTTGTTTGCACGCGCGCCCGCACACGTACACACGGAGAGAGAGAGAGAGAGAGACGGGCTGGGAGCGACGAGGGCAACGCAACCTCCTCGGCTCGATCGATTGACGCAGCTCGAGTTGTTTCAGATGCCGATTCGACCTTGAGCACCGGGGCACTCCTCCCGACGACGATGAACCTCGGCAACGTCCTGTCGAACGTCGCGCCGCCGAGCGCCCTGCCCAGCTTCATCCTCAATCCAGTGTCCCCGAGCGCCAAGGGCCAAAGCGGTCGATCCGAGGAGCCGACGACCATCGCCGACAGGCCGAAGCTCTCGCTGCAGCGAGTCGACGGCCAAGGGCTCGGCGAGGCCTCGACCAGCCCGGACAATATGCCCCAGGTCCTGATCGCCCCCGACAGTCCCGCCAACGATGCCGGACTCCTGCCCGCTGGCCTGTTTACCTGGGTCAAGGACACCGTCGCCAAGAGCAGCGTTCTCAACAAGGTCGCCGAAAGGGCCAAGAGCAGCGTCAACTCCATGATAACCACCCTGGATCCGCAGATGCGCGAATTTATCTGTGAGTACTGGTTGGGGGGGGGGGTGCTTTGGAGCTGGATTTTTGCCCCTTCTTCCCAACGATGCCCAGCCTCAAATTTGTCCTTTAAGGTGAATGCTTACCTTGGCGAACTCGATGGCGTGTTTACGCTTTTTTTTTTTCTTTTTCATCCTTTCGTCCCTTGTCTTCGCAAAGCTCCTGATAAAGCTATTCGATAGTAAGCCGAAGCACGTTTAATATAATATAATACTTATTCTACGTACGATCCATGTTAAAATCTGATGTATTTGGACAAGTCGTTAAAAAATCTGCCTATCCGAATGCTGGTAAATAAACATTAATGCCTTTTTTTTTTTTATATTACTTATTTTAGATTCTGGCGGAGACATTGAAATAATAGTGGCTTCTGACAAAGATTCCAAAATAACTCCAGTGCGTGAAGCTTTCCAAAATGTTTTTGGAAATGCTACTGTTAAGTAAGTATTATAAAGATATTGCAAAGTTACTATTTCCACAAGAATCTTGAATGTGAAAACAAAACTGTTTTTTTTAAATATATATTAAAACACTTATATGTGTTTTTTTATATTGTACGTTTAAAAGTCAATGAAAGCTTGTATTTGTTTTGTAAATAGGATATTTTTTAAAATATCATTACAGATAATAATTAAAATATTCAAAGTCCAATTTATACTGTAAAAAGTAAATACTACGTATAAACATAATCAAAATCAATTTGCTATTACCACTTTTTAATTGCACATTATTATAATTATTTTTGTATAAATATTAATTTGTTCGTTTTTGTGTCTGAATAAGTACTAATTATGATCGTTTCTATTATATTTAGTATCCATACATGGATAAGAATGTAAGCTTTTATGAATTAAAAATTAAAAAAAGTAGATGCGATAATTGCTATTGTTAAAGATAAAAGCATCGGAATCATTTGCATATTCATTTACATTGTATTCAACGCATTCAGAAGATAATTCCGTTATGTACTGCGTAATTGTTAAATATGGCTTCTCGGTTAAATTTAAATATTAAGCTCAAATATTATAAAATACACACACGCACACACACACACATATATATATATATATAATTCACTTTACGCATTATAAAAATCAATATGCATTTAAAATTGAAGCGTTTTTTAAATTAGGTTTTCTAGTGAGAAGCTGCAATTGCTAAACATAATTGATGAATTGAAAAATTCAACATCAATTGTTTCAATGGAACACTATTGAACGTCTCGTTAGTTTGTTATATTAGGGATAATTTCTTAATACGAATTCGCTTTTAATGGTAAAATGTTCTTAATCATCCGTTTTCATGACGTATTTATTTTTTAAGAGGGTAAAGTGAATAATTGTTGTTTATTCTTTGTAATAAAAAGTATAAGTTATTGATTAAAAATCACACTAATTATTTTTATATATTTTTTATTTTATATACATATTCAGATAGAATATCTAATTATAATAAAAAAATAATAATTGTTATCTATAAGATTAAAAACAAAATGATTTCTTATTCATTAGCCGTTACTTATTATTATATATGGAAACCATTCAATTATATTAAAAATTGTAAATTTATAGTGCATTTTTTTTTTGCACTTCAATAAATATTGCAATTAAAATTTGTCTAAACTCTTCTAAATTTTTTCCATTATTACTTATTAATCGGGATAAATTTCTATCAATTTTAAAATAACGTTCGATCATATACGATTTGTTGCATGTGAAATTTTTTTAAAATTAGCCGCATATCATTACACCATCCACTATAATTTCGAGCAATGTAATATTTCTAAATTTAAATTGATTAATTTAAAAATATTATCAATTCATAACTTTAACAATAGCCACAGAATAATAACGTAATAAATCACGCTCGAATCAATTCCAATGAATGGCGTTTGAAACTTCATACTCGGAGAGTAACGTATTTATAAAATTGTGCATCGTTTTAAACCTGCATTCCTTGCAATCGCATAAGATTTCTTATCAAAAACAAAATTCGAACAATTTAATTATCTATATAATTATTTTATATATATATATATACATATATATATAGAATTTTTAGAACTGTTAAACGTAGTACTAGCTAATTCGAATTCTCACAATCTTTTTAACTCTAGCTCCATTTTGAAATAGCTTTCAAATAATTAATAAATACGGCCCTCTACCCCTCTATTTATGTTTTTTTTTTTTTTTTTTTTTATTATTATTATTATTATAATTATAAAATGTTACCATGAATAAAATATATATTTATTGAATGAACCAATTGTTAATTGTCGTTATTTTGAACGCAAAAAAAAAAACCAAAAAAAAAAAAAAAAAAAACGAAACGAAACGAAAAAAACCAAAAAAAAAGCGGATGTAGAGTGGAAACAGTATTGGGCGCCGTACAACCGATTGGCTTTGCAGCTGGAGTTAAGGCAGCCCAAGACCGAATAGCCACTTTACGGAAAAGCCCATCGATTCCAGATAATATTCCAATTATAGCGGTTGAGAATTTCTTATTAGAGGTCGGCCCGGGCAAGTGGTACGACCTTTGGGTCATTATTCTCGAAGATCTGAAACAGAGCATCAATTTGCAAACGTTCACGCAAATGACTCCAGTGCCGAGCCAAATAGTCGAGTCGGCCAAGGAGGCGACCCCGGACAATTACGCCAAGGATCACTTGGCCGTGGCCATCGGCAGCTTGATGAGCGCCAATTTACAGGTAACACAATATTTAACGCGCGCTCGGATCGACATTTACCTACGGCTGCGTTGTGGCTTTGGCGAACAATACGGGGCCGGGAGAGCTCGATATATTTGAGCCGCCGACGAGGCGCAACTATAAATTGATTAACGTTCAAAAGAAAAAAAAAGAAAGAAAGAAAGAAAGAAAGCAGTCGAGCACTGCTATGTGTATTGTTTCGATTCGTTTCGGGCGTAGGTGAATAGAAACCATTTAGAAAAAAATAAAATAAAATGTCTTGACTATTGTTTATTCGTTTTTATAAAACAATAAAAAGCAATTATTTTCAGGTTCCATATAATGAATGGTATAATGCGTTAACTGGAGTATCTAAGAAAGACATCATTTTTTTGGCTGCTCAATCGCTTGCTGGCATTTATAAAAATACAATCAATCCAGTGTAATAATAATGATAAAACAAAACAAAACAAAAAAACCAAAAAAAAAAAAAAAAAAAAAAAAAAAACAAACAAAAAAAGTATTATCAAGACGCAAGCTATAATTTCTAAAATAATTACATTTTTTACTAATACTTCAATTATGACGTAATATTCTTATACTTTATAGAGTTTGCTTTCAAATTGTACATGCCATCGATATAACAATTTGTAAACCGTGTAAATTCGTTTAAAAAAAAAAAAAAAAAAAAAAAAATGAAGATGAAGTTATGCACATTTTGATGTAAATAAGAATATTAGAAAATAAGTTATGTTTACTTTTAACTATAAAAAGTTAATTTTATATGAAAAATTAGTGATATAAAAATATATATTGTAATTGTGTAATTAAGTTTTTAAAAATTATAAAAAGAATTGTGCATAAAACTATTATTAAAATGAGACTTCTATTATTGTTATTATTATCATCATCATTATCATCATCATCAACATCGATCTACTATGCAATAAACGTGTAAGATTTTTTTTTTTTTTAATTTCAAGAATTGTTCTTATCACAATTAGCAGAATCGTTTTATTTTATTCAGTCAAAAAGGATAAACGTAATGAGGCAATTTACCAGGGTAACAAATAAAAAGGGAAATTATTTAAAATGATGGAATAACACTTTCAAATATTGTATATCAATTTTTCTTCTAAAACAAAAGCCAGTGATAGCTTTTATTGTGGTTCATTTTAAATAAATGTATAAAATAGTGTTTCCCGTTCTAAAGTATGAGCTTCTTCTTTTCATTCTTCCCCGTTCTGTAATTACAATTCATAATAGTTGTCCGTTTTTTTTTTTTGTTTTTGCTTTTGTAATATGTATAATTTTTATTATCCACGATGTTGTGCGGAGGAACGCAATTCATGTAACGACCTTTAATTACGACGTACATTGTTCCAACGATATTAATTGATGTATAATATTTAAATTATTATTTAAATATAATGCATTCATCATCCAGGATGGTTACAATTTGTCGAGATACGCGGTTAAATCGGGTAAGCCCTCCTTCAAACCCTTTCTCTTACGTGTGTCCTGAAACAAAATTTAATCGGCGTAAGCAAGTGCTCGGGTGCTAATTCGACGTATAAATAATATTAAAAACGCATGCGATAAGTACAATTGTAAAACAGAATCGGTAAGGATAATTTACGCGCAAAAGTTGAGTACATTTCGACTATAGGGACCACGTGCCGTTGGCATTATTTAACGTATATTTTCAATGCGTGTTTCGATTAAAAAGGTTAAAGAAAGAAGAAAAAAAGGGGGGGGGGATCGGGGGCACATCGATCCCTTGGCCAAAAGAAGCCAAGAGTAAATTATACAACTTTTGCTAATGAATTTGGTTTACGCGCGAGTGCCCCTAAAGCAGAAAAGGCTACATTTTCCATCTGTGCGTTCTCCTATTCAGGCAGACCGGATGAGAAGCCGGAGAGCCGAAACTTTAAAAAACGAAGCCTCTCTCTTCCACGACTTTAAAAGCGACAAGGCCGAGCAAGGGCCCTCTTGCCACCAGTTATGATCGTGGGCCGTGTGTCGGTCCCATCCAACCGTAAGCGCGCAACGTTACGCCGGCGTGTAACAATTACCTGTACGACTTGGTAAGGCCGGCTACCGGCCTCCAGGGGATCTCCCGGGAGTATTTGCCAGTGGTCGAAGACGCACTGCGGGAAGGCCTGGCCGCCTGTGTTCGAGCGGAGATCGGCAGTGAAGCCGAAGGACTCGTTGACCGGGAGGTACGCCTTCACGACGAACATCGGGGTACCGGCCACCTGCTGCTCCTCGAAGACGTGGCCACGCCTGCGATTAAGTACCCCGTAGATGCCGCCGACGGCGATTTCCGGACACTGCGAACGACGGGGAACTTAGTTTGATTCTGGGGGTTGGGGGGGAGGGGGGGGGCAGCAGCTCGTTAAAAGCTCAGAGGGAAGCGCCAAGGGCTCGGGAAAGACAAGGAGGCTCACTTGAATTTCGCACAGGTAGACGGGCTCCATGATCCTCGGGGAGGCTGTGAGAAGACAGGCGTAGAGGCAGCGTCTCGTTGTCGGGATGATCTGACCGCCGCCCCTGTGAATGGCGTCGGCGTGTAACGTGACGTCGTAAATGTTGAAGCGAACTCCCCGGAGGTTCTCCTCCGACAGGACGCCCTCCTTGGCCGCCCACTGGAAGCCGGCAACCATGGAGTCCTTGATCTCGTTGAGGTACTGGGCACCCTTGGAGCAGTCGATCATAATGTTGGGCCCGGTTCCGTCGGGGCCGAAGCACCAAATCTTCCTCGCCTCGGTCAGATCGTAGTCGTACTTTTCGCTCAGGTAACGAGCCCGGACCTTGAAGTCGTCCCTTGGATTGACCTCGCCCTACAATTGACAAATTGTCAGTCGCTGGCCCCGTGGAGGGGAGGGGGGGGGAATGAGGGCCTCGCCTCGCCCGTCAGGGGTTACGAGCCGCCCCTTACGTTGTCGATGTCCTCGGCGAGACCGTCGGGCATCGGCATTGCCTTCATG
Organism: Kradibia gibbosae; assembly: GCA_018907135.1. Classification (NCBI taxonomy): domain Eukaryota; kingdom Metazoa; phylum Arthropoda; class Insecta; order Hymenoptera; family Agaonidae; genus Kradibia; species Kradibia gibbosae. The sequence goes on from JACCHX010000003.1 coordinate 14,831,351, forward strand.
AACAAACGATTGTGCTTGTTGGGAGACTTGGAGAGGCAGACTTGATCCGACTCCTCCGATACCGTTTCCCTATACGACACCACTGGATCCGACTTCTTGATCGGTATGCACGCGTGGTCCTCCTCGAGGTCCTTCAAGCAGATTTCAAGATGCAATTCGCCTGCACCGGCAATAATGTGCTCCCCGGACTCCTCGATGATACACTGCACCATGGGGTCGGACTTTGCCAAGCGCTTGAGCCCTGAAAATCAAAGGACCCCCCACACCCTATTGTTAAATCGACATAGTCGGGGGAGCAGGGATCCTCGGGCGGTGGAGTTTCCCGTTCAGGTTGTCAACGATAATCACGGTCAATCATAACCCAGTGCTCGAAAGGTTCTCATCAAAGTGTTAAAGACAGAGTCTCGCGCGCGCTCCCCCCCCTCGATCGGGGCCATTCGTTCGCTGATTAATGCTTTGTATAAATACCTTCTACCAATTTTGGTAGATCCGCAGGGTTTTTGGGCTCCACGGCTACGCGCACGACTGGCGAGACCGAAAATTTCATCACCTTCATGTTGTGAGCATCTTTGAAGGTCGTTATTGTTCCAGTTTTAACTAAGAATTGATCAACGCCGACGACACCGCAGATGTTGCCTGTAAAACAAACCAATCGAGCTGTCAATTGCTGCAATTGCGTACCAATACTCGGCAAGGTATCTGGCGTTGGATTAATTCAGCGCCGAGCCGAGGAAGCCTCGACGATTCTGGGCTACTCACCGGAAGGTACATCCTCGATAGCCTCGACGTATCGGCCCATCATAAGTATCGTACGCTGAATGGGCTTCTCGTACAAGTCCTCCTTCTTTCCTGGCGTGAAGTTGGGCCCCATGATGCGAGCCTTCATACCGGTTGAGACCCTTCCGGAAAATACACGACCAAAGGCATAGAATCGGCCTTTGTCGGATGTGGGCACCATTTTTGAAATGTACATCATGAGCGGACCATGAGGATCGCAATTCTAAAAATCGAGCAAAGCGAGGAATTTAGAAATTATCGACGGCTACGGGCCCTCGCAAGCGCTTCGATTTAATTGGCGCAATCAGTTGGCCGTTCTTAATGTCTTTCAAAAGCTTTCAGAACAGGTCTGTGAATGAACAATCATCATTTTATAAAGCCAATGCAGGATCGTTTAACGATTTTGCGTTGAAAGCTGAAGGGCTTAGCTCCAGTGAGGAAATCGGCCATTGTTCTTACCTTGATACCAATCGCTGCTTCATCGTCCATGGGGCCTTCGTACAACATTTCCATTCTATACTTTTGAGCCGTTACCGGTGACGGCAGGTGAATAGCTATCATTTGAAGCAGAGCCTCTCCAGCTGGTAACCAAGTACGCATGACGACCTAAAAAAATTCAAACGATACTTATATTAATCGATCGATGATCGTGAAAGCAGTAGGGCACCTTAAAAGTGGCCTTTGGAATCGAAGATCGTCAGATTTAAATTAAAAATATCACTCATTATTTTTCAGAAGAGGTGTCAGAAAAACTTTTATAATCATCATATCGAATAACGCGAATTGGCGCGATTGTTAATTCATTATCGTCTATGTGATAAAAGTAACGAGCCATCACCTTTAAAAGGGCCTTTCCATCCTTATCCTTATCTTCGGGCTTAAGAACAATGCCCAGTTTTTTTAAAAGATCCTCGCACTGATCTTTTCTGTAGTTCATGATGCAATCGAAGACCTATAAGAGCAACACAGAAATCAATTGTTAAATACTTGGCGAATGATAACATTTTTCATTAATATTTTTGCGCCTCGATGTAATGTTGCTTCAACGTTATAAATTATCATTATAGAACATAGAGATAGAGGTTCAATGACATCGTTAAACGAAGTTACAATTTTGATCTTCTTCTGTTGACGCATAATCTTCACTGTCATTGTGCGCGAATCAGTTTTCTTTATTTTGAGAACAAAAAAAAGAAGGACCTTTTCCGCACTATAGAGAGATGCTAATATGCCAGAAGAAATTTTTTTTTTCTTTTTAAAATATACATATTTTACCTTATATATGGGTTCCAAAACGTACATGCAAAAAGAGCGCTTGTTATCTGGCTCCTTTTGTTTACTCCACTTCTTTGTTTTAGGATTGAAAAACGATTCACCCCATAATCTATTCATTAACTTAACTACGTCAATGCCGAACTTTTCGGCGTACATTTCAGAGAACTGTTTTAAAGTAAAAGCCCATCCGTGAAGTCCAGAACCAAAACCAACGGAGCCTTTACTTGGATCAACCTAATGTAAAGGCAAAACCTAATATGAATTACGCGCTCACTTCTCGCCTTGTTTGCGTACTTTTAACAAAATATTACTCTAGCGTAATGTTTTGCGAAAAGTAAGAGCAAAGCTTTTCAATAGTTTACTTACGCGAACTTCACCCATAGGTCCATCATCATCAGAGTACGTAGCAATAATAACATTAACATTTTCAACAATACGCTGGAAAGTCTGGTAGAGATCTTCACTGACCAACTGAAGTTCTAACAATGCACGATCCATCTTGTTCATGAATAAAACAGGTTTAATACGTTCCGCAATAGCTTGTCGCAACACAGTTTCAGTTTGTACACATACACCTGATAAAATAATCTTTTAATTTTTAATCTTAATAGATTTGTAATGTCTAGAAATTTTATTTTCGCAAAATAGAAATAATAAGGAAAGATTTTGATGGCGAAGAGTCTAAAGAACAGTCGAGATGAAAATGTACAAAACGTACGATTGAAATTGGTACGAAAGGTTTTATTACAAAACACGAATTGAAAGAATTGTGTTTTTTTTTTACAGTATCGTTAAGAGGAAAAAAAATTCAAAGGGCGTTATACAAAAGGCTTCTAGAACTCAGCAGGATTGGCTTCCGAGTTGCGCGTAAAGCAAAAAAAATTTGAAAACCGTTCACTTACCAGAAACACAATCAACAACAACAAGAGCTCCATCGGTCACGCGAAGAGCAGCCGTGACTTCGCTTGAAAAATCAACGTGCCCAGGGGAATCAATAAGATTAATCAAAAAACCTTTCTCATCTTTATCACGCTGATCAGGATTCACGATAAAAACTAAGTCCTTCTCTTCCAGCGCAAAGAACATGGAAATAGCCCTGGGGGCATAATAAAGCTGGTTAATAATCCATTTGGCCAGCGAGGCCCGGGTAGCATCGGCGGATGCAAAAATAAGAGGCAACGGACTGCCAGTCTACCCGGGGGAGGGGGGAGGGGAGAACTTACGTGGATTTGATGGTAATGCAGCGCTCTTGTTCATCCTTACGGGTATCGGTGAAGCGAGTCTCCCCGGCCTTGGCACCAGCAATGATACCAGCCTTGGAGACGAGCGAGTCGGTTAACGTTGACTTGCCGTGATCGACGTGGGCGATGACGGACATATTCCTGATATTCCTCTTTTTGTCCATCATCCCACGGATCTCGTCTACCGTGAAGTTCACCTGTAAGGGGCAACAGAGGAGTTAGGCCTCGAGGAATCGTCGGTCGGTCGGTCGGTCGAGGGGCGGGGGGCGGGGGGCGGCGGCAGCAGCAGCAGCAAGAGTCCACATACCCGCTGGGGCCGGACACCCGTATTCGCCCCCGCGAGGCGAGGAGGAGACGAGGGCGCGCACCTCGGGGTCCCCCTTCGTCGGGGGGAGCGGCCCCCGACACATGGCGAGCCGTCGGCGGTCCGCTCGGGCTCCCCGACAATCACGATTAACACGAGGTCCGCGCGGCCCCATAAGGCGGCCACGAGGAGCCGCGGCCCCCCCGGGAGGGGCCCGGAAACGCGGGCTCGCGTATCGGAAGCTGGTTACGTGGTAGCGGGGAGGGAGGGGAGGGCGGAGGAGAGAGAGAGAGCGCGAGGCTCTCGCGGGGTGGGCCCCGTCGGAGGCGTCGGCCGCCCGGGCGGCGCCGAGGGAGGAGGCCCTCCGCGACGCGGGCCCCGGAGCCTCCGGGGCGGTCGAGGCCCCGCGGGAGGCGGCCCTGGCTCCTCGCCAGGAGCCGTGGGGGCAGCAATTGCGCAACCCGCGGCCGATCGGTCGATTTTAGGGGGAAAAGGATCCCGGGGCCCTGGGCGAGCCCGGGCCCGAAAGACCGGGCCCCGCGAGCGGGCCCTGGCCCCGGGCGGAGCCGGGCCCGGCTATTAATCGTCCTCGGTACGTACCATCTTGGATGTCGTCCGATTACAGCAAGCCTGCTCGAAAGCGTACGTGTGCCAGCAATGGCGGACCCGCTGGGAAAGAACGCTCGATGGAATTCCTATGTGATTAAGGCTTCGGGGGCCGCTCGCCGCTGGCGCTGCTAACGCCGCCGCCGCCGCTGCCGCCGCCGCGCGCCCTCCCCCGGATTCCGCGCGGAAACAGGCCCCATTGGCTCGGCCGGCGGGACTTCCTCCGGATTCTGCGCCCGGGCCGGGCTCCCGTTGGTCCTCCCGGGCGCACCGCTTTCGAATCGGCCTCGGCTAATTTTAACACCCGGGCCCCGCCGTTCTTTCGCCCGGCCTCCTCGGCCCGGGGCTCTCCGGGCTCCCTCGGGATCCTCCTTTACACCTGCGCCAGGCCGGTCGCGTCCCTCGTTCGACCGAGGCCGTACCTGATGTCGGTGTGTCGCCTGCTTCAGCCCCGGGCTAAACAAAACAAAAAATACAAGACCACACGACGACGCGGGCCAAAGGCGAAAGAATAGCCGGCCGCGCGCCGCGCTCGCAAAGTCCAAACGCATTGTCCAATCGATGGGATGGCCAGCGAAGCGAGCGAGCGAGCGCCCCGAGTGATTTTTTGCCTATCAAATAGGATAGGCGAACGATCGATCCGCGGCGGGGGATGTAAATGCCCACCTTTCGACGGACGAAGGAAAGGAAAAAAAAAAGCACCGGCAGTCGTCGTCGTCGTCGTCGTTTCTCTCCCATTGCCTCTCTCTCTCTCTCTCGATGGCTCGTCCTTATTCTCGGCGCGCCGCCGTGTAATACGCGCGTCCGCGTATTAATAATAATAATATTGTGGCGAAAGCTCGGTATCCAAATATCGAGCGGGCTGCCTCGCGAGGGGCCGCTCTCATCGATCCACCGGCTGGGCCAATTTGCGTTCGGATCCTCGTCGAGTGCGCTCGCACATCGATTGGCATCGTTAAAGGAATTGCCTCCGCTTCTCTCGCCGCCTTTTATCTTTACCCCCGTGGAGGCTCGATCGGCGCGCGACCACTTGCCTCTCCGCCGCAGGTTTTCCCCGTGGGTGTTCGAAAATCATTTCTACAGCCAGAATCGTGTACCGATGAGTTATCGTGAATATCGTGTTTCGGCCGTAGCGAGGTGCATTTGAAAAGCAAAAAAAAAATCGCTTGAAAAAAAAAAAAAAAGAGGCGCCTTTTTATCGTAAAACAGTTTAGGATCTTGTATTAAGAAACATTGGGTTACAAAATAATAGTATGTGCGATTTAATACATATATATATATATACACACGTATTAAAATAAAATTTATATTTATTTTAATAAAAATCTGTTGAATCACAATTTATTACATTTTGGTAATTATTGGCGTCCGCCAAAGAGCTCGAACAAAAGTAATCGATAAGTAATTTTGTGTATTTCAAATTATATTCGCACTCGCAGTACTGATTAAATACCAGTTATTGCTTTTTATATAATTAATCGATAAATCGTCATTTTTCAATTGAAACTGGTACATACTGGAATACAATGTCTTTGCTATTCGGTAGCTTGTGATTATTTTATAAATGTGAACTGTAAATTTTAAACAACTGCAAGACGTTATGTATTCATTGACATTTCGTGGCTCGCTTTTATAATAATAAGTCATTTGTCGTTTATCGTTGAAAGCGATGATTGCCTCGTTGCATTTCTGGCTGTCCAATGATGTTAATTTCTGCAATTTCTTTCGTGAACAATCAAGCGATCCATCAAGAAAGTTCTCTTGCACTTTTTACAAGGTATTAGCAGAGCCTTTAAAATGGAAAATTAACGTCACTCTTTATTGCTCGGCTCTTGGCCCAAGGCTTGTATTTGTCGTTTATCGAACGTTGCAAAAAAAAAAAAAGAAAACAAAAGGAATTCAACGCGGTGTACGAAAGATAATAGACTAGGGTCTGATCAAAGGATCAATTTGCACGGGTGCATTGAAATTATCCGATTGCGAATTACCTGGCTCAGCTCCCAAGCGGTATTATTCCATTCTTCGTCGTCTATGGGAATATTTGGCCTCTGAGGAATCATTCGCCGGCGTTCGCTTGGAAACATTTTGTATTCTTGTTTCAGCTTCTGCGTATTATTAGTACGGGAATATTGAGAAATGAAAAATCTCGTAACATTTGTAATTAAGATCCGTCGTTATGGGCCGAAGCCAACTTCGCGAAGGCGAAATTGCATTGTTTTTGCATTAGATAGCAATCGAGGATAACTTGAGTGGCAATTTTTATATTTATTACCTATTGGTAGTTAACAATTGCACGCGCGCATCCGAGTACTCGGGTTTCTTTTACCGTGTTGCCTCTAATTGTAAATTCACGCTTTAATATTAATGGAAATATTTCACGATGCAAATTAACAATGCAATTATGCTGTTTACAAGCATTTGCATTTCGTGAAAGTGTACGCGAAGGAAAGTAATTATTCCAAAAATGTATCGTTTTCCCCGTTCATTCCTCGCGCCATTCTGTGCATAGGAATAATTTTCTATTTCTTGTTAAAAATTAATAAATATATATATATATATATATAATGTTTCCTTTTTATATTATTTTTTTAATTATTAAGTATAGTAGCATCTTTAATGATTTTCTCTTCGCTATACGCGCGCACTCGTCAACTTTTACCTCGATTTGTTTTTACTTGTGTCTTGTAATAAGTAAAAATAACAATCTCGATGTAGAATTGGAATACCTGCAAGCATTTGGGCTCGTGAATGGGGAAGCTCGCGGTGCCGAATTCTAGGCCGCAAATGTAACAAATAACTCTTTTCGGTCTTCGATTTATTTTCAGCTCAGTGGGGTAGTCTTTCGATTTGCAATAATTTGGCATGCTTTTATTCTTGATATCTCCATTGAAGGTATTTCTCTCGATCGGCGCTAGGGTCACTATTCAATAAAGCATTTAAAAGTTAAACGTAGCTGTTTTTAATCGAGTCGTTCATTTTTAAAAGGGTTGAAAGGAACTATACGATACGCAATGAAAAATAATATTTAATTACGACGATTATAATTGAGACTCTTAATTAGTTAATACAAGGTAAGAATTGGAAGTTCGCTCATTTATCTCAACGTAAATATCAATACGCTCGTACATTCGTAAATGGGTTTAATGAAAACGATTATTTAAATAAAACTGAAGTAACGCAACTCAACAAAACAGTTTTATTAAAAATATGGATTTGTATCAATGTTATCAATGATCGATGGGTCTAAAAAAATAATAAAATTCCGTTCAAAGGCATGTAATTTTATGCAAAATGATAAAATACCGAATTCTCTCCATGGATTTTGTGTACATTAATATACACTTGAGATGTGGATCGGTGCAAAATATTCTTACGAATGATGGTACCAAAAGGGGTAAAAATATTATATCTTAACCACCAATTTGAGATTTTCATCGATTAGCAGGTATTTTCGAGAGAGAGAGAGAGAGAAAAAAAGCAAGGAGGGATTAATTTTGTTAGGGCGCAATTGGAAGAGGACGAAGAACAAAAAAAAAAAAAAAAAAGCGCCAAGAAGTGGAGCCATTTGCTTTCTTGTAAAAGATACGTTTTTGCTCGGTCAATCGCCCGCGTATAAAGGAAGTAGGTAAGCATCGATGAAACCAACGGTCGGGAGGCAAGTCGATCTGCTCTACGAAGCTTGGCCTGCAGTAGGGCTTTTCCGAGGTCCTCGAGGGCCGGTAGACTGTATCGATCGTGGGCGCGTACTTCGACGTGAGCCTCCTGGACCTCACGCTCGACTGATTGGATTTATTCGCCCGGTAGCGGGTGCGCGACTCGAGGATCGGCACGTCCGCCGATATTCCAGCCTCGGTCGACACCAAAGCACCGTCGGAGCCCGAGTGGCAGACGGCGGCCGTTACGTCCCCTTGTAAATTGGCATCGGCGAGCCTTTCCTATAAAATCCGAAACAATGGGATTTCAATGGACGCCCGCTGAAATGTCCCAAGCTCCTCTCGGGCTTTCGTCCTAATGGAGGAGCTCGAGCCCGAGCTTTGCGGCATCTCTCTCTCTCTCTCTCTATCTGGCTTTCGACCAAGGCAATAGGATACATCGCCCGAGCTCGTCCTTAGAGAATAAAATTTAACAACTGTATTGACTTTGCGGGGGCGCGCGCGCGCATCGTAAAAGATTCGCAGCTAGAATTGCGGGGCCGCGCCAGTATTCGTTTTATCTCGCTTATCGCCTTGGCCCCCGAGCCGAGCGGACACTCGCTACAATTCCGGTGTACCGTCTTTCATCTTCGATCGGTCGTTTGTTTCCACACTTAACGCGATCGCGCGTTAAAGGAATTCAATTCGTCGTCTCGCGGGCTCCCTTGATTTTCCGACCGATGGTGCGAAAATCCCTCGGGAATCGCGCCCCGATGCATTCGATGGCATTCGCCTGGGCTTGAGCCGACAGTGGAGCCGACCAAAGCCGCAGGAGAGGTTTTTCTTTCCGCGCGCTCGATCTCCTTTGGCTCCTCGACAATGACTCGGTTTCGTCCATATTTATATATATTTATATATATTTATATATATATATAAATTCCCAGCCGAGGCAGCGGCAGCAGCAGCCGGCTATCGGTTTGAAATATCGCTAAGTAGCCACTTTTCGGATTATCTTTCAGATGCCTCGATAAGCCACAATCCTGACTCATCGTCCGCCCAGCGAGGCTGATAAAATCCGATTTATCAGCGGCGCGGGCGGGCGGGCGGGGGAGGGGAATTGAAACTTCAGCCCCAGGCGATAAGACTCGGAGCCTCTTCTTCTTCTTTTTTTTTTTTCTTCGATAGCCGAGCGGCCCACGTCGCGTGGAATTCTGCGATTCGTAAGCTCGATTGGCTCCTGGTCGGGAGGCGAACAATCGAATCGACCGGAGGCGCCGCAAGCGATAAACGGTGACACGGAGCTGGGGCTTGAAAAGCGCACGAGCGCATCGTCACCAAACGCGGAGGCGAAGAATGGAGCTCGGCCGTGAAATCGCGAGCGAGTCAGTCCCTCGGTGGACCTCGATCCCCGTTGTTGAAATGAAAGCCTCTGAAATCGCCCGCAATAGCGAGAATTCGAAATAAGAACGAGGGCCTCGGGCGCGCGATTATTCGGGTGGGGGGCGGGGCCGGCCGGGAGAACAATCGAGGCCGCGCTAACGATAACCGACGCGATAAGGCAGGGGTCAGGGGGTCATCGCGTCGGGAGGGACCGCGAGAGGCCTCGGCAGTCCTCCCGAGGAGCCTCGCCTCCGTGCGGCCGGTGGTAACGATCGGGCTGTTGGCCTGCCCCCGGCACCGGGTCCTCGCGTCGCGTGCCGTTGTCGGCCGCTCGGCAGGCTTGGACAATTATTCCACGGGAGGGTACCGGCGTCGCGTTGCTCGAGGCCGATCGCGGCCGCGGTCGGGCCTTCGATGTACCGTCCATCGGATCGGAACGGTTAGGTTTTTTTTTTTTTTTTTTCCCTTACAAATCGACGCGCCGCGTTGCTTTTGCTTAGGCCCCGCGGAGACGATTTTTCTAATCGAACAACGGGCTGCGTTGTTTAGTTTATTTTATTTTTTTTTTTCTTGCGATAAAAGAAGAACAATACTCTTCTTATCTGCCCAGAACTCGGTGCGATTACTCGTGTGTAATAATAATAATAATAATAATAATAATAAGAATAATAGTAACAACAAGAATGGCCAGTCGGTGCGATTTTTCTTCGACTTATTTACAAAAATTATGCCAATTGTTGCAGTTGTTGGCATTTTTTTTAACGACGAATCGATGAGTCGCGACCTCGGGAAGTCCTTAAAGAATTACTTTCGATAAAGCAGAATTACGATTCGAAAATTGATAAAGCCATAAGCTTTACGAACCGTTGAGAGGAAAATGCTTTAAACGGACAATGATTTCAATGCGACGAGCGACCAATTCAATTATAAATTTTTCATTTGGACATCGATGCTATTGCTCTCTTTGTATAATGCGTACACACGCGCACGCGCGCCCGCATATGTATGTATACATCTATAAACACGTGTGTGTGTGTGTGGGCGTGCGCGTACAATTTTGCTTATCAACGAGAACGCATTATGTGAAAAATCCCTCGAGGAACGGAACGAGTTTGCTCAACCAAGGGTCGAAGCCATCGGTGAGCACCGATTCGAGCCGAGCCATCGCGTTGCCTTTTTAAAAGAAGGGCACGCAAATCCGAAGGGGCAAACATCGTTAGGACGATTTCAGGGGAATCGGGAGCTCTCGGTTCGCCGATAGAAGGACGAACGGTGGGCGACGACGAGGAGAGGTACGGGCGCGAGGTATACTCGGCCCCCCCCCCGGCCCCATTCGACATCCGACTGGCTCCAACGAGAGAGAAGCCACACCGCGCGCGATCCCCGGATACGCGAGCCCGGGCCCGACGAGAGCTTCCGTGGAGAAAAAGCCCGCATATCGATAGCACCGATCCGGGCAGGAGGGATCCTCTCACCGTGTCGTTGGCGTCGTTGCCGCAGAGCTGCCTGGTTCCGGGACGGCCTCCGGCGGCTCGGTCCTCGGCCGCTAAGGAGCTCGGCTTTATCCTGGAGGAGCGTCTTCCGGCGTTGAGCTCGGCGGCGGCGGCGGCGGCGGTGGCGGCCGTGGCCGGGGCTTTGGATCTACTCATGCCGGGGCCCGTGGCCTTGGCGTGCCCCCACCCCCCCCTATGGCTCCTCGGACGGACGAGCGAGCTCGAGCATCGCCGGCCCAACGATAACGATACCTCGTGCCGATGCGAAGCTGTTGCCGGTCCGCTCGTCGTCGCGCGGTCCTTCGGCTCGCGTCCTCGAGTGGCTCTTGATCTCCAGCTTGGCTCTCTTGGCTCACTCGTGAATTTAGGGTTAGCGAGAGCACGGGCCTGGAGCGAACTCGACCAAGCCCCCTTTTTCTTTTCAAAGCGATTCTCAAGGTCGGCCGAGGGGTCGGCCGCGGCGTCGGGAGAAGCGCTTCGATCGTCGAGGGAAATTACCTTTTTTTTTGTTTTTTTTTTTTTCGATCCCGTTGGTGGTGCACGATTAGGCAGGGGTCGAGCTCGCACTTTGCTACTTTCGAGCTGTTATTATCGTACGCCCCCACCACCCGTTAAGGGTCCGCAGAAGCGATTAAGCGAGGGCCAAATTAACCGCTACTCGTATAACTACAACCGCAATTTATAGCCGAGAGTACCGGGATTAGGTTTGCAAATTTTACCGTCGAGTTGTTGTTTTTTTTGTTTTTTTTTTTTAAAGTACAGCGCTCGCGAGGAGAAACTTCAATTGCCCCCCTCGAGCTTGAAGTTGGCCAAATGATGGTTTATCAATTTGAACAGTTGAAGAGGCCCTCCGCAGCGACAAGTTTTCTTTGGCCTAGCATTGATTTGTTTGCGTTTATTTTAAATGCCCCCCCCCCCACGACGACCTTTCTCGCCTACATTTATCAATACTCGTTTGTAATGATTAGCTTGCCCGAGAATAATTCGCGACTCGATATGGTACTTGAAGGGATTTACCCTCTCTCGAGCCAAGGACAACGCACTTAAATAATCCTAATTACGCGTTTTCCACTTGTTTCCCTACCTCCCCCTCCCACCCTCTCACTCGCATCTTCTACTTTATTTTGTAATTTCTAATTCTCGCTTTTAATGGACTATTTATATTAGTGTTCTTTTAATTTTTAAGTAACTGAATTCGCTTGAAAAATTTACCAAAAAAGGCACGATCCTTAAAAAATTCTCACAATTATTCTCTACATGGGTAGTTCTAAATTAAATACATTTATTTTTCCAACGCAAAAGCTATTTTATAATAAGAAACTATGAAATATTACAACTTTCAGACTTCTTCAGTCGATAACAATTTTATCCGAATGAAAAAAAAAACCAATGTACAAGTTCCAGTCTCTTTATAATAATTCATAGCTGCATTTTTTTTTAAATCTTCGCATTTTGATCAAGTAAGTGTAGTTTGTTACGAATTATTGTATATTGCATAAACTATAGCTATTATACATTGTCGCAGCACAATTCATATGTGCAACATGATTTGATTGTTAAGTAACGTGCATGATACATTGTAAACAAATATAATGCATTACACAATAATTGTTATAATAATAGAGAGTCAAACAAACATTGTAAAATGTAATCGATTGCAATGCTAGTTCTAAAACGAGTAAATTTTCTTTAATTAATTTAATGATTTTAATCATGTAAGTAACTATAACGAATTATTATCGAATTGAAAAATTTAATTTATTTCAATTGCATTAATACAAAATTATGTACAGATAATTTCATCGAATTCAATTCACATATAAGCTTTCATTGGTGAGAATATAAAAATGTAGTTGCTAATATCTGTTACTGCTAGTACCTGCCGATTAAAAACAAAACACTTGTTCCTGTGAATCAAAAGGTAATATCTTAAAACACCTTTGCTTAGTTAAGTTAATAAAAGATAACTTTGTAATGAAATTTGTATAAATGGTTAAAAAAACATAATTATCTACGATATCGGTATCTCTTAAAATGAAACCACAATTGGAAGATATTGTTATGAAATTGACAGCGAAATCCTCGTTTGTACGAATATTCCCATTCGCGATTAACAATTTTGAATGCTATATCTTCATATGGAGGTCCAGCTTTGAATCTCAGTATGGCAAAATCTTTATTGTCTACGCACGGAGTCTAAAAATGTAAAAAATAAATATTAAATTGGTATGGAGGCTAAAAAAAAAAACGTTTAACAAAAGTACCAGATTGTTTGCAATCAGGTGAAAAATTGTTCAAGATTGCTCGGTTGCAAAAAAAAAAAAAAAAAAAAAAAAAAAAACAATCGTACAAATCAATTATCAAGAGCAAATTGAAAAACGCATTTGATGCACATTTGAATATCAATCGCACTGCCCGGTACACCGAGACACGAATAATCGATTGCAAGCAATGAAAATAATAAGAGGTCGACTGGGGGGCCATCGTACCAAGAAGTATTCAGGAGTCACGTTTTTATCGATGAGATCAGGATAGAAGATGTTGAACTTGTATCCTTGAACGATCTTCGGCGGGGGATTGTCCATATCGTAATGCGTCTGATTGTACTTGTTCCATTCGAAGCCGGTGTGGACCCTGTTGAAGTAGCGCGGCTTCCGGGGCCTGTACTTGTCCGACCAAAGGTAGACCTGGGCCTCGAGGGAGGACTCGACGCTGAATTGAGCCTCGTCGGAGCCCATGTTCTTGCTGACCTCCCTGCGCATGGCCTGCTCCTCCGCGGAGAGGACGCTCTGCACCTTGCGCCCGGTACTGAGCACCTGGTTCCTGGCGAAATCCAGCCGCTGGGTGTCCTCCTCCTCCAGGGTCACTATTGTTCCGGGCTCGAGATCCGATTGCCTCGTGTACTTAGGGGAGTAGGACTCCGACTCCGGGAATTGTTCGTCCCTGAAAATATACATATATACATATATATACACGACCATTGTTCGAGATTTCTCCTTTCTTCGTTAGAGAGAGTTATTATCAATCGATTGATGATAATCGCTACGGAATCAAAGAAGTCAAGGGCGTATCGTACTCTATGTCATCGCTCCTAGGGTGAACTGCGCTCGTCGATGGCTGCTGATCGGCTTGCTCTTTCGTTTCCTCGTTATCGATTTGTGCCTCCATGGCTTCGCTTCCAATTTTGGCCACCCCTTGTTCGGCTATTAGAATGTTGAGCTTCTTCTTTAAATTTTCCTGATGCCGATCCCGCAATCTGGCCCGAGCCATGTGAGCTGTTGGCCAATCGAAGCTTGTTAACGAGGAGCCTTTCAAAAGCAGGCCATCGATCGTACGTCTTACCTTTGAGCTGCGAGAGCAGACTCTCCCAGTATCCGATGTCGACTCCCTCGGCTTTGCCGCTGATTTTAGATTCGATTCGCGACTGCAATGCCTCCAGTTGAGCTGCCGTCTTGCCTTTGAAGACGGCCGTCACATCTCCGGCTACGGATTCGTGTATTCCCTCACGACGGCCAAGAGCTGCATTGCAATATTTGAATTACGATTATAATTTTTTACGGGCACCTTCGCAAGGACAACGGTTGGCGCGTCTGTCCTGATTAGAAATGTACTCTTTGGAGATTACCCACCGACTTGGTATTCGGTCTGTTGCAGCTTCCTAAGCTTGTGAAGCTCATCTTCGACTATTATCGTTATATCGTTCCAATAGTCGAGATTTTTGCCCCGTTCGAGCTCTTTGTACACCTTGATATCAACGATTAGATCTTCCAAGTCCTTTATCTGCAATCCTCTTAAATACGTATAAGGTTCGTGCATTTCAACTGCGTCCACCTCGTCCTCGGCACCTATGTATTTGGCCAGAAGATCTATGGGCTTGGCCCTTCCATCTTGTATTCTGATGCGAGACCTCAGTCTCGCCTGCTCCAGATGAAATTGATCTTCTTGACGATGCCACTGTTCCAATTGAGCAGCTTCCTTCCCTCTCTGCTGCAAAGCTGCCTCTTCCTCTCGCTGCTGCCTCTGCAGTTCACGCTCCTGTCGACGCTTTTTAACCTTCACCAATTCTCTTTTGTTTTCTTCCTGCTTATATCTATTTCGCATTTCCAATTGTTCCCTACTGACTTCCAACAGGCCTTCTTTTTCCAACTTCTTGCCCCAAACAAAAGGTTGAAGTAAATGAGCATCGCCAAATGGATTGTCGGTATTTGTATAATGTAAATAATCGTTATCCCAGCCCATTCTTTCTTTTCGCTTACGCTCTTTTGTTTCTTTTTTTCTTAATCTCCTTAGTCTCTTTTCTTCCGGAGTTTCCTTCGCCTTCATTAATTCTTTTTGATTTTTTTTCTCTTCGACTTGTTTCAGCCTTTGTTTGTACAGCTTCTTTTGCAATTCGATCGACGTATTTGATCCTGACGAATGGGACGATGATTCCGACGATGAACACGATGACAGAGATGACGATCTGTATATTATACGAGTTTATAAAAAAATGCAATCGCATAATTTGATTACTGTGATATTTACCTTCTTCTTCTTTTATGTTTGGATGAATATCTGGTAGACGAACTTGATTTCTTGCTGCTCTTTAATTTATGCTTGTCTTTGTGGCTTTTGTGCTTGTGATAGCTAGAAGTTTCGCCTCTTCTACTATCCCCTTTATGCTGATGACTACTTTTATCCTTATCCCTACTCATGTTTTATAAGTATTCGATGTACATTTCAAGTTAAAAATCTGCACAAAAAATATATTTCAATAGACCACGTCCTTGAAAAAGGGTGTAATTTCAATAATAGTAAGAGTTATTTTCAATACAGATATTTAAAGTAGCAATTGTAGTAGTGCAATAATTCTCATTTATTACCTAGTAAACAAACACAAGATTCATATTAAATGTCATTTCATTTATATCAATGTTTTAAAAAATTACATTACATAAATATGACACTTAATAAACTTAATATGTATTAAAATTTAAGCAAACTTTAAACGACTGTATAAATCATTGGTTTATAATGTAATTTTGCAACGTTTTAATATACAATATAATAACAATAAAGAATTAATACGCCTACTTTGCACGCAGACGCAGGTGTTGTTAAAACATTTTTGAAGACCATAGGTTATAATATTTTACGTTCCATTGTAAACATTAAATTAAAGTAGCTATTTAAATCAATTTTCAGCACATTTATTTACAAAAAAAGATATAAACTAGTGATATGGTATATTATGGATTTTATAATAAATACACGCTATTAAATATTTCAGTACCTTATATGATAATGAAACGCATTGTTTTCAGAGAAATAACGACGGGGTGATACTTTTTACTTTCCGAGTGCGTCTAATTGCAAAAAAAGTACAAACGTTAATACACAATATACGTATATGTTCGTGCATGCGTGTGGGCAGTGGGGCGCACTTACACTCGGAAACTTCAATTTTAACCAATGAGCTTCGAGCTCTTCTGCGCATGCCCCATTTTAATTTACTTTAATCGCACATAATGTACACATGTTACCTAAGCTAATTCGATTGCGAATATGTTAATTGCAATTGTAATTTGTTGCGATGGCCGTTTTTAAAAATCGCGTAAGATATTATCTTAATTTCTTCATTTTATTTCAATTTAAGGCAATATATTCGAGTAAAATATGTTGAAGCATTACAATTCGCAGTGATTAAAAAGTTTAATTTGCAAATCAAATAATGATTCCGTGCGCGCGTGTATATATATATATATATATATATATCTTGGTTGGAAAATCTTGGTCCTTCATAGATTTAATTTTTTTTTTTTTTATTTAACTCAATTTTTAATTTCATTAAATCTCTATGAGCAAATGAAAAAGATTCTCAATAAAGACTCTCCATTACGCTACATCCAGTATCTGATTCATTGTATCTGATTTTGTATCGTTTTCATGTGGAAAATGAAATCAGTGAATGTAAAAAAAAATAGATACCAGGCTTGTATCATTAGTTTTTAAAATTGAAAATAATTAAAAATTAAATTCGGAAACATTTGTCATATAATTGCAATGAAATAAATTTTTAAATTTGTTATAATACTTATTTACTCTTCAAGAGCAGTTTTCCCCGGTGTAAGTATCCCTAGACGAGAACATAAAGCTACAGAAGACGGAGAATTAAAATCAGAATGTTATGCATAAAATAATCTTGAAGGCTAGAAAGGAAAACACCAAATTACACAGTAACGGCTGTATGATAAAGAAACGTCGAAATGCCATTTCTTCTGTCTTATGATAATAATTTTAACACAATTAGGGGCTGAAATAAAATAGAGGACGTATGGAGAATCCGCGTAAAATTATGGTGAAAAAATAAAAATTATGGAAAGAGGGACAAGATTAGGGCAAAAAAAAGCTGAATTTAGCGCTATCAACGACATAATTAAGAGAGGGAGAGAAAAAAAATATGCACGAAAGCGCAAAAAGAAATATGGGCGCAATTAGAAATTAAGATAAAGGGCAGAGATTCGAGGAATGAAACATTTCAAGCGTAACACTATTTATACAGAAATACGTGTGTGGAGGAAACAGATTCTGAAATATTTATAAAATAGAATGATTTACGAAAGAAGATTAATAAGGAGCGGAAAAAAATAATAAAAACAAAGCATTATGAAGCCGCGTAGATGAGCAGGAGATGCCCAGATAAGAGGCCCCAGAGCTAGAAGTTTTGAAAGGGGAAAAAAGATAATTGAAATTCATAATTATAAGTAGAAAAGGAAACAATGGTCGATATTATAATTTATTAATATACTATAAATCTTAAACTATCGGAAAACGGTATCTCCTACAAGGTGGAAAGGCAATAATTACCTAAATAGCAATAATTAAATCAAAATGTAAACTTACAATTACGCGACATGCCTAGTTCAAGTTATCGGAAGTAATATTTAAGTAAATTTGCAAAGGCGAACTAATATTATAAGTAAATTCAACTGATGCGATTAATTTTCTTCAAATATAATTAAGCTTTCTTTGCTTGATATTTTTAATAAGCTCTTATAATGTGTATTAAAGGTAAATTAAGTCCTTTGATAAACGATTTTGGGTGAAAAGTATACGTAGCAACGGCTCAAGTAGATCAATGCATTATTTGGTTTCAAAATTCAAATAAATTTATCGTTTATTCGACGTTGCTTTACAATAACGCGTACTTTTTTCAATTAATAAGCTGTTAGACGTTCCATATTTTTGTTGACTCTTCTTAAATTTGACCTTTCTTAACTTGTATTTAATTACGACTTATGCTTAACTTTGGACAACACTTAAATTTAAGGGATCAAATTTGTAGGAATGCTCACAACTCCGAAGAACAATATGATTTTTTTTTTTTTTTTATTGCAAAAGCTTGAATCGTTTTTTAGATAACGATGAAAACTTTGTATCACCAATGACGTAAACGTTTTTATAAAAAAAATTACGCGTTTTATCATTTTCTTCCTCGTTCCAAGCACATCAATTCACAAGTATTTTCTACAATGTAAAAAGAAAGTAACCTTGTAAGTTCATTAGCCTAATTTTTTGTCATCAATTACTCGTAAACAAGGATTATTTATTTATTTTTTTTTTTTTTAATGTTTACATTTCTTTTCGTCGCTAAATATTGACTTGCTCGTAAAAATATCGTACGTCGTTATAATCATTGGATTCTCATGCATTAGTGTTTTTAGCTTTATCAATACAAACAAAACCATTCAATTTTGACTGCATTTGCATCGGTTATCGGCCATCGAATCAATTGGATAAATCATTTCACGCAAGACCGTCCACAATTATGCAGTTCACGCGAAGCGTTCGAATCGAATATCCTCTTTATTACAATGCCGAACATTGTTTTTGACATTCGTCGCTTAGTTATGTTCCGTAAGACCGAGATGTCGAATCACTAATAGCGAGAATATGATTCTTGTCGTTAATTTGTGCGTAGGTTACCGCTGTAAAGGTTGACTCGAATCGCCGGCACGATGAATCGATGGAAGAACCCGGAAAAACTCCTATCCCCGTTTATTTCGGCCGCTCGCACGTCGTCACAATGGATTGATAATCTCGAGAGCGGGCCGGGGCGGGGCGTGGCGGGGGGCCCGGGAGAGGTAAATCGAGAAAAAATTCCGGCAAACTCGTTGGGAAAGCAGGAGCGATTCGCGGTGGGCTTCGAGACGGGCGCAGGGCCTCTATTTATATTTTGCATTGGAAGAAAAGGCTTGAATTTTGAAAAGGGGGGCTGCGGCCGAGGGAAGAAAAGGAACTGCGGGCGCGAGGGGGAAAAAAAAAGGAGAACAGCGCGCACGAACGACAATCGGAGGCATCGCGCTTGAGCGGGGGCCGAGCCAATGATGCCCCCGGTCCAGCTCCCGGTTGCTCCGTTATCTTCTTTTCTTTTCCCCTCGTTCCCTCTCGTTCGTCCGGCTGCTCATCGGCAGTAGGATTCATCGGGAAGAAGGAGGCGTTGGGCTAAGGGTCGAGGTGCGTCGACAGTGAGGAGTAGCGCGAGTCGCGCGTCGAATTTAAAAGACTCGGGGCGGCGGTGGCGGTCGGGCGAGGGGCCCTCGATGGTTGCGAAGGGGGTTGGGGGGGGGGCAGGCGGAAGCACACGGTCGCGCTGCCGCTGGTAGGACTCCGACGGCCGAGGGGCGACGACGAGCGGCTCCGAGAAGCGTCCTAGTAATGCGGCCCAGTGGGCGGATACGGACGGCCGAGGAATTCGAGGGTCGAGCCGAGCTACGCCGGGGAATGGCTCCGGTGTCATCGGCGGTGGCATAGCTGGCGGTCCGCTCCGAAAAATCGAAGTCGGCGGCGGCGGCGGAGTCCAGCGGCTCGGTCGATAAGGAAGACGCGGATGCAGCAGCCGCCGGGGGTTGAAGAGAGACGCAAAGGCCGAGCTCGGGAGCGGGGAGGCGGCGGCGGCGGCGAGCGCGAGCTAGAGAGAGGGACGGATAGAGGACGGAGACGGGGATAGGGCTACGAGGGAGGGTGGGAGGGCGACGGTGTCAGGGACTGCGAGGCAGGAGCGCGCACGTACGCAGTCTTCCATCGGACTCGAGAGCAGCAGCGCCGCGAGGAGCGCGTAGATGGAGGGAAACCTCCCATTTCTCTCGAAATCCGCATCCGCGTTCCGCTCCTAGTACGGTTTCACCTGTCGGCGCGCGCGCGATCGGCTCGCGCTCTCGCCTCAGAGCCCGTGGCCGCCGAGCACAGGCCGCCTGGCATCCTCGGAGTCCCCTGCGGCGCGGCTGCCAGGGCCGCCGCGGCGTTGGCATCGCACGGCCGACGGGGCCCCAGCCCTTGGGATGCGAGGCCGCCCCCGGCACTAGGCCAGTGCCCCCAGTCCCCCCGGTCCCCCGACCCGGGCCCAGCGCCCGGAGGAGCGCCCCGCCCGCCGCGGAGCCAGCAGAGGGCCGCGGGTGAGCCCGGCGGAGCCCGGGAGAGCAGAGATGCGCCGAAACGTGAAGATCCTCCTGCTACTGTCCTGCCTCTGGATGTCCGGCTTCATTTACTACTACCACAGTACGAGGGACAGCAAGGTAAGGCGCAAGCGTTGGCTGGCCCGCCTCCACCCCCGGCGGCAGGACCTCCTCCTGGACTCGCGAGTAGCCCCACCACGGGCGCCCCACCCCGGCTCCGCCGCCGCCGCCGAGCGCTCCCGCGACAGCCGGCAGCCTCTTCGTCCTTCGACCCGCTCGCTTGGCTGCTCGCGACTCCCGGTTTCCCCACCACCCCGGCCCGGCCCCAACCACGGGGTGTAAATCTTACTTACGAGCAATTTACGAGCGACTCGGCGCTGGCCGACGCCGATGAGCGGCCCGCTATACCCTCGGCCGTCGCTCGGCCGCTCGGACACTGGCTCCGGGCTCTCGACTCGCGTACCGCCGGCCCCCCCCCCCCGACTCTACCAACGCGTGCCGGACGTCCCAGTGACCGGCTGGCACTGGCCCTCGATTCGCCCCGGGCCTCGTCGAACGCCGCCGCCGCCGCCGCCACCCCCGGCCAGTCAAATTACAAATCGATCGCTTTATCCTTGGCGCGCGCTAATTGACTTTGCGCCCTTAATTTATTTGCTCGGTGTCGTCCCCGGCTCGCACCGCCGTTCACCGTTAAATACATCCCCGTTTAATTGTCCAGCGAATTTACGCGGCATCGAATTCGGACCCTCGACCCCACGTCGTTGCTTGGCTCGCGCGACCCTAATGAGCGGCTGTCCCTTGCGACCGGGGCCCCTTAGGGGAGGGCCGGCGGGCCAAAAACGGCGTTGGGGCGGGGGGGTGAAATAAAAAGCCGTCGACGACCGCGACCCGATACCGATTAGTCGGAGCCAAATAAGATCGTTGCATCGAGAGTAAATCCTCGAGCTGTGATAATGCTAACGATAACAATTGTACCATTTGTATCAGCTGCTTTTCCATTATCGAACCCTGCCACTTGATTGAAATTAATAAATAATACTTGGAAAGAAGGGATTTCCCGAGCCTTCCATTAGGTTCGGAATACATCGAAATTGATATCCTCGGAAGCAATAATTTGTTAAAATAAAATCAAACTTTTTTGCATAACTTGTATCCGATGGGAATGCGGAACTACTCTTTTTTTCGCACGAATACTGGCATAAATATCGAAATAAAACATTTGGAAGCTCAATTTACATATAGCGCCTCTATATAAATATATATATATATATATATATAGAGAGAGAGAGAGAGAGAAAACAAATGCTATTATTTTACTTTAAAAAAGAATACTAATATTTTCATTTCGGCCCAATGGATATTTGCTCAAAATGATCAAACTCCGAATAATACAGCGAATGTATTAAATAATGTCTTATCAATAACAAATTGTAATTATAAATCAAACGACCGCAGACAAATAAAACCGACCACATTTAACTAGGTTCACTTTATTTTTCTGTCGATGTGCTAAATTTATGTTCTTAATGAACAATAAATGTTAAAGGCAAAAATTTTTTAAAACTGGAATCTCCTACTTTCTTTTTTTGCGCATTGTACAAATATTCAACAGTTACAGTTTACGCGTAATTGGATAACAAGAGATCTATATTATTATAATTAAACTTTAAAGGCACTTTACATTTGCTACCTGTACTATGGTAAGTAAATTTCAAACTTTCTTCACTCTCTTCTGGCTCCTCTTATCGAAAACACTTTCGTATCTCAAGCTTTTTAAAAAATTTACGAATTTTTCCTCATGCATAAATAAGTACGTTCATTCTTAATATATACGGATTAAGAGGAAGAAAAAAATCCTTAGAATATTAAATTACCTGTTTTGATTTTATACGGGTTTGGCCATGTCGAAGTTTCTGATTTTTTTTTTTTTTTTTTTTTTTTTTTAAATGCAAGTAATATACAAATATTGGCTTTCATTGTCATTCTACGCGCCCATAACTGTTCATTTTAATAACTGCAACGAAAATTCGTTATTTCACTGCCCAAAAAGTATTTTATCGCTATAAAACAAACGCCCGAGGAATAAAGTAATGCGGCATATGGAAGAGAGTTTAAAGGTAAAAGTACTGTAGTAAGATAATGAAATTTATTATTCGTGTATATATGCGTATGTACTTATATATATACATATTGAGTAATTGAATAATCGATCGATAAATAGATTTAAAAGAATATATACATCAATATTCAAATAGTGCAAAGTTTATTTACACCAATGCTTTAAATACGAGCAGTAATCAGCGCATTAATGCAAGTTCGGTGACGATTTGTACAGATTTGTAGGGGAAAAACGTTAAAATCAATCGATAGCAAGTAAAGTCGAAGCGTTTGAAATTTAATGGGCATAAATCAAGCCCCGCCGACGAAAATTAAAATCGCTCCCCCGCACGCGAGACATCTTAAAATTCCAATCGAATTAAGCATGGAAATTAATTTTTCACACCCAACCGTAGGAGAGAGTCGAAACATCGTTCTGATGCTTAGGCCAACGTTTAATAGCAAGTAATGGGCCAAGCCAGCGTAACTTCCCCTGTCGTGGACAAGATTTTCCCACCTCGTCCATGAGTCCGTAGGCTGAACTGAGTTGTTCTCTCTCTCTCTCTCTCTCTCTCTCTCAGTCACTCGCATGAACCCAAAGCAGAAACAGATGGTGCTTTCAGTCGCGATGCCCGTGGCTCCGGCAAAATTCAGCCGCTTACTTTGCAGCCGCTTAAACTTTTAACGATCTTAGGTTGCAGATTTTCCTCCTCGTCCGTATCTCCAAATATCGGTGCCTAAACGCGGTTCGTTTATTCGGTCATTCGTATGAAATGGCCGTTGTCTTGCGAATCCGACTAGAAATTACGCTACGACTGGCCAGGACTCGTAAGTGTGCGCGCGTGCGTTTTTCTTTTTTTTTTTTTTTTTTTATCAGTAAAAGCTTCTTATAAAATAGCCGTTGGGTAATTTAAGCACGCGTGTGGCTTAGTGCGCAACGCACTTTCAGCTGATCGCACTCACTGTTTATTTTAATGAAGAAATTACTATCGATCATATCATAAGTGACCGATTGAGTCAAGCGAGTGGCGCTTATTATTAAATAACGATTACGCGATAAGTGCCAATGATTGCCTTTGACGATTATTAATCAACGCTAATGATCGGATATCGGGATCATATTTTTGCCAATTCTTTGTACTTACCTTGTCATTAAACCGCATTGGGAAAGCTATTGTCGGCCGTGATGAAACCATATATCGAAAGCAACTCTATACACAAAATATATATATACATATATATATATATATAATTATGGCCATAAACGTCAAACGCTATAAAACATTATAAGTGCTAAGTTATGAAATGGACAAAGTTATTTTCACATAATTTTTCGATGAATTAATTCTTGAAAATTTTGGCAGCTTACGAAACATAGGCTAGTGCACACGGGCTTCGGCTTAGAGAATCTTTAAGCAGAGAATGATAAATTCACATAAATGGGAAACATTAATACGCGCACTAATTGCCCTCATCCAAATTAATTTAATTGCCCATCCGAGCAGCGGATAAATTTGCTTCGATTAAAATGAGATGTAGGGTAAGATTGGAATTAAAATATTAAATTGTTATACGCATATATTTCAACTGCACTGCCACTTTCTTGTATTCAAAATATAAGATTACATTGTTCGTTTTGTTATGAATTAGCCTAGTAAACTTGCGATGTTGAATCGCAGCATAAAAACAATGTTTTTGCAATATTAATTGAAAATTCTAAAGAAGGATTCTTTTACTTTTAACGTTTACATTTTATCTACCGTACAATGGGATAACGTGGGGGGGGGGGACAGAGAATCTTTTATCTTCAATAAATATGTATGCCCGTAGTAAAACATTTATACCAAACAAGGAATGCATTGAAATTTTTATAAATGTTATCTTAATTTTATACTGTGCCCTTATTCTATTGAAATCTTTTTTTCTCCGTTAATAAGCACTTACTTCGCTCGTTTAAAAAAATCCCCCGGTAAAATGATAAGCATTACTCGGTTCCATATTTTTTCAAAATATCGTTTTAATAATATGATTCTACTCTATCAAAATAATGCGTAGGACTATGGTAAAATTATATTTGATAAATAAGTTACTTAATCGAAGACTTATGATACGTCTAAGATTTATAAATTCTGTTTTTAAAATTTGAAAGAATTATATAACAATTATATATATATACATGAAAAAATTAAATAATTGAACGATCGGAATTCAAATAATTCAAAAATATTGAATTTTTTTAAGAATGTCAAAGTAGGCTTGAAATTAAATATTTCGTTAAAGCTTTAAATACGAAGATTTTCATTTGAAAAAAAAAAAAAAATGTTTTCAGTTGTTTAAATATATTAAAGTATTTATCATTTTTTGGTATAAGCTGAACAAAAATAATTGAAAAAATTAAAAAATTAGCATTATATTTCCGAATGATGTGTGCAATAGTAGGAAAAGATTTTATAAAATATTGAATTTTATAGAAAATTTTTATAGAACAGCTAATTGGATTTTAATGCAATTATTACATAATTTTTTTGGTTTAATAGCGCTAATGAGTTTTCCGTTTAGGATTATGTAAATGTAATATACGTAGTATGATAATTATTATATTTTACCAAACGGTATTAATGAATATAATGTCCTATAAATGTCGCGAATAAAGCACACAATTTGTACATTAATTCTGTCTCTTCGAATACAGCCGCTTAATAAATACAATTTCAAGCAAATAACTATTACAAATGTACGAGTAAATCTAATTTTATTAAATTTGCATTATTCTTTATGTAATTATGAGAAGAAATTTAATACGGTTTATTAAAATTTCCATGCGCATTTAATCTAGGAACGTGGGATTGTTAATAAAAATTATTTCAATTGGGTAGGATGGAACAAAGAATTTAAAAACGACGAATTGCAAATGGAACAGAGTAATCCTGATTAGATGTACGATGCACATAAAATCAGGCGGTTAAAACATGCAGATTGAATTTAATGCTATTAGAAATATATATATATATATATATATATATATATATACATACATACACATGTATTTGCTTAATTAATGATAAATATTGACAAATAAATTCTAACCGCGAATAAAGTTTTGTGATAATTTTATATTTGTAAATAGAATTGCCAAACTAAGCGAGGGAAGCGAATAAAAGTCCACACAGTAGCTTTGTATGTTTATTTTAAAAATTTTCAATCGTTATATTACATTGCAATTGTAAGCATATGCTACGATGTTCCGTGTGCACCAAGTTTTCCATTCAACCGTTTCCCGTCGAAAGAGTCGCCTAATCACGGCATTACCGTGGAATACATTTGGAATCCAGCATATTGCTCTGGTACAGTTACGACGCAACTCGTGTGAAGTTTTAACAGTAGTTTTAACAGTCGATATTCTCATTGCGCTGTAATACGTACGTGCGCACGGGCACCGAGTGATCTCCCGAAAGGTTTGATAATTAAACGAATTTCAAAAACAATAACGCCCTGGCAAGCCGTCAATAATTTAATTATTGATAAAAACATTTTTACAATTTTCGACTCGCGCTGCCTCCGTTAACGTCAAGTTTCGAACTGACAAATGTAATATTACTTCTTTTTTAACTTTTTTAACTTTTTTTACTTTTTTAACTTTTTTTACTTTTTTTCTTTTTTTTTTTGTACGCATCGAAAGACTTATTTGACAATGGGCTATTCACTTTTTATCCATAATTGTTGGATTTTGCGCGAGAGCCACTCGTACGCTCAAAAATGATAATCCAGCGATTACTTTTGATTTGTAAATATGAAAGTAGTTAATGGCTCTGCATCGTGCGGGGAAAAGTACTCGCGCGTTATTTGCAGTTTGTACAAAGTTACTTAATTATACGATAATTTTGCTCTGCCGTGCGGAATTCATTTTTATCGGTTATACTTACAGCATCGGGGCAGCCCTTAGCTTAATTGGATCGAGTCGTTATTGATTAGGCTCGAATATTACAATAAATCGACGAACGATATCACGATTTGTCTTAACTGAGCGCAGAGTTTATTATAATTTTGCTTCGTTTGTTTAATTGAATTGCTCTCGAATGGGGCAAGAGTTTGCTTTTTAATTCAACGGCATTAATGTTCAACTATTGGCCATATATATGTATATGCATTTATTCATGTATTTACAGTAATTGTATTTGAAAGTTTCGAAATTTTTTTTATCAAATCAACAGATATTTATGATTTTAAAATGAGTTTTTTTTTCTTCTCTCTCGCGAAATTTTGTAATGACTAATGCGGATAATGGCTCATTCGAGTCCGGTTCAATTAAAAAACCAATCATTCGAATCATTTTAAAACAGACGTAATACTTGGAAGATTAAATTTATTTAAAAAATTGCCTGCGACTCCGATTCGTCTTGGCATAAAGCTGAAAACGCACCCGATAATTACGTACGGCACAGTTTTCGTCCAGAATACGTTGGATTTACACGAGCAAAAGTAGAGCGTAAGTAGTGCATTCGTATTATTCGTACGAATTCGTGAAAATTAACCAGAAAATTATGACGCACACTGACACTGCCCGTGAAATATTCAATGTGTGCGCGAGAGAAAAAAAAAAAAAAAGAAAGATAGAATTAAAGAGCAGAGCTAAAAAACTGCTCGCACCATGGAAAAATTCGTCGTCCAATATGCGAAGCCTCGAACTAATAACGGCTCGAGATTGATAAGAGCGATTCTTCGATCGGCGTAGGAAATTGCACGCTATAGCGAGGCTCTCCATTGAAAGATGCGCAGGTCGTTCGTTGATTTTTGCCCATTCGGCAACTAATCGAAGCGTGCTAAAAATCATAATTGGCCGGCCTTATGTCGAGGGTGCCTAGGATCGCGGGCGAGGATATTATTTGCCCGATTGGCGTTGGCTTCTACGGCCTCGCCCGGGCTCCGTCGCAAGAGCGACCGGGTAAGCTCGCAGCCGCGACTCCGGTAGATTCGAGGAGTCCTTCCTCGGCCGGTGCGACTGGGCGCCCAGGCCGTCTTCGGCGTTTGTTGAAATAGATTTTCGAAGAGTATCGAAGGGGGGCGGCGACGGCGGCGGCGGCTAAGGAGCCCGAGCCGTTAGAAGGGGGGGGGGAGAGAGAGAGAGTGAGTGACTGCGCGCGTGTCCGCCTGCGTGCGGATGACAGCCCGAGCCGAGCAAGTGAAAGGAAGCATATGTGGGAACGGGTGAATTTTCCGTCTCTGCGTTACGAAAAATTATATCGTAATGGCCGGCTACGGCCGGCCGTAAAACCGCGATATTTACTCTTCCGATGAGGAGCGATCGAGCTTCGTTATCGAAGGAGCCAAGGATTATCCGAGCCCAAGGGAACGGAAGGGAGAGCCGTTGAACGCCGATGGGAAGAAATTTATACCCGCGCGCGCGTTTATGTATCTATGTATATATATATATATATATCGACTATGCGTACGAAGCGACGCTTACAAAATTCGTGATCCTCTCCCTCGTCTAATCCGCGATCGCATCAGAGTCGGCGATCTCGCGTCTCTCGTGCGCCGACGGCTCGCGATGGCCGAGCAGCGCCCCGATTTTCCCCTGGACTCTAGCTACTGGTAATAATAATCGGTCCCGTGGTGCCAAACACGTGTCGGCGGCTTCGTCGCCGACTGGCACGCGCTCCCTACCCCGGAGAGCTCGCATTTGCGAGGGCGACTCGGTGCGATGGAAGATTCGGCTGCCGAGGGGCTCGCCACCGACAAGGAGGATGAACTTCGATGATTCCGTACCCTCTGCAAACCCGCGAGTCTATTCGATTCTCTCGCTCTCCCTCTGTGCGGCTCTGTCCATCTTCCTAACCACGCGTCTCTCGCCGAGTGCGCGTATTTATTCCTTCCGCTATTTTATTGTATCGCCTCCCTGTTAAGCAGAATGCTGCAACATGCATGTATACGTATATGTACTTGTGTATGCATTGCCATTGCCGTTGCACGGGTTTGCGACCAAACATTAACACGACCGATCGATACATGCATATATATATATATATATATATATATGTATATATTGCCTAGTAATGAACAGTCACATTTTCACTTATTGTACTAAAATATTTATCGCGTATGCTTCCGGTTCTGCAAGCGCGGTGAAAATGCGCGGAATTTATGGAGTGGAAGGATATCGCGGAGAAGAGGAGAAACATCGCGCAAAGGGACGCGGAATGATAAATGGATCCTTCTTTGGGGGGGGGGGGGGAGAACATGCACTCGACAATCGCCTGTTTCGCATTTGAGTTCGTTGCGCGGATTATGAAAAATTTATGCCGAGAATAGGCGCGAGCGTCCGAATCGGATCGTATGCCTGAGCTACGGTCGCCGAGAAGTCTCTATTATTTTAGAGCATTGCGAATGTAAGGGGGATCGAAAACCGATAGAGGAGGGGTGGGGGGGGGGAAGAACTTTGATTATAATGAAATCAAAGGAGTCGGCAAATTCATGGAACTAAATGCAATTCAAAGTACGGCGAGCGAGAAGCCCGTTTAAATTCAAAGTGTTTTATTAAAGAAAATAGAGCCGGAGCTGAAATGAAAGCGCGCGAGAAAGGGTGTGATGAAAATGAAAAAATGAAAGAAGCAAAATGAAAAAAGTTTGACGAATAAATATTTACAGATATCAGATGGCGAAATGATATAAAAGGGAAAAAAATTTGTTTAAAAAAAACTTTGCGAGTCGAGCGGGATAACGAGTGGGCAAGATTGAACGAGGACGAGATGGCAAATGAGAGAGAGAGAGAGAGAGAGAGGGGAAAAATTTCAAAATACTATAAGATGTTTAGATAAATATTAATATGAATTTAATCAACGCTTCTTATTAACGACGCCTAGTGGTCTACCAATTTCCTTAAAGGATAATAATTAAATTACCTGCAATTTAAAATATCGGCGTCAATGATAATTATTTCTCCCCCCCCCCCCAAATGCAAACGGCTCAATCCAACGAATAAGCATTTATCGGCTTAGAAATTTATGAAAAAAATAAAATTAACTAATCCCCGGCACCGGTGATTCTTAATACAAATAACGTACCTGCTGATAGCGCGAGTTTTGCAATCGGGACGAGCAATCGTGAAAGTCGAGTAATTTTTTAATAGATTATAGAACATTTGTATGTTTAATAAAATTAAATATTCCAAGTGCCATAAGCGCACACAGTATTTACATTTTAATTACTGATACTTACGCGGGCAAACAAAATGTAAATGATTACATTTGATCGCTCGTATACGGCGGATGAAGTGCGTTAAAATTCGCAAATTAATTTTAAAATATCGATAAAGCTTAACAAGTCGACGCTTCGAATCCGAGGCCCTGTCGCGATTGGTCCCAACAACGCTCCGCGCCGTCTTGCCATTAAATTATCGAAGCCGGGGACTCATCGTAATTATCTGTCACTGGCAGCTAACTTACTCGCGCTAACTTACTTAATCCGATAGTAAAACAACACGAGCGTTATTATACGCGTTATTACGGCTGCGAATGCACAGTTAAATTTTACTACATAATACCCGATGCGAGCCGGTGAGAAATTTCTTACCTTATGCATTAGGTATCCTGCTCGTTCACTGTGATACAAATTTCTACGAACACGCGTACCCACGCGTATGCAATCGAATGGAAGCAAAGTAACGAAAAAAGAAGAAGAAGAAGAAGAAGAAGATTTTTCTTAATTTTTTTTCTAACGTCATAGAAAGTTTTGACGCCAGCTCATTTTTGTCTCTTTTTATGAAAAAAAAAAAAAAAAAAAAAAAAAAAAAAAAATCAAAAGATCCAATCCGCCTCGTAGTTGTGACAAGCCAATCTAATATGGAAAATATTCTCTTTAGTCTGTCGACGGTTGGCGTAAGAATCCAGGCGACGTACGGTGTATCGATTAAAAAAGAAAAAGAAAAAAAAAGAAAAGAAAAGAATTAATATTAAACATTGTACCGATGTGACGACGTGGCTTGGAGAAATATGCCTGCCTGCGCGCGTGTGCGTGTGCGTGTACACATAGGCACGCGCGTGCGTACGTACAAGCGTGCACACGCGTGTTTGCATGTAAATGGTAGCGGAAGGATAAAGAAAATTGGTCGGCGTGAAAGATTTCGAGCCAACGCACGAGCCGAGGGCCGAGCCGACGCTCGTGTAACTTCCTTGTGTGTAAACGCAGAAGGGGGAGGGAGAGAGAGAGAGAGAGAGAGAGAGAGAGAGAAAGAAAAACAGGCACAAGCTGAAAAAATATATTCCGAGCGTCCGCGCGCTCTTCCTTTCACTCTCGCGCTCTCGCGGCTTAGTTCCCGTGACAAGCGCAAGGCAGACCGATTCACTTAAGAGTTAACTTATATCAAATACGTACTTTACATGCGGCAAGGTGAAAGGATCCCAATACCGATTCCACCGCTGGCCTGCCAGGCCGCGGAGCCAACGCAGTAGGCCAGCGCTACTCTCCTTTTTTATCGGGATTACACGCTACTGCGCGGTTTTCTGCCTCGGTCTCGCCCGCGTACACCCCGACCGCCGCCCGGGAGGATCCACTTGCCAGAGCTAAGTCGGCGAGGAGAGGTCGCCTTCCTCTCCAAGAAGACGACGGCAACGAGGGAAAAAGCCTGCGAGCGCGAGGGGCAAGGACAACGCGGCGGCGTCGGATTCCTGATTCGGCCGGACGAACGACGGGCCTCGAATCGATCGGAGCGGAGGCTCGGCGATCTCTCGCGGGCCTTTGAATATTGTCAAATAATTGCCCGCTCTTGAGCCACCAATGCACTTGCCGTACTTTCCTCCAATTGTATTAATGGAAAGTGCGCGCGAGGCCTTTTAAGAAATCTATAATAATTCGAATCGCTGAATTCCACTCGGAGTTTACGGACTCTTAATCTACAACCGAAGGGAAAGTTAAGGAGCTTTAATTAAAACTTTGGATATTACGTAATTAGAAAATGTACAAGTGAACAGTAAATCCCCGAGCGCGATACGTTTGATAAGGAAAAGAAGAAGAAAAAAACAACGACTTACGTACTACACGCCGATATTATCATTTATAATTTAATATTAATAATTACGAGTAATTTTATTACAAACAGCATTAAACGCCAATAAAATATTTTAATTTGTATTAATTGCATTACGTCTGTCGATACTTATATTCGTACATCGGGCTTTAAAATAAAGAAAGAGCAAGAAACAAGGAAAAAAAAAACAATCGGAGAGAACGATCATTTTAAAAACGTAAAATCCAAACACATTAAAAGTCAATTTATACTATGCATACTATGTACATGCATAAATATTCTTATTCCTTTTTTTTTCTTTTATATATATATATTCATATATATATATATATCAAATGCATGCCTTTTCCAATCTCGCGACAATTTTCTTGGAGAACATAAACAAAGGCTTTGAAACTTTATTGCAGCGCTTGCTTTAAATTTAAGAAATTACCGACCGACCTCTATAAAGATTTACGAAGAAATGTGCCCCATCATTAATTGATTGTTCTAGTTGTGTAAGCTATTGTATTAAGGATATGCGCGCGTGTATATATATATATATATATATTTTTTTTTTATGCATGTATGTGAAATTGTACGCACACGTATATGAGTGCGCGCGTGTATAATCGATTAGAAAAAACGACACACATTTTGTCAAATGCTCTTGTCGTCGAGCGGGAATCGAAAGCGAGACGTTCTATTTCTGGCCGAGCTCCTAAAATACAAGCACTTTCTTTACCATATCGTCGCTCCATCTCAATCATGATTTAAAACAAGATGTTTACACGGACGTCGCATAAATAATGCTCTCGTCGTTTTATGTACACGTTCGAGTACCCGTGATTTAGCGATGCGTTACGTACGTATTTAAGTATACTTAATAACATAAGCTTAAGTATCGCGTTTATCGGCAATAATTGTCATTTTCATCGAACTTTTACAGCTCGGCAAATACGTCGACTCCTACGGCTTATCCTCGTCGTCGTTATCATTATTATCATTATATACATACATTACTATAAATGTATATATATATATATATATCCCTCTCTCTCTCTCTCTCTCTCTCTCCAACAATGCACATATGGATTTACGATTTCACACTCCGATGGCGATCGAGCTCTTTCGAGTCCGACTCAAAATAAAATTCATCCACGGAAAAGCGTATTATTCATAAAAGTCGCCGCCGCCTCGATCGCACCGTAAGACACTCGTCGCATGGTAAAATCCATTCGGCATTAAAGTTGTTTGCGCATAGGAAGCCTCGGAAAATCCCGTCAATTCGTTCGGCCCGAGGATAGATAAAAATGCAAATGAGCGCGCGAGCGGTTACTTTTCCGCGCTATCCCGTGGCCGGAGCCATTCGGCCAAGGGAATTGCAATCGAGCGGCAATCGCCTCCACGATAATTCGTCCCCGTGACTTTCGTAAAGGCGCATTGGCATAGAGCGGCGCGGATCCTTCGCTGGATAATCGCGGCGATAAATCCGATCTGGCCGAACGGCCCGAGGCCGGAGGAATCCTTTCAACGGGGGGAGCCATCCACGAGTGGCTCCCTGGCTTAATTTACGGGGCTCTCCGGTGCCGGGCGTTCGACCTCCTCCCTACCGAGGAGTTCTCACCGCCGCCATCCCCCGAGAGCGTCGCCATTGGCTCGCGGCCACGCAAGGGCAGGGGCGGCGGCGGCGGTGGCCTCGGCTAAAGCCGGCCAGGTCGAGGGGACCCGGCTCCGATGAGGTCGCTCGTCGCGAGCTCGAGGGCTCGAAGCGCCCCGGTCCTCGGGGTCCCCAAGGCGCGGCTCCTAATCTCCTAACCCTGGCCGAGGAGGACGAGGCGGTGGGCCGGCCCTCGGCAAGGGGGAGCATTTGCGCCGGCGGCGCCGGCGGTCGGGGGAGGGTTTTGGAGGATACTACCGGACCAACCACCACCACCCCCCCGACCGACCGAACATGCCACGGGGTCGTTGCGAGATTCGGCCCTCCCCACTGCAGTGAGCGGGCGATGGCTCCGTCCTGCTCGAGCCCTTTATCTTCTCTTCAGGGTAGTTTACCCTTGTAATTCCCACAATGGCTAAACTGCAGGAGGACTGTTGTCGTCGCTTAAGTGAAACGGTGCGTCACGCCTGCAAAGTTGCACAACACGGGCTCTGTTTCGGGCTGGCATTTATGGGGCTTCCGTGCACCTGATCTCTCCCTCTCTTTCTCTGCCTCTCTCTCGCCGTCCCTCTATCTCTCTCCGTCTCACGCTTACAGGGTTTCCGTCCCTCATTGGCTCTCACCGCATTCCCTTACACTTGCGGAACTCACATGCCCCCAATCTGGTCTCTCTCTCTCTCTCTCTCTCTCTCTCTCTCAAACACTCTTCACTTTCTTTTACACACACATACAAAGTTAGTTCGCTCTCCTCGTCCTCGGTCGTACTTGCGGACAATCTCCCCGTATCGGAACTTGTTGGCAACGCTCCTTAATACCAGGATATTCCATCGCGGTTAATGCGAGGGACACAACATATGTGCGCTCACGTAAGTGAATTAACCAACGATCCCGCACTAGCAATGATCGCATTGAATAAACAATAATGCATATGTTTGTTCCCTTTAAATTGTTTCCTATAAATTTAGCCAAAACTTTTACCGCATGAGCATTTCCCTTCGTTGACTCTTCGAGCAATTGAATTTCGGTTGAATTCAATAAATTATGTTGAACAAAAGCAAAAAAAAAAAAAAAAAAAAAACAAAACAAAAAAATCCCCCCCCCCCATCGTTCGATTGTTCAAAACACTGGGCGCAATTAGCTTTCTTATCTATCCGATCATTATTATAAGCCTTACAATTCTCTGTAAGCGGTATACATATGCCTGCTGAGCACGCGATACGAGCAATTTGTTTCGTAACTTACAAAAGTACTCGTGCATCGAGACCAGTTGGCGTAGGAGCTTGCGAACAAAAAAAACTTTATTCGAAAAGGGGAAAAGGGAAGATAAAAAGAAAAAAAAAAGAAAAAAAAAGAAAAAAAAAGGCAACGAAAATAAAAGGTGGCAAATAAAGTATAGGCGAACGAACATTGCTCTACAGTTCTGGATTAGCTTTTTTAACGCCCTTCGACGAAACGAAATGGAAATCGTCGTCGTCGTCGTCGCCGTTGCTCCCGCCTCCCCCAACTCCACCACCACCTCCGCCGCCGTTACTACTCGAACCTTCGCGTACAGTCGAAAAGAGCCTTCGGCTGCCATTGGGATTTCCCGTTCGGCTCGCGGGAACGGTATCGGATGCAGAGGCGACGATTATGCAAATGAGCCACGCCGACGCGCGGGGTAAAGTGAAAAACTTTCGCGCTCGCCCAATCGTCGGACGCGGGCTTTATTCGCGTTTGGAATTCCTTCTCTAACGCGGAATCCTCGGAACGCAGACCGGCGACTATTGGCTAGGCAGGGGGGGGGGTAAGAGGGATTCCTTCTCGGGCAGTGGCGCGTTAGCTCGATCGAGGAGCAACGACTGACGCGAGGAAGGACCGAGCGGAGGAGCTACGCGGCGGCGCCTAGAGCCGAGGGAAAGTCGCCGAGCGATCCCCTGGACTCCGCTCGATCCGAGAGCCGAGCCATCGGGCCGAGAATCCACCGGATTATCGATGAGCGAGCGAGAGAGAGAGAGAGAGAGAGAGAGAGACTTCAGGCTTGCTCTTCTCCGCAGTTGCAGAACGAGAACAGAGCGCTGCGACTCAAGGAATCGGCGTCACTGGGATTCCCAGGCGGGAGCTCGAGCAGCGCCTTGGAGTCCAACGGCGGGCTCCTCGTTGCCACCTCGGAGTATTTATCCCTGCCAGCCGTGGATCCCCGAATTTCTTGGAACTACTTTGACGAGCAGCGGTGAGTCCCCCACCCCACCCCACCCCCACCCCGAGCTTAGCGAGAGCAGCCTCTCGGCCTCGGATTACCGACGGCTGCTCCCGATAATCACCCGCGGCCCGCGTCTCGATCTCGTTCCACCTGCCCCCCGCCCCTATTCGTCGCCGATAAGCTCGCTGGCTCGCGGTAAAGTTTCACCCCCCTTTTCGATTGAAGGAATCGATAGAGCGCCTGTCGCCCACCGCGAGCATCAAGGCCCTCGCGAGAGCGTCATCGACTCCGCGAATCTTGGCCCGGAAATACTGGCTCCCGGGGAGACGAGCGCCTCGCGCTCTCAATGATGAATCTCGGGGTAACGCGTTCCCCCCCCCCCACGCGCGCGCCGCATCCAATTCGGATTATTTGCTCACTCTGCGCGGAGTATCGCGTGAAGGGTGCGCTTCGCTACGGGGAGGGCCTCCTATCGGGGAAAATCCTTATGGCTATCCGCCGCCGTCCGTCGGGGCGCGGCGAGCCTCGCTCTCGGGCCCGCGAAACTAGACGAAAGCCGCGCGAGGGTGGGAAAGGTAAGCCCGAGGCCCCGGCATTTCCTCTTCCCTCGATACCTTGCAGATACATCTCGAGAGGCGGCCTAAGAGCTGGCGAGGATCCCTACGCCAGGAATAAGTTCAACGTCGAGGCGTCGGATGGACTGCCGAGCAATCGTGATGTTCCCGATACGCGTAGCTCAATGTAAGTTACGGAACGGCTTTTTATTTACCTATACTTCTTCTTCTCTTTTTTCTTTCTCCCTCTCTCTTTCTTCCTCAACATCTGCATGCGTGCGTATTGAATTCTTCGTTGGTGAGTTCGTGAAACTGCAGCTCGAGCTACCGTCGAGACTGTGGTCTTTAATATCCTGTTGTATTTTTTCTTTTTTTCTTTTCTTTTCTTTTCCTTCTTTTTACCGCCACGCCAAGAGATATTCGACAATGAAGCCGTTGTTGATAAGTCAGTTGAAAGGAATGATACATTTACCCCATGATAATTCGTTTCTGTCAAAACGATACGCAAGTATCGCGCGCACTTGTGCATGCGCCCGACGTTATATGTATGTTTTATTAATATTATTTTCACGTAATAGCAGGCATTACTTATCAATCGTTAAATGATGCATCAAGAGATAAGAGCTACCAAATCCACTTCCATAATGTGACTACTTCTCAGTGCGTGTATAAATATATATACACACACATATATATATTTATGTATGTACGTATGCGCGTGTGTATGCGTGTATATTCGAATCGCCGAGTACACATCGGGCGTGCAGAATCCGTTGATCGATTCCCTCCTGCTCGCGGGGCTCGGTATCCAAGTCGAGCGTTTATAAAATATAACAAAATAAAAGGGAGGACATTGGGAGGCAATAGAGCGGTATAGATACGATGATACAGTACGGTTCGCGCTTTTACCTAGGTACAACGGCCACGCGGTCGCGCATCCGCGGGCGGCCCGCGCATCTGCATCGACGCGCCGTCGAAGAAGCCCAAGGAGGCCAACGAGGGCCGAGACCAGAATCGGCCGGGATCGGTGCGAGAGATGCGCGGATGTTGCCGCCGCCAACAAAATTGGCTCCTCTCAGAAGGTGGAAATTCTCCGGTGGCCCGACGGCCACCGACGGCTTTGAATCGGTCCGCCGGAGAGGCTCGATACGACGCCTAGAAGGGCGCATCGGAAATGCCGCGGGGTGAAATCCATCGGGCGCGAATGAGGGGGGGGGGTGGAGGGCGAGCGACAAGGCATCGGGGCCGGCAAAGGAGAAATTAATCATTCGTCGCGTTGTGTAGTCTCGCCTCCAGCCGAGCTCGGAGCTCTCTCGGAGTCCGCGACCCTTTCCCCGGGATGGGAGGAAATTCCTCTAGCCGCTGGCTAAGGGGATCGCGGGGCTGCGAAGGGACGAATCGATGGCGCGGCCTCGGGGGGAGGGGGGCCAGAGGAACGGGTAGCTCGCAGTCCGCGCACGTAGCCTCCCTCTGATTTGCTCTCCCTGCGAGCCGAAAAGCAAAGTCCCAAAGGATCTCTCTCTCTCTCTCCGTGTGTGTGTGCGCGCGCGTCCCGGGTTTTCTCCACGGCTCTCCCCCCTCGCTTTTCAGCGCCCTCGTCCTTAGCCCGTCCCCGGTATTGCTCGGGCCCTTGATCCGGCCACGTCGGCTCCGTCTAATCCTTTAAGATCGCGACCTGCGCCCTCCTCCGCTCTCTCTCTCTCTCTCTCTCTCTCGACTTACGTATGAAAATTCCTGCCGCTCTTTCGAACTTTCCGCGATGCTTTCGCCGAAGCCCAAAGCCGCCGTCGCTTTAACGATTCTCCTCCGCGCGCGGTATTTATTCAGGACTCTCACGTTTTGTATCGCTATATTTTTTTGCCCGTGCGTGCGCAGTAAGCAAGTGTGTTCTTTTTTCTTTTTTCGTGCTTTTTCCTTTTTTTTTTTCGTGTTTTTTTTTTTTTTTTTTTTTTTTTTTGTTTTTTTATAATTTCGTACGAAATGCGAATAATTCTCCGCTTTTATCAATGCGTGCGGTGATTGCTTTTTTAAAATTTTAACTTACGGTTCCCTAGCCTGGGAATATGTTTTTTATTTACTCTTACGTTTCGCGTATTATTTTCAACGCTTTTACGGCTATTTTATTACAATATTAATCTCAATTTAAAATTAAATACTGTACGTTTACAAATACTATATTCTTTTTTCTTCTCTCAATTTTACGCGCGTTATATTGTTGGATTATTAACATTTTTTTTTACAGCTTATTTCCTTATTCTATCCTTACTTTATGTTTATACTAGATTTTTTTTGCATCTTTATGATCTGACCCTTAGTTTCGAGTCCAATGGCTAGTCTCTCGTTCGCGTTTCCCCTTACGTATTAACCAAGACATGTTTTATGCTCTCCTCGTCCACTTGTACTTTCTACATTTTTCTGATTGTTTTCATTCATTGGCTCATATTTCATAGACTTTCTTATCGGACTAAGATCTTCGCCATACTTATTGCGTTATTTGTTCTATTCTCCTTTTTGTCTGGCCTCATCCGTTTCGACATTATTAAATTTTTTTTTTTTTTTTTTTTTTTTTTCTATCTTCTTATTGTCAACTTTTCTCATTTCAACGCTTATTTACGATCTGAAACACGTTCTCGATATTAAACTTTTTTTTTCTCTTTCTCTCTTTTTTTCTTCCTTGTTTTTTTTTTCTAAATCATAATCTAGAATTTAATACGATGTAAGTTTTCGGTCGAGTAATGAAATCGATCAGTTTTTATAACGCGTCTTTGTTTATTAATAATAGTCCGACACTTGGACGGGAACTCGACGTGCATTATAAAAATTGCGCTTTTGAAAAAAGCAGTTCAAGCCCTCGAACGTATCCCGTTTTTTTTTTTTTTTTAAAGTATTCATACGTTAATAAAAAAATTACTCTTTTATTACTTTTTTATCTCGATAATTTACCTACTTCGGTACGTATATATGTTTGGGTATACATGTGCGTGTGTGTGTGTGTCTGTCTGTCTGTCTGCGCGCATGCACACAAGTTTAATAAAAGTGACATTTTACAAAAGTGCGCCGAATAAATTTGCAAAAGGCAATAAATGCTGCAGCCTTAATTTTTACTGCGTCGCATACATTTTACGGCGCTCGGTTAAGAAGCTCCGCTGTACAAAGTGCGTTAAAAAAAAAAAAAGAAAAGAAAAAAAAGTCATATTGCTTATAATCCAATTTAATTATGATTAAAGGTGTCGACTGAAGCAATGGAGGCAGGATCTTCCACCGACTTCCGTAATCATTACTTTTCACAACGAAGCCCGCTCCACGCTGCTGCGTACGATTGTCAGGTATTATTATTATCAGTCATTATTAATGCGCTGTATCATTAAGATGCAGGGGCCGGCAGCCTTGAGTAACGAGGCTGGAAAAATTCATAATCGCGTCGTCGTCCAAGCGTTGGCCAAACGTACGACAATAACCCATCGCGCGGTAATTTTGCCACCTTAAGAATCCAGCGATGCCTCCCGTTGATATGGAAAAACCTCCGGCGTGCGCGAGCACTTTCGCGAATGCTTAGGAACACGAGTAGCTCATTAACGCCTCGCGCTAACCCATTATCTCGTTAAGGCTGAATCATCATAGGGCAACGCATTGGCTTTGATTTCGATGGCAACGGCGGCGAGGGGAGTATTTTTCATTGGGCTTAATTTTAATCGGCGACTTTTGCGGGCGCGCGAGGACCTTTCGTCGAGGCCCAAAAAAAACAGTGTTTCGATCGAAGCGTATACCGAATCGGAGCATCGCCGTTATCCGTGATAAATTATTTATTAGAGGAGGCTCGTCGGCCCGGGCTCTCCAGGCTTTGTTAATAACAGCGTAGAGGCGCTTTTTCTTCCCTTGGACTTCCAATTATGAGGACTGTTCTCGAAACGGGAGACGGCGGTAATGGAAATCGCGAAAATGGTGATATCGAGTCCTGGACTCCAAATGGAAATATTATTAACTGGAATACCAATGATTAAATACGTTCTCGGTACGCGCTGACATATCCGTATAGGAAATAATTCTGTCGGGAAGGTCGAGCAAGGGAGGGCGAGCATTCGAGATTCCAAGTGTCTATCGTAATTTCTAATACTCATTCCAGGAAAGGGAGGCATTAAATTTCATGGCCGCGCCGCACAGCTTGGGAAGCGACTCCCGGCAATGCATTTCTATTTCCTCCTCCCCCCCCCCCGATCCTCCGGGCTCCATCCTCGTCGATTTAAATTCACCCTAAATTGCAGGCGAATAATTTTAACGAGAGGCCGCGTGCCTTGGGCCGGTCGTAGAGCGGCCCCGGGGTCTTGACGTTAGCGGGCCTTTTTTTTCTTTTTTTTTTTTCAAAATCACCCGGAATCTTCCGTCGCCAACAATTTATAAGGAGAATGCAATTCCATCGATTAGCTCGCGTTCGAATAAATACGATAAGGCTGTGCCCGATCACACCCATTGGGTCGTTAAGCGAATGGATTCTCGCTCGAGGAATCCATGGGTACAAAAAAAAAAAAAAAAAAAAAAAAATACAGCCAGCTGTACAGGATTATAATAAATTACCATTGAATATTGTGGCAGAGCTGAAGTTTTTCGGATGGCCCCGATTGAAAGGACGTTGCGCGAAACCGTTTCGAGGATTGGATCGATACTCGTTATAGTCATTATTAACGAATCAATCACATCCTGCCGATAACTTTCTTAATTAATCGCACGGCAATTAAGGCTGGCAAATTGAGTTGAAAAGGAAAGAGCGCAAAAATCAAAATTACTTCATTACCAGGAGTAATATTTAAATCCACGCGCGATTTTACTCGCGGAGCGTATCTTTCCAAATCTGTGCGTAGCTTAGAGCCATGAAAACTCCATCGCAATGGGCTTAATTTTGGAAGTTATTAATCGCAGTCGCGCTTTATCCAACTGCGCAATAATATTTTGCGAATTACGCGTACTTGCGACTGTCGCCTCTTTGGGTTTATGAGAAACTTTCGCTTCGACGGCTAGAGACTAAATATTGGTAAGAATTAAAAATCAAATCGAGCTCGGTTAAAGTCCCTGCGGGTAGAGAGAACTGCGACGAATTATTCTTCGGGAAAGCGATGTATTTGTTTCGAATTTTTTCTTTTTTTTTTTCTTTTTCTGTTTCTTCCTTCAAAATTTACAATAGAATAATTCATTATGAAATACAAGCACGACGAACAGCCGATAGTTTTTTCAGTTACGCTCCGATGCTTATATTTTTGTTGATAATAAGCAGCTCTAATAAGCACTTTATTAAAATCGGGCTTAACTTTTTGTCGTCGTCGTCGTCGTTGTTTTATTATCTATTATTTATTATCCAAATCAGTAGGTCACATTGGTCTTTTCTTTTCAACTCGCTTACACAGATATAAAAGAAAAAAGGCTTTCGAACTTAAGGGCGCATCCGAGGGAGGAAGGAAAACCATGGAAATTCCATTGCCGTGGCGCTTGTCTTTATTAAAAATTAATATATATATATATATGTGTGTGTGTGTGTGTGTGTGTATAATTTTTTATAAATATTTATTAAAAAGGACGCCTTATCGCGCGAGCCTTGACACAATCGAGCGCCGGCGCCCGAAAGCCCCATTGTTTGTATATTGCAGTTGCCACCCATTGTGCCCGTTAGAATTTTTAATGATTCGCCAGGCGATTCTCGGCCCGGCCTCATAAGCTCGCAATGCGAAACGAGCCTTGGCCGTAGCGGCGATCGCGAGCACCTCGTTGGTAGCTTAAGCTCGACGCGCGAAAAAAAAAAAAAGAGTTCGCGTGGCTTTTTTCAAGCGTCGATCGTCGGCCGCTGTCGAATCGACGCTCCAGAGCGATGCTCCGAGCTCTTGCATAAATCATCGGTAACATTGCGCCCATGTATATTTCATTTCAGCGTGCTGAACAGGAGTCCCGAGCACCTGATAAAGGAGATCATCTTGGTGGATGACTTCAGCGACGATCGTAAGTTTGAAAAGATTTCCCCACGAGTTTATTTGTAATTTGGCTAGCCGGCCTGATTCGACACTGGCATCGAGTTACGTAGCTCTGCAAAGTCAATATCTCCGGCATTATTAAAATCGGATAAATGTAAAATCGCACTTTCGACGCGGCGGCGGCGGCGGCGGCGCGCATAAATTGCCGGTATTATTTAACACGAGCCAGAGAGCGCTAATATAATAAAATTATAAACGCTATCGATGGCTTTTAATCCTCGGGGCCATTAAACGGCCGTAAATCTTATTTTTCACCTTTTGAATAAATGCAATTATCGAGCGTCGATCGGGAGGAATTACAAAATTATTTGGCCTTATCGAGGAGAAAAAGATCCCCCCCCTCCCCGCCAATCGCATTTCAACGAGAGCCCATACGGAGGACGCACGGATGCACTCGCTCGGCGCGCCAAATGCAACGGTGATCGATGAAAATTCCTCACCCGGGTGGGGGGTGGGCGGCGGGAGGTCGATCGAATTGAAATTTGGGGGGAAAAAAAAAAAGAATTGGCTCCCCGCCCGGCTCGAGTCTCGGGGGGATTGGCTCGCGGGCGCCGCCGCGAAGCGGTGAAACCAAAGCCGCTGGTAAAAGTTGCGAAGCGAGGATGCAAAAGGCAAAAGTCGCGCGAACTGAGGACCGCGCGTGGCTTGGCTCCGCAGCCGAGGACGGCGAGGAGCTCTCGAGGATCCAGAAGGTGCGCGTCATAAGGAACGAGAAGCGCGAGGGCCTGATGAGGTCGAGGGTCAAGGGGGCCGACGCGGCGGCCGCCGAGGTCCTGACCTTCCTGGACTCGCACTGCGAGTGCAACGCCAACTGGCTGGAGCCCCTCCTCGAGAGAGTCGCCGAGGACCCGAGCAGGGTCGTCTGCCCCGTCATCGACGTCATCAGCATGGACAACTTCCAGTACATAGGTGAGAGAGGCTTCTCGAACCCGAGTCGACGGGCGCCTCTGTTTCTTTACCTCCCCCCCCCCTCCTCCTCCTCCTCCTCTTCTCTTTGCCCCAAAGACTTCGGCTCGCTCTCCCCGTGGGTCGCCGTAACGCTCGGATTTTACGGGCCGCGCCGCTCGCCGATCGATGGCTAAAGCAATTAACGCCAGTCTTAACTGCGATTGCAATGTAATCGTAAACAACGAAGCGACGGACGTTTATCACAATGCGACTTCGTTCGCGCGCCACCCTCCCCCCCCCCCGCCCGAGGCCTTCCGTTCGACCGGTACAACAATTGCCCCCGCGAGCAACAATATCGATGCTGATTGCAATTGCAGAAACTCGATTGGGAGCGCGAAAAGTCCGGCGGCAACCTGGAACGAGCGAGCGCGGGAGAGGAAAGAAGAGAGAGAGAGAGAGAGAGAAAAAAAATAGAAAAAAACAAAGCGAACTCTCGAGGACCCGCGAAGCGAATGGTCTGAGCCCGAGCCGAGCTTCCGAAACGGACTCGGCAATTTGTGCCAAATAAGCCGAGGAGCATCGCGAATTGATTACCGGAGTCCAGCTGTTGGCTTTGCCCGCGCTTATTCGGAAAATCAATCGACAGGCTTTTAATTGAGTATTTTCATTCGATCGTTAAGGCTTTTTCTCTCTTTATCTCTCTCTCTCTCTCTCTCTCTCTCTCTCTGACACCTGCGTTCTAATACCTACCCGACACAATGATCGATTC
This sequence comes from Kradibia gibbosae, assembly GCA_018907135.1. NCBI lineage: Eukaryota > Metazoa > Arthropoda > Insecta > Hymenoptera > Agaonidae > Kradibia > Kradibia gibbosae. The sequence continues at coordinate 14,874,655 of JACCHX010000003.1, forward strand.
CCCTCGTTCCCTCTTGGCCTGGCTCTATTCGGCTTTCGGCGGCCGATGAGAAGCTCTTTGCAATTTTTTCGCTGCGCAGCTGTGTATACATATATATATATATATCGGCTTAAATGAATTTTCCGAATTTTCGAATCGCGCCGGGTCGAGTGGGGCTCCCCGCGTTTCGTTAAATCAATACACGTACGCGTGTCCTCGCAGGAGGCCGACAGGAACTAAGCGGCCGGGTGACTTTTTAACGCGAGAGCGCGCGGCTCGAGTCGACGCGCGCGGCCACGGAGAATTAAGGGCAATTAAGAGGATAAAAAGAAGAAGAAGAAGAAGAAGTAGAAGAAGAAGAACACCGGGGGCTCCGCGTCGTCGATATAGTCGCCGGAGTGGCAATTGGCGCAATTTTAACATTGAGCCGAGAGAGTTGTTCTTATCGCCGCCGAGGGCGATCGTCGGTGTCCTTCGTGCGAAGTCCGAGATAAAGCTTTGGGTGAAGGCGCGTCTTTCGCACCGAGTCGGCCAAGTTAAGCGAAAGCGAGCGGGCATCGACGGCTTTGAGGGATTAATCGCGTAGTTTGAAAAAAAAAGAAAGAAAAAAAAAAAAAAGAAGAAGAGTCCGCGAATTTCAGCGAGCTACGGCGATCGAGCGGCGGCCGGAGTCTCGATTAAGAAGCACCGTTAAGGAGAAAAATTAAAGAGGGCGAAAGAGAGGGGGGGTGGAGTGGGATGAGAGAGAGAGAGAGAGAGAGAGCGTGAGATAGGGAGGGAGGGGCGAAGGGGGAGGGGGCAAGGCGGAAATAATTTTAATCGATCGTCTCCCTAAGCGCGCGGCGATGCCTTCCCATCAACGTCCCCGGCACGCGAGAGCCCGACAACTCGGGGGGAGGGCTCGCAGGCTCGGCGGCCGGGCGCCAGGCGGCGCTGGCCGCGCCTTCCCCAGCCAAGAGCACGGCCGGGAGTTGGCGCGCCGGCAAAGTTGCCGGCCCGAGGCGATAAGTAGCCGGTAGCTCCGGGCCAAGGCATACTTACCTGGCGCAGAGGTTACCGTGATCAATAAGGCGGTTCCTCCAGGGTGAGGCTCTTCCATTGCACACCGGTTGAGCTGACCCTTGCGAATATCCCTAATGCGGATATCTCGGGCGTATAATTTTTGTTAGTCGGGACTGCGTTCGCGCTATCCCGAATTATTAATTGCAATAATAAAGCAGCTTTCCTATCTTCGTCTCTCTTAACTTTTTACGACCTTGCCTCCCACTACTCTCGCTGCTCTCTCTTATCTTCTTCGTGCTAAATAAGCACACTCTAACTTTACTACCCCCATCCGGTGGTGTACTACTTTCGGTGCTGGTGAGTCGCGAGTATGTTGGCACTACTACTCACTCCCCCTGTCTCTCTTTCCATTTTACAGTCTAATCAAATTCTCACGTCTTCGATAATTCATGCACTGCACTCTCTCCCCGATATCTCTTATCTATAAGAAAAACACCGCAATACTTTCTTTCTTCGAGCTTACGAAGTTTACATAATTGACGACGCGCGATTCTCGTAGCTCTACGATTATCGAAAGTATATTGTCGCAGGGAGTTTCTGCATCTGACGAGAAAAGTAATATATGCGCGCGCGCGCGCGCGCGTGTGTGTTTGCGAGAACGCAGCAATAGACCGTAGACGAATAATAGGACGCGACGAAAGAAACTCTTTGCCACGCGTTCTCTTGCGTTTGGGATAAATTGCGCGCAGCGCGTCAAAACTTCTCGGGCTTCCTCACCTCCACCCGTCGCCACAAAGAAAATACGATTCACCGCACATTGCGGAGCATCTCGATCGATGTTAAAGCCATTGGCCGTTGCTATTCGCCGGGGTGCACTGCAACGACGCGAGTCTCTCTCAAAGTTCTTCTTGCGAGGGAGGGCCGAGGGTGGCGGCGCGTGAATTTGACTCGCGGTCGGTAGGAAAGCCGATCAACGGCGCGCCATCGTGTTAGAGATCGCCACCTCGGCTGAATTCTCATCGTCCCGCACGGGCATCGGCGAGCAACGCGCGTGTAAGCGAGCCCCGGTAAATATATCCCCCGTCGACGACAATGCATCGGGGGAGACGAGCCCGCGAGGGTGGGTGGGTGGGTGGCAGGGAGGCCTGCCGCCGCTAGTCGACTGGGCTACGAGGCGAAGATTACATGGGGGGCGGCGGGGGCGGCGCGCGCGCGCGCGTCTCCCTCGCGCCGCATTGTGCAGGTGCATCGGCGGACCTGAGGGGCGGCTTCGATTGGAGCCTCGTCTTCAAGTGGGAATACCTGAGCCAGGCCGAGCGACGCACGCGCCAGGAGGATCCGACCCGAGCCATAAGGACGCCGATGATAGCCGGTGGGCTCTTCGTCATCAATAAGGCCTACTTCGAGAAGCTCGGAAAATACGATACCCAGATGGACGTCTGGGGCGGCGAAAATCTTGGTAAATAACCTTGTCCGTCCCTTGTGTCCCCACCCCCTCCCCCCCCAACAGGCGCGCGGATGCATCAATGCACGAGTTTATTTATCCGGAGAACTTGGTTCGTACTCAACGCCGAGGTTCCTTGTTAATTTTTTTTTCAGTCTTTCCTAACTGGTGTTGAGCTCGGGCATCATCATCGGCCGTCCCCGATTCGTAAAGTACGTGATTTTACGCCTGGCGTTGTTTTACGCGCCTTGTGAAAATTTGTAAAAATACGGGGGCTCGCCATTAGTGGAGAGAATTTAATTAATCCCATCCACATACCGCTAATTAAAAATCTTTATAGCCTCGGCTCATTAAACGTATTACAGTATCTTATCGTAATTTTCGTGAAAACAAAAACAAAACAACGGACAAAACTTTTAGCGTTGGTATGAAAAATTAAGGGGGGGAGGGAGGAATAAATAAAGAAGAAAAGATTTCTCAACGGGGGCGCATCAACGAACGTTTGGGCCAAAGGTTGATACGAGGCAATTAATTTGGTTTTGTCCACTCCGCAAGAGTGCTGTCGCCCCCCCCCGCCCCGCCCCGATCACCCCGCAAAGCATAAATAACGAAACGGAGCGACTTCGGCTCTGGCGTATCTGATTTGTGTGCCCCCTCGACTCGACAGCTCGGATAATAATGATCGACCGCAGAGTCGTCGAAGGATGACACGCGGGAGAGGAAGGAAACCGTCCTTGGCGAATAAAATAAATGCCCGGATCAGCGAGCGGCTCGGCGCTCGCGTACAAGAAATAAATGCAAGAACAAAACGGCGCAGCGACGCAATTTCTTCTTGCGGAACGACGGGAAAATTGTCGATCGCCGCTCCCGCGCGCGGATCCAGACAGAGTGCAAAAACCGTATCGGTGGTTGCCTCTCCGTCGTTGTCCCGTAAATATGCAAAAATTACACCGCGATTAATATCCTCCTCTCTTGGCCGCAGCCTTCCTAATTTCTTTTGTTTCCCCCCCCCCGCCCACCTACTACGGCTCCCCGTCGCAGGGCCCCGAGGTCGGTTCTCGGTCGGCACCCGCACCTTCCGTCCGGCTCGGAACTCGGCTTTGCTCGATTTCTTCTTTTTTTTTTTCTTCTTCTTTTCACTTCTCGCCTTTTTTTCCTCTTCGTCTGCTTTTCTTTCCTACGAGCCGTCCTATTTCATTTCTCTTCCTCGGTTGCCACGAGCTCGGAGGCTCTTAAGAGCTCGGAAAATGAATCTCCTCGGCCTTGGCCTTCTTCCTCCCCCGAGATCTCGGAGAAGCCGAGATCTCTCTCTCTCTCTCCTCCCTAAGGAGCAGCAGCCCACTGTCCCCCCCCCCTACTCTAATCGGCTTACCGGAGATAATTAAAGTGCATTAGCGGAATTGCCTTTTGTGCGCTTGGCCTTTTCCAATCTTAAATAAGTAAGTCGATAGTAATGAGAAGGGGGGGGCGGTGGAGTAATGAGCGAGGGACGTCGGGCCCCCGAATAATAAATTGCTCGAGGAATCGCGGGGACGGCTCGACGCGAGCGAGATAAATGTAATGCGCGCGGGCGAGAGATCGTCGATGAAAAGTAGGATCGGCCTTTAAATTGCGCATCGCCGAGCCGCTTTCAATTTATTACGAATTCAATGTCCCGTCGATAATTTGAATTTCATTAGCCGGATATTACAAATGATTATTAAATATCCCTGACAATGACGCGAATAATTCCCTCGTTATAATTAGGAAGCCACGCAGGTGGCTCGAATTATAATATTAATTATCAATTTTAAACAGTGCCGTTAAAGCATCGGCAATCGATTTATCTCAATGCAAGCCTTGGCCAAGGATTTATCGAACGATCGATCTTAACGCTTGGTAATGATTCAATTAATATGGGATCCGTCGATGCTCCCAAAATTAATAAGATTACAAATCAATTATAATTCGAGTTCGTAATTTTTTGGGTTTTGTATTATTGTCTTGTTATTTTTTTTTTTTTTTTTTTTTTTTTTTTTTTCGGTAACAATTTCACGGCAAAAAAGTGTTACGCATTGCTGGGCACGCCCGAGCTTATTTATTGTACAATTTGATTAGAAAGCGGATAAAAAGTATCAAATTCAAATGCAGAAAATGGATGGGTTCATTTGCCGTTATTCATTTGACAGTTATTTCGGTGATTGCCCCGGTACGAAAATACAAGGGCTAAAAGTAAAACAAATCATTAACGTAGTTGGAAAATTTCCTCCAAATTTCGGCATCGCCGCTGCATTTGCCGACTTGAGGATTTTCGAAAGAACTCGAAGTACTCGTTGAAAAAAAAAATTAAGAGCAATGCTCGGGTGGCCACTCACCTCAAATAATAATAATAATAATAATAATAATAATTTATCCCCGATGGAATTGCCAGCGAGAGGAGCGATGGTACCTACCCTCTTGCGGAGGGGGGAGGGGGTAAGGAAAATAAACGAGCGATGCAGCGCCAGGTTACAGGCACGCATAGGGCAATAGAATCAATCGGAGCGGCGAATCAGTCGGTAGGGGCATTTCGCGGCGCCTCCTTCTCGGCTCGCAACGTCTCGCGCAACACAAATGGACAAGGGTAAAACCAACGTGGACAAAGCCTCGGCCGCGTCCACGCGAAAAGCCAGTCCCGGCCTTGTATCGTCGCCGGGGCTCGAGGGGGCCTCCAGCCCCCTCAAGAGCGCCGAGATAGACGCCAGTGACCTAAAAAACACCAAAGGCTGCCGCTGCCAGCCGTCCACCCCTCCGACCGACGTCGGGTACGGCGCGTATTGCGCGTGGGCGCGGGCGGGCGGAGGGGGCGGGGGAGGACCTCCGAGCCCCTGGAAAACGCCATTGCGCCGGTAGGGCCCTCCGGTGGGATTTACGGTGGATTCTCGAATTTCCAGAGATCTCGTTTCGAGTGTGGCAGTGCGGCGGCAGCTTGGAAATCATCCCCTGCTCGAGGGTGGGCCACGTATTCCGCAAGCGGCACCCCTACTCCTTCCCCGGGGGCAGCGGCAACGTCTTCGCCCGTAATACCCGCAGGGCCGCCGAGGTCTGGATGGACAACTACAAGCAGTTTTATTACAACGCCGTGCCCTTGGCGCGCAACATCCCCTACGGCAAGTGAGTATCGTTGGGTTCGGGGGGCTGGGGGGGGGGCAGCAGCTCGAGTCCCTCGGGAAGGGGCACAGGCAGGCGACGCCAAAACGGCTGGGCTCGGCTTTCAGCATACACGACAGGATAGAGCTGAAGCGAAGGCTCCACTGCAAGCCCTTCAGCTGGTACCTCGAGCACGTCTACCCGGAGCTGATGGTCTCGGCGAGCGAGGGCGGCCCCGGGGGCTCCCTAAAGCAGGGCACCGCCTGTCTCGACAGCATGGGCCACCTCCTCGACGGCAGCGTCGGCCTTTATCCCTGCCACGACACCGGCGGCAACCAGGCAAGTGTCCCCGTTCTCCCCTCGACCCCCCCTCCCTCTCTCTCTCTATCCCTCAACATCGCTCGAGGGATCATCGTCGAACCCCTCGAGCGACCGGCTCTGCTGATAGCGCGGCTCCTTGGCCCTCCGGTCCACACGACCTGTCTAGAGAGAGAGAGAGAGAGAGAGAGGGTGGCGGTTGGGGGGGAGTAGGGTAGATCGGTAACTCTCATTGTCTCCCCCGGGCCGAATCCAGGAGTGGGGCTTCACGAAGGAGGGCCTCATCAAGCACCTCGACCTCTGCCTGACCCTGCCGGCCTACGCCAAGGACACGGCCGTCCTCATGCGGGTCTGCGACGGGGGCGAGGGCCAGAAGTGGCGTCACCTCGAGGGCGGCCTCATACGCCACGCCCGGGTCGCCCTCTGCATAGACTCCAAGCATCACGCCCAGCGCGGCATCCTCGCGGCCAAGTGCGACTCCAACGCCGAGAGCCAGCGGTGGCACCTCTACAGCTACGGCCATTAGCCCGGGGCCGGAGGCTCCCGCCCACCCCGGGGGACGGGGGGAGTGGTACGACGAGGAGGAGGAGGACACCCCCCCCCCCGATGGCCCGGCCGATGACGCGGTCGGGGCCAACTACGCCGATTGTCACGGGCGCCGCTTTACCCCGATAGCAAGAATAAGACTGTTTCTTTACTTTTACACCACCACCACCACCCACCCACCCTCCCCCTTCTTCTTCTTCCTTCGTCATTATTACTCTCCCGTAGCGAAATTCACGCGAGCAAAATATGAACGATAGCCAGCTACTTTGTTGTCGTTGTTGTTGTTGTTGCTTTTTTTTTTTTTGTTTTTGTTTTTTCTCTCTCTCTCTCTCTCTCTCGCATTATTATTACCATCATCTTTCTCGTCAAAAGAAGTAATCGTAAAATTGTGCGCTCCCCTCCTGGCCGGTAGAAGGTTTTTTCGGTACTTTTAAAGGCAAATAGAAGACGCGTTGTGCGCGGTTTATACGTGTGATAAAAGGTAAATTATAATTATTTATAAACTACTAGCGGCATAATACGCGACGACGTGTAAATATTATAATTACGTGTATTATGGTAGTGTATTGTAATATAATAATATATATATATATAACATCGATTGTTTTATAATTTTAAAATTAATGAAACAAAAGCATTGCGGTTTCGATACCTACACGGCTTAGAGTAAATTGTAAATGATATTATTTCGCTACTCTATCCTGCTCCACTTAAACCCTCTCGATATTGAAAATACTCTTGGCGCAAGCAGTAACAATACCTGCATTGGTTACGCGCGTCGTCGAAATTCCCTTCGAGGCGAAATACTTTTAATCTACATTATTGTGAATGTTCCAGAAGTGTACATACTTTTACCTTATTGAATAAATGTTCCCTCGAGCTTTTTTGTTTTTTTTTTTTTTTTTTTTATAAACGGGATCGTCAACTGCAGAAGCGCCATGATCAAAATAACTTATAATCTTATGTATTTAGTTTCGCGGATGTTCGAAAGCTTTAGGGGAAAAACATCATTGGAATGAAATAATGTAGCGGTAGTCGCAACGATTTTAATAACATTAATGAAAACTGCTGCGCATATCATTTTATATTTTGCATTACACGATTGTATCAATCTTTTACGTTACTTCGCTTATTTGATATAAAAGAAAAGAAAAAAAAAGAAAAAAAAAAAAAAAAAAAAAAAAAAATAACAAAAATAAAATACACGATACTGAATTATATTTATACATAACTTTTCTGTTTTAACTTATTGAATGCCCTTTTTAAAGCTCTCACCCATTCTAAGCGATTGACTATTAACTTTATTCATGCATATATGAAAGCAATTACACATTTTGCTTATTTAACGACTGGCTATTTTTGCATTGCATTAAAGTGCACCAACATGCCTAAAAAATATTTTTTAAAACAAATATCGTATCAATTGTACGCAATTGATAATTTCAATAATCAACGAGTGAAGGTTTTTTTTTTACGAAAATAATTGAATCAACGAAGATTTTGTTCGCGCTCACTTTTATTCGAAACGATGGGCTAAATTAAAAAAATTAAAAATTAAACTAGATGAAAACAAAGCACATTCAGGTTTGTAACGCCCATCGGAAACAAATAATACACTTGATCGTATGCGTTTACAGTATTTTTTACATCAACGTATAAATTTCACTTGTGTAAAAGCACAGAGTCACTAAATTTTTTTATGTAGATTAGTTTTTTTTTTTTTTTTTTTGTATAAAAATAAATCCCATCTAATATTGTAATTATCAAAGAAAGTTTTATGTTTTATATAAAACAATGATTCGACTTGTTCTATAGAAATTTCAAAAGAATGTAATTATTTCAATAGTACCGAATGACTTTGTTCGATTTAACTTTAAGCGTGGTTTGGTTTTTTTGCTACAAATTAGTTCTCACTTCTGCGAAATATAACGTCTATTGCAAGAAGCAAAAAATTAAATTACTCCAGTTTGCCCAGCAAAGCTATTCGCAATGAACCACACGGGAGAGAATTAACGTTCAACGTGAAAAAGTTTAATATACGAGTGTTTTAATGATTTTTAAAAATTTATTAGTACTCTTTTGCGTATTTTATACTATTCTAGCATTCGACGTACAATAAGTCGATAAATTATGAATGTATATAATAACGTAATTTTTTTTATTCTTCCTTGTCAAAAGTTCCTTCTTCATCGTGCAATTATTCATTTAAAGGCAACACTTTATATGGAACTAATAGATGAATCTGAAGCGTCTACTTTTCAAATTCTGCAACTACTTTACAATTACATTCGATGATCTCCAATTTTTTCCTAACAATTACGTTCCGTAAACTATAAGTAAGTATATTGTACTCATTGCTGACTGTACCAATGCGAAAATTATTATACGAGCTGATCGACAAAAATATATCAGAAAATAGTTTAAACATTTTCATTTTACCCTACAGATTTTTTAACAATTAAAACATCTTATCCTAAAATGTAATGTTCTTTTACATAATGTTAGGCCTGCAATATTAATAAATCATTTAACTATTAAATTTTTGCTTGAAAATATGAAAAATTTAATTTACTTACAATTCAAAGATTGTCTATATATGGATTGTCAATCAAAAATAGTTTTTCAATACTCTTAAATGATGCAAATGTTTGTACGACCAAACTTTGAATATTGCCAGTCAACATTTATGATTATCATTTGAAAAAATGGGAAGGCCATTGTTATGAGAAGCATTTTTTAAACTAACAGAATGGATGAGCGTGATAAAAATAAACAATCGTGTTGTAAATAAAATTTATATTTAACAGATTCATACTATGTAAATAAAACTATTTATTTCTGACTACTATAATAGTATAAAATAAAAATTACACGCATAGTAATAATTTTTAGTTTGCAGTTTAGTTTGCGGTTTAGTTTACAGGCAATCAATTTGAAATATTTAACAACTGCAAAAGAGTAAGCAATACAATCGTCCTTTGCACAAATACAATTTGCTTAATAAGATCGAGACTCTTTATAAGCTTTCGACATTTCGCAGCTTTATGATAATTAAAATTAAAAATTAATGGAGAAGCCAATTCGAAGAACAATATTTATATAAATGTATCGTAATAATTACACATACACGTATGAAATAAGAGAAATTGGCATTAAATTAATTCTTATAATAATTCAACGTAGCTGTACAGGTAATTATTTAACAATTAGAGCCACTCGTCTAGTACTCTATTTCCTCGGAAGTCCTTTCCTTATTTTATTCTTCAGCTCGTTTATGTTAATATCACTTTTCTGCTTCCTGGGCACGGCCTTCTTCTCCTCCGGCGGTACAAAAGCCAGAGCCCTGCGCTCGGCGCGTTCCTTAGCAGCCTCTTGATGCCTGGCCTCCAGCTCCTTCTGCTTCTTGGCTCTTTTCTGCTCCTCCTTGAGGAAGTACTCGCCCGAGGCCAGCTGCTTGTCGATCTTGCTCTCCAGCTGAGGCGGCGGGAAGGGCGTGTAGGGCTTCTTGGCATTCTTATGCTTGGGCTGCTTTCGCTTGCTGACGTTCTTGCTGTTGAAGGTGGGCAGGAACCTTTGCCAATTTTCGTTCTTTAATTTGGGATCCTTGGCCAGCTCCTTCTTGATCATCAGGGCCTTGATGTTGTATATAGGATGAACGTTCTTCATAGTGTCCTCGACAATGCGTCTGAGCTGCTGGAGGCCCTTGTAGGGTCCCAAGGCGGCCACGGTCTGGCCCTGGACGAGGACGTAGCAGTCGGTCAGCAGTTCGATGGACTTGAGGGTGCAGCCGTTGGGCCCGATGAGCCTTTGGCGCCTCTTGACGAACTTCTCCTTATTCCTCACGAAGGAGGATATCTTGATGATGTCGGCTCCGATGTCGTCCTGTAGGACGCGAACCGCCTGCTCGAAGGGCACCGACCGCGACATGAGCTTGATGGCGTCGCGGGCCTTGATTATTATGTACGGGTCCCAGGTCTTCCTCGTGGTCTTGACGGTCATGCTGCCCTCGATGAGGTCGAGCTCGGCCTTGACGTGGTGGTCCTTGAGGGCCTTCTGCACCAGGGGCCAGCACTCCCTCAGGTACTTCTCCCTGTACTTGGGGAAGAGCGTGGCGAAGGAGCTCTCCTCGAGCAGCCGGTGCCTATTGTCCTGGGGCTTGAACTCGGGGATCTTCAGCGACCAGGCGTCGTCGACCGGCTCGGTCGACTTCGGCAGAGCCTCCTCCTCCGTGTCGCTCGTCATGCCCGCGCCTTACACCACCCAATTGTCTCGATCGCCTTCTGGGACTCTGCTGGCCGTTGGAGCTCGGCACTTAACCTCAAAGCCGACCGAGGACGGGATGGCGCGCGCGCATCCGCCGCGACAACGAGGCACCAGGTACCGAGCCGAGGCCTCGAGCTTGCTCGGAGATACTGCGCGTCGAGCCCGATCTCTGGAACTCCGACGATCCTCGGGAGGGACTCCTCGCAAGCGAGCGTGCACCGCCGGGCTCGGATGGCTGGTTCCTCTTGCCGGGAGCCTCGTCTGGCTTGGCTTTACGGGGGGCCCCCCCCCCACCGAGGGCACGTCGGGCCGATCGCTTGACTCCTCGAGGGTCCAGGCCTCACCCGCGTCGTTCGAGGGAGGAGGAACTCTTCTCGAGAGCTTTACCGTAACCCTTGGATCGGACTCGGGCAGACGAATACTCGGAAGTACGGATATGGTCGAGAGCGAGCCGTGAGGAAGAAGCCCGGAGTCGAATCGTAATTCGCGGGCCCGCGCAAGCCAATGGGCGAGAAGGAGCTACGCTGCGTAGAACGCAGGAATTCGCAGGAACGGGTGATTAATCGGGGTGGCGCAGCGCGCGCAGGAGCGGGCGGAGGAGGAGGAGCAGGACCAGTAACAGTAGCAGCAGCAGCAGCGAGTAATCCCGATCGGGGCAGCGCTGACATGCCGAGGAGAGGCTAGTCGCAAAACAAACACGAGGAAGCTGCGCGTCGTCCCTCGTCGGCTGGAGGGGGCCATCCATCGGAGTTGGCGACTGAGGCCGCGCGTCGTCCCCGTCGGCCATTGATGCGCCCGGAGCGGCCGCTCGGTCCGGGGGGTTGCTGAGGAGGGCCCGGAGGGAGCCCGAGGACTCGCGTCGGCCGCCGCGTCGGCCCCGAGCGCGCCCACATGAAGGAGCAGGACATCCCGGAGTACCTCGAGGGTTGCGGACTGTTCGCGGCTCCCAGCGACGGCATGCCCGAGGCGTGCGACCACCTCAGGGAGATCAGTGTCCAGGTTAGACGACGAGGACGCCACCCGCCGAGGCCCCCCCGGTCGATCGCCCCGCGACTCGGCCGACCCAAGCCCGAGGGCTGCTCGCGACGCGCCAAAGGACGACGCGCGAATGCGACCTCGATGCGCTCTCGTGCAACTCCGCCAACGGGGAGCCATTTTTTGCATGCGCGCACTGCGCTTAATTTGCCCGCTATTAGCCGTAGGGAGACGATGCGAGATTGTGCACCAGTCGGTCTTGTTAATTGTCTTCGTCAAGCTCCTGTCGGTTTTATCGCTCGGTACGCTATGCTTCCACAGCAATGTTGTCCGCAGACCTTGTCGGTGGTGCATCGTCGCCAATCCCAAGATCCAACGACGAATTATTCACAATATCGTTAATTGTAATTTAAATAAATGCAGGCGCTTGAACAGTTGTATCTGCCTTCGAGTGAGATTTTTGTTTGCACTTGCTGTTGCTGCACACTTTATTTGGCTTTCGTTGGAAAAAGTTCATACCTTTCATTGGTCGAGTAAGAGGGTAAAGAAGTTTCTGTCCGTAAAATTAAAGGCAGCGTTGAAAGTTACGTTAGTGTTACATTAGTAAATTTGGTAATTGTCGATAGATTTCATGCATTATAGATTAATACTCTGTCTTAATGATTCAGCGATGCTACTGTACTACCAAAAATTACCTTTTCTGCATACGTATGCAAATAAATACCGTTGTGAAAAATCAATTTTGTTAAGCGACTGAAATTTATTGTGCACTTCTGTAATAACGACAGGCTTGGCAAAGCTTACAGAAAGTTAATATAAATTCTGATTCTAGCACCACGAATTAGTTACATTTGTACGGGAATTTGTAATACTCGAATAGCGTGCAATTGTAAGCAGTTTTGTTCTCTTGGTAATTAGAGGGAAGATAACAAAATGCTTATCGAGAAGAAATAACAAAGGGCATGGATTAATATTGCTTAAAGATTCATAAGCCCGAGCTTTTATCGTTAGGGCATAATAGTATGACGCATCGATTGCTCGTTGGTTAACGTCTTGATTTTGTGTCCCGACCAGGGGAAGGAGCACGCAAAGGACAAGAAGCTGTCGAGCACATCGATATCAACGGGAGAAACGAAGAAAACAGTCACGGTAAAGCATCCCGAGTCCAACAAGCCCAAGCCCACGGCGAAAAAAGGTAAGCCCATACAGGCCGACTTGGACGTCTCCAAGGAATTCATAAGGTGCAGGGATGAGAACTTCAAGAGGTTAGACCTGAGCAAGTCCAGCATAACGAATCTGCCGAGCAGCGTGCGGGAGCTGACCCACCTCACGGAATTCTACCTGTACGGCAACAAGCTCGCGACCCTGCCCCCGGAAATAGGATGCCTGAAGAATTTGAAGACCCTGGCCCTGAGCGAGAACTCGCTGACGAGCCTGCCCGAGACCCTGGAGGGCCTGCGACAGCTCAAGGTCCTCGACCTGAGGCACAACAAGCTCAACGAAATACCGGAGGTGGTTTACAAGCTGACCTCGCTAACGACCCTCTTCCTGCGCTTCAATCGGGTGCGATACGTCAGCGAGGGCATTCGCAAGCTGACCAACCTGACGATGCTGAGCCTGAGGGAGAACAAGATTAAGGAGCTGCCGGCGGGCATCGGCAGGCTCACCAGCCTCATAACCTTCGACGTGTCGCACAATCACCTGGAGCACCTGCCGGCCGAGATCGGCAACTGCGTCCAGCTCTCGACCCTCGACCTGCAGCACAACGAGCTCCTCGACGTGCCGGAGAGCATCGGCAACCTCGTCTCGGTGACGCGGCTCGGCCTAAGGTACAACCGGCTCACGGCCCTGCCCAAGTCCCTGGCCAACTGCAAGCTCATGGACGAGTTCAGCGTCGAGGGCAACCAGGTCTGCCAGCTGCCCGAGGGCCTCCTCTCGAGCCTCTCCAACCTGAAGACGATAACCCTGTCGAGGAACGCCTTCGCGGCCTACCCCGCGGGCGGGCCCTCCCAATTCGTCAGCGCCTACTCGATTAACCTGGAGCACAACAAGATCGACAAGATACCCTACGGGGTCTTCTCCAGGGCCAAGAACCTCACCAAGCTCAACATGAAGGAGAACCTCCTGACGGCCCTGCCCCTCGACACCGGCACCTGGCTGAGCATGGTCGAGCTCAACCTCGGCACCAATCAGCTCACCAAGATGCCCGACGACATACAGTACCTGCAGAACCTCGAGATACTCATCCTCTCCAACAACCTCCTCAGGCGCATACCCGCGAGCATAGCCAGCCTCGGGAAGCTGCGCGTCCTCGACCTCGAGGAGAACAAGATCGACGCCCTGCCAAACGAGATCGGCTTCCTGCGCGAGCTCCAGAAGCTCGTGCTCCAGTCCAATCAGGTGACCTCCCTGCCCCGGGCCATCGGCCACCTGACCAGCCTCACCCACCTGAGCGTCGGCGAGAACAATCTCAATTACCTGCCCGAGGAGATCGGCACCCTGGAGAACCTGCACTCGCTCTACATCAACGACAACGCCAACCTCCACAACCTGCCCTTCGAGCTGGCCCTCTGCACCAACCTCAGTATTATGTCCATCGAGAACTGCCCCCTCTCGCAGATACCCCCGGAGATCGTCGCCGGCGGGCCCTCCCTCGTCATACAATTCCTCAAGATGCAGGGCCCCTACAGGGCCATGTAATCCCTGCGCGGGCCCGCGGTACCCCCAAGCCCCCCTTCCTTGGCCGAGGCGCCTCTACTCCTCCCCAACCCCCCTACCAACCATCCCACCGGCACCCGACGATCAATGACATATCAATCGGCCAGGAGAGCCCGCTTCCAAGGGACTCCTCGTCCTCTTATTCCTACCTGCGATCGAGGCTCGTCCTCACCGTGGCGTCGAGCCTCTCTCGGGCGGCGACTCCGGCCTCGGTCGAACTACTACTACTACTCCCTGTGCTTTCTTCTTCTTCCCCCTTCGAGGACAAGGCGAGTCGATTGTGTTTTTGCAAACCTTCTTCCTGGGCATAAAAGAAAAAAGAAAAAAAAAAAAAGCAATACCACGAGGCGAGAATTCGAGGCCTCGCGAGCTCCCATTGCGACAATTTTACCCCACTTCGGAGAGAGCCCCTGGACACAAAGGGTTTTGCCCCGGCTCGCGCGTCACCTTCTGATCTCCCCTCCGGCTCTAGGTAATAAAATTTATTATTAGGTATTATTAGCTGAATTATAAAACCTGTGAAATTCTTGCGGCGTCGTTCGGCCGAAAAGCGCTTCTAATGAATTGCCAGGATCCGATTCGTAGGCTAATTACGAACTCTTGGATAGGTGCCGCTTTCGCCGCTGTTTAGACTTAATTTAACCCCCGCCCCCCGCCCCCGGATAAAGCCAAACGCGCCCGCTTCCCTACTTATGGAAATCATTGTACTCTCATTGTACTTTCAGTATCCGAGACTTGCGTGTTTTATTCGCTTGACGGCGTTTGAGATTTTTTGATCGCGCCCAAAGGGCGAATACGGCGATTAATTAAATCGCATAACGTAAATTGATATCGATTGTTAATTTATATCGAAGAAAAAAAATTTATCTTTTTTGTTTTTTTTTTTTTTTTTTCATTCATTCATTTCTTTCTTTCCTCTTCAATGCATACGTCAGAGTCGCAAATCTATTTAATAAAGTAAATAAATCGTAATGTTAATAAGACGTTGAGACTTTGCAATGCAACCTATAAATCCCCGACTGCCGCGATAACTTGGATCGCGTGGGACGATTTAAACTAGAATTTATAGACTGCTTCGTTAATTCAGCGATAAACGAACTTAAAAAAAAAAAATACAAAAATACAAAAATACAATGCGGCTTCCATCGCACAAAATTTGAGTCCCGAGGGCGGCTTAGTTTTCTCGTCGGCTGCTCTCGCGCGATTCGTCCAAAAATCCCTAAGCTATTGAAAAATATAGGCGCTGTTTTTTCTCATCATTCGATGAAAAAGAAATGGCAAATCTATCGCGTTCGCGTTACTCGCATTTACGTTTTCGTTTGCCGAATGTCGCGATTTAATGCAATGTAAAGGATAACAAAATCTTAAGACTCGACCCGTACATTTTCGTAAAATGTGCCTGAAATATCTTCGTTCGCGTAGTATCGAAATATTTGGATTAAAATAATTATTTGACCATTCTCAAATACGATGTTACTTCATTCTCTAACGACGCTTTGGCAAAAATAAAAAAGCAAGCAAAACCCCCTCCAATTGCATCGTAAAAATTCATTTGTACACCTTTTTGCAAATTAACATATTTCACGGCCTTCGGATTATCGTAATATAAAAAATACGTTTTAACATCGTGTACAGCTTTGGCTAATCGTTTGAAAACCTTACATTCGGCTAGACGAATAGAACGTACGAGAATTTAAAAAAATTTGCTAGAAGTTGTTACAATCGCGTAGACATATTTACCCGCATAGGGCGAAGCTTGAATTTCGAGAGAAAATACGAACAATAATAAAAACAATGGCGTGCAGAGTAATTTGAATTGAACAATTGTGGTTTCGATCCTTTCGTCGGGTGTTTTATCACGGACCATTTCACACGATGTTTTGATAATATCGATAATGTAGATACGCGAAGAATGGGGGAATCCTTGACCAGCAAGCGTCAGGACCAAAAGGGCAAGGGCTAAATAACGAAAATACGAAAAATAATCGAATGAAACGAACAAGGAAAGAAGAAGAAGAAAAATCAAACACGAGCCGTGAACAATTATCAAAAGTTGGTCCAATCTGAATTAATTAAAGAGCCCTGCAGAGGCTGAGAGAGAGAGAGAGAGAGAGAGAGTCTTACGATCAATAAATTATCCAACCAGACCAATTACGAAAATAAAGAATGATTTTTACTCGGGTAATATATTAGTATGTGATAACCGGTGTTATTGAATATTATACTGTACCGTAGCAGAATTATTTTCAAACAAACTAAAACAAAACAAAAAAAAAAACAACAAAAAAAATGGCACTGTTGTTGAATGCATTCGAAGCAACGATCAATTTCGATAAATAATAAGCGTTGCCCCCGTACGAGATTAAAGTTTTAAATGTTGATTAAATTTGTAACGAAACTATTATTATTATTATTATTATTATTGAAAAGGATACGGTCGATGAGCTTTCGATCGTACGAGCTTATTAAAAGTAAAATAGAAAATGTAAAAAAAATCACACGTTCCTCCTACAAATATGTCTACTTAAACTATTGTTATGTAACTTTATAGTGGAATTGATAACTGAGAGAGCGCCTCGTAAACATTTCAGTATCAGATTTCAAACCAACTTACTTACGACTCGACGATAGCCTAGTAATGGCCCCAATTGTTGGCGAGAATATAGAAAAGGGAGGGAAAAAAAATATTGCATACGCTACACGAAATATTTTCACATTAAATACGAGTATTAACTATAGTGTAAGGATAATAATAATAATAATAATAATAATAACAACAACAATGATAAATCATAATGGTAACGATACCAACAAATTATGTGGCTCGGGTACGTCCTTTCTTAAAACGCGAGACTCGATAGTTTCGAACTATTTTTATAACGATAGTAAACGAAGGAGAAGAAAAAAAAGAAAAGAAAAAAAAAAATTTCCATAAAATCACAGTCTTATCGTAGGTTCGATTTTTGTTTCGTACCGATAACAGCCACCATCGATTAGCGGCGGTTACCGATGTACGGATGCTTTTTTTTTGCTTTTTTTTTTCTTTCTTCTTTTCTTCTAAACTTAAGAAAGCCAGTAATGAGAATAGGTAAGCGCGTAACGCGAAATGAGATTGAGAGAAAACGACGATTGTTGGATCGTTTAATTCTACGATGTAGGCATGGCGTCGGGGCAATTTCTTATGGTTTTGTGCAGTAATAATATTTGACGACGAACAAAGCTGAGTGATAAACCGTGCGTGCAATTGCTGCCTCGAAGCAACTGAATTCATTGAGTTGTATAAGGAGACGAAAAAGATAATTAAATAATAATAATATTAATAATAATAATAATGATAATGATAATTAAACGTACCTCGATCAATATGTATATTTAGCTTTATCGAAAATTTATTGGAACAAGACGTTTTATGTTTTATTACGTGAATTTAAGTTTACGCCGCGCCGCGTCTTTGTTTTGAATGATTATTTTTTAGCTTACGTGACGGCTACAATTTTTTCAATGAAATTCCGACGCACCAAACTTTACTTTCGAGATCACTTGTATGACAATCAAATTTCATTATTTTTTACTTAAATTTTACATAAAAAGTACAAATGTTTCTCTAAAAAAAAAAAAAAAAAAAAAAAAAAAACAAATAAAAACAAAAAACAGCTCGATAATACGAAGCTTGCAATTTATTATTGTTAGACAATTAACGTTCTTCGTTCAGAAATGGTGATATCTACATTTGGACATAACTTACTGATGTGTTAAACTATATCTCTTTATAACATCTCGCTTGGTATCAAATTCAATGGCAAATTAAAGCTGCGATACGATAGGATACCGAACTCTTCTTACATCACAAAGTTTGTTAAAGAATGATCTGAAGTGTGCAATATTGTATGTATAATTGACAAATATATAATATTATAATTCAATCGTTGTAATTCAATGTATATTAAATTATGAATAACTGTATAAATATTTTTAAATATACACATATAGTACGTAATAACAATTATTTTTACTTTCGCACCGCTTCTCAATCGATGAAATTATTTAATTTCTATACCTCTGCGTAATAAGACTTTTGCTTTTTAAGACAAAAGTTGTTTTTGGCTGGTTCTGAAATACAAAATTTATACGTAAACGCAATGCTTTTAAACATTTTTCACTCTTGATTAAGTAATGCTTAAACATTGATTCGTATCTTATGTAAGTTAAATTGTGTAAATTATTTAATTTTAAATTACACGCGATAAGTTCTTTGGCATTAATTCTTACCATTGATATGTAAACTGTTGATTTTCCACTGTTTGTTCTAGAGATAACTTTCTCGCAAGATGACACTTTAAACTGAAATTTCTTTTCTCTATTTTTCAAAAAAGTGCTGGCTTTCACAAATTGTAAAATGTTTACATTTTGTTCCAAATTCTCAGGAGAATTACTCTCAAGGATTTCATCCATTACTGGTCTATATGCAGATATACTCATTTTATTAGCAAGTACAGAAGATGTATCCAAGTTACTCATTTCAGAAATATTGTTTTCAAAATTATTATTTAAATTTTTGTTCACTGGTACAGCATTGCTTTTAGTTTGAACGTTTGATTTTAAATCAGCGATTCTATTTTGCAAACCAGTTATGCTTTCTGTTAATCTGGAATTTATGCAATATACGTATATTATCAAAGAAAAAGAATAATCGATTAATGCTAAGTAATATAACCACTTACTTTGTAAACATTTGTTGGTATTCTTCC
Source organism: Kradibia gibbosae (assembly GCA_018907135.1). Lineage (NCBI taxonomy): Eukaryota > Metazoa > Arthropoda > Insecta > Hymenoptera > Agaonidae > Kradibia > Kradibia gibbosae. The sequence goes on from JACCHX010000003.1 coordinate 14,893,756, forward strand.
TTAGCTTCGAGTAATTTTTTTCCCAACGTTATTAAATCTGCATTCAAGTCCTTGCACTTTAAGCTTTCCAAATCCGATTCCAATTTTTCAATTTCTACGATTAAATTTTCCTTTTCAACGTTCCCTTCAAATATTTAAAGCAAATGCTAATAAATAAAAATGGAGAAGAAAGCCAAAAAAAAAACTAACATCCGTACAATTACTTACTCGTAATATTTTGTACATCACAATTACAGTTTAAAAAATTTAACATAAGACCATGTGGATAATTTTTTAAAGCAGTATTAATATCATGCTTTGATGAAAAATCCCAGACCTCATCGCAGGTTTGATCTTGCAGAAGCCATACTTTTTTGTTGAATTCATCCTAAGACAAAGGAAATGTACTTTTAGAATAATTAAGCGTATACTATATGGATTTTGCATAAAACTTCATCGCAGCATCAAATCCACTCGGTATTTAATAACTGGCTTCTCGCCAAATACACCATAATAATCGACCGTAGATATTTTCCTTGATTTCATTAATTTTTTTGCAATTTGCTCGCTAAGCTAACTAACAATACGAATATTTACTTATATTTAATCATGTATCAGTTGTATGTACGCGCGCGCGCTTGTGTGGGTGTATTTCTAAATGAAAAAAAAAATTGACATTTCACTCGCTGCGCCGAAGAGATTTTTCAATTCTTTCTCACCAGTGTATCGTATTCTCTTTTTATCGCTTTACGTTTCTCTTCGATGACCATCGCATTAGCCAGCAACGAATCTCCAACGATCTGCAATTTGATATACTTGGCAGCGAGCTCATTCCGACGAACGGTAAACAAATCATTAACGCTTTCTAGCAAGGTAAGAAATTGTCGGTTTTAATTTTTATATCGATAAAAAAAAAATTAACGCTGATAATCGCCATTGAGCTTACCGCCGGCCCCTCGGTCCATGATCATTCGAGCTCCTCTTCCCTGCGAATCGTCGATAAGGTAAAATCGCCCCCGCAATGGCCGAGGCGTCGCGAGGGACGCTCGAAAAGGGAGGCTTCGAGGCGCGCTCGTTGGATAATTTCGAACGAGCGCCAGTCGCGCGGGAGCAAGGGGGTAAGAGCTGCGCCGAGGGTTCGAATCGGCCGGTCGGGAAAACGATCCTCCCCGATCGATTGTTCGCTCGAGGTCGCTCGGGGAGCAAAACCAATCGAAATTGTCTCGGGCTCGCTGAGCCGGGGAAACAGTGCCCCGGCTCGCCCTCGGAGGACCGGACAGACTTGGCTTTGGCAGATGCGGAGGAAGAAGGCTATACGAGGTCGGCCGGGAGTCGCGAGCCTCGCGAGCCCCCCCGCGGAGACTGGCTTGGCTTATTCGGACCGACGACGAAGACGACGCACGGCGACCGCCAAAGCTACGGGAGGCCGAGATTTCTTCCCGAGTCCCCGTCGCAGGGAATCGGCGCCGGGTGGACGCCCGTTCCTCCCTCCTCCCTCCGCCCGCCGATCTCGAGGAACGGATTCTCGGAGGCCGCGGCCCCGCGTCAGCGTTGCCAGGGAAAAAAAGGTCCCTCGCCGGCTACGAGGCTGCGCAATAACTACGAGCCACGATGATCGTTCGAAATTACGATAGACGAGGAGAGTCGCGCGCCTGGCGGTCGCGTTAAATATATATATATATATATATATATCTCCATCGAAAAGAAGAAAAAGGAAGAAAAGAGTAGAACGGCGATCGCCGGGCGGTTAACTACGACCGCGGGAGAGATTCATCCCCGTCCGTCTCGGAGAAGCCTTTTTAAATTCGCTGTGTCCCTTTATCGCGGCTCGGGCTTTTTCGAAGGGGGGCAGGAGGGCCCCCCCCCGAGCGAGGCTCCGGCGCTGGCCCAAGAAAAGGGAGCCACGTTCTCGCAACGAGTTCGAGACTCTTGGCGCGCGCGGCCGATAGCCAATGCCGTGCTGCCGACCCTCTCTCTCTCTCTCTCTCTCGTTCTCAATCTATCTCGGCACGATCCGAGCGCTTTCCGACGACGGCCCCGATCGCGCTCGGGGTAAGGTTGGTATCTCACCTGTAACGCCGCTAAGGCGCGAGACTCTTTTGCGTGGTTTCCTACCCTTGGCCCACTGTAAACAACCGAGCACCGAGGATCCCGAGGCCCGACGCCTCGGAGCTTTAACAATCGACGAGTCCTCCCGGGAGCTGCGTTAACCACCGGACAATGGATTGAGCCAATCGCGCAGCTCCCAGCTTTTGTTACCCGGCAGTCGGATCGAGGGCCGAGTCAATAAGGCGCGCGATGAGCTCGAGCAAAGTGAATTCCAAATTCGGCAAGAAGACGTAAGTCCGTCGCGCGATTTGCGCCGATCTTTCGAACCCTTAAATTCGATAATAATCGGTTGCCTTGGGCCACGCGCCCATCCAGATTTACGATCGACGCGTAGCTGCTCCTGGCTCGCGTTCGTCTCTTCAATCTTCCTTCTACCGTAACTGCGCGCTCCTCCCCGGCAACCGTCCTGACTCCTTTTCCTTCAAATCGACCTCCCCTGCGTTACTCTCTCGATAGCTTCCGTGCCTTTATAAGTGCGTGCGCAATTGTTTCAGCTGTAAATACGCCCTTGAGAATGTTCGCTGTCAGAAGTGCCTCGAAATGGGACATTGGAGCTACGAGTGCAATGGCAAAAGGAAATATATCCATCGGACCTCTCGAACTGCTCGATTGAAGAAGTCTTTGGAAACGAGTAAAATCAATGCGCAAGTATCTCTCTGCCATACGCGTTATTATTCTAAGCTTGGCTGCGCCTCTAATCCTAAGGTTGAAGCCTACCGCTCGGTGTACCCGCATTGCGGCCCGTGTCTCTAGCCCAACGATTTAACGGCTTCGCCACTACGTTTCAGGTCCGAGAGCAAATCTAGCAGTACTGAGTTCTTGACGAGCAAGCCAAAGATACAAAACACTTCGAATTCGGGTAGTACCGACAGCAGCAGCAGCAGCAGCAGCAGCAGCAGCAGCAGCAGTAGCAGCAGCGAGAGCAGCAGTTACAGTAGCAACGAAGGCAGCAGCTCCTCGGACAGCGAGTCCGATTCCAGTAATAGTACCTCGAGTAGTAGCAGTTCCAGTAGTAGCGATACGAGTAGTAAGAGCTCCAGACATTCGCATACGAATAAGAAAAGAAAGCACTGATTGGACATTAGTTTGTAATTCATTTCTTCCCCTATTGACAATTCGATTCATCCGTAAGTGTATTTTTTTAATCTTAAGCTTTTACGCACACACACATATATATATATATCTATTATTTTTCCAAGATATTTTTTGTATCCTTCGTTCGAAGATATTTTAAATTATTTATACGAAAAAAAAGGAGCGCTCGACGTTTCGTTCTCCTATCGAATATATAAAACTGTATTTTAAGTCTGTTATGCCGTTCACTGACGTGATATTCGTATTTTAATTACCGATAAATTTAACGAAAATAATGTAATGAAAGATTTAATTAAATATAAATATATATATATAAATACACCGTTTCAAATGCATACATAATATTTTGTAATGTAAAAATACCTATGATATAATATTGTTATTAAAGAGTGTTTGATGAAGAAAAAAAAAAGCTACGATATTTTAAAAAATATTTTTATTGCTATACCATAATACAATAATCTAATACTATATATCTTAATGGAAGTATCGAACCATCTTTTTACAGTAAAACAATTATATCTACAATCGACGGTCACTTAAGGATGATACGCAAATAACGATAGTCCATTGGCAATGTAATCGATTAGTACATTAAACAAGTCCTGAGTACATTGTTATAAAAATAAATACAATAATTGGGAAAATAATATTATCAACGAGCGATCAATCTTCGGTGACGGCCGGTAACGTCTGTACGATAACTTTGCGCTTCGAATCGTAAATAAAATTATTCGACTTGAACAGACTGCTCTTGTAAAAGGTGGATAGATTGTAGACTTTGAACTGCTTGGCCTGCAATAGAAATCGAGATGATATATATTTGTCATCGCTAATCGCGTTAACGAGGGTGTAAGGTCGTCGCCTGCATCCGTGGGCAGCGGAGCTTACCCTGTCCAGTAGATCCTTTTCTGGAATCTCGACCGAGGTCACGTGACTCCTGTGCATCGCCTTCTGAAAGGCCAGGGCGTCCAGGGTGAGGCCCCGCAGGGCGAAGTACAGCAATTCGTTGTGATTCTTCTCGAAGGTCAGGTATTTCTGGAAGGCCTGTGTCGAGGGAGGCGAGGCCAAGAACAAAAGAGCAAAAAAAAAAAACCGGGTCACAACCATTGGACGAAGCCATCGGCCAACCGGGGATCGCGCGTCGCCTCGGTCTCGAACAAGCTCACCTGTCGCATGTCCTTCATAACGGAGTACTTTTGCGTTTCGACGAAGCTCTCGAGCTCCATCCTAATGGCGAGATTTATGTCCTCCTCCCGCACGAATTCCCGCAGGTGCATCTTGGCGTTGGCCTCGGCCATGCGTATGATGCTTTCTATGTGGCGGACGGTTATCGGCAGGCTCCCGGTCACCTGGTGGGCAAGGATCGAGGGCGGCGATCAAGACAGGGGGCTCTCTCTCTCTCTCTCTCGCGCGCTATTGGGAAAAGCCTACTCACCAAGCTCTCCTGCCTCAGTCGGCTGTAGAGCTTCGCTATCTTGTCTTGGTCGACGTTGTTGAGCTTGGGGTGGACGTTCTGCTTGGCGTAGACAATGTACTTCTTCAGGACGTCCTGGTCCAGGGGCTCGAAGTCCTCGGGACTCCTCTCGGCGGTGCTCTCCAATTGGGAGGGCACCACTTTATCGGAATTCGTCGGGTGGTGCTTTATGTGCGAATTGACGACGAAGTTGGCCAAGTGCCTGTCCCGCATGGGGTCCACCTCGTCCTTGACGATGCAGAGAATGTCGAAACGCGATATGATTGGCTCGGACAGGTCGACCTGAAAGGTTCCGGGCCGAGAATTAGGCTCCGCCGGATAAAGGCCAGCGGCAGCTTTTAGGGGCGGGTGGCTTACGTTGTCGGCGAACGTCATGCTGGCGTCGTATCTGCCACTTATCGGATTGGAAGCCGCGATAACCGCGCACCTCGCATTCAGGGACGTGACTATACCAGCCTTGGATATCGAGATGCTTTGCTGCTCCATGGCCTCGTGGATGGACGTTCGGTCCTGGTCGTTCATCTGGCGTACGGAAACAGAGGGGTTGGCACTTTTAAATGGGGTTTTTTTTAAATATACGAAAGAAGGGAAGGGCACTCGACGAGCCATTAACCTTATCGAATTCATCGATGAGACAGACGCCGTTGTCGGCGAGCACCAAGGCACCGGCCTCCAGGGTCCACTCGTGATTGATGGGCGATTTCCTTACGTAGGCCGTGAGACCGACGGCGGAGGCCCCTTGGCCCGTGGTGAAGATTGCCCTCGGGGCGATTTTCTCGGTGTACTTGAGGAACTGGGACTTGGCCGTGCCAGGATCCCCGCACATGAGGATGTTTATGTCGCCTCTGACCTTGTGCTTCATACCTGGATGGAGGAGGTAAGATCGATGCTTCAAAGGTGGTCTCTGCTCTCGTCGCTTGGATAAGGACGCGCGGGGGGTGGCAGGCAGGCAGGCAGGGCTTACCTGGATTCTTGGAGACCCCGCCGAAGATCGCGAGGGCCAGGGAGCGCTTTATGAACCTGTGACCGTAAATCGAAGGCGCCATACTCGCGACGATGCGCTCGGCTATGTGGGGGTCCTTGCTCAGCTTTAGAATGTGATTCTTCTCCTCCTCGGTCAACGAGTCCACGATGTCCTTCGAGTCCTTAACGTGCAAATGATTGGCCAAGAGCACCGTGGAGAATACTGGAAAACCCTGCGCCCCGATTATTGCTCCCAGTGGCAAAAAAGTTTAAACCACGCGAGTGGCCTTATGCGCTTCGACTAATTTCGATAAGACAACAGGGGGGGGGGCCCCTACCTCGTCCGTGTTCAAAGAGCCGCTGTAGTTGTTGGTGTAGATGGCCGTGATGTCCACTTCGTCTCCGGGCTTGCAGCGATCGACGAGATCGGAGAGGAGGATGCAATCCTTGCTACGGGGTATTCGCCCGGCTGGAATTCTGCCCGGCGATTCTTGAACCGTTATCTTTTGATAGTTCCGATAAATCGTTTGCTCCATGTTTATCTGTTGGGATGAGCGCACAAAGTCAGGGGGGGGGATTAATATCGAATGCCCGGCTCGAGGACGCTCGTCATCGCAGGGGAGTAAAAGATTTAGGAGGCGGGCAGAGTTGCGCCTCCCCCTTTGAAGATACTCACCTGAAACGGACCGCTGCTCTGGCACTCGGGGCACTTGTTGGGCTTGATCTCTTGGCTCTGGGTCTGGGTGTAGGGTCCTAGAATGTATCCGCACTTGCTGCAGTCGTACTTTACAATGGACAATTGCGGCAGGACGCCGGTGGTCGCGGTCACCACTCCCAACGTACGGACCAATTGATTGAGGTGCAATTTCCTGGAAGAATTTTCACCTCGGCTCAAAAATGCGGCCAAGCGAGCGGGCCAAGCGCCGAGGCTTAGGTCGCTCGGCGGCGGGGCCTTACCTGAACGTTCTCAGTTCCTCGATCAGAGGCAATTCCGAAATTCTGACGTGTATCTCGGTGGTGACCCTCTCGTAGCTAGGAAAGATCGTTAGGACGAAGTTCTTGGCAACCTCGTCGAATATCTCCAGCATTTGGAACGGAGCCTCCGGTAGAAAGTAAGCTAGCACGTGCTCTTTGCTCGCAAGAACTGCAAATTCAACTACGAAACTAGACTGTCAACGGGCAAAAAATTCGAGCTTGAGTACGTGCAATGCATTTCGGTTTAATAATTATAATACCTGATTGCTTTCGCACATACGTCGAATGCGCTCCTTATATATGTACTGTCCCTTAGAGTTTGTGTACGTCCTTAAAAAGCTTTTGAATCGATTGGTGATTTCATTTCTCGGAGCTAACATGGTAACCCACTCCTTGACGGAATGGCCTTTTGTATCTTCCAGATTTTCTATGGACTCGACCATCTGAAAATAAGCACTCGTCTTATACGCGTACACGATTTATCGAGTTGGCCACGATTAATAAAGCACACGCAAGACTTAAAACATACTTCGACGTCTTCTATTTCTCCAGCTGCGGCTTTTTCGGCCATACGACGTTTACGGGAAACATCTTCGTCGTCGCTGTCATCTGCAAAAATAAGTTATTTTGTGAAATTCCATTTGCTTTACGCACTTGGTAAATAAAACAATGCTAAGGCACACAGACGAAAGCCAGTTTAACGCATCTTTGGATAGGTAAAACGTACCGTATAATAAATCTCTGTCGTCCCTAACGATGCCCGAGGCACGATCTCTTTTTCTCATGGCGGCTTCAGCAACGGCGCGCTCTCCCTGCGACAATTCAGAATAATCCTCGTCGTCCACCATATCAGGATCGTATCTATCCAGAGCTGGCATAGGTCGATAGTCGCTGCAAGACAAGTTGACAAAATTGTATTCGCAATGATTAACAATAGCGCAACGCGTAGAGATGGAGCGACGAAGGGAAAACTTTTAGCAACGTACGCTTCCATATTATCCCCAAACAATTCCTCTCCCTCCTCTTCCTGAGCTTCGTTTTCGCTGTCGAGCAGGCGATTTTCATCTTCGAACGGCTCATCGAAATCAGGAGCAGGAGATGTTAGGGCGTCGCGCCAATCCGAATTGGCCGGAGAACTTGGTCGACTCTGTAAGCGATCGTAAAAAAACAATTACGTTCGTGTTTTAACGTTTGACGTATGACACTGGTCGCGGTATAAATTTTACCATTGTGAAGCCGGGAGAACCTGACGAATTCCAACCCTTGTATTAAGCTTTGCAGTTGGCTATTGATTATCGACGAGCGACATTCGTCTACGTGCGAGGGATGCGACGTTGATGGGCCGCGCTGATCGACCCAGGGCGAGGAGGCACTCGATTTAAAATATTATTTAAAGGCCGGCGATCGGACTCCAAAGCAGGCTACGCACAAGGTGTGCACGAAGACGCGCGGTATTTTGGCGGCAACAGTTGGACGAGCTCGCGGGCCGAATCGTTGGCTTCGGCCTAAGGGCAGGCATCGCAATGCAGTAAAGGCCAACTACCAATCGGCGTGGGCTCGATCCAGTCCGGATTTCAGTGCGTACCGCAAGTCCCCAACGCGGAAGATCAACGTCGTTGGAGCGCGCGCAGGAGGGGTTATTTTGGAACTGCGCGTACATGGCAATGCAATGAACATCGGCCCGATCGCGCTTGTGCCCGGCTCGGGATTTGAATTAGATCGGCGATGGGCCGTAAGATCACGCTCGAGCTCGATTTAATCGTCGACAATTTAGCCGTCGATCGATGAGGATGAAAGGCGCAAAGTTTCTTTCTAGCTCACAAACATCGGAGGGAATTTGAATTTTCGACGCTCCCACCCACTCGCGCGAGCTACAATACGGTTTACTCGCCGGCTTGGCGTCTTGTCGCCAAAAAACCGCTACCGCCCCGCAAGCGAAGCATCCGAGAGTGGGCGTAATTTTTACCAGGCGACTCGTGGTCTTCGAGAGATCGACGACAAGGCCAGGGCGAACGAGAGGCATGCAACAATTACCGCAACGCGGATCGTCAAGGCTGGCTCTATTTAGCGCGGCGACAATCGTTATCGCCGCGGTCGTTATCCCGGCTCCGGCTGCCGTTGCCGCTTCGATTGACGCTACAATCGGGGGATAAAAATACGGCCCCTGCCAATCTATCCAATTTTCCAGGAGGAGAATAAGAAAAGGTTCGCACGGGCGCGCCTCGCTATCCCTGGTCGTCGAGGCCGGCTCGATATTCGGTGAAAGGAAAAAAAAAGAAAAGCCCGGCCGACAATTGGCCGAGGGGAGAAAGGCGTAAGAGTCGCCGGTCCGCGGCGAGCAGGCCAAAGTCCCCGTTCGGTAAAAATTAAATGCACACAACAGATTGGAATGGATGACGGACCGAGCGGCCAATGAGCGACGGCCTTCAGAATTCAAAAGATAAACGTTGGTGTCATATTCGGATTCGAAATAATCTCAAAGGCTGAAAGGCTAGAGGACAGGGGCACGCACAAAGTGTGCATTTTTACAAAGGAGGACATCTAAAGGGATAATAGCGTGAATGCCGGAAGAAAGGGACACTTCGAGGCTCGTCGTCGAATTATCACGGTAGCGCATCGCCATAGATTTCAGAGTCGCGTAGCTCAGCCACAGTGAGGCCCGAAATAAGTCCGCGAGCCGACCAAAGATGAGCTCGATCAAGTAAGTTGAATAAGCTTTATCGTGGGATCGTCGACCGTTACACGCGGAGTATAAGGAGCCGCGGCGGGCTTGGCTCGCCAGGCCCGGGAGCCTCCGCCGAAGGCTGGACCTCGGCTCCCGGGGCCGCCTGACCGTTGGATCCTCGGGCCGGGCGGAGCTTCGTTCGCCGGGGTTATTGTTTTCTAAGCGAGCTGGTGCACGCGAAGCCCTCGCGGACGGGATGTTTACCCTTCTCGGCCCAACGATTGTCCGGTCGAGCTGTCAGGCGCGGCAAGTGTCTTTGTAAAGTTATGCAAGCTGCGTACAACAAAGCCGAAGCCTCGATCCCGATGTTATCCTCGGCTATTGCTCGATTCTCATCGCCGTGAGCTTGGATAAGGCTCGGCGTTGGCTCGATCGAGCATTGGCTATTTAAAAATAAGCCAATAATGCAATTGTGGCACATTTTTCATTGGGCTCCTTAGCAACCGTCTGGCACGAACAGTTGCACGAGGGCTCGATACTTTATTCTGAATTTGAGGCACCTTTTTTCATTCGATGGAAATAATGCGTGCAAAAATTATACCTTGTTTCAGAGACAGTACGATAGAAAAGGCAAAGTCAATATGCGAACAAGAAGTATCAGAACTTTTTAATATATGGGATGAAACGGGTATTAGAAAGGAACTGTTGAATACCTATGCGGATCAAGTCCTAACTCATCTTGCTGTAAGTCTCTTTAAAATAAACCAAAGGATTCTGATTATAATTTAAAAAAAACTTGAAACCAACTGAACGTTCCTTGAGCAGGGTCTGATGAAAGATATGGTGGATGAATCCAATCAGAAGAAGAAGGATCTCCTGAAGCACGTTAAATTATTGGCGCAATCGGCTAGGAAATTGTCTAAAGTAAGGCCGCTTGGTTTAAAATAATACTTTATCACTGTACGCGCGTGTTTTACAAAAATGTTTTTTTTGCAATTGCGAAAATTTAGGAACTTGGTACTAATTTTGCAACAGATTCTTACGATGACTTACCATTGATGGAACTTGAAATTAAATTACAAGAGCAAGTAGAGCAGCTGCAACATCAAAAGACTCAGCGCTTAAAGTACATTGAGGAATTGGCAAAAAAGGTAAGTTTAATGATAATGAAAAATAATGCAAAAAGGATAACGTAAGTGACGTTGAATTGCCTTTAGGAAACTGAGATTTGCACGAAAATAGGTGCAAAGGCCGTTGGATTTGATTCTGAACTTCCCTCGGAACTAGAAATTAAAAAATTTGAAAACTATTTAAATATACAGGAAATAGAAAAGGTATTGGTTATTTTGAAAAATTTATCGGTGTGAAATATAAATTTGATTTTTACCTTTTTTTTTTGTTTTATCAGAATCGTTTGTCGGATACATTTAAAGATACAAGGCGATCAATTATGAAAATGATGGAAGAACTTCATATTAGTCCAGCACTTGACTTTGAAAGATTGATATACCATGACCACAATAACTTTATTTATTCTCCAAATAATATGACTAAATTAAAAGATCTCAAAGAGAAGCTAAAAGGACAAGTCGAAGAAGCAAAATTACAAGCTGAAGAAAAAAAAGAGGCTTTGATGGCGTTGTGGGATTCCTTAGATGAACCGCTAGAAAATCGACGAGCTTTCTTTGAGATTTATCCAGGACATAGTTTGATTACATTAAATGCTGTAAGTAAAAAGTTAAACGGTAAAAAAATCTAACGTAATACGAAATGGAATTAGAACGAAGTTTTGTTTTTTACAAAATAATTATCTTCAGTTTTAAATTAATATTTCATTTCCATTTCCTTTTCTTTCAAATAAAAATGTTTATATTAATACTGCAATTGTAAAAATTGTAGCTTAATACCGAAATAAAAAGATGCAAAGAAAAGCGAAGAGAAAATGTAGCAAATTACGTTGACAAAGTTAGAATCGAAATTGAAAATTTATGGAAAATGTGCAAGTATAGTGAACTTCAAAAAAAGTCGTTCACAGCTATGAAATGCCAAACTTATACAGACGATCTTCTTACGCTTCATGAATTAGAAGTGGAAAACCTTCGTAAATATTATAATTCTAACAGGTAAAGTATTTTGAAATAAAACATAAAGATCGTTTGTTTATATTAATTTGTTCGTTTGAATTGCAGAAAAATTTTCGAACTTTTAAATGAATGGGAAATTCAATTTGAAAAATTGAAGGAACTTGATCAACGAGCAAATGATCCAGATCGTTATCATAATAGAGGTGGACAATTACTAATGGAAGAAAAAGAACGTAAATCCGCTGAAAAGGTAATTACAGCTAAAACGCAATGATTCTATGCAACTTTTCATTAATAACTTACTCATCTGATGAATCATTTTCATTGCGCAGAAACTTCCAAAAATAGAAAATCAATTACACATTCTAGTTGATGAGTATGAGAATATTCACAAGAAAGTCTTCTTAGTTCATGGTTTCTCTTTGAGAGAATTCATGATTAACATTAGAGAAAATTACGAAGTCGAGAAAGAAAATATGAAGATAGTAAGGGTAAGTTAAATCGATCTTACGTTATTATAATTCATTCGATGCAATAAATCCCTATCTAATGGCCTCTCTATCGCAGAAGCAAGCAAAAGACAGATCGGCTAAGAAAACACCGTTGAGTACCTCTAAGCGTACGCCAATCGTAACGAGTATGCTTCGAATCACTCCTGCCAGTAGTAGACTACGAACTCCAGGTGGAAATAACGTCTCTAGGATAACTCCCGCAGCCAAAAGAAAACTGCCTTACGATGTGTCACCCAATGTGACGGGAAACAAGAAAAGGGCCATTAGCGCTGAGAAGAATAAAGGAACTGTCCTTTGTAATAGAATTAGGCGAAATAGTAGAGTAAGTGCACTTGGCAGAAGGAAAAAATTCTAGCGGATAGGCGAAGGTTTTCATTTTATATATATATATATATATAAATCTAAATATATATATCTCGATTGGCACTTTTTGCAAACTATGCACATTTTTCTTGACGTTAGATTGTAATTCGATAAGTTGCACAATCGTGATAAACGCATAATATAGCCGGCCATCGCACTAGGCTTCGGATCAATGGTATTTATAATTGAAGCGATAATTCTCAAAGTCTACATTTTTAATATACAAAAGACAAGCTTGAAAACTTTTCCGTTCCTCGTCTAATTCTAAAATGATAGCGAAGATAAGTCACTTCTGTAATGCGCTATTGATATAAATGTACCTGATTTAAAAATAGCCTTGTGACTGTATTTTGCACGAGTACCTCGTACTTTGTAATAGACAGCTGACGGTACGCAGATGATTTTTCTTTTTCAATATTGTAAAATTTGGATCAATTCGAATGGACTGTAAGATTACTTCTTAAGATACTGTAAGATAGTCGACTTGTGTAATTTATATTTCAACAATGTCTCGAGTAGTGAATTATTATTCGAATCTTAAATAAATAAGTAATCGCAATTGAAAATTTAAGAATAATCTTTCGCATTAAGTTACAAAAGCTTATCGACGCGGCGCTAACGTTTTTTTTTTTTTTTTTTTTTTTCAAACCGTTATTAAAAATCGCTGTAAAGGATTTTTCCATAGCGCTCGAGTCGGTCGATAATCGATTGCTATCCCATGGTGTCGAGTTGAGGCGCGAAACGAGAGAACGAAGTCTCGGTCAGGGCGTGGTCGAGACATACCGATCGGGGTTTGAGGTTCCGAGGACGATTATAGCGCAGGGGCGAGCTTATAAAAAAGGAGCGCGCGAGAGAGGGAGAGAGAGAGAGAGATAGATATAGAGGTCAAAATAAAAGGCAACTGTGTTTGTTTGTTTGTTTGGCAACAGACGCCCGGGGGAAACGGCAGCATAAGAGTCAAGTCCAATAGCAAAAAAAAGCGGCGATCGAAAAACGACACGAGCCTCTCGGTGTCGTCGTACGGCAATTTCCAGGAGCACCTCGCCAGCCGGGACGAGCTGCGCAGCTCGGTGCTGCCCGAGGAGAACCTGAAGAAGGCCGGCATCAGCGTCACCCCGATGAAGACCCCGATAAAGCCCCTGCGGAGGAAGGTCCTGGCGATAAGCACGCCGACCTCCGGGAACCCGGGCCGGGGCCACCAGGGCACGCCGAGGAGTCCGCGGCTCATGGCCACGCCACGGCTGATCCCCGTTAAAAATTCATCGCCCATTGAAATTTAATTCGAGCGCCCTTGAGGTTTTTTTTTTCTATTTTTTTTTTTTTTTTCTCTCTCCATTACACTTACGACGACGTATTAATAATAATAATAATAGCGTTTGCGCATTGCTCAACGCACGATTGGCAGCCACGGTTCTTACGAAGTCGCGATACCCTTATTTTTTTTTGTACGTAATCGTTACGATTTAATGGGTTGATTGTTTATTTTGTTTTTTTGCTTTTTTTTTTTTTTGCTTTTTTTTTATAAAAAAAATTATGACTAAAAATCGAAGGTAGCGTTATGCTACACTTGCCCCGAGAAGGCCTTCTTGCTGCTGGAACAGTTTTTTTTTTTTATTTTCGAGCAATAAAAAAAAAAAAAAAAAAAAGAAATATACGAATGAAAGAAGAAGGAAAATCACATTAATATTCATTACAATTAACGAGGAAATGACAATTTTTCTCCGCGTAATGATCAAGACTTTAAAAAGCTTTAGAATACGAGACGAAAGTGTTATATACTTTTATACCAACGTTTGCTAATGCATTTTCAAAGGTGCGCTCGGCCCCCGACCCTCCCCCGCCACCGCCGCCGCCGCCGCCGCCGCCCGCCACTCCGCGCCCCGCCGCATCTGTCATTTCATTTTGTATTCTAAGTAAATTTAACGGCTCGCCATTGATCGTTGTAATGTATCCTTGTAAATAGAAGAAAAAGGAACTTTTGTTAAAGATGACACGTATAGGGTTTCTGAGTTTAAAAATTTTAACGCATATATTACCATTTAAATAATTGATCGATTACTCGTATTATTAGCATTAATTATTATTAATTATTAATTATTAATTATTAATTATTATTATTTTTTTATTTTTATCATCTTCCTTTATTCCTAGTGCAAACGATTTATTATGTGTATAAAAATTACAGAGCGGTGCCGACCTTTAACGAGGCACCGCTCCTGTACTATTGCAATAAAAAGAAAAGAAAAAAAAAAAAAAAAAAAAAAAAAAAACTGAAAATGCCATATATGGACCGATGCGAATTCATTCAACCTTGTCACAAGATGCCGAGAGCTGTCGGTAAGCGCGCGGCGCTTTGCCGTTGGCCGAAGGCCCGATCGAGGTGCGGAAATTCGTTGGAAGAATGCGCGGCAAGCCTTCCCAACGCCTTCGCACCCTTGCAAGCTAAGGGCCGAGAACCAGGGATTTCCGTACATGCTTTGTCGATTAAGAAAAAAAAAAAAAACAATCCATTGCATTTCTATTTCGTTCCCGACAATTGGCGACCGCTTTGCATTTCCAGGTATCCGCTAAGCCAACCCTTTGTTGTGTCGTTGCGAGTTAAAATCATCGTTACAACAATCGAAACGGATTTGATTCTACGGGACGCTAGGAAGGATTTATCGATCGTGTCTACGCGTAATCGTATACGCTACGTTATCGATGAGTTTTGTCGTTTTTCGTTAAAAAAAAAAAAAAAAAAAAAAAAAAAATGTCTATACGAAGCTGCTCGACGTCGCGACAATTGTTTCGAGCCGTTAACTAAAGTAAACGCTTTTGTTGATTTAAAGCTGTCAATCGACGCCGATAATTATTACATAAATATCACAGAATGTTAAAATAATAATATCGCGTTTAAGATTCTACAAATCGAAGAGACATTGCGCGTGTGCGAGAGACAGAGAGAGAGAGAGAGAAGTAACCGCAGTCGCATGATAAATAAAAGAGTTCATTAACAATTACAATAAGATATGGGGTAGATACAATAACCTCGATAAAAAAAAAGCAACATTAAATTATTGATTTAAAAATACTTTTAACACTTATCGTTGTATTTTTCATCGATATTTAATAATTGGCGTTTAAGGCCTCGCAGTCGAGCCTCGAGCAATTTCACTCGAGCCGAAAGCTCGAAAGGTTATTTACCCCCCCCCCCCCGCCCCCGAGCTTCAATAACATTTTTAATTAAGAATCAGACGGCCAGCCGTAGGAGCCTAGTCTCGAGTGAAGTTCAAATCCAAACTCGCCGATCGATCGATATTTTGCATACGCGATCGATTCGAGACCGGGGTACCCGAGCGGATTCTATCGTAGCTCAAATTTGGCGGCGCGAATCAGCGCCGCTCTCGTTTCGCATTCGAAAGTAGTCCCTTCATCATCGCCGGGCCCCGGGAAATCGGAGGACGCGTACGCCCGGCGTGATTAGCCCCCGTGGCAATTACAGAGCCCCGTGAAATTTTCGCCAATAGCCGGAAGCCGGAAAGAAATCATCGAGCCTGAAACACCCCCCCTCCCCCTCCCCATTGTATTTTTAGAGCCTGCCGAGAAGCCAAAGCGCCGTCCGGTGTGATATTTGTGGATAGCCGAGCGAGCAGAGGAGAGCAAGAGTACCGGGGAAGCTCCCGGGGGCCCGATGCGCCCCGCAAGCGAGACACGGGGGCCCAGGTAGAGGAGGCCGAGGCCGCGGTAGGGGCCAAAAACCAATCGCCGATAGCCGAATCGCCGTGGCTCTCCGTCGTATTCGCCGCTCCTCGGCCATCGGCCCCGAGCGCTCGACACGGTCTATGATGTCTTTGCGGGCCCTTTCCTCCTGGCTCGGGGGGGGGGGAGCCAATCTTTTATCCTCAAGCCTCGAATCCAGTTGGCCTCCTCGGCTCTTCTGCCCCGTTCGTCAATCGCGGCGAGGAAAGCCCAAGGACGCTCGAGCTCTACATCGTAACGCCGACCGACGACGATGAGCCTTCCCGAGTCCTCGTCCGCGTTGGTTGGCCATCGACCGATCCTCCTCCTCCTCCTCCTCCTCGTTCAATATTGAAATTACCACCGAAGGCAGCTGCTCGGCGCCGGGATCCTAAGCCGGCAGGTAACGGGCGTTGAAGGTCGCGCAGCGCGGTCTCGAGAACCCCGCGATGACAATTCCAAGGCCTCGGCATAAAGGTGGCGAGCAGCTCCCTCGTGGGTTAATTCAATAGCCGATCCGAGTGCTCCCGGCTCTTCGTCGGGGACAAGTCACTCGCAGCGCGATGTCGATCCTCTCTCTATCCTCGTCGACTCGGCCTCGCTGCTCTCGCCAAGGGCGCGCTCGGGGGGGGGGAGGGAAAACCAGAAGTCGCGCGCGCACAACGACGAAGAATCGCCAGCCGCTACGGGGAGAAGAGGAGTCGGCGAGAAAGGAGGGAGGATCTCGATAGGGCTCGTATCCATTTTGAGCGTGGGGGGGAGTAGGCGATCGTCGGTGGCCTCGGATGGCGCAGGTGGGGCGCACAGGTGAAGAAGCCCGAGCCAAGTAGTGACCGGCGGTAGGTGTGGCGTTGAGGCACAGGTAGGAACCGAGTGGCTCCACCCATCCGCGCCGCCTTTGGCCCGAGCCGGTCCGCTCTCGAGCCGGCGTCTTTTTAAAATGGAGGTGGTGCGCCCCCGGTGCAGCCGAGCAAAAGAGCCGAGGCCGGCTCCACCTCGGAGCGCCTCTTGCTCCTCTTCGGGCCTCCCGACTCCCTCTTGCCAGGGGCCCGCTGCGATCGGCCTACACCCCACCCCCTCTAGGCCCCCCTGCTCCTTAGAGATCCGTCGGTCCTTCGCCTGCACTCCGATCAAATGACGGTGGCGGTGGGGGGGGGGCTCCCGTCGACGAGTAAACGAGTCCGATGGATCTCGGATGCTACTGGTAACGATTGCCCCCGCTCGAGGCCAGACGACCGCGGCTCCACGCCAGCCTGGACGGCGCTGCTCTGGCTCGAGTGTCGACCTACAAGTTTCCAATCCAAGTAACAACAGCATTGAGAATTCGATGGAAGATATTACGGCTATCCTCCCCCCCTCCCCCCCATTGTATAGGCAATGCCTTTACACTCCAGCCAACGGGATAATTTCGCAACGTCATCTTCTCAACTTTGAGCAGTCGTCGAGTAGTTAGAGAGCCGCAATGATATTTACTTTTGCATGGGCAAAAGCCGCCGCCTCGTTATTTAACCGACTCTCCGGCCGTAGTTCCCGGGTTCCGATACGACGCAAGCCCTGGAATTATAGAAATCGTCCTGGCGAGCGAAGCCAGGACATCCACTTGCAGGGCCATTGGATTGATAAAAAATAATTCATCCTTTGCGACTCCAACTTTGCGAAGCACCTGCCCCTGCACCGTGGCGAATAAGGCCCGAGCCATCGTTCGAATCGTTTGGACGGCCGAAATTATCCGAGCTCCCGCCGAGTGCTCGGCGATTTTAGGAATCGCCAATCGAGCCAAATGAAACGATCGCGCGTTCGCAGCTAACGCGACCAAGCCCTTAGAGGCGCATCGGAGTAATTATTACGCATCGAGCCTACGTCGATTGTGAGGTAAATTGAGACTGGGAGCGCTTCTGCAGCTGCCCGGGCGAATAATTTTTTTTTTTTTTTTTTCTCTTCTTCACGCGAAAGGGAACTATTGTCGATTCGATGCTCTCTCTCTCTCTCTCTCTCTTTCTCTATCTCTCTCTATGTCGAGTCGTGCGATTGTTTCGAACGAAAGGAAGGAGAGAAAAAAGTGTACGAGTTACGCTGAGAGAATCCAATCGATATACACGCGCTAAGCTGAAAACTCTGCGTTTGGAATAAGCACGGGCAGCCTTGCTCGTGTGCAAAAATATACACGTGTGCGTAAAAAAAGGACAACTATTAGCAACGGCAGCAGCAATAATAATTCGTTGCACAGGCGTCAGTAAGGAAGAACGAGATACAAGAGCTGCGAATGGGCCGGGGGTGGGGCGAAGCTCTAGTTGAATTAAATCGCACGTGTCCGCGGGTCTCGATCGAAGTGTAAAAAAAAGAAAAAAAAAAATATATTTTTTAGCCGAGATTAGAGGGCCGGGCGCGGGTTGTTTTACATTTTAACGAGGCGATCGAGACGCTCGATCCGCCGGATCGACGAAGTCCATCGAGCCTTGGGGGAACGTTAGTCGCTCCTCGGGGAGGTCGAGGGCTTCCGGTGGGCGCGCATGCGCGGACAAATTTTATACGAATTTATCGTGGGGACCTTAGCCTCGAATGATCCGTAAATAGAGTCAAGATCAAAGATAGGCTCGCTGCGTCTCCCTGTTAAATGCCGCCCTGTCCTGCCGAGATTCTGTTAAAGTAATTCTAGTAAGTATCGATAGCGCGATGGAGGTTAGAGTAAAAGAATGACGACGACGACGACAACAACAGCGGCAGCGGCGGTGATAAAAAAACTACGACCCCCGTTAGCTTACGAGTCCCGAGGGAATTAATTACACTCCGAGCGCCCATTCAAAAATTATTGATCTATACTTTCCTTCCCGTTACTGGCTAATTTCATTCATCTCCCAATCATCCTCAATTGTTATGCTCCTATTTGCTTACCGTGCCTTGGCCGCTGCTCCTCCTTACCACGGGTTATTAAGCTTCCACGGGCTCTGCACCGACTGCTTTTTACAGACCGTGAATCTTTATTAAATTCGACCTCTCTGCGATACTTTTAGCAAGGATACGCGAAGGGCGGAGGGAGGGGCAGGCGAGCGGGCGCGACCGAGCGACCTTTATTAAATTTATCCAATAATGCCGAAATTATTTATGCAAAATGGATCAGCACCCGGAGGCTCCTCCATCCGTGCCGAGCTAAGTTGTTTTACGGACCTCCGAAGAGTCCGCGTGGCCGGAAGGCAAAGGAAGCAGCTCTCCGTGTCCTGGCAAGCGTCCCAAGCTTTCCGCTTTCTTTTTTTTTTTTTTACTCTACACCCTTTTCATTGCTCCGCCCTCGCCCCGATTGATTTGCCAGCTATCGCGGGATAATTTGAAAGTATTAGCAAATCGAATTGGACAATCGCTGCTCGTTCGGTCGGAGGCACGAGGCGAGATTCGTTAAAATCCGTATATCTTTACGGATGATTGCGAGTGGGCTAAGTAAGTAAAAAAGGCGCAAGAAATTGTATTAGACGGTTAGGGGGGGGCATTCGGCTGGGGCGGGGACGCAGCGGGGGCGAGGAGGAGGTGGAGGCGGAGGAGAACGAAATGAATTGGACCACGTCGAATGTCCATCGAAAAAATTGGTCGAATAAGAGAAATCAATTGTCAAGGGTAGACGACGTAGATGCGATAATAAATTCGACGCTACGAGTTTGTTTAAAGAGGAAGAATAATTGAATGTCGGTCGAATTAAAGCGGGCAGAGGGAGAGAGAGAGAGTTAGCGGACAAAAGCGTAGCGAATGACGGAACGAAAGCAGGAGGAGACGAAGATGAAGAAGGTGGCGGTAGGTAGACCTACGTGACTCGACAGGAAGAAGTAGAAAAGAATTGGCCGTCGCAGAAATATATGAAAGATAGTCCGAGGGTGAAAGACGAGGGTCGAGTAGAGTGGTCGGACTCGCATGGCAGCGGGTGTGCGAGAGAAAGATATATCTGTGTATATATATATATAGAGATATATGGAGAGAGAGAGAGAGAGAGAGAGAGCGAGGGAGGACGCGAATAGATGGGGGCGCGGCGGGTAGCAGTTATCGGGCGTAAATAATGCACGGGGGCGTCCACGTCGAGTAGGCGAGCAACCATTATGGTCGGATTGATAAAGATTAGAGGTAAAGGGAGGTGGTGACGCAGTACCGGAGTCGAAGGGGGGTCACGGCGTCACAGGGGCGTCTATCTCCAAGGGTCGCGGAGCCGAAGTGACAGAAGTCAGGCAGCGAAACGAGTGGAGCCATGAGGGTGGCTGCGCGTGGCATCTGACGCCCGCCGTCGCTCCCGGTTTCGGCGGCGGCGGCGGAGCGTCATCGACCCCCCCCGCCCGCCCGCCCCCCTGCGGGGCCACCCGCCGCCGCCGCCGCCTCCACCGCCGTCGACGCCGCTACCGTCACCACCCCGTAGAGCCGCTGGCTCTCCCTTCCGAGCGGATCAGCCTCGACCGAGCGGATCGGACTTCCCGCGATCGACTTCGCCGCTGCTCAGTTCTGCCCTGCGCTCTCGGACCACTCGAGCTAATACGGATTTTCCCCTCCTTCCGCAGCCGCCGCCACCGCCGACGCCGCCACCGCCACCGCTGTCACCCCGACTCGGGCTGACTCCTAATGACATCTCTCACCTGCGAAATCGACCGAGCGAACTTTCCGCCCGGCTCCCTCGGTCGCTTCGCCCCGTGCCTCTACCCTCCGCTCGATGTCCCCCCCCCCCGGCCAGCCGCTCGCCCCACGCCGGGGACTCTTCCGAATAGAGTCGCCGGCTCCTCTGCCGTGTCTCGACGCCGGGCTTCCCCATCGATTTCTCTCCCGTGCGCCCGGATACCTCGCATCTGCACC
Source organism: Kradibia gibbosae (assembly GCA_018907135.1). Classification (NCBI taxonomy): domain Eukaryota; kingdom Metazoa; phylum Arthropoda; class Insecta; order Hymenoptera; family Agaonidae; genus Kradibia; species Kradibia gibbosae. The sequence continues at coordinate 14,914,513 of JACCHX010000003.1, forward strand.
CGAGCCACGTCGTCCGAGCCGAATTGCCAGATCGAGCGATCGATAAGGCTCGTAAATCCCACCGGCCGACTCCCCCGTAAGCTCGTTCCGAAGTTCGCGCGTAACTTTCGCCTCGTCGATTCGTTATTCCGATTAGTTCGTCCTAGCTTTTTTTTTTGCTGCTGCTCTTTCCTATCTTCCTCCTCCTCCTCCTCCTCCTCCTCCTCTTATAGCCGGCGTTCGTCCTCCTTTAGAAACGCGCATTACCGAGGAATCGAAGCAACGGTCCTCTCGGGCTGAGGATTACTCGCGGGAGTGGCCGGGCGCCGTGGACTCGATTGCTAAATCATCCTGGCGATCGATCGGCCGACTGCGCAGCGCACCGGGGAAAAGAAGCCAAGGCGATTATTCCGTAGCGCAGATTTGCAAATTAATTTATTAGGAGCGCTGATGCTCTCTCTCTCTCTCTCTGCGGCCCCCCCCTCCCGTCGCCACCTCGCCGACCACCACCCCCTAGAGGTGGAGAAGGCCTGGGCCCCCCTTCGGTCCGAGCCCTCGGCATTGATTCCATTGTCTATTTCTAGATCTCTGTTTTCACCCTTGCGCGTGCACAGTCATACGCTCGAGCCCCGTCCATCCCTTGGCGGGCGGATCCGCCGAACACGGAGTCCAACGCACACATGCACTAATCCAAGATTGATGCGTCGGACGAACACAATGCGCGCACCCCACCAAGTCGATCCGCGCCGAGACGGGATGGAAGTCGACGGGTGAGTGCAACCCCCCACCCGCCGCCCCCGCCCCCGCCGACCAAACCGACCCAACCAAGCTCGGGCGGCCGACGGGCGAGTCAAGGCCGACGGAGACGTGTAGCGTCGCTGGCTCGGGGACGCCGCTCGGATCTCCGGCCTCGGCGGCGTCCTGGAGAGTTCTTCGGTGTCGAGAGTCGGCCCTTTAATATCCGCTAAAGGCTCGGCATATCGGCAGGCCTGGCTCGATCGAATCGCGGCCCCCGGGGGCCTACGATGGACGATCGAATTAAGGCGATCGAGGCCCGGTGCCGATCGCGTCCGGCCTCGGCGAGCCACGGCTCTCGGTATCCTCGACCGGCGGCACGTAAGAGCAGCCCCGGAGATAGGGAGATCGAGATGAAACAATAGGAAGCCGAGCTGCGGGGCCCCGTCCTTTGTCGTACGTGCGCATCGAGAGCAATATCGATACGAGCGTTGCTCGGTGAGTCACGCGAGTGGTGCGCGTACGCGTGTACGCCTGCCAGATTTAACCACCGAGAGCCGAGACTTGTTCCGTCTCCTCTTCCTCTCTCTCTCTCGGCGTTCCTCCTCCTCCTTCCTCGGCTTTTGCAACGCGGCCTCTCGCAGAGGATCGTCCGGGGTCGGAGGAGGATGGGGGGGGGAGGTTACTTTGCGCGCCTTTCTCTCGGGGGAGGGGGGCCGCGAATTTTATCCTCTCTTCTTTCACCGGAGGGCAAGGCTCCTATGGATATTCGAACTCGGGGTCCCGACTCGCGAGAGGGAACGCCTTAGCGGGAATTTCGCCTCTTCGCTCTTACTCCCGTCCGATCCCATTGCCTTTGACACAACTGTTTTCAATGATAACGGATAAGACACGTGCTAAATTTTTTCCTTCCTCGAACGAGCTTTTCTCGATATACACACGTATATGTGTACACGATACGCGCGCGCGCGCACACACGTACATACATTTTTTTACGCACATATGTATTATGCATCGCTTTGAATAATGGCTCGCCAAGAATATAAGCTCGATGGCGTCTGATTTTTCCTTGCTTCTTTTTTCTTATTATCATTTATTTTTACAAAGTAGGTCAAACGTTAATAATGTTGTCACCCTGTCGAATGCCTTGCTTCTTATCTAACGGCCTTACGTTGAGAAAAGAGACAAACTTATCGAGCACCTTCAGAATTTCGGGCTTTGCCGGCATCAATAATGTCTCATTGGGAATTATTATACCACAATGTAATTTCCTAAATACTTCGATTTCGATTTCCAACAAAGTTTGTGGTTAAATGGATTTTACTCCTAATGCGATAAAACGACTGCTAGTATTTCTTTGTTTTTTTCCGTTTACTTTTCACGTCGAATAAATCTATTTTAACGCGACGAAAAATACATTTATTTATCGTTTAAATCAATTTACGGAACGCTGTACTACTCGCGAAGGAAAATGTTTATTTAGAAATTAATCAAGGCAATTTTATCCCAACATGATGTACCACTTTGGTGCACGTAAAATCCGCAAAACGGAATAACATTATTAAGCCGCGGCATTGCTCTATTTTAATACTTAAATATTTAACCCACTTGCCATTGTATCTCACAACATTAGCATCGATATCGACGATGGTGGTGACGTCGACGATGTTATAAAAAAGATAATATACGTATGTGTACAAAGATGTATTTAAAGTCAGCTATTAATTCAATTCGCTTTATTATATTTATAACCGCGCACTCAAAATATATTCACTTCGACGCGAATTTTAAGCGTAATTTATAGTGGTATGTTTGAAAGCATCAAGTTTACGAGGCAATAGTTTGCGTGATAAATTGTACAAATCATTGTAAAAGAAGCTATTCAATGATGCGGCTTCAATGTGTGCGCCGTACACGCATTCACTATATATATATATATATAATACACGGACGTACGTACAAATAGGCGCGCGGCACAAACGCGCATATAATATACCTATTAATCGTAAAAAATCAAGGAAGAATCCAGAAGCTCGATCGGAGCGCAAAATGAAAAAGTGTAGCGCGGTGTGCCTTTTAAAAATAGAGCGAGCTCGGAGGATAAATAAAACAAGCGTATAACAATGGAACTTAAAGGCTGCGAGATAACGTACCTATTTTCGCCAGCGGTTAGCACCGTCACAATTAATAAAGTTAAGAGATGTAATGGAAGAAGGAGGAAGGCCCCCCCTCGCGCCACAAAAGCAGCCCGTGTATCAAGTCCAATGACTTTTGTCCCTTTGGCTCGTCGAAGGGAAAAACTCCAGCGCGCGCGCGCATTGGTTACAATTAATGCGAAAGCCATAGCCTCGCCGGCCAATCGGCCGTTTATTAATCGGAGATAAAAAGTTAAAGGAGCGCGTGAAATTAAGGCGGGCGGGCGGGCGGGCGGCGGACTCCGAGCCGACGCCGCCGCCGCCGCCGCCGCCGCACGAAGAGGAGCGAGGTCAAGAAGCTCAATAGCCGGACACCGGGCGGCGGCGGCGGGGCGGGGGCGGGGGTTTTCGAGCGGGGACAATGTGCCCCTGCCGTTTAATCCACACGAGCCGGCCGAACCGATGTTTGTTATGCAGCTATTCCGTTGTCGCAACTCGGCGTATTTAGCGTTGCGTGCGAGTGGACCGGCAACGCGATTCTCGAGTCGCCTCTTCTCACGAGCAGTGCGCGGGCGGTCGCACTTTGATATCCCGGCTGATTGACCTTAAGGACAATTTGAGGGAATTGCTCGCCGAGCGCGCGCCGCTGCCTCTCTCTCTCTCTCTCTCTCTCTCTGTGTGTCCGCGACTCGGCCGCGCTGACTCACGCGCGTCCCCCTCGCTCGGCGGCTCGCCGATGCTCCCCGGATCGGCTCCCGGGGACGCTCGCCGCCGTCCTGCGCCTACGCCCGGGGCGAAGCGGCCTCCGCCGCTCTTGGCTCCTGGCCGGCCTCCGCGTGCCCGCCACCCGCGAGATCCTCCCTCATCGGACCCTTCCTCTGCCTCCTCCGGGGACAGAGGAAGGGTCCATCGGCGGTCCACCAGTTGGCTCTCTCGAGCACCCCGCCCAACCTGCTATTCGCGGCTCCGTCGTCCTTATCCGCGACACCGCTTTGCATTTTTGCTCCGCTTTTTAAATCTGCCGTTTCGCAACGCCTGAACATTATCCAGTCGGTGATGTAACGGTGTATTACAAAAGTAATACTATCGGTCGCTGTTCTTTTCTCTCGCCGCCCCCCACCGCCCCTTCCCTTCTTTTTTCTTCTTTCTTTTTCTCATTATTACTAATGCTCGCCTCGTAAGGAACAAAAAATTATGTCACACGCCGAGATAAATGAAAAAATAGCTCCGAAAATAAATAAACGATTAAACGCGATTGAGTCGATGCTGCTCGCGCCAATCGGTGTACGCGCGCGAGCACGTAGCATAACTGCGCGCTCGTGCGTGTGCGTGCGTGTGCGTGCGTGAGTTTGCGCGCGTTTTAATTATTAAAAGATAGGAAAGAGAAAGAAAGAAAGAAAGCGCGTAAAAAATAAATTCTAATAAGAATCATCTTGAATTGCCCAGCCTACTGTTCTTATTGATCCCAGGGCCGTAAATCAAACTAGGAATTGGCCGAATCAATATCGCCAATTAACAACGCGTAAACAAACATAATACGGCGATCAACGCGGCCCGGGGCAGGGGACGGACGGTAGGAGCCGTTGTATTTTTAAGGAAAAGCAACGGCACCCGCCGGCCCTGGAAATAACTTCCAGGCTCTTCGCTCGGGCTTGATAAATCGATCCACGTGATTCGGGCAATTAATCAAGGAAGATAAATTCTCGCCACGGAGGGCCCGACACCGAGGAGTAAATTGACCGAGGGCGCGGGCGCGGGCAGGAGCTCTCCTTACCAACATTATTTATAGATTTACCAATGTGCTCTCGACGTAATTCACGCGCCAGCCGGGGGCAATCGAGCCAAACCACTGGACAGCTAGAGGAAGGATAAGAATCGCCGACGGGCCGTCGAGAGGAAGCCTCGTCGCGCGTCAACCCCGTGAGCCGGAGGGGCGCGCGATCCCTGCGTGGCCTCCTGCGACTCGCTCCAATGCAAGCCCCGGACTGCTTTTGCGCTCGATCCTCGTTTTTAGCCCCGGCTCTCGGCGGTCGAGCCAGCGGTGCGCGATCGCGAGGCTGCGCCCGGTGTGTTCGATGCCGCGCCAGAGGCCCCCGACTTACCTCGGGAGGCATTCGTTTTCGCGGCCGCGCGAGACGCTCCTCTTTATTCGCACGAGGCGTCTTGTCTGACTCTTGTCGCGAGTGCGTTATTCGAGAGGTCCGGATTAATCCCGGCGAGTGAGTCGTACGTACCGAGCTTTTTACCTCAATCCGAACAATCGAAACGTTAACCCGATCGATACTCGAGGCTCGAATCGAGCTGCGACGCCCCGTTGATGATGAAAGCTGAAAGAGAGATAGAGAGGGAGAGAGAGAGAGAGAGAGAGAGAGAAGAAAAAAGGGCCACGTCGTGAAGGATTCTTAGAAAGGCAAAAAAGTAATCTTAAGATGCGAACCAACTGCACGTTTTTAATTAATTAATAAGCCGCAATCGATCCAATTACTTCACTTGTACGGCATGTGCATTTCTTTACGACGACGAACACGAAAGATAAAAATCTTAACTCGCGTCGTTTAGCAGCCTGCGGACTACACGTTTCGTACACGTACACGCACGAAAAAGTAACGTGACCGAAGGCATTCGAGACTCGCTCTCTCTCTCTCTCTCTCTCTCTCCCTCCCTCTATTCTACGACAACTGTCAGGCCAGACACACGAAATGGAGTGTATAAGCCGGCGTTCGAGGGTCGAGAACTCGAGCGGAGGAAAGAAGGAGACGGAGACGGAAAAAGATAGTGTGTATTCAGAGGCGGATCGAGCGAGCGGAGGCTGAGACGCGCACACGAGCGCGCACACGTAGGCCGTGAAAGGTTGAAAGCGAGAGAGAGATAGAGATAGAGAGAGAGAGAGAGAGAGAGAGAGAGAGAGAGAACAATCGACGACGACGGTGTGTGTCCCCGTGGCCTCACCTCGCCCTCGCCCCCAATGGGCTGCCCGAGGGGGTGGCGGCGGCGGCGGCGGCGGGAAGGGAAGTAGCAGGAGGTAGCTGGAGAGAGCGAGAGAGAGAGAGGGGGGGGGCAGATTAATTTGACCGTGCGAAGCGCCTTCGGATCCTTAATTAAACAATTACACCTAAATTGAGCGAAGGCTTAACTAGCCACGGACGACTCCGATGATGCTCGGCTATCTCGGCCCGCATAATCTACAATCGCCGAGCGGCTCTGACGCTCAGGGCTTTCCTTAACGCTAACCATTCGCCCGCTTCACCTACGTCTGCATCAATTGAACTCGTTGACGCTCCAAGGTACGCCACTGTGAGCCGGGGACTTTTGAGCGCTCGCGAGAGGCCATGGGAAAAAAAATGAGCACCGGGCGAGCACATGTTCGACGCCGGGCTCCTGCCTCTACGATGCCGCCTTCCGGATTAATCGTTTCCCTCTTCGCTTCTCTCCCACTGCCTCGCTCGCTCTGCAGAGGAGAATGCCCCCCCGCCCCCGCCCCCCTTTGCCCTGCAATTGGCCTCGCTTTTAAGAATGAAATATCCTTTGGCCGAGCCAACCTAATTACCTCGCTCGCTCGCGAATTTCCAAGCTGCGCGCTAACCCGCGATCATCAGCGATCGACAATGGCAACGATCAATGATAAACGACAAGGCAGAGGCACCCGTGACGCAAAGCATCCCTCCGTGAGCTCTCGCCCTTACGATAATTGGCCGTGTTGAGGCCGCGTCAGCCGTAGCGAGTCGCTCGCCGCTCGACGCGCCCGATGAGTTCGGCTCGAGGGCCCGCTCTAGGGCCCCGATACGCGATCGATACTAGGAGTCCCGCCGCTCTCTGCGAGCCGCCCGCCTATTAGCGCTGCCTCCCTCCCCGCGAGGGGCGCTCGATGATCTCCGAGCGCGGAATTACGCCGGCTCGCAGTCCTCGATAATATTCACCGGTGCTTGATTCATCGGTATTCCGAGCGCCCGCGTGTATTTGTTGGCTCCTCGTATCGGCAAAATAAATGGCCGATGCCTCGCCCGCGCTCGGCTTCTACGGCCTGTCTCGGGAAGGCTCTTTTGTATCGGTGATAAAAATCCTGGCTACGGCTTTCCGAGCGATCGATCGACGCGCGAGGTTAATTTACATCGGTAGGCGGGCGGAGAAGCGGCGAGAGAAAAGAGGCAATGATAAAGAAGAAGAAGAAAAAAGAAAAAAGAAAAGAAGAAAAAAAAAACTAGTAGTCAGGGTAATTTAACGCGCAACGATCTTATTATCCGTAGGGTAAACATTTACGGGAGAAGAGTATATCCGTAAGGGAGGTTTCGTCGGAGGCCAGAATCGGCGTAAAGGGAAAGGGAGGGAGAGAGAGAGAGAGAGAGAGAGAGAGATGAAAAAGGTTGAAAAGTAGAAAAGACAACTGTTGTTAGCCCAGCAGACTCCTTCGGTCCCCGTGAAAGGGATGAAAGGTAGGGATCTTGGGGATGAAGCGGGGCGCGAGGGCGGGCGGCGGGCAGCAGTTAAAAAGAGGCAAACACGTACGCAGAGGGCGCGCGCCCGCCGAGGGAAGGAGCGCAAAGGGGTGGATTAGAATTGGTTCGCCCCAGCGGCGGGCGGCGGGGGTCGGCTAAGGGAGAGGGGGACACCGTAAGCAGTCGTAGGAGCGAATTCGAGACTTGCATTGAGCAGCACGTGTCGGCCGAGCCGCGGGCGCTCTCACATTGCCAGCAATGGCCAGCGGAGCCGCGCGATACACGGAGTGGAGTATACGTTGCTGGGGGGAGGGGGGTGGCCGGACAGGAAATAGCAATGGAAAAGTATATTTATCGGGGCATTGGCAACACCCGCGTGGCTCGCTCGATAAGGCCGGCGCGCCCTTATCGAGATCGATGAAAAAAAATTGCAGCCCGCGGAAGGTGGCTACTGGCTCGTTGCCCTGGGCCTGTCCAAGAGCGATTCCTCCGAGCTCCGCAGTGCCCACTGGTACCGAGGATTGCCCCTCGTCCGAGGGCTCCTCGATCGCGGCCCTTCAATTTTTCGCACAGTTGTCATCGCCGCCGGCACGATTTAGATTTGGAAATTCAATACCCTCGATACGCTTGCATTCGTCTTTGTTTGCATTTGTCCATGACCGAGGACGCTCCTCCTGTACAATCGCGTTTGATTTTAAACCGAGCGCAAGCTCGACCGCGACGACGACTTCGGTACCGAATATTTGGGGGCAACTTGCGGAATCGATCCAATAATTGGACAGGCCAATAATTAGCCAGTAGTCTCTTATGCCGCTGCTCGACCTATATAGCTTAAGCCCCGATGTTTCGGAATTTCGTAGAGACGCCCGGAGCCGTCCAGCGAACATTCGCCAGCTTTGCTCGATGTTAAAACGCAGTTGGTACTGCCTGGTGGTCTCTCCCCCCGCGCATCCAATGACGATTTACGTTGCCCGCGTTTGCCGCTGGGCTCCAACAATCGCCCGCATAACCCTTTTCGAGGGTCAACGACTTTCGAGCTCCCTCGAAGCATTGCGGGCAGCGACACGCAACCGATGCGATCCTCGCTATCGCGACGGCGAGAACAAGGGAGGGAGAGAGAGAGAGAGAGAGACGGAACAATAAAAGGAAAAAGGAGGCTCGGGGGTGGTGGTGGTGGTGGTGGTGGTGGTGGGAAAAGCCGCGAAAATGGCAAGAGCACCGGCCGGCCGGTGTCGCAGCCAAGGGGGTCCCCCCCCCCCCCCAACCGGTCTTGACAATCGCCTCGCGAGACTCGTGCCCAATAAAGGTATTCGTACGCCGAGAGCGCCTATTTAAACAGGGGACCGCGCGCGCGTAGAGGGTGGCCGAGCCCCGGGGACGCAAGGATCCCAACCAACGTACGGTGTACCTATAGAGCGCCGGGGACGAGGGTGAGCTCGGCTGAGGGGTGGGGGCCGGGCTCCCATTGTGCTCAGGTGTGAGGCGCTCCGGAGCCCGCGCGCACCCGAAGGGTCTGGTGGATTGGTGAGTTGCGCGCGCGCGCCCACGTCGGTGCGCGGGCGCGCGTGTGCGTGCTGCGCCCGGGGGGGGACACGCGGCCGACCGGAGGACGAAAAGGGGCCGGGTGAATAAGCAGCGGTGGATTTGCACACGCGGCACGAGCCGCTCTCAACAAAGGGAAGGAACAGATTGGGAGCCGTTCATTCATCTCTGGCTTCGTGCCGTACTCGCGTCGCTCGGTCTTTTCACTACGTGCGCGCGCGCGCGCGCCCGGTGATACATACATATATATGTATACGTGTATATGCATGTATGCATATGCCGTCGCGGGCGCACGCACGGACCACGCGAGCTTAGCAGCGTCCGTTCGACCGGGAGAGCCGCGTCGGAACGATTGGACCCCGATCGATTCGACGTTTTTGACCTCGCGTTGAGCGCGAGCCTGCTCTAATCGCATTTTCCGCGCTTGGCGCTTGGTTGTCCCCGACCAATCGGATCAATCCCCCCTCCCCCAGAGCCGAGGATCCAGCCTGTCGCGAGCCCAAAGTCGATAATTCTCAATTCCGGCAGTCGCGAGAGGGACTCGGCGAAGAGCCGAGGTTCGCCTGGGCCCTCCTACCTGTCCGTTCCCGCAATGGCCGTATTGGCTATCGATCGAGCGAGGCGCAGTTTAAGGGTACTTCGGGAAGGTCGCGCCGCTCCTCCGCAAGGGAGAGAGCCTACCCGCATTCGCGCCAATTGCCGTCTGACTTCGGAGAGAGAGAGAGAGAGAGAGAAATCGCAGGGGCTCTCTCGCCGTCCAGGTCTGAGAGCGGCCTCCTGCATCGGCCGCCGTTTATCTGCTCTCGATCTCGCACACGACGATTCGACAATCGGCGGGAGCTTCGCGTGTCAAGCCGTGGGTGAAATATCGCTCAACGGCCGCTCTCCGCGCTGACCGAGAGCGCCCTGCATCTGAATTGCTAATGTCTCTGGCCTTCCTGCTTTGGATGCGAACCCAAGGAGGTTGACAAAAAAAAAAAAAAAAAAAAAAAAAGACAACAAAACAAAATAACAACAACAACAACAAATAAAAGAGAAGCGACCATAAATTTTACACCCCTGTCCGTAATTCTATCCTTGTCGCATTCGTCCAATTGCTCTTACCCTATCGTGCGGAGGGGATTCGTATGCTTCCACTGTGTAATATGAATACCCACACAAATTCATAGTGCGTCGCGCCACGCGTGTGTGCGCGCGTCGTGTATTTCCTCCCCCCCCCTTTCCGACTATCTAATGGAAGACTTACTAATATCCCCTCCATTAACGGCCGATGAGTCCCCGATACTCGCCGGCTACTTTCTACTTTATTCTCTATTTTAATTCCGCGTCTTTTTACATGGCTTTATAATGGACGGCTCGTAAACTAAGCGATTTGACTTTATCGCGCGCAAAGTGAATATTTAACCGAGCCACGATTGCTCCCGGTCAATATAAATCCCTGCCTTGGCTTCTTCCCTCGATATCCTAAATATTCATTTTAATTTATTTTAAAAGTGTCATTAAAATTCATATACCTATTCGGCCGGATGATCGATCGGGGACTTTCGCGTTTATTGGTTAATTTTGAATTTAAATAATTTTAAATAATTTCGCCGGGGAGCCGTAAAATCTGGTAAATTTTCAAGGCTCCTAATGATGACACTGTCATTTGTAATTATACGCTTGCTATTTTACGACGCTCGTCAAATTACTCCAAAATACGCGAACTCAATTTTTAATTTAACTTTCAATATCGTAAAAATCATTTTCCAACCGTTACGCTTGTTAACCTCAAATGCATAACAATTGTTATTAATGTGATAAATTGTAGCTGCATCGGTGTTATCGATTAGATTCCAGTTGTAACAAAATAACTAAATACAAGATAAGAGCCTGAAAAGGAAATATTATTGTAGCAGTTAATGTAAACAGTTTAGAAATGTATTTTTAAACAATGCAAAATAATAGAAAATAAATATTCCGAACGAGGGGAAGTCTTTTTATGAAATCTTAAGCTCTTAAAGAGAGTATTATTTAATTATGTAGAAAATTTATATTATATTTACATATTTGAATGGTTTTTTAATTGAATTTTATGAATATTTGAAATTTTCGTAATTAGAAATACGAGGAAATTAATAAACTTCAATGTGAATGTGATAAATTGTGTAATGTAAATCGTTAATGTTTGTACATGAAGTATATAATTTTGAAGAAACAAACGGAAACCAATGCAAATCAATTAGTTGCGCGTATAAGCAAAATATTATGAATATGTTTAGCTCCTTTTTTAATATTTTTGTTTTAATAAATTGTTGAAAAAATGTTCCGATCGATTTTATATACCTTTACGTTTATTTCATTTCACTTTTGACAATAACAAAATTAACCCAAATTAACAATCTAATGGAATTCAGAGGACCGAATTGATCGCGAGGCGTCGGTGGGTACTTTGTTCCTAGAAATTAACTTAAGACTACTTATCGCAATTATTAACGATGGGGAGAGTCGCTTATAACTAGCGCAAAGCAAATAATCCCAATCGCCTCTGTTAATTGGTAATAAGTAAAATGTGGAACGCGAAAAGTGAAATCCTAAAATGGCCAATTGCAGTCGCCCGCTGATTCTTTATTCGTTTTATTTCGCTGCGTCGTGAAGTTTTTCAATACGAAGAAATCAGAGCTAAGGGATTTAATTTAAGTGCGTCAATGGGTTTGCGAGCAACGCGAGCAAGTCGAACAGCGCTGACCCCCGGATATTGAGGAGCCAGGAGGAGAGAGAGAGGGGGGGGGGGGAGCGGAAAAAGATACAAAGGAAAAAGCGGGAAATAAGATAAGGAGGATGATCTGGCCGAGGGACAGGGACAATAAGCGAGAGAGATTTATTTGGCCACGGGCGTTTTCGTGGAATCGATACGAAACGGCAGTGAGTTTACGGACTGCCGCTGGCTCTGTCGTTCTCGTTGTCCTTGTTATCGTCGTCGTCGTTGTCGCTGTATCGGCGCCCGCGGTGAACCACCGGGCGATGCTCCGTTCGCCGAAGCTCCTATTCCCAAGAAAAAAAACGGGCCTCGAGCTCCTCGCTCGATCGGGCGGGGGGAGGGGGTGGGAGAGCCCTCTTGGCCTCGTCTTCGACCGGGACTGCCAACAACAACAGCCTGTACAATTTGGCCGGCCTCGCGAGGAGGAGCAGCGGCGATCAAGGCTCGGGGAGCGGCCCCGAGAGGGAGGAGGGGGCCGGCCACTCGAGAATAGTCCCTCGGGCCAGGCGGGGGGGAACCTTCACCTAGACCGGTCCACGAGAGGTCCAAGAGCCGAGAAAATTCCATCCGCGTGGAAATTCGATAGGGTCATCCCCCCCCCCCCGAACGTGGGCGCGGCGAGAATCTTTCGGCCAACGGAGCCGATAACGGGGGCCAAGGAAGGAGCCAATACACGGCCCCGGCCCCCGACCTTGGGGCCGGACGCTCGAGTCGGTCCCCCGGATGATTCATGTGCCGCGGCACGGGAGAAAGCGACCTCGGGGCCCGGGGAGGGACACCCGCCGAGTTTTCGGGTAAAGGCTCGGGGACGCGCGGGCCTAAAACAACGGGTGCATTGATGCATCGAGCCAGGACTGATTCTGAGGCGACGACGGCCCTGGAGGAGAGTCTGCCGCGCTCGGCCTTTCGGCCACGTGTAAGCCAGTGCTCTTTTTTTCCCCTCTCTCTCTCTCCTCCTCCTCCTCCTGCGGGTGGCTCTTCTGGCTGCGGGCGCACGCGGATAAACGAATCATCGGATAGCTCGCTTTGTCCTACTCGGCTTCATGACTCCTCCCGGATCCATCGCCCGCTGGCCTTGTGCTTCGGCTCCTGTTCGCCGACTCTCGCTTGGCGCACGGCGGTGTCCACGCGAATCGTGGGACTCCGAATCTCTGACCCGAGCAACGGCCCTCTCGCTGTCCGCGAAGAAGCCTCGACGAATGATTGTCCCTCGTGGCCTGCAGTGCCCGCCTAACTTTACCCTTCCCAGGGCCCGTCGAGCGTCTCGGACACGACGAGCCTTGTATATTATTGGAGAGAAGTGGCGCGTAGGCCTCTTCGCTCCTTTGATTGCGACATAAGACCGTAGCGAGGACTTGGAGCTTATTTTCAATCTAGATCGACGACGCGTAGAAGGTGCGCGTGCCAAAGCCTTGTGGGGGAGCTCTGCCTTTTCTATCTTTCTTTTTTTCTTCTTCTTTTTAAGCGCTCGATGTAATTCCGCGCAAAGGAGCGTAAAGGGCCCCGCTGCTCGGTGGATGCGATTGACTGCGGGTACCGCTACCTTTTTCTTACCAAAGCCGATTTTTAACCCTTAGCAAAGTGGAATTATCCGATTGAGATTTAACAATTGAGGGGCAATTTTCGTCTGAGCGAGGCACGCCGCCGGCTCTCTTTTGAAACCTGGCCTCGCCTTGTGCCCGACATAAGGGCCTCAATCCGTTGGCTCGTTTTATCTTCTCACGAGTTGCCGAGCGAGATTTTTCCTTCCGCGTCTTCGGCTCCTTTTTTTTTTTTTTTTTTTTTTTCTCCACCGTCCAACTGCGATAACCAATCGATACCTTTATGGCCTGTAAAAAAAAGAGCACAGCCGCCTTGATAAAAAAGCCCACACGAGCGAATGGCTCGGATGATAAAATATTAATGATTTTCTCGGAGCACTCGGTGAATTGGAGAGAAATGGATCCGATTTTAAAGCGCTACATTTATTCATATGTATATAAATATATATATATATGTATGTATGTATGTATGTGTGTATGTATGTATCTAAAATCTGACCTGCTTAAAATAATTTATTAGATAATGCTATCTGTCATTACCGACATACCCTCATCTCTCTGCTTATGCTACCGAAGACACGGCATTACGAAATAGTAGAGTCGTTAAATATATATATCTTAACTATTCTAGATCTCATCGCTCTGTATAACATTTTCCCATGGATGTAAGCCCCGTACTTTACCTCGTGGTTTGGAAACCGTAGTTTATATTGGCTTTCACAATACAGACACTCAATTGATTTAATGGCCGCACATCCGTGAATCAAATCTTACTTTTCTGCTTTAGTTACCCAAGTTTTGCAATTAACGTATGTCTTTTAAGGCATTTGTTTATTCCTTTCTCTCCTCACCCTCTTTGCATCTCTCTCTCTCTCTCTCTCTCTCTTTAGTGCATTAAAAATAATCTTTTCGAACCAACAGTATATAATATAGGCATTATCAAAGAAACGGAATACTCGTTCAAGTGCGTGTCATTACTTTTTTCCTAATTCGACCTTAGTCAAATTACAATTCATTTATCAATAAATGTAATCTATTTACAAAAAGAATTTTTATCAAGCGTTGTAGGTGTTTTTGAATTATTTTCCAATAAACGAAGGTGAGCGTGCAAAAGTAATCCTAAAGTCATTCGATGATTTAACCAAATTTAACATTTCAATAGTGATAAGCACTGCCGATTGTAATTAATTAAGCACAGTAGTCTACTACTTAATTAAATCGAGTGTTGTAATTTCTATTGTATATTCTATGCAAATATTATAAATTGACTTGTGAAGGATTTAAGAATAATTTCCACTACAGTAGTATTTCGCAGGACTAATCGATTACAAGAATACATATTTGGCTTACGAGAGCTAAAGTGCTTGGGCGTAAAACCGATGCAGAGCTTTAGAAATATATAATTAAATTTTAAAATAAAAGACACCCGATGAAAAGTACTTCGCTTAATAAAGATATCGTTGGTAGCTCCGCGCACATAGTGAGCCGCTCGTTACGTAAAATTCCATTTTACACCGTTACACAGTTCACAGTGCTTATTTATATTGTTTATACATACCAATGATCCCTGTAGCGGAAATAAATACAGCCGTGGGTATATACACATTATAAAACAACAATGGCGTTCACGTGGGATATTACGTTCGCTCGTATTATCCGAATGGTCGTTTCCATCATAAGCCTTTAATCGCGCTCTCCTTTGTAAATTTGCATTGTGGCATGAATTAAAGGGTTACGAAATAGATATTTAACTTACTTCCCCCCCCCGTACCCCGACCCCCCCCTCCCCGCCCCTCTCTTTCATCATCGACAATCGCACACGCGGATTTGCGCACGCTGCCGCGTGAAAACATGCATATTAATTCATATTTGCTAAATAATGCCGTTGCCGATAACGCGTTCTTACGTTAACAAAATCTACGTTATATATATATATATATATATATATACACATGCGTGCATGTGTGTGTGCGCGTGTGCGCGCGTGGGGGCGTGGGGGCGTGGGCCTCGGAACAACGGAAAACACCTCGGAGGAGACCTTCAATCGTCCAGTAATATTATTTATCGTCGCTTGCGCAGAAGGAGAGCCCTGAAAAATACTCTGAAGAGCCTTTGGGCGTCGCGCAAGGATTCATTTGCAAGATAAGGTTGCATTGGATTTTAGAAAGCCGAACACGAGGTTTGGGATAAGAATCCTCAAGGGCTAACGACGTAAACGTAATAAGATCGTGAGCACATTCGAGCGTCGAAGTCTTATGGATTATATATACTACCCGAGGCGGGGAGAGGGCAAGGAAGAATTAAGCAAACAGAGCCATTGGATGGCTCGAATTATAGGAGGGAGGCTGCGATCGAATCTCGAGTCGAACGGTAGTTGTTATTCTCAATGTCAGCGCCGAGCCATGTGTTCCTCGAGGATTATAACGCGACTGTACAAACTGCTTTATTGCGCATCGATTTCAGTGTTGACAACTTGTGCATTATACATGAGAGACGCTTAATTGCGTCGGCGCTTCGCCGATTCGAGCGTGAGAATTCGCGGGGCCGAGCCGTCGCCTAGCGAGCTAAGCAAAGTCCGCGCCTCCTGCGTTAAGTCCGGGCTCGACGGACGATGTGGCGCCAATGATTTTTCCAGGGCTCCGGTCGAGCCTCGGAGAGGCGAAAGCGCTCGCCCCACCGGCTCGAGGCCATCCTCGCGGAGGAGGCGTCCGAGCCCCGGTGGCCGGGGTCCCGTGGGTGCGCGCGGGCGCGCCTCCGTTCGCCGGCCTCGGGTTTTTTTTTTTTTTTTTTGTTTTTAACGAGTGCCCCATAGAAGCAGGGCCATATGCGCCATGTGAAAAACTACTCACCTACCGCCGGTCCTCGAGCTTAGGTATACAGACGTGTGCTAGCCGCTCCCCCGGGACTAGGTTTTCGTCTACCTCGAGTTCGCCGATCGATAAATCAGAATAAGTCCTTTCAAGCGCTCCTCGTCCTTTTATTAAGCATCTCTCTCTCTCTCTCTCTCTCTCTCTCTCTCTCTCGTCTCTCTCTCGTCTCTATCGTCTCTCCCCCTCCAGCACATCTATTGGCGAATGCATTAGCGGCCTTCGCCAGACGTTGGCTTCACGACCCCTTGTCTATTCTCCCTCTCGCATCGGTGCTCTTTTTCTCGCAGCGGTGCCGCCCGCCTCGAAAGGCACCACCACGCGCCCCCGTCCACCCCCTCGTTCGGGGCGAAATGATTTTATGACCGTTGAAATGGCTCTCGAATAAATCCAACTCGGCGGCCCCCCCCCAACTCGATGTTTAAACAAATTCTCCGTAGCCTCGGCTCTCCTTCAGGTGCGCCCCATTCTGGCGGCGCGTCCTCGAGCCGACCGAGAGTCTGCTCCCGACGAGAGTCGCCCAGGTTAGGAGCCGACGGCCGACTCCCTCCTCCCGGACCTCGGGGCGGATTTCAATTGCTCGACGTTGGCCAAGGCCGCCGCCCGCCGAGCGAATGCTACCTTTCGCTTTTGAATGCGCCACTTGGTATCGATTGTTGGCGCGCGAGCCTCGATAAATACGCCACTATCGATGCCCATTACAATTACAGGATAAGCCAAAGAAACAACGATATTCCGGTAATCGAGTGGTTAATCTTATTAGCGCGTGGCAATTGCACTCGGCGACTGTCCATTGTTGGATGCACCGGGGAAGAGGTTCTCGTGCATCGGATGCGAGCTTCGTAACCTTGCTCGGGCGGAGGGTTCGCAAAAAATTTAGGCTCAAAAGCAGTCGACAGCATCCCATTGAATAAATGCACAATGATCGCGTTTAAAGTAGCGCACGTATCGGGAGTGCGATAACTTATCGGATATTCGCGTTGCGATTTGTTGGTGAAATTCTATCTCCGTGTTTTGTATCTTCCTTGCATTGTTTTGTATTATCGGATAGCCCAACAATAAAAAAAGACACGCGATGGATTCGTACGTTAAATATTAGCTGTAAATATTGGACGGGCGGCAAGTTGTTTCGATCCTTGCAATTATTATCGCGGAGCGAGATTTCAAAATTTGACACTTATCTTGAAAAGTATTTTAAAAAATATTATCGAGTCGAGCTATAAGTGGAGCAGCTATTTTTTCATCGGTTAACGAAACGCATTATACAACCAACGCAATAACAATGATGATCGCCTGTCGTGATTTTTGTCACGATTAAATATTTTGTCCTCCGCAAAAGCAATTATCAGTCACTTTTAGAATAGATCTATATCGAGCATTGGTTTTTATTCACGTGTAAGAGCAGATTACGGTGCTCGACGATGAGCTTACGGAAAAGCGTCGATAAGTTGAGCGCGAAAGGCATTTGAAAATTCAAATAGCGACAAATTTTACGTTTGGATAAACAGCATTTTTTGTTTTTTTTTTTTTTTTTTTTTTTTCTTCTTCTCTCTTTCTCATGGCAATGAATATATTTGTATAAAAATCGACGCGATCGAACGACCCTCGCGAGAACACTAGACGTTCCTTATTACCCCAAGTATCACCTTTGTACTCGATGAATTATAATCACGTTGCCCTTCGATTCAATCGCGATTAGCCATTGGTGTTGGTAAAAATACATAAATAGCGGATAAGGCGGCTGCCGCTGTTCCTCACGGCCTTGACAATAATGGTCGCTTTTTTAGAGGTATATTATCACGGCAATATCAACGTCTTCTCTCTCTGCCGTTGAGTCTTTATTTTTTTTTGTTGAGGGCGGCCCGTATTTAATTTTTGTGCGTACAATCGTTCTTATTGTAAATATGATGAAATAGAGCGTTTATAATTGAAGACATAAAACAGCAAATGAGAAGTGAAGGAATAAAGAAAGAGGGAGGAAGATAGAGAGAGAGAGAGAGAGAGAGGGAGAGTGAGACATTTGACTGTTACAGTACATAAACGAGGTATTTATATGCAAAGATTTGTGTACTCTTAAGTACAGATTGCGTAGTAAGCTACGTTCGATAGCGTAATTTCATTTTAATGAAAACTTTTGAATTGCAAATCAAAAGACCCATAAAAAGTTTGATAATTATTATTATCTGGATGGCGAGTGAAAAGGAAAAGAAAAGCACCACCGTTAATGGCTAATTTTAATGTAAGGCGAGCAAATGATTATGGGTGGAGCTGGAGTGGTGGTAGTAGCAGCAGTAGTAGTAGGGGGGGGCGGGGGCGGTGTAGAAATACTATTAAAAAAGCCGAATTCGTCCGATGGATAAAGGACATTGGATTGGCGCGTTCGTCATTGAAATTTATATTCGTATTATTTGCGCGAGGCGCAACATCGACGTCAACCGTTGATTCTTGCGGAACGAGGAGCTCGCTAATAGCATCGATCTTTCCTCGTTTAAATGGAAATAATTAATATTTTCCGACCTTAAGAATCCCATCTGCAGCAGCCTCCCCGTGCTCTGCCGTTTCATTCGAAGCGAGTCAATCATCGGCCTGGCCGGGCCGTGCAACAACAACCTTCTCTTTTCCCTGCCTGGTTTTTCTTCTTTTTTTTTTTTTCTCTCCATTTCTCTTTTTCCGTACGCCTTTTTTCCCCGTGGCTCGCTCGTTGCTCGCCGAGCCCTTTGAGAAATTGTTAAGTCTTGAATAATCAAGAAGAGAGAGCGGAGAGCGGAGAGTTCCGAGTAAGCGATGGGGCCCCCCCTGCCTTGGGAAACTGTATCAAGCGAGCTCGGCTTTCCGGCCTAGCGGCGGGGCCAAGGTAAGGAGAGGAGGGCGAGGAGGCCGAGAGAGAGAGAGAGAGAGAGAGAGAGAGCAGCCTCCGCCGGTCGGACGCATTCGGAGCCAAGCAAAATAAATCTCCGAGAGATTCTCACGTGGTCCGAGCGTGCACCACTCTTTCCCCCTAGCCCCCCTGACCGTGGGCCGCGCACATGGGCCCGAGCCCACCGCGCGCGCGCGCCTCCTCCTCCTCCTCCTCGTGAAATACTCCTTCTGGATCGAGCGCGAAGCTAACCCTTGTGTACAGGAGCAGGACGTGAAGTGGCGGGCGACGGGGATGCGACGCCGGCGCGGCGCGGGCCGGGGAGGGGGCCCCCCATAAAATCTGGCCCGCATACGACGCGTGGGCACACAACGGAAGAGAAGAGGACGGACGCTCGTGGCCGAGGTGGCTGAGGAGCGACGGGTAGGGACGAGGGAGACACAGAGGGAGAGACAGAAATATAACACATTTGCCGGCCCCGGGGCTTGTAGCCCATATGGTGACCATCGTCGTGAAACCAAAGGTAAGCGCGCGCCCAGTACCGCTGAGCGTCTATGGCAACGTATTTACGAGCTCCCGTGCGCGCCAGTGCTGCTCGTCTCCTCTGTTCTCTCTCTCTCTCTCTCTCTCTGTCTCTGTCTCTTTCCTGCCCCCCCCCGCGCTTGGGCTCGCTTTTTTACTTTCCCTCCATCTTGGGCGCTCGGCGCTGAAAGCTTCGCTCTCTCGATAACTCCACAATTGCGATGGTGTTTCGCAACTGCGCCCGAGCCCCCCTCAAGCTCTCTCGGCCTCGCCGCTGCCTGGTCCTGCCCTCGTACCTTTGTTTCTATATTTCGGGGCTCCGTCATCTGTCTCCTCGCATTTTAAATAAATTTTCAACGCTCCCGTTTAATGCCGCTCGATGATTCTTTATTTTACTCGACCCCCGCTCCCTCCCTCCCTCCCGCTGCCGCGCTCATCCACTCTCTCTCTCTCTCTCTCGCCTCCCTAGTTTTTTTTTTTTTTTTCTCTAGCTTGAGCGCGGCTCGCGGCGGAAGCTTTTGTTAATTGCCATTTTATTTCCAGGAGGAACTTTAAATTTATTCGATAACACCGGCCCAAGCCCGGACGAAACACAAAAATAAGTACAATATTCGTGCTTATTTCCACGCCGTTTGGGTATTGTTTTATAGCACCGAAGACCAGGAAAGTATTTTAATGTTTTTACGAACTAAATTTTCCGCGACGTAAGGCTTTTAAAATTTTATATCCTAAGCTGCCGTGTTCGGGAATTCCGGGATTTTGAGGCCCGATTAACTGCAGTTGTTCACTTGCTCGTCCCTCTCGTGTATGTATTACTTTTGAATAATCGTTACACTTTAAAGCCACTTTAAGCGTCACTTAATGGCGAAAATCATAATCTCGTCAAATATTAAACCACATTCTTTTATCATCGGGCAGTGTCTATTTATTTATTTATCTTTTTAACTTTAATAACTTTATTTACAGCGTAATACAGATCTTTCCCAACCAACGATATTATCAATACTCTTATCTTTAATTATTAGTCGATGCGAGAAATTTTTTTTTTAGCGATTTAACAAACAACAATACAACGGTAAGTAAGGATTTTATGCAAATTCTTACATCGATTGATATTTTATCAGTTGTCTCGATGAGTTTTATCAATATTTCGCCTTCACGAATAATGACAATATTACTTAACCAGTGGAATTACGTAACTTTGTACTGTTAAAAAGAAAGAAATTATTTAACTCGATACGAAAGGATCTAGTATAAGAAAAAGTTTGCTTCCGTACACTTTACCATTGCTATATTGGGATTCCAAGTCAACAGAGCATCTATATTAGGAATAAGAGGATTATTTGAAAACCACTTAAAATCTAATTTCCTAAAGATTGTTTCTGATTAATAAAAAAAGAAGAAAAAATTCCGAAAATGATTGTTTTTTTTTTAACATTTTAAACTTTGCACGTAAAATAGCTCTTGTACAATTAACCCAAATATTATTCACACAAGCGACGTTACAATTATATTGTATTTTAGCATTAGCTTCTCACTCTTCGAATTACGAAAGTAAATCAAATGTTAATTAATAACTTTATAAAAATATTTCAAGCCTCTAGAAGTTTAAACTTGCTTGTTGCTTTACATAAAGATATTCTATTACATTTACTAAAAAGTAGTTAAAGCTACCACCTTTCAACTGGAATTTGATCTTAATAGAGCCATAAAGTTTTCGGCCCCAACCTTACGGAAGTGAAACAAAATAATCTAATATTCATCGGACTGACATTCAGTTCTTTGTGTTTTTTACCTAATTATTAAGCAGTCTATTTTCTGATTTAACAGAAATATTGTTATTAATGCGCGCTCACGTTTTATGCTGGCGTACACCAATTTGAGTAATTTTTTATTATAAAAATACAATGTCGACTTGCCCTGTTCGGCACAATTTAAAAAAAAAAAAAGTTCAAATAATGAGGGCTCTTTTTGAATTATCAATGAAATAAATTCTATGAAGCGATACTGCGCTTTTATCAAATCATTATAAAAAAAACTGGTAAGCAAATTGAATTTATAAAATATTGAAATAAGTGCAAAATAAGATACTGCCAATTACCTAATTAATAATTGCAATGTCGTTTATTATGTTGTCTTGGATTTACTCTGCTTTTATAATTAAAATACAAACGTTATATATATATATTACGGATAATAAATTAAGAAAACATAATTGGGAAACGGCCTGCTTCTACCAAATATGATAATACCGTTCGTATTAGTAGCTCAACAATGATTTAACGAAACCGAGTTATTTCTTTGATGGCCCGCACATTAATCAGTTATTGCAGCATCGATAAATTGAGCCTCGACGTTCTGCTTTTATGAGATCTAAGATTATTAATACGGAGTTATGGTAACTTAATGAAGTGCAGTGGCAAAGGTGCTTAAAATTTTCCTGGACGTCGATCGATAACATTACAAACATTGAGAATCCGACATTTGGAAATGTATCCTATTTATATAATTTCACTTTGACCACTGCTGCGTCCTTCTTAACCAGAAATATTAGTAGCTGTGTTGACCGATGGATATTTTTTATCGGTACCTTCATAATTAAGTGATAAACAAATCACGGGCTTTTCTAATAACAATTTCCTTTAAATGCTTTTTTAAGAAAATTTATTGATTTTACCGCTTTTCCAAAAGTAATTCTACTTTTATAGGCGTAATCTTGAAAGCCTCGATTGCCATAGTTCAAAAGTGAATTTTTCAGTAAGCAAGGAATTTTTGTTAAAATGTAATGCAACATTTGAATATTACTTTTTTCCTTTGTTAACTCTACTTTTTATATTGGATACGCTTTGAAATAATTATAACATCGAATTTTTTGAATTTTCTCATTAAATCAATTGAAAGTGCCTAAATTTTTCGTTCTTTTTTTTTTGCTTTAGTTAAAATGAAATTTAGTTTAAAAAAAAAAAAAAGAAAGAAAAGAAAAGAAAGAGACGAAAAATATTCAAACTTCTACTTCGTACGGATTTTCACACCGACGTCAATACGTTACGTAAATATAATAATTATAAGTAATCGTAAAAATGATGTATTTACGTACACATACGTATGCGAAATTCTAAATTACACACATGCCCACTGATTTTGCAGGAGGTCGATGAAAGAAGCAAAGCTTATTAGTTGGCAAATCATTAGGAGCTACTAATATCTTAGATTTCGGTAACGGGTCCAGGCTAATGAAATGCCCATCAAAGATACCGTACTGTGACTTTAATCCTAATGCAACTTGTTAATATCAAAGAGACGCGGAGAGTTGGAAAAAGAGGGGCGAGCAAAGGACGGATGCAATTTACGCTCCTCGACAAATCCAATAATTAGAAGCTCCGTTCGATTCTTCATTATAGCGTGAGTCTCATTTTTCATAAATATGTGTTAGCCACCCTTCGCAGCCCTAGTAATTGTACGCGGAAGTGAAATATAGCCTCGGCTTCAATGTCCCGTACTTTTCCTTATCATTTTTAGCTTTAAAAGAAATATTATGAGCCTCCGTGTACTGCGAGGCTTACGGTATAAATCACGGCGATTATTAAATGCGACTGCGCTTGCATGTCAAACAAGTGCGCGTTATTCTAATAAAAATAACTGCTCGACGACATCCACAAAATCAATATATATATATATATATATATATATATATTTATTGCAACCCTATTCAACGCTCGATTGCAATGTGTAACGGCAATATTCGAGCGATTAAAATGTGTTTCGCTGGAAGGATTCTTATTTTTCAGCGAGTACCTGTTCAGAGCCTTCTTCGAATATTACTCTACCTTTTCCAAAGTACGCCCACAAAAAAAAAAAAAAAAATATGCGTTTCATTGAAATTATAAAAACCATCCCCAAGTATTTGTTAACAAGCTCATTAAGAATTAATTCACACCGAGTGATTATGAAACGAGCGCATAAACACTGTTATTAAAATCGTTAAAAAACAAGAGCATCGAAATTAATATCCTAGTGATAAAGTCGAATAATTATTCATACTGTCGAGAAGTGAGCTTAAATCCTTGCTCGTTCGCATCATTCTACAAATGTACTTGTCATAAACACTGCGCGGTAAACAAAGCTGCCTGTATCATTTCATGTATTATTCACGAATGCGGCCACGATTAAAATTGTATTTCACGCAGCAGCGCGTGTTGCGAAGAGTATAATTATTAAAATTAACAAAAAAAAAAAAAAAAAAGGAAAAAAAAGGCCTTTGGCAAAACATGTTAACTGGAATCCAAGCTGAACCATCGATCGGCCGGCCACCTGCTTTAAGCGGTCCCACTAATATTTATCGGCCGATTCTATAATTAAATCGATATTAAACGCCAAAGAAAAGGGAAAAAATATAAATAAACAAATAAATCATTGCGCTGTTACTTAGAAATAAACGGTCGATTTTATAGCTACAGCGTGAGCTTGTGTATATTTGTGTACTTACCAAGGATAATA
The DNA here is from genome assembly GCA_018907135.1 of Kradibia gibbosae. Taxonomy (NCBI): domain Eukaryota; kingdom Metazoa; phylum Arthropoda; class Insecta; order Hymenoptera; family Agaonidae; genus Kradibia; species Kradibia gibbosae. Next base: position 14,938,361 of record JACCHX010000003.1, read on the forward strand.
ATGAAATTTTTGAATTTTATTTACGCTTCTACAGAGAAACAAAAAAAAAAAAAAACAAAAAAAAAACGCTATGAACCGAGCAGCGCTAATGCGAAAAGCGCGTATTACATTAGGAGATATACTTACGTTGATAGGCCCGAAAGTTCACGCACGAATATTCTATTTGTCGAAAAATGTTGACGAATGAAAAGCAATTAACTGTTTATAAATATTTACGTTACCTATTGCGATAAAACTGAATCGTATACACGGAGATTGACGAGTTAAACGAATGCTTTTAATAATACACCGAGCCATAAAGACAAAGAACCGATGAACTACAATAAGTAATACAAGAGTAAACAATTAAATCAAATATATGCTCGCTTATCGATTTTCAACTAATTTTACTTTACTTTTAATCTGAATTCGTCTATCGGATGCATTACTTTGTACTTATTGAGCTTTTAGCTGCACGTGTTCATTTTATTTTTAATTTTATTATCAAGAACTTTTCAAGAACTTTTGGTAATATTACGGTTTGGTTGTTAAAAAAAAAAAAAAAAAAAAAAAGATCCAAACATCAAACGATTTCCATTTTTTTCCCCTCTTAAAATTATTGCATAAGAACAAAAACGAAATAAAAAAATGAATACTCGGAGGAAAAGAGATAGTAAGATTTGTAAAAACGGCTTCAATTTCGTAAATTTCAGCCATTTCTTAAATTTAATAAGAGACCCGCAAAAATGTTGCCGCATTCTTAAATATTTTAATCAACTGAAATTCTAACTTAGCGCACGATTACTCGAATATTACTGTACTTTATAAGATATACGAATCTTATCGAACAATAATGCTCGCGCTTATTTAATTTCCAGAAACATAAATGTTCACAACGGATATAACGATGTGTAATTCACTTGGGCATCGTTTGACATTTCAGGGCGACGTCAAATTGAATATTCAATGGAATTCTTGAAGCGTGCATCACTGTTTAGCCCGTCCCAAGGTAAGCTCTCGCCGATCAATTGAAATCTTACAACGGGCAATGCTCACAATGCCTATCGAGGAGAGGCTCGATAACGATACAAAAGCTCGGGAATCTTCCTCCAACACAATGGTGGGCGCTATCGCGAAATTTTGAAAAATACGACGAACCCGAGGATTAGGGAATAGTAGACGGACGGAAGTCGTATGGAGCGGCGATAATAATAATCGTGGGCCCGAAAGAAGCTCATTAGCGCAGTCACCTATTATTTACCGAACAATTCGACTTCGAGTCTCAGATAAAAGCTGCAGTTGTTTTCGTTAGTTGCTGCTCATTTATAATTTACGGCCTCTCGTTGAGTCAATGGATTTTATAATTTTTCATAACGATAACGCAGAGCGAGTGAATTATCGATGAGAAGGGAACAAGGTGGATTTTTTTTTTTTTTTTTTTGTTCTTTTGCTCAACAATTACCGAGAAGTATTAATTATCGCGCAATGCACACTTGCCACTAGCTGTAAAGCTTCATTACTCTCCCTTATCTGTGTTTTCTTCGCTATTAACCGCTAATGACGAGATACAGCTTAGAACATATTTATGCGCAAACAAAAGATGTTTAATATTCCGAACGAGTTCAACGAGAGACGCGCGCGCGCTATTGGTGGGTTTTTTTTTCGTCCTTTCCTCCTCCCGACCGCCCGCCCGCCCGCTTGCCAGCCCCGTTAATAACGAACGACTCGTTAACAAAATTGTAAATATCAGCTCGGAAAATGGTGCCAATCGGGCGAATCGGGGGCCACGGGGAAAAATAGGAGGCCGCGGGCGTTTCACTCGCCGTGGCCCAGGACGATGGGGGGGAAAGAGGTACAGGGGGGGGGAAAAAAAAGAAAAGAAAAAAGAGAAAAGAAAAAAAATGGACGCACTCGGAAGCGCAACCGAAGGGAATACCCGAGCAGCCGGTGGCTCGGTCACCACGGAATGGAAGCTCGAGCGCGAATCGCCGAGCGCATCGATCGATTGGCCGCCGGGGGGCTCGGCGTTACCTAGGCCGGCGTCGTCGAGGAGCCGAGGGGAGACGCCCCGAACCGGAAGCTCGGAGAGATCGGCGGCTCCGTTGAATTCGGGGCTGGAGGGTCAGGTGGAGAAGAGGGAGCGGCGAGGCCCTCTTCCCTAGCCCCGGGGACGTCTCGAGCTGTACGCAGGAGCCGTGCCCCATCGGGTGGCCCTCGTTCCCGGTCGGCCCGCGCCTCTCGGCATTCTCGGAGGCTCGCTCGGGGCTCGAGGAGTAGCGCGCCTTTTGGCCAAGAGATCCCTCGACGTGTGAGAAAGCGGCTCGAGAGCGGGAGAGACCACCGAGTCCCGGCGGCGGCCTCTCGGCAGATGGGCCCCGCCGCCGCTAACTGCCTGCGCGTCCATGTGGCGGCGACGAGGAGGCCGAGGGAAGCTGTCACCTCGCGACCGAGGCACTCCCCCCGGTGCCCCTTTTTTTCTCTCCTTCGCTCTCGAGCGCTCTCTCGATTAAGGCCAGAGGCCGGCAAAAAGTTGCGCGCCCGAGTCCGTCGTTGCGTCTTTGAAAGGCTTCGCGCTCGCTCTCGGCCCAGTGGCCCGAGGCTGATCCTAATTACCGATCGACCGCCGCCGCCCCTGCCCCCGCGCCAGTCAGGCCCCCCCCCCAGACCTAGGCACTCCACTCTCACGTTAAGGATCGGGGCTCGGGGCCGAGGGCGAAGCCGCGACGTACTCCAGGGGCCAGATTTTCCGGCTCCTCGGTACTCTTTCGCGGTTCGTACTTTTTTTTTTTTTTTTTTTTTTTTTTTTTTTATCAAAAGCACTTGACCTCGCGATAAAAACCACCTCTGCTCTGGGGATTTCTACAGCATCCATTTCGGAGCTACAGCGGCTCTTTGGCTTTTTTCTCCTCGGCCAAGCGCGCGCGCGCGCGCTTGCGAGATAAAACATTCTGCTTGTCGAGCAACTGATACTTTTTGAAAGTGTTCTTGAGGAAAGGGGGTGGGGGGAGGGAAAAAAATCTCCAGCATTCGAATATTTACGCGAAGGTCGTCCCTCTTGGCTTGCGACCGACGGCTTACTCCACATCTGTTTTTGTTAATTTGTATAATGCGGATTGGGTGTCGCCGGCCGAGGAGCACCAAAAGGACGAGCCATTTAAAATAGCCTCGAATAATCGTCCTTTTGTCGGCAGGCGGCCTCGGCGCTTCCTACGATTATCATTCGTTAACAAAGTTACGATTAATCCTCTTGCCCGCTTGAGCGCTCGTACTTTTTCAGGACGATCCTTTGACTCTGCCGAGGTCGGAATCACGTTGGCGACTGGCCCAGCAACGGATAGGTTTTTGCCGGTGCGACTCTTCTGGCTCGGTTTCGAACGAGCGAAAAATGTATTCCTATTAATAGAACTCGTTGATTCGGTGCTCGATTGATGCAGGGACTAGGAATGGCCGCGAGCCCGAATAGACGAGCAAACGTATTCGACGAGAGAGAGAGAGAGAGAGAGAGAGAGAGAGAGCCTAATGTATTTCCTTTGTTTGAATATACAATGCCAGAGGAGAGCATCGCTCGAAGGACCCAAGAGCCTGGCAATCCAAGAAAGCGGAAATATTTATTAGCGAACTTCCGTTCGAGCGATCTTAATGGACCGTCCATAATTAAAGGCTAGAGTTATGAAGAGGGAGGCCGCAAGGTAGGGACCATTAGCGAGGCTCCTCGACCTCGGTCCTCGAGCGAAGTAGGATATTTTAAAAGTCGTCGACAACGACGAGGCTTGGGCGCAACCTCGTCCGGTATCCCGGTGCCATCCGCGACGGGCCCACGTGCCTCCGAAGCCTCGGCTCTGCGAGGGAGCCTCCTTTTTCGGCCTTTCCCTCGAATCCCAGGCGCCGAGAGGGCGATCGACGACGATGCTCTTCCCCCCGTTTTATCGGGGCCGGAGTACCCGTACCGATAAGCGACAAGACCGATCGGGAAAAACCGGGAGGACGGCGAGGGAGGGCCGGCCAACCGGGTGCGGCTCTCGACGATGATGCTCTCCCGGCAGCGAGAAGCCCGGAGCCTCGCCGAGAGTCGGTGCTCGAACCCGAGGAGCTCCGGCTCTAAATCTCGGAGCGCGATCGAGCCGGAGTCCCCTCCCCCCGCCCCCCGCCACCCCAATTGGCTTTTTATCGGCTACAGTGCCTAGTACAGCAGCCCCGAGCGATCGAAAAAGTAGCCGCCGAGCGTGGCTTCGCCCTCGGGATCTCGCCTCCCTTTGTCCTCCTAATCGTGCGCCGTCTCAACGAGATTCAACGAGTCGCGGTGAGCGTTCGCCGGCTCGGCTCGTACGATTTCGCTTTCCACCGCGAAGCCGAGGTGGGGGCGAGAGCCCGAGCTCGCGGATCCCACGCGAGGAGTGCGCCTCCCCCTCCTCCTCCTCTCGTTCTCCGGAGTTCGTCGATTAGGTAGCGGCGCCTCGGTAGAAGACCCGACGGTTGCGTTTGGAGTTACGCCCTGGGTAAGTGGTTTGGTGGTTGGGAGCGGGGGGTGGGGGAATTGACAGAGAGAGAGAGAGAGAGAGCGGATAAAAGCTTCTTCAGTTTTTTTTTCGAGTCGGAGAGCGAGGGAGCGCGAGCGCGCGCACCGATGCGTTGTCGAACAAAATAGGAGGCGCGCTCGGAGACACGGGGGAAGCCAATGGAAGAGAGATGGATGCTGAGATGGCGACGACGACGACGACGACGACGACGACGACGGGGGCGGCGGCGGCGGCGGCGGGGTGGAGAGCGAGCGAGAGGGAGAGCGAGGCTGGCGCGGAGGGGGGTGGGGCCGGGGCGGCGGGGAGCCACGTCGGCTAGGGCGACGAGCGAGGCCGGAGGTGTGGGGCGGCGGCGGCGGGGTGGGTGAGTGCGAGAGAACGAAAGAGAGAAGCGAGCGCAAGTGGCGCACACATGGTGCACAGTTGTTTGAGAGGTCAGGTTTTTGCCCGCAAGCTTCCAGCACCGCCGCTCTCTTGACATTTCTCTCCGTTTCTCTCCTCGACGCTCTCCTCGCTCGGCCTCCGCACCTACGATACGCGGCACGGATCGTCGATTCTCCAAAAGGGGGGGGGGAGAGCGAGCGAGCTAGCCAGAGATAGAGATAGAGAGAGTGTTTGGAAGCCGCTGCTGCCGTTAACTACTAAAATAGCCTGCGACCGGAGTCTGAGCGCGCGCGCGAGCGAGCGAGCGAGCGAGGAGAAAGCGACAAGGGCGGTCGAGGCGCATTAATGATTTGATATCGGGAGTTTTTTTTTACGGGCGCGGGGGAGAGAGGGAGGGAGAGGGAGGGATCGAGTCGACCGATCACCTGGATTAGCGCGGGCTGCGATCTCCCGTGGGCCGGCGCTTTCCTCTTCGCGAGCCCTCGCCCTCCTGCCCCTGCCCTTCAGCCGCCTTTATTTGCTTCCCCTTCGATCGAGAGACCCTCCCCAGTCGGAGCCCTATTCGCTTCTTTCATTCATCTCGCTGCGGCTCGTCGTTTCCCTCGCCTGATCGCTAATTTTCGGTTAATATCCGATTTCGCGCGCGTGCAGCGCTTCTTTAATCGGGCATTCTTCCTCTCGTCCCTTTCGTCCTTTTCTTCCTTTTCCTTTCTTTTTTGCTTTATTAATTCGAGCTTTCGATCGGAGATAATAACGATGATGATGATAATAATGATAATAATAATAATAATAATAATAATTGTGCACATGCGCGTATGCGTGGGGGCGTGCGCGCGTTAAATTTTTTCAAGAAAAGCAAAGGTGAAAAAGGTCATCGCCCGCTAACGCGCATTTATTCGTTCGAATTTAACGCTTTCTAATTAAAAATTTATAACTCCCCGTTTTGTTCCCCGGGGGCCAAGGGTCGCCGCCACCTTTCAAGGGCTTCAAAATCCGAAAGCACCGTCTGCGCTTAATGAGCCAGAGCCCCGAGTGGAATCGCACGCCCGGGCAAATTTTTGGGCAAAAATTTTTCGCTCCGCTCGCAACGTCACCTCCGACTCCCGAATAAATTATACCTTTCTTTGGCTGGAGCTCCTCGCTCCTGCGACGAGTCCGGGTATCTCTCGCTGTACTCGACGCCTCGGCTGCAAGGGTCGAAGGCTCGCGTTGGCCCCCGGGGAAGGATCAGCCTCTCGGCGAAGCTGTAGCTCGGGACCTTCGAAAGATTGCCCCCCCCCCCATCCTTTTTCGCGGATAAATAGGGCAGGCTTTCGTTGCTCGGCCTCGTGCTTACCCACGAGCTCGGGCCTCGTTGCGCACTCATTACTTTACGCGTAAATAATATTAAACGCGCTCGGCCGGGATGGGGCGCCTCTCTTATTTGCGGCCGAGGTTTCGTCGAACGAAAATCGTTTTTGCTTCAAAAAAAAAAAAAAGAAAAAAAAAAAAATTTGCAAACGAAAAAATCACGCTATCGGCATTTGGATTCATTATGAACGTTCGATTAAGCGTGCTTTGCTTCGAAGCGCTCTCGTAATTTTAAAGCTCAAAAGCGACGGCGTACAATAATGCACAACGATGCGTGCCGTTTAATTTGAAAACGCAAAAAAGTCACGCCAACATTGCCAACACTCCGTCTATTATTTACGTAAGAATCGAGTACTCATTTCCGTGATAATGGTAATGCCTTTGGCGCTTGGCAAAAAGTCCTAATGCGATATATATATACACACACACACACACACACACACAGAAGCGAGTATATTCGCACAGCGGTTCGAATGGCATTTTTCCTTTAAAAGAGCGCTTGCAATTACTATTCGTCGGGAAGCCTATAAGACGATCGCTTGAGCGATTGGTTCGATAAGGTTGCGAAGGAAGAGGAGCATCGAAGGCTCCTCGGTCGCAATTATCTCATCGCTTATGACAAAGGTGTCCCGTTGAATGACGCAACAAACAAACGCAAATCGTCGGTAGTCCGTGGCTCGACGCAGCGAGTCCCATTGAAAAATAGAGATGCGCAGATAAGAGCGGAGATAAATTGGGAATGGAGGCGCACGAGACGCGCCACGTAGGTAGGGAGCCAGCGGGGGATCGCCCGCGCGCAATATTATCTAATAACGCTGGAGATAATTGCAGGAAAGATACCGAGTCGGTGAGATGTTTGCGAGCCGTGGCGTCCGGGCGTTAAACAAAAGAGAGAGAGAGAGAGAGAGCCGGCCTTCTCGGACCCGATAATCCATCTGGCTTCTGTCGCCTCTTAACCGCCCGCGCTTCCTACGCCAGAGTCCTCCGTCCCTATCCGCCTCTACGTGCGTGCACATAATCCTCGAGCTCTGGCCTCGCTATCTCTCGTTGTGCCGCTTTTGCATTTCATTTTCGTGTTTTTCGCCCTCCGCCCTCGGAACAGCGCCGCCGCCCCGCCTGCCGGTCGAATTTATTAAGCACTTTAAAATATTGGGAATCGTGGAGGACGGGACCGGGAACTCCTTCCGTCGCGCGTACACGTGCACCTCTACCCGTGTACGCATCCGTTTGTATCCGTCTGTGTACATATATGAACAAGAATATTTATATATATATATATATATATATGTTTACGTATACATAAGTACGCTCGGTAGTGGTTAAAAATATTTTTCACATTCGAGTATGACTAATTGACGTACTTATCGTTAGAATTATACCAGAGGCGTGTCTTCTCTCGCGCGCGGAGTGCGCACAAAGCCCGGGCATAGCGCACAGGCATAAGCGGCCGGCCGTCGTACAAAGTTGCCAAGGAGATATCGAAGCCATCGGCGGGCTCCTCATCCGTGGAAATGCCTATCTCCGACTATCTCCTGGCGCTCGTCTCGATTCTCGTCGCGTGTGCTTTCTCTTTCGGGCGCAATTGCGCACCGACGCGGCCCTCGTTCTGCAATCGCTCACGGCTCCCTCCCTCCCTCCCCCCGCGCGCGCGTGAAATTATCGATCGCCCGCGATATGAATTTTCGCCACGTTTTCTAAATGCATTGGGTGGCGTTGTTTTTTCATTCTTTTGTCACCGCCTACCTGCCTACCTAACTACCTACCCCCCCCTCTTATATATGTATATTTTTCACATTTTTCGCAACTCTCCGATGCAGTTTTTGTAAGAATACAAGCGGAAATAATAATTTTTAGACTCGCGCGCATATTATAAATAATCATTCGAATGCATTTTTTTTACTTGATTTAAGAACACGATCCTGATACCGCTCTTATTCAATATTGTAGCACGTTCGATAAATTAATCTTCTCATTGAACAACGGTCGCGAGTGCAACTTTTATTTTAATATCGGTTTATAACACCAAAGTTACAAAGTAAATTTTGTCCTTTTCTTCGTTTATAAAAATAGCCCAATCGACCGCCCGTATCCCAATGTATTTTTCCCCCCTCTGTTTGTAAAACACTGATGCGTTTTTTTCAAATCCGTTAAAAATCCCTGGCCGTTAGAGTTGGTTACAGAGCCCGTAAGATAAGCAAAAGGTTCTTACTCACTAAAAACACTTGTTGGAAGGTACTTAAGTAAACAGTATTCGTTTAACTTACAATAATATTTGTTGTCGGATGTACGTCCGAGTAATCTATAGTTGTTATAGGTTTCTCTCTAATTTTCTAGGATGCCGAACGGGAGCAAGTCTGTCGCCGGATTCCCAATAGATCGATCGCAAATAATTGAAAATTGGTTGTCGAGCTACTGGCAGCGACGCGCAGACGCAATACTCAAAAGCTATCGAGACGACGATACTCTTAACTTGGGACGCAGCGTCGCGTGGAGGAGCCTCGAAATTGAGAGAAAAGCTGTTGCAATTCAATGTACAGCTGCAGTCGATATTCTCGATATCGGAGCTCGCATCTCTCGTAATCGCGTCTTGGAATTAATTTCTCCATAAGAGTCCGGGGGGGGGCGGTCGGAAGTTCGCTGCCGAATTTGAATTTGTTCCGAGGTACGCGCGCTACTGCACTCGAGCTTTTGGACCCACCCCAAGTCTAGCCGTACGCATCGCGTGCATTTTATCGATTGCCATTCGAAACGCGGTTGCGATACTTTGAAAAAATCGATAAATGACGGAGAAAAAAAAAAAAAAAAAAAAGCAACAAAAAAAAACAAAAAAACCAACGCGCTTAACGACGAAGAATACAAAAATACGTGGGCAGGTATGATTTCAGGATGAACGTCACGCCAAGTGTCATTGAGCACTACTTTACGTGATATCATTCCTGCGTGCGGATAAATGCGCAACCATTTAAAACAATCTTGCTTCTTGACTCAAATAACGTCCGTGGGATGCTTCTCATTCCGACCCTGCGACTGCGAGGGCCTTGCGAAAATGAAGATCGATGCAATTACGTTATCCAAAATGGCTGCTTTAAGACTCGCACACGATGTTAAAAGAAGGAAGAAAAAGAAAAGCAAGCGAATAATAAACTATTTCTTATCGTTATAATTTTATTACAATCGAGGTAAAAATGCGGTCGATTCAATGAGGAACGGTTGGGTCGGGAAGATTTTCGGTTATCCTTCGTCAGTGGCACGGTAGAAGAGCCCCCCTGGACTTTGGAAAATGAATTCTTTCTCCTAATCAAATTGCGATAATTGCATTAATTATTAGCGAGGGCCATTTTTACGACCGTTATTATTGCGCAGTAGTGGCGGTAGCGCAGGCAGAGCAGTGGGCAATAAACACTGGGCGAATAAATATACAAGGAGAAATCATGACATGGGTACTTTCGAGTAATCCAACGCCGAGTTTTCCAAAACCTCTTGACCGAGGACGAAAAGCATATTACGCTCCGTGTGACCTAGACACACTTTCGCAAAATATTATTTACCGCAAGTCAGAGCAGAGGCTTTCCGAACGATAAATCTTTTCCGATACATTGAAGATGACAGATCACTCGGAGCTGTAATAAAGATGCGCGGCGCGGCTCAGCCACAATAATTCCCAATGAATCGCTGTAAAAATTGGGCGAGCTCTCGGCATTCGGGAGAATGGATTTTCTCGAAAATTAAATGCAGAGCTCGAGGAGGAAGCCCCCACCGGATGGGATGAGCACTCGGCTAATCCCTTAAGATTTATAGATTTAAAGCGTTCGAGCGTCGGGTACGAATGGTCGATAAGTCCATCATCGGCGCAGAAATCCGAGCGCCGAGAGTAAAATTCAATTTATTTGCCTTTTCGTTTATCTCGGCTTCTCTCTCCTCCCCCCCCTGCCCCCTGCCCCCCCCCCTCGCGCCGCTCCAGCCCGCCCCCTCCCCGTGAGAAGTCATTATCGCCATAGTTTTACAAGCGCGGAGGCATCGCGAGCTCCGGTTCGGCCGCGCGGTGCTACGCCGATTTGTTGCGCTCGAGGCGCTGCTCGGCTTGCCTCCTTCGCCGAGTCATTAAATTGCCCAGGGGCCGAAATAAAAATGCAATCGCAAATAGGCATTTGCCGAGTGCTCCGTCGAGAAGCGCATCGCGGGCACTTTAACGATGACAGATGTCGGGCGAATTAAATGGCCGTAAATGGCCGAGTCGCGCAGTCTTATAAAACTGCGGCGCGACTGCCGAGGAATCATGGCTTTATCAAAGATTGTTCCGAGAGAGCCTCCTCCTCGCGCCCCCCCGCCCCCCTCGAGCCGAAAGCCCTCCCGCTTGGCCCGGCCTCCTACGGCCGCCTCCAGGTGGACGGAGCTCGGGAAATTCTCGCCCGCCGGACCGGGGCTGGGGGAGGGGGGGGCCCCGGGAAACGGTCCGCGTCCCCTTTCGCCTCCCACGACTGTTGGCAAACGGAGAAAGGGAGATCTAGATTGAGACGTGGCGCGGCTACATTGGATCGGAGAAATCTATTGGATCGTGTGCGTACTTTCCGCATGGATCGTTTGAGCTCGTTGGCGATACGTGCCCGCTTGTAATTTGTAATTGATGTTGAGCCCTTAACGCCTAATGCATTGTCTACCCCCCCCCCCTCGCCCCGCCCCGCCCCGCCCCGCCCGAGATACAACGATGCACTGGCGCTCTTTTTTCCTTTGCACCGCTCGAGTATCGACGGCTCCTCGGCTGACGACGCGTTATATTTACCGAGTGGATAGTTTTACTAAATGCCCGATAAAAATGGTTTTGGCAAGGGGTTGCAACTGCTTTTATGGTTCAAGAGATTCGCTCTTGTTTCCAGGGAGAGAGATACAGAGAGAGAGAGAGAGAGAGAGAGAGAGAGAGAGAGAGAATGTCATATTGATTTTGTAGCTTGACATCGTACGGGTCAAGTAGCTACCAACTTGAAAGATTCACATGTGATAATTGTGTCACATTTTTTAACCGCACCGCCGCGGGCTTGTAAGATCGCTCGTTAATTAATCACTCTTGCGCAAATGTTAAACGCAACGTTAACGGAGATGTGTTTTTTGATTTATGGCATATAACGCCAGTTGAACACTATATACGCACATACGTCCAACGTTATTTGGTAAATTCTCAAAACCGAGTCAATACGTAACGACTGCACGCGCGCGCGCGCACGCACGCACAATTTTATATGTGTATATACATATATATATATATATATATATATTTACGATGAAGCACTACTCGATGCTTTACGCTTCGAACAGCTTTTGATACAAATACAGCACGTGCAATAACTTTATATATTAGAGAGCTGGTTACTTATTGCAGGCGTGGCAATTGTTTTGAAGGAATAAATTTTAGGAAGAGGAAGAAAAGTGAATGAAAAAATGATTTCATAAGCCTTCCAGCCTCCGTTGAGTACAATCATTGGTGATTGTCGTACCACTCTGTGCAGTGTTATTATAGGTCTTCCAACGGATGGGATAGAATCAAAGAAAAATGATATTCTTTAAATATATATATATATATATATATTCGAGGGGGAAAAAAAAGAAGAGGAAGAGAATGAGGAAGAGGGTATTGGGGGCGGGCGGGTGGAAAAGGGAAGGAACTACAAATTCAGAAAAACATGTTTTCAAACAGTCCTCATTTTTGTACCGGCGTAGGTAATAATACAGGCGCCGAGTCTTGGCGTGAATTCTCCGTTTAATATTATTTCTAGAGCCCGAGGCAACTTCGTCCGTTCGAGTTGGACTCGTGCGGGGCCTGGCCCAGCTCGGCCCTGGACGGCCTACCGCGATTCGAGTGCCCTCGACACCGTCAACGAGCCGCGCCTTCTCGACCCAAACTCCTCGATATCCAGCTAAGACGCTCGCGACCCATCGATCGTCCATCGATTTCCCCCTCCCCCCCCTTTTTTTTTACCGGCGCACAAGCCGAACGAAGATCGGCCCGCTTCGCTTGCCTCAAGATATTCCGGCGATGTCCGGTGTACTGCTTTTTAAGAATAATTAATTGCGCCAATGTGCGGCGGGAAGGGGGGGACAGGCGGTTTCTCGGCTCCTCTCCCAAAAGCCGCTTTCGATTATCCCTTCGAGCCTCGACTCGGAGTCAACAGAATAATCGACGGATCGCGATCGCTGGCTCGGAATAATAAGTTACACAACGATTCCAATATTGGTTTAATAACATCGGCTTCCAATGGTACAATTGATAATGACGCGGATTATAAAATTATCGTACTCCCCATTGTACAAGATCTAGCTTTGCCAAACGATTATCGATAAAATAAATGATGGATTTTTTTTCCTCCTGCTCCTCCTCCTCCTCCTCCTCCTCCTTCTTCTTACTCCTCTTCTCTTCTCCTTTCAAGAGCCACGCATAGAGCTTTTTTTTGTAAATAATAGAAAAGTAGTCTAGAGCTTGAGTTAACTTTCCGATAATAGCCTAACGAAAAACATATATTTTCACAGATACGACGATTTAGAAAAAACAAGTAGCTCTTGAAAAACGACCGCTATCTACGTACGTATACTTAATTTATTGCTTAAACGTATGTATTACACACGCGCACACACACACACACACACACATATTTGTGACCGAAGATACGAAGCTACCGGATAAGATGCGAGTAGTCCCCCGTACTTGTCGTTGTGACCTCGTTTAGTCGAAATTTGAGCCGAGGCATCAATTATTATAGGTACCGACGATCAATTATTGTCGTTGACATTGTACCTTTTATTTTTTTCCATCGACAATTTATAAAGGAAATTATTTTTTACATAGTTCGCCGAGATGATTTTCCAACTGGCCGTCATTGAAGAGCCGAGGTTGCATCGAAAGAGCTCTAAAATTCTCAATTATTAATTCGAAGCGAGCGTTGGAACAATGACAAATCGAGCGCCGATTCGATTGCAGCTAAGCTCAGAGCGCGGCCAATATTGCACTGAATGTTTGTAAGTATTATCTGGCATCGTTGAAAGTAAGGAGGAGGGGCGGGCAATTCGCGAAATCGACCCGCCACCCCTGACTTCGTTGCATCGAGATCTTAACCCAGCATCGATCGAGCCATAATTATTCCGACGCCGAGGTGGTGGACGACGCAACAGCGGAATCGATTAGCTCGAGGCGAAAATTCCTTCCGCGATACCGTCGGGCGGGAGCACAAGAACGACTACGCGGCGCGACAAATGAACAAGAAAGAGACACGGCACGCGGAAAGCGCAGGGAAAATCGATGGCTCGTAAGAAACGAGGCGATCGTAAAGCCCGGGGCATCGTCGAAAGGCATCGAACCAAGGCGTTATTCGTCCTTACGGGGGCCCCGAGGCGGCATTTTTTTCGTCACCGGGCCGATGAGAGAGGGACGTCCTAAAGCCCCGCGCGCGCGCGCGAATCCAAAGGCAAGGATTGCCCGCCGACTCGTCTTCCAGAGTCTAAAAGAGCCGTGCGCCGCGGGCCTTTGTCGCGCTTTCCTCCGGTCTAGGTGTTCCGTCGCTTTTCACGGGCGGGCGCGCGAGGCGTAAGCGCCTGCGCGAAAACCCACTCGCGCCAGTGACGTCCCTCGCCGTCGGCTCTGCCTCTGCGACTTCTCTCTCTCTCCCCGTAACTTTAATCTTCGCCGATACGCTGCTGCTCCTGGGCTGACTTCTCGGCGTTTCGGAATTCGGCTTTGTTCCATTTCCCTGGCTGGCAACGATGATTCTACCGAGAGCTCTATCGATTCGTCGATCGGTGGAGATCGTTCACGTGGCTATTTTTCCACCCCACCTTACTTACTTCAAAAGGCATCGAGCGACGAGGAGTTTGGCCAATGACGCGGATCCTTGATGAGTCTTATTTAAGAGACCAGCAGTAACGTCCTCTGCTGCGCTTGAAAGTTCCTTCGATCGTTCGAAAAGTGTGCGCCCTTTTCGCTCGAAACCGAGGCATTCCTTGATCGACGATCATAGCCGAGGCTAAACGATCGAAGGGAATTATTGAGTCGATTCGAAGTGGGAAAATGATAAAAAGGATTGAAATATTCCATTTTTAACGAAAGAGAATGCGATTAATTATGGAGGAGTCAGTGCTGGATTTCTTTGAACCAAATCGATACACTTTTCTGCTTGTATGCTTGGTCGTGGCTTAATTTGAGGGAAAAACGACGACTCGTGGATGAGGCTTTATCAAGATTAATTTATTACGGCCATTAATCGTACTCGACATCGAGCCTCGTAATGGGAATTCTACCATATCTTTTTCTTGATGTAGCTGGCGCAACTGAAATTTCGTTAGCATCTCTCACGTATGATATTTATATAAACTCGTGTGTACGCGGAGTGATGAACTTGAGGATCGTTTAACAAGAAAATGGCCTTAATAATCGCTTCAAGTTCAAATTTAACAACGAGGCAAGTAAATATTATCAATTTTCGCAGTCGTTAAAAAAAGGAGATTCCATTGGTAATTTTAGTTAAAGGTTAATTATAATCAACGAAAATGTAACTCGCACACGCGTATCATTGAGTACGGTTAATTTTCCCGAGCACGTACAAATGTATATATATATACACACACACACGTATATTTAACGAACGAAGAAAGAAATAAAGAAAAAGTAATTATTATTTTCGCTTCCTCGCAGTTGCGTTATTAACAATTGTTTCAATCGGTTACGAGTAGGGAAAGAATAAATTTATACAAAAGCTTGAAAAACTCCTATAGAGAGTAAAAATCAAAAATTAATTGCTCCCTTAATGGGCTTCTTTTTTTTGTTTTACAATAAACGTGTAGTCGATATGATTACTTGAAAAAAGCGTTTTAACTTTGTGCGCGACGTGCATTTCAGTAGTAAGCGTTAAACAGGAATGTCGAATCATATCAATGAAAACTTCCGGCGACGTGTTTTGCTCGGAGATAAAAATTCATTTCGTGAAAAATATAATATTTATCCGAGAGTTCTCGGAGCGAGCGATGCGCGCGCGAAAGACTCATTTTTGAGAGAGGAAAAAAAGGAGAAGAAGAAAAAAAAATGAAAGCAACGACTTTAAGCGCGGATAATTTTCAATTTTGCAAAAATGCCAATGGCTCCGGCGAGGGCCGCCTTGCGAGCACAAAGCCGAGGGCATCAAAGCCGTTCGCTCGTTCGTTCCATTAGTTATTTATCGGTGTCGATAGGAAGGCCGGCGCGCAATTAAAATGCAAAATAAATAAATGACGAAAGAATCGCGTTAGGAATTACCGATACCCACCGCTGGATTTTATCGAGAGAGAGAGAGAGAGAGAGCGCAAAATTAAACACGTGGGTATAGGTCGGTCGGTTGAATCGCGGCGCGGGATAGAAAGGGGGAAAACGCGATCAATTTGAAAAAGAGCGAGCCCAAGCTCGGAGGAGGCACGGGAGAGAGGAGCAGCCCGACGACGGCCTCGGCAAACGTAACGAGCCCGAGTCAACGCTCGAGGGACCGGCCGTGGCTGTCAATGATTCTCGGTAAGGTTTCTTTTTTAAAATAGCCCCCGCGACGGCTCCATTGGTAATAGGTGAGGCCGCGGCAGGCTCGACCGTGGCCTGGCCGTGGACCGAGGAGCCCCGAGCCGCCCCCGCCCCCGGGCCGAGCCGAGCCAGTCGCGCATCGGCGCGGAGGGACGCGAGATGGGCCAGGGAAAATTGATCAACGATTGCGCCGCTTTCCTGCCAGAGCTGATAAATGCTCCTTCAAGAGCAGCAGACAAACGATAAGCGGTCGGACGTTACAGAAATAGCGAGCGCGAGAGGTGCAGGAGCGCGGCGGCGGCGGCGGCGGCGCACACCCTTGTAATGGAAGAAAAACAGAGAACAGCTGATGACGATTGTGCATACGTGCATCTGCCCCGGCGAGTGTATTTATACGTGAGTGCACGCACACGGGGAGGGCCGAGCGAGCGAGAGAGAGAGAGAGAGAGTCGAGGCTCGGTAGTAGTCGCAGCATCCGACGCGGAGCCGGGCATTCCAGCAGTTTCGGAGTTCGTAATCGTTATCTCCTTCTCCCTCCGCTCCGCCCCGCGGTACGCGTAGAGTACGCGGGATCTTGTGCGTGGCAGCATCGCAGGTACTGGACAATGCGGGACGCTTTTCCTCCCGCCGCCGCGCTTCCTCCCTTCCTCCCGCCCCGCGCGCTCGCACGCCCTCGCTCTCTCTCTCTCTCTCTCTCTCTCTGGCTCTGGCACTCGCTCCCACCCCAACCCCCCGCCGCCGCCGCCGCCGCCGCCACGCCTCTCATCAACGCATCCTTTCCTTTATCTAATTTTGTTTTTCAAGCGAGTTTTTTCAGCTCGAGTTATTTCCTCTCGCTCTCTCGGGCCTCGCTCCACCATTTGTTTTCGCAGTATTTTTATCCCCTTGCGCACCTTCGATACTCCTCGGCTCTCTTCGCTTTGCCAGTAGCGGCTTTCGATTTATCGCTCGCGTCGCGCAACCGCGACACTACTCGGCTGCGATTCTACTCCCTCGGCCGCATACGTATCTCCGTTGTAATAATTTCCAACGATGCCGCCTAAAGCATTATATAAAAGCGCCGAAGAAATAATGGCTCCCCAGCAGAATCGAGCGGCGCGCCGAGCACGTTGGTAAGGCTTTACTCCGTGCATCGCAATCGATCCGAGCATCGGCTGCTTTCTCAACTTATTCGGCTCATTGCAATTGGCTCCGATCGACGGCCGGCCGATTTTTCCGCGCTCTCGCCTCGGCTCTCTCCTCCGTTATTCCACGAGGCCGCTTTGTTTTTTTTTTTTTTTTTGTTTTTTATTCTTTATTTCAGCGCGCACTCGACAATGGTGTGGTGTTTTTTTATTTTCCTGTCGGCCCAACTCTTCCCCCTCGCGAGGAATCACCGTGTTTTCCAAGCTCGGTCCTCCGATGTACACGCGTACCGGAGTCCAATACCAACGACGTAACGATGGCATTGCGACGAGGCTCATTGGCGTAATTGTGCTCTCTCTCTCTCTCTCGATCCTTCCTTTTTTCCTTTCGCCTGCAGCTGAAATGTGCGATGCACGAGAATTATTTTGAAAGGGGGCGCGGGGCGGGGACGAACGGCTCGTTAACGGTAGAGGAAGACGACGACGACGACGACGAAGGTGGAGCGGGGGGGGGACGGCGGCGGCGGCGGCGGCGGAGGAGGAGGATGAGGAGGATGAGGAGGCTGCGGATGGGTCGAGGAGAGAGGAAGAGGAAAAAAAAGTCATTGTTCTGAAAATGTAAAAACATGTGTCTTGTACCCGGGGCCCCTTCCGTCCCAATGGCATACGATCTCTGAAATTCTCACGTGGGGGAGACGCACTCGGTTCTGTCGAGCTTCACTCCTCGCCAAGCGTAAACACATAAAACGCAGGACTGGTGAGTCAATGACAAAGAGGTGGAAGCCAAGGGAGTAGGAGTCGGGGGGCGACGGTGTTCGAGGGCTTCGCCGACGGCGCTGGGACTACGGGGGGGGGGCCGGGGCCCGGAGGAGCGGGAGGGAGCGGGAGGGGGTGGCCGCGCGTGTGCGGGCCGGTCAGGGGTCGCGGGTCCAGGCGGGCATCGCCGCGTTGGCGAAGGGGTTGAGGGGAGCCGCGTGGGTCGGAGGGTGGGCGAGCGTGAGTGTGCGCGGCGTCGGCAGGTGGGGGGATGTCGCTGCGGCGTTGCGGGACGTGGAGGGGTCGCGAAAGAGAGAGCGAGCGAGAGAACGAGAGAGAGAGAGAGAGCAGGGATCGCCCTTTCGCGAGCAGCCAGAAAAACACAAGGATACATCCGAGCGCGTGTGGCTGGTACAGAAAGCAGCGGCGGCGGCGGCGGCAACAGCAGCAGCCGCCACGTCGATTTTGTCTCGGATGCGGTGGGGGCGGTTGAAAAAGTCCGGCGAGGAACAGAGGGGCGGACGCAAACTGGCGAAGTTGGGAGAGAGGTGGAAGAGAGGTGGAAGAGAGGTGGCAGAGAGGTGGCAGAGAGGTGGCAGAGAGGTAGCAGAGAGGTGGCAGAGAGGCGGGAGAGAGGCCGGAGAGAGAGAGAGAGAGAGTGAGAGAGCGTGAGGGAGGGAGGGAAGGCGTCGGGAGTCGCTGGGGAGAAGGGCAAAGGAGGCGGCGGTCGTCGGGGGCAGCAGAGATAGAGGGTGGGAGGGAGAGAGTCAGAGAGAGAGAGAGAGAGAGAGAGGCTGACTCACGTACACAGGCGCAGAACACGGGGGCGGTGGCTGGCGCTCGGCGGCCATCCACGTCCCTCGTCGCTCCCTCGCGGCCGCTCCTCTTCTTCTCCGGCTTCTTCGTCGGTCGTCGCCACCGCCGCCGACGCCGCCGCCGCCGCCGCCGCCGCCGCCGTCCTCCCCCGCCCGGCGAATCGCACTCGCTCCTTCTGTCCCCGTCTCGGTCGCTCTCACGGCCGGCGCCTCGGGGTGGGCGCTCGCCGCGCCGCCCCTACGCGCATCTCCCACTGCAGCGGCCGATGCTCGGTGCGCTCGGCTCCGGCGGCGGCGGACCTTTGGCTCAGTCGTTCGAGCCGACGGAGAGACGAGCTTTTGCAGTGTGTGTATTGTGATATTCCACCTTATCGTGACCCCCGGAGAGCCCTGCCATGCCCTAGCGCACGGAAAACGGAAGACGGACGTGCGTGTTTCTTCTTTCCACGGACCCCATCCTCCTCTCTATCCCTCTGTCGCTCCCTCCCCCCTCCCCCCGGCCCGCCCGCCCCCGCCCCCCCTCTCTCCCGCTCTCGCACTCTCTCTTTTATTTCTTCTCTCCCCTTCGTTCTCTTCTCCTCGTCCTCCGCGTTATCTCCGCCGCTGTGTTCTCTCCTTCCATTCGCGCCTTTCTTCTTTCTCTCGCTCTCTCTCTCTCAATCTCTCTTCTTTCTCTCTCCCACCCTGTCTCTCCTCTCTCTCTCTATCTCTACTATTCCCGCGACTCTCTCGCCACATACACCTTCTCTCCTGTCTCCGCCTCGCTCTCTCTCTCTCTCTCTCTCTCTCTATTTCTCTCTACCCGTTTCCGTAGAATAATATGTACGCGGGCACGCACTGTAAATTGAGGATGTAGAGTTATGACGAGTGTAAGAGTCGAGCAATGAAAACGAACATAAATTAAATACGGCGGCGCCCAAGGAAGTCTTGACTTTCTCCCCGTGTGCGCGCGTGTCTGCATAAGTGCGTGCGTGCCTGCACACCCACACCCGAGCCGTACACATGCGTGCCAACAATATTTGCATACAGGGTAGAAGCGCGCCTTGGTTTTTATTATAAATCGCCAGCGTAGCAATAAAGTCTCCCTTTGGTCAAATACATTCAACAAGTTCTCTAAGGAGGTACTCGGTGAGGATCCGTACGCGTACGTGGAAACCGATGGCTGTTCAGACTAATACATCGCACGAGTATTGAAATAATAAGATATAATTATAATAATAATAATAACAACAACAACAACGTACAACTACGGACGAGAAGAAAGAGTACCGATGTGGTCGGGGAGCAGCGAGAAGAGAGAAAAAGGCCGCAATTAGCAAGGGTTCATTATCATCGAAGGAAAAGACAAGAGAAGAAGAAGAAGAAGAAGAAGAAGAAGAAGCGAAGAAGGAAGAGAGAAACAGGGGGAGAGAGAGAGCGAGGAAGCAAGCAAGCAAGAAAGAAGCAAAGAAAGAGAAAGAGTGTGCGTATGTGTTTTCGTGAGTGGAAGAGAGAGGACGGCGACGACGAAGGCGACGAAGACGACGAAGGCGGCGGCGGCGGCAGCGGCGACGAAGAAAAGAGTGCGGGCATATGTTTATTGCTCGATCCGTTTCGTCAGTGACTTGTTGTTGCCTCGTCAGTTTTTCCAATAAGCGCCCGAGCAGCAGCAGCAGCAGCAGCATCGGCGGCGGCGGCGGCGAGCTCGGACCGAGGAGACCGAGAGCGCCGGAGAGTCGGCGGCCGACCGGGGAAGGACGGGCCCATTGTGCCTCGAGCATAGGTTATATTTTGATTGGAGCGTCGATCGTAATCGGCGCCAGTGGGAGGTAACGAGCGGGCCGAATGAAAGAAGACGAGCACACCTGTCCGCCAATTGTAATAGAGAGCCGGGGATAGGTGCGCGTGTGGCTGGCTCGCGGCTTGTGCTCGTGCGCGCCGCCGCCAGGAGGCCGACGACCGCGACGAGGAGGCCGATGGCAAGGAGCGGCCCCGGCCGGGCGCCCTGAGCTACGGGAGCCGGACCCCGACTCGGCCGAGCCATGAGAGCAACCACCGATGGAACCACCATCGTCATCGCAGCAGCAGCAGCAGCAGCAGCAGCAGTGAGCGGAGAGGAAGAGGCCGCTGCCCTGGGAGGAGTCCAGACCAGTCGTCAGGAGCGCCGCCGGCTGCCGCTCTCCTGAAGAAGTCCGCGTACCCGCCCGAGGCCGGCCAGCCAGCCTACGCGCGCGCGCGCGCACACGCACGCGCGCCCACCCACCCCACCCCCCCTCCCTCCCTCCCCGATCCCGGTCCTCCTCTCCCCGCCCCGTCGCCGCGCACCGCATCCCGGACCCACCCCAGCCCCGCACGCACGCACGCACGCACGCAGCCGCGTCTGGGCCAAGCCTCCGGCCCCGTTTCCCGGCCGCGAGCCAAACATTGCCACCCTCGTCGCGCCGAGCCGGCCCCAGCATCCCCAGGAGGCGCCAGCGAGCGCCTCGTTCAAGTGCAGCAGCAGCGGCAGCGGCAGTCGAAGGAGGAGGAGGCGGCGGCAGTGGCGGACGTCCGCGGGGAGAGACACACGACATTGAGGCGGACTGCGAGGGCCTGGATCAGCCGTGTGTGAGCGCACGTGAATATGAGCATGACCCTCGTACGAAACCCGTTCAAAGGTTTGTTCCTCCTTTCTCGCTCTTGACAATTACCAATTGCGCTATCGCTCCTTACCCCTCTCACCATTTTCTTCCTCCTCTCGAGCGCGCGCGCGCCTGCGTGACTCTCGGCAGATATTTTTCTCTCCTTGCCCCGCCCGCGACGATACGAGTGCCCGATCGGCGCCCCGGTAAGGTTAGGTTCGGTCTCACCTTATCTCGATCGCGCCCGCCTGCCCACGGATTTTTATTTAGCGAGAGCGCGGCCCCCCCGCCCCGCCCCCGCCCCGCATTAGGACTTCGGCCGCGCTCTTCCTACGCTCGCGCGTTGATCCGTTATTGCTTAGCGAGGGGAGAGCCAGTGAACTCGCCTCGTTGCCGCTGAAATGGAGAAAAACCCCGCCGCGTCTATGGGATTCTTAGCGCGTTTTCCCAACTACGCGAGCGAGGATTTTTCGGCAGTTTTAATGCTATCCAGCTGGCCTTTTATTGCCGGCTTCGAGCTATCTCGCTGCCGTCTAATTGACTGGGAATTTAAATAATACGAATCGTATTTTAATATAAGGAAAATACTCTAACGTCCTTCTGAATAAATTATTAGCGCATATTAACGTGGCTTTCCACCGTTAATTTCAATGTTTTATCATTTTTTTTTCTTCTTCTTTTTCTTTTTTTGTCGGGCGGTTTTTCCAGGCAAATTTGTCCCGTTAACGTGTACTTCTACGCGATTTTGTCTCATCGATTTTGTCGATTGAAACTTTTTTTTTTTGTTTATTGTATCATCCGTGTAGTTGGATATTAAACCGTTTAAACGATTTCTTCGTATATATTCGTCTTCTCGAGTTTTTAATTATCGCCTATTTTTCACCTGTAATGGCAATGGGGTCGCTAATAAAGTATACCTTTGTGCAATTTTCGATAATATTTGATTTTCATCCATCGATCTTTTTATACATTAAAAGTAATAGAAGTTTTACTAATATAACCGTTAATTTTTAATTTTTTTTTTCTCTCGTTTTCCTTTCGCATTGCTCTTTCCTATAACTCATCGCCTATTCCGGATAAAATAAGTACTTTATTCATATTTAATTTTCACTTATCATTGTATTTCAATTATTTACATTACACATTATTCATAGCAAGCGTTAAGCCTCGTTGTTTCATCTGCTGAACGTTGCAGCCGTCGAGCATAAATATAAATCGTATAATATTATTCGATAGGTGATTCACATTATTGAATCGTGAAAAGTATGCCGTGTCGTGTATGAAAACCTTGAATATTGGTTACGTACTTAGAAAGAATAAAAATGACTTCCAACCAATAGGCCGTCGGCATTTCTCGAGGCATTTATTCTTCCTTTGAAAATCTAGAAACCGATGCGCGAACGTAACGCGCAAGATAAAATTTTTGAGAGCTCGAAAATAATTTATCGATAAAAGAAGGAAGAAAAGAAAAGAAGAGAAAGGAAAAGAAGAAAAAAAAATGAAAAGAAGGTGAAAAAATAATAGAAAATCGTGGCATTAAATTCACATAATTTCATATGGCTAGAGGGCCGAATACTTGGAGCATTGCTCATTAGCTTACGCGCTCCCGATATAAAATATTTTGACGTCGGATAGCTGTGCGATTGAAAAGACTCCAATGATAAATAGGCTTATGCAATTGATACAATTGAAAAAGCAGGTTAGAGCGCATCTTTCGGAGCAGAATCCGTTGGCGGTACAAGAGCCGGGCAGAACCGCGTTTGGGCCGTGGTCCGGCGTCTGGGAATGGGGGGGGGGAAGAAAAAAAAAAAAAGAAAAAAACAGTACGGTATCCGTTTTGCGAAAAACGCGCGGCGGCATCTCCAGCCGAAACCGCTCCCCGATCGCTCTCGGGCCGCGTATTAAGGCCACGAAGCTGCTGCCGCGGTTTTGAAAAAGGACAACGAGATCGTCGGTGTCGAATGTCAAAGTTCGATAATCATCGATCGGCTCGAGGGCGGCCAGTGCAAAGGTCCCATGGCGAGCGCAATTCTGGGACAAACACGCGCGGAACTCGGTTATTTAAGTCCTCGGGTGTCTCCCCGTACGACGCGCGGCGCGCGGCTCCGGCGTATCGGCGGCCAGCGGCAAAAATCACAACTTATAAATAAGCGTTGGTTTTAGTTGAAACGACACGGAGGAGAGGCCCTGCGAGCGCGCGAGCTCGCGGTGCCGGAGCATCGGCCATATTTTATTCTCCTCGTCGTCCGCACCTCGTTCGTCCGCTGTCCGGACCCTTGCCGGGGCTCCGCCGACCTTATCCCCGAGCACGACTGGCTCGCGACGGCTTCCTCTCTCTCTCTCTCTCTCTCTCTCCCTCTCCCCGCTTATCGAGGCCCCGTGAATAAATTACTCGGATCTTGGCCTCGCGGCCGCGGGGAAAGAGATACGCGAGAGAACTTGTTGATTAAATATCATTTCGATTTCACGGGCTCGCAATTGGCTGTTGCGCAACGTTGAGAGCTTACATTTTTAACGATTTGTGAGCTCTTATTGTGTGCTTTCTAGGCCATATTCGTGTTTTTTTTTTTTTTTTTTTTTTTTTTTTTTTTATTAAAACTACGCTTCCACGTAAGAAGCTCAACTCGATGTTTAATCTAAGAAAGTTTACGCGATAAATGAAAAACACGCCTTTTTTTTTTTTATCCCAACTGTTCGATATCAGTAGGCTAATTATTTACTTTGCCCATTAGTTTTTTTTTTTTTTTTTTGTTCAATTTAAAGTACTTTACCGAATCGTCATTTTTGTACTGTTCGCGTATTCGGATTATACGCAACCAAGGAAAATTAAATGGACTACGCTTAATTAATGAGCTTACGGATGGTGAATTATTTTTCACTTGTTAACATGTTCTATTGTACCGCGGGACCCGATGACTTTTTTGAAACAAATTCTCTTTATCTTTGCTACGCGCGTGAAAACCTCAAGGCCATACGCTCGAATGAGTAAATTCGAAGGTCTTGGCTTTTGTTTGAAATTGATTTAATGGGGGAAAAATTTGCTCGGTACGCGTTGAAATGCAAAGTTATTGGTAAGCTTATATTTTTAATCGGGTAATTAAATACACGATAAAAACATTATTTTCATTGATCAAAATTTGTTTGGAAAAAAGTACCGCTTTGAGAACATAAAAATTCCCCGGTCAAACGTGCGCCGTACATCAGATGTATTTTTAATGGAGATTCGCCTGCATGTTCCTTTCGCGTTGGATACACATCAAAACGTGTATGTAGCGAATATGCGTATTGTATAATATTATCAATGCATTCATTTCTCGGGGCAATCAACAGAGCATATTTAAAGATCAATATCGTTTGGCTTACTTTTAATGCTTTTATTAATAATAAATTCACGTGCCGCCAATGCGAGTTGGTGGTTCGATAAAGGAAAAGAAAGGAAAAAAAAAAAAAAAAAAAAAAGTTAAAAATAATTTAAATAAATCGAACAGCGATACCAATGCAAAATGATGCAACGCATTAATAAAGTGCAAAATTAATATCATTGCGCGCTTATTAGCTCATGAGCCTTTGTTATGCATTGAATTTATCAACTCACGTATATAAATAAATTGATGCCAGTGCGTTCAATATCAGCGCGATGTATCAGTTTGCGTATGCATCGAATTCGTTAACGACAGTTTTTCCGCAAAAGAAAGAAGCAAAGGAAGAAAGAAAAAAATAGAATCATTTATCAACGATAGTCAACAATAAGTAACCCATAGTGCGCAAGATGCGCCTTCAATGCTATTAGATACCGAGTAAACAAATAAAAAAATAATAATGAAAAAAAAAAAAAGACAAGAAAAATTTTACGTAAACGCGACGACGAGAGCCGAAAGATAAAGTTCCATCGATGCTTGTACTCTATTACCGAGCGCTCTCGGATCATTTTTCCGAATACCTAACGCGCACTTAGATTTCTGCCATTGCGAATTTTAACGAGCAATATTGCATCTCGGCTGTAACCTTTGAAGGAACATATCTATCGTTCCCGTTGATTTTGAAATGCGTATCGATGCAATTCTCGGAATCGCGGATTATACAAAAAATACTCGCGATATCGTTTCTTTAACACGTATCTCTCTCTCTCTCTCTCTCTCTCTCTCTGACACTTGCATTCGCTATCGCGGCTGGTAATTTAGCCACGAAATCGCGATTAAAGCTTTGCGCGAATTACCGGCCGACTTACGTAGGGGCGCTCAATGTGTCAGCCGATGATAAATCCGAAGGATTATGCAATAACAACGGGGTCCCATCGATGGGGCACTCGATGGCAGTAGGACCGTTGAATGGAGGGAGCAACGATTCGCGTCGAGTCGGCTCGAAAGTGCGAAAGAGCCCAAGCGATCCGTGGAGGCGACTAAGAGAAAGAGGAAGAAGGAATGAAAGAAGGAGAGAGAGAGAGAGAGAGAACACGAAGGCTCGGTGCGAGGCGAGACCCGAGAAGGAGGCACACAAGGTATATCGGGCTTTATTTTCGAAGGGAGCGGCGTAAAGGTGGACAGTTAAAATACATCGTAATTCAATGTTTGCCTCGATCGGCGCGAGCCTAATGTGTATCCGAATTTCCGAGAAGGCGTTTCGCAGATGCACCGGCTCCTGCCTCGGCCTCTACACACATAAGCGAACACGCGCATGCATACATACATACATATATATATATATACGAGCGCTCACGCACGCACGCACCCACAGACGCGGATACGTTTGCGGTTACGCGTACGAAGCCGACCGACCGATTGTAAAGCGAGAAGACCGTGGGGCTCTCGGCCCACGGCTCTGCTACATAGACTTAATTTTTTTATTGTTCTCCCTGGCTGCGACGATACGGCGGCGACCGGCCGCCGCCGCTGGTGTGCCCCTTTAGCCGGCCGCTACGCCAATCGAAACATTGTTTCCAAGCGTGAGCGCGCGCCGCTCGATTGCGAAACCGAGCAACACATTTTGATGGCACGCCGGACTATGGCCGCTCGTTAATCTCGGCACTCCCGGCCAGGAGGGCACCACGGGCCTCGGCCCAAACTTGGTTCGCGATCCCGATCCCGTACCCGATCCCCTGATCGGGCATCCGGCTCCCGCTTATCTTCCGCTTCGCTCCCGCCCCCCCCGGATACCTTGATACATGAAAAGGGCCTTCGGCCCTCCGATCGTCGTCGCCCCCTTCCCCCCCCGGCCGCTTAGTCCGGCTTTACCAAGTGCCTCGGACCGAGCGGCGATAGGACCTCGGCCGGCGCGAGAGCGTCCGAGGCCGATGAAAAGGCCTCCTTTCGACGGTATCGCTCGGGCTCTCGTCGTCGCGAGATCGATCCACGGATCTTTGTCCATTGGTCCAGCAATGGAGGCCCGCGGCAATCCGAGAGCCGAAATCCAGCCGCAGAAGCGAAGTTGTTCGGCAGGAAGCGAGGAGCTGTCGCGGCCTGAGGGCGGGGGCCGCCGGCGGCAGGGAGGGAGGATATACGTAGGATACGCTCAAAATTGATCTCATTGCGCTTGTAAATGCGCCTCGCGCTCAGCGTCTGCTTTAATCTAAACCAATCCGAACCTTCGAGCTGACGCTGCCGTCCGTCCTTATCGTCGACGCGGCGTCGCGGCGTAGCGCTCGGGAGCCCGCAGCGCCTCGGCCGCGACGCTGCGAAATCCGTTTAACCCCTCGCGGGCGAGGATGACGATGACGATGCCGCCAGTCGACGCGAGAGCACAGCTTAGCTAATCCCATCGCGATCTTCGAGCCCTAGCCTCGGGAGAGCCGCTGCTCGCGGGACGGCGGGCCCCGGCGGTAGGAGCTATTGGCGCTGCATGAGGGGGGGGGGAGGGAGCCCGCGAGAGTTACGCCGCTCTGCCTTTTTTTTTTCCCTCCATCGGGAGTTCGGCAAATTGATTCGAAGGGTATCGCGCGCTCGGTCCACGGATGCTAACGGTGTCGAGTGCTCGAGAGGACTCGCGTGATCAACGCGGCCCATCCGTACTTCACTCATCGTGCTCGACTCTAGCTGAGCTCCGTGGCGGGCTTTGAATTATACTTTCCGAGCAACGACGGCTCGCATCGATTCCCGGTTCGATCGAGGCTCGGCTCTAACGGCAGCCTCCTCGGTGGTGCCTCGTTAGTGAGTTCCAGCGTCGTTGGTAATCGCTGGCTTTGCTTAGCCGAGAGGATGCCGATGGGTTGCTTTCGTTTCCAAGGACTTTCTTCGAAATGCCGATCGAGCTCCTTCCCAGTCATTTGTCCAGCTTAATTTGACAATTTGTTCTCTCTCTCTCTCTCTCTCCCCCCCCTATCGAAAATCACGTCAAGCCATTAATCCTGAATGACACCCCGGACTTTTCGTCTGCCTAGCTTCGAAAAAGACAAATGCGACATCCTGCGAAGGCCCGTCGGAAGAACTTTCCTCGAAGAGCTTTCGATGCGACAGGGATCGCGGATAATTACGGGAGCAAGAGAGATTTATTAAAATTCGATTCCCGAGGCGTCCGAGTCAAAGTCCTGTTTCGTAAAGTTTTAACATCATTCCCGAGCTGTTCACCTGTCCGATCGGAAATCATGCGCTTTTGGAATATTTTAAGATCCTGTTAATTAAGGGGCTCGACGAGAAGGCTTTGCTCGTTCTTGGAAAATCCGACTTTAAAAATCAGTTCAATCGCAGGGAAAGCTCTTCTTAATGTTCGAGGCCAAAAGCAATCGATCGAAGGCATCGACGGAAATTGGCATCATCACCTTCGGGCCGATCATTTGTCATTGATATCGAGAGAAGTGCTTCGACGCGACTTTTCTTGGCTTTTGGCGAGAGACGAGCACGTAAAAAGGTATACGCGTCACTTGGAACAAAGCGAATTGAGCCTAAGGAGATAATGCACTGCTTTTGATATTCGGAGTTTGTTTGCGAGCGACAGGCATAGAAAGCGCGTCCACTGAAAATACATTATTATTGTTAGTTTTGAATTTTTTTTTTTTTTTTTTTGTTTATCATCCTCCAGCCGTGTATATGGAATTCGGCTTACGCCCGAAACAATCGACTCGGATTGAAAAAGAGAGCGTGTGCACGCCTTTGTCCATTACATTTAGATCTTAAGATACTTAAAAACCAACTTCGCAGCGATTAACAAGGCAAAAAGTATGTGTCCGAGAGACAGAGAGAGAGAGAGAGAGAGAGAATGAAGAAGAAAAAGTCGAGAACTACGAACAACAATGCATAGGGGGATCCCCAATTTAAAGGTGCACAGTTGTTTCAGCTCTGCTCTGCTCTGCTCTAATTGAGCCAGGACACCGGCCGGGCTCTGGCCAAAAGTCAAGAGCGCAGAGACCTTCCTCGTGACTGATGTGCAAAAAAAGAAAGAAAAAAAGAAAGAGAGAGAGAGAGAGAGAGAGATGGAGAAAAAAGTCCGCGTCGCAAATGCGGCAGCATCCAGCGGTAGGAGCAGCTGCAAACGCCATCGCCCGAGTGGATAATGTTCGAACGTGTCAGCCATTGTCACCATTGGCTACGTCACCGCTAGCGCAACGACCTCTCGCCGGAGAAAATTTAACTTCTCTCTCTCGGTCCCTCCCTCTCGCGCTCTCTCTCTCTCTCTCGCTCTCTTCCTGTCGAGCTCGCTAAACCGACGACACCCTTAACGAGGAGCTAGAGAGAGAGAGAGAGAGAGAGAGAGAGCAGTCGCTGCGCGAAACGTTAAATTTTTTGCGCGTTTTTTTTTTGCCAACCCACCGGCCTTTCCCCTCGGACCCCACGGGCTCCCGATGGAGAACTTTTAGAGTCCAAATTACTATTGTTACCATTGCTATTGTTGTTGTTATTATTATTATCATCATCATCATCATTGTCGAGCTAATAAGAAACTAACGAACGAACGGAATTCAACGTATACGGCAGGAGAGAGCCACCTTTCATTGTCGAATAGGCGGCGCGCGTTTATCTCGATACTCGAAACAAAGCCGATTGATGATTATTTTTTTTTTTTTTCGCCCACGAGGCAAGAGCCGACGCTTGGATTACCTTTGCTCGTACGCGGTAAGTCCTTGCGGTTTTAATTTGTTCGTCATCGGAGCCGCCGCCGCCGCCGCCGCCGCCGCCGCTGCTTTTCGTTTACTCGCAATGGCCGTTGAGCGAACGAGGGCGAAGGTAAAACGGATGTCCCTCCTCGGGACGCGGTATTTTTTGAATCTCCAATCTGTACAGTCGTCGGCCACGCGGGACCCGAGCTCAGGTATAGCTTGGACGACGCGAATTGCCCAGGGCACGGCTCGGCTTTGATCCGAGCAATTCATCGAGAGGGCCCCGTCGCACCGGAGTCATAAATTAGATCGGAACGGAAGAGATAGAGAGAGAGAGAGAGAGAGAGAGCCGCGCGAGGTTAGAGCCACGCAAGGCCGAAGGCCGCCGACGAGTCGTCGTTAATTGATAAAAATAAATGAGAGCCCCCGTGGTTCGGGATGTGCAGGCGCTCGTCTTTGCGCCTGGTCCGCGTAAGCGGGGGTGCTGGGGCGGGGGGAGGGCGACTCCGACGACGCCGATCGGCCGACGTAAGCGAGGCGCGGATAAATAAGCCAAGAGAGAGGAGAGGAGAGGCATCGCGCAAAGCCCCGACGACCCATTGCCCGCTAACGGTTGGGCACCGGCACGAAAACGCGGGCTTCGCGTAAGGTAGGCGACGGAGAGGAGGCACCACGGGCCTCGTCGACAAAGCGGGCAAAGGTAAGGCTGCGATAGAGACAGCGGAGCCGGGGCGGCGAGCCTTGGGCACCGGCTCGATTGACTCCCGAGCGAAGGAGGAGGAGGAGGAGGGGGCGGAGCCGAGGTATCCCTGGAAACATGCCTCGCTGTTCCAGATCGCGTTGCACAATTATACTTATTATTAGCAATTCCCTGCGTTGCCCTTTGTACGCATTCCGTGATCTGACGTCATCCTCGGCCCGCGCGCACCCACCACCACCACCACCCGCCTCGGTATCCTAGTCGGGCGATTCCGATCCGAGCCTTGCGGGAGGGACGAGGGCCCCCCCCCCGTCGTAGGCTGCGTAAGCTTAACGCGGCCCTCTCCTCGCCGTCCCTTCCCAGATCAATTGCTCCCTCGGCTTCCTTAACACCGACGGAGGCTCCGCGCTCGCTTTTATCAATGTCGCTTCTCCTGCGGGTTATTAATCTTACCTCCCGGGTCTCCTCCCCCCCGGCCTCGACTCGCGGCTCCTTACGTGGCTGACGCGCTACGGGAGAGCTCCTTTCCAACTACGTACCCGTTAGGTACTCGACTCGAAAGCACAAGGGCCGGTTTGGGCTTTTGTCGAGGGACGCGCGCCTCCCCCTGACGCCTCCGGCTCGCGTTATTTTTTTCCCACGGAGACGCTTGAAATCAATTGCGCGCGCGCGCCTTGGCGCTAAAGTAATAACCGGATCGTGCTCGCTAAAGCGCCGGCCCCTGCTGATAATTAATGAGACCCTTGGAATGCGGTCGATTAAAAACCAAAAAAAAAAAAAAAAAAAAAATTGCACTTTAAAGCAGGGAATTCTCAAGGCGGGACGAAACCCCGAGACGGCGGGGAGGCATTACTTTTGCAAGGAACCGTTATTACGGGTCGTGGATAAACAATTTGAAACTCTCGTCGACGACTCTTTATTCGTGCGTGGAAGGCAGGTGATGCATTCAACTGTCTTCGCACTAACCAAGTCTTGAATGGAAAACAGTTTTGATTAATTTATCGATTGGATTTTCCTAAAGGGAAGCGCACCTTCGCAATGGAAGTGTAAGAAAAGCAAAAGTGTAAATCGAATATACGCCAAGCCCATAAATGTAGAATTGCCGCGAGACCTCGAAACTTGATGGCTTTGCAAGGAAAGGAAAAAACACCACCCCCATCCACCGATCCACCCTATTTATCCGACGTCGTAATAAAATGCCTTTATCGCGCGCATCCAGCGGCTCGATATTTAAAAGCCGCGCGCTCGATTATCGAAATGGAAATTTCGAGGACGATAGACTCCTCGCTCGACGGCAATGGCAAATTATCAATTTATCGGCGAACGCTCGCAAGCGAGAAAGTGGCAGGCGCGCGAGCAAAGGGAAAGGTCAAAGGAAAATACGGGGCAATAAAAATAACACGGATCACGCGTAGATTTACGGCCGAGGGTGGGGAGTTTGTAAAAGCTCTACGGCCAAGTAAACGTCTCCTCGCAATTGATTAGTAGTCGGTCGGTGCGTACTCCTTAATGGCAGCAGAGAGCCAGCAGCCTCCCTTTAATATCGACAGAATGTAGGTTGCAGCCGTGAGGAACGCGGGCACCGTCCGCAGTTGTGAAATTCACTTTCCCAACGTTTTTTTTTCAGGGAGAAATTAAGAATTCAAGGCACTCCTCCGATCCCGCGAAGCCCAAGGGTCTCGGTGAGTTAAAGGAGACGGCTTGTTGGGCGGTTTGGGGCGGAGGGGCGGGGGGAAGTAAGGCGCCTGGACGGTGTAGCCTTTGGCGAAAAATTCGATCCCAGCACGCAAGCCCTGGCCGTTTATCGACGAACTCTCGTGTACCGCGTGGCGGCACCGCGGAGTCGGGGAGGAATCATTGAGGAATGCGCAGAATCGAGAGTACGTCTCCCCGCGTTCTCTCCTCCGCCCCTCCATTCTGAAAAGACCTTAAAATGCCACTTCGGCGTCGCCCACGGATTTCACAGACATGCCGAAAAATCCCCTTCGGTGTCTGTCGTAGGAGCGCGAGGCGTTATAAAATACTCGGGGACGATTTTATAATTGCCAGTCGGTGATTAGAAAATTGCCCGCCCCCCCCCTCTCCCGGTTGCCTTTTCCACGCTGATTTAATTCTAGAAAGCGCCTCCCTGTGTAACTCACTCATCGAAAGACGGTTACTCAGGAGTATAATGGAAAAACTGCCACGTCGCTCGAGTGGCGGCTCCTCTTGTTTTTCATGGCTGCTCTCTTTATCATTCAATTGTATTAATGTTAAACAAAGCCTGGCTCTCGATACTCTTTATCGGTGACAATGCAATGCTCGTTGCTTAATATTGGATACTCGATTTCAAATTACAATTCAGTTGCTGTTGGCGATCGTTGATGATCTGCAATAAAATTAATACGATGAAGTAATTGAAGTGCTTTGGATTCCTAATCAACGCGAGCTCGTAATTAAATTTACGATTCCTTCCCAACGAAGAGTCAATCTTGCGATTTTCCACAGAGCGCGTTACCGCTTTAGAATAATAATAACGACAATAACGACAACGACAATAATAATAATAATAATAATAATAACAAGTTTGTCGTCGCGAAGCCTATTCAGCGCTCGGTGTCACCGATACCGTGGCGAGCGAAAAAGCTACTTTAACGCAAACGTCGAAAACGCGTCCTCGCCCGCGCCTACTCTCTCTCTCTCTCTCTCCCGCCTTAAACAAAATAGCGACTCCTCGTCGCGGGCTGCTCTCTCGACATTAGAGAGGATATTCTCCACCCTTGCGTGGCACTTGTAAAATTCGAGGCCGTTCCCGCCGAGGGCAGCGATCTGCGGCGCACTTTGCCGAGAGCGAGCTTCTCGAGCCGAGCCTTTCTAGAGCAGGATTTTCAAAACGGCGGCATAGGATTGGTCCGATGGCTTCGTTCGCATGGCCGAAATTCAATTAATATATCGCGCCGCTCCGCCCGGATAATCCACATTGAGGCAAAGGGAAGAGGAGGCTGCTCTCGCTCACTCCTCCCAAAAATAAAAAGCCCTCGATTTGAGCGGCACGGGCAATTAACATTACCAATAATGACAAAGCCTCCGTACGCGGACGATTATTAAGATGGACGGCAAAGATTATCGGTCCTTCTCTCTCTCTCTCCCTCTCTCTTCTCCCCAAAGCAGCAGCGTGTGCCCTCGCGCGCAATACACACGGGCCGGGCTTGTTTGCACAAGTTAAATAATTCGGTATTAGTGAGCTCCGTTACAATCGATAACTGGACCTGTGCGTCGGTACCTCTGGCTCTCCTCTTCCTCGCGTTCGAGAGTTTCTCTTTTTGTCTTTTTCCTTTTTTTTTCCCTTTTTTTCCTTTTTTTCCCCCGTTTTCTTTTCTACTTTTTTGTCGCGAGTATCCCGTTAGCACTCGTGAACGTGGCTCGCGCGCGCGATACTCCCCCGGTGGAAAAATAGGCGCCGGGGGTGTTTTCGCGTGCGTGCGCGTGCGCGCCCGTGAAACATATTCAATATATTTTAAAATAATATTTTCAAAGGAGGTCCTCTCCTGATGCGTCCAGTGTATAATTCATGCGGCTTCCCGTAATGGCTGTGTCGAGAGCAATATTGGAAACTTTATCCATTACTTCGTCATAGTTCTCGAGAACTTTTCCTTATATTTTAATTATCGTGTAACCTTTCGTGCACGCACACCCGCACAAGGCACACACACACACGCACACACATATATTACTTTCATTAAATGATTTATCGTTTCGCACAAAAAGATAATTTTTAGCGATACGAACAGACATAGTTTAATACAAGAAAAAAAATTAAAATATTTATCTATAATATCATTAAGAGTATTAACTGTACGTTGGCAATTTATCGATGTTTTCATTATTATTTGACCTCTCGAATTGCCTCCAAGCTGATGATTATTAAAATATTCGTTCCATCTTTCAGATTATTGCATCGCGGATTATTGAATGTTAAATTTTATTCTAGAATTCGTATTCCGATGAGCGCATCGAGCATCGAAAGGATTTTCTAAAAAATTTTATAATATTTGATAGTAAAGCTTATTTACATTGCATCACATAGATTGTTAAACAATTGTTGTAAATATAGTCGTGGGACACAATAAAAATATTATAATTAATAAATTTATTAAACATTATTCTAGAAATGTACGACGATACAATTCGTTATATTTTACGTTCGTACGGTTGAAGATTTAAAATTTCCAGTGCCTTTTGATTTATGTCGTAGGCTCGATGTTTTATTGAAATAGAACAAAGTGTTTTATCCGGAACAAGGCGATAAGTTAAAAATTATGCGAAAGTATATAGTATATTTACAATAAGAGTAGATGTTTTTGGGCAAAATAAGGTGTTTTTTTTCTATATACATTAGTCCAATTCAACTGTTTATTTATTCGATAAGCGAGGTGATTTCTAATCTTTTCAAAAAGTTCGTCGGATGAAGAAAATAAGGTTTCGTAGGAAAATTAAAAACAATAATAGCGGTTACGCAATGCAGAAAATATCAATAACAATTAGACCTTTAAATTTTTCCACGAAGCGCTGATATTACTTAAAATGAAAAATGCAGGAACGATGTTTTCCTATCGATTGAAAAAAATCAAACCGTAGTATAATACAAATCTCCACTGTCGTATAATATTTATCATTGAGGCTTTTTTCCTCTTCGAGTAGTTAAGTAACCAGTAAACAATAGGA
The DNA here is from genome assembly GCA_018907135.1 of Kradibia gibbosae. Lineage (NCBI taxonomy): Eukaryota > Metazoa > Arthropoda > Insecta > Hymenoptera > Agaonidae > Kradibia > Kradibia gibbosae. Next base: position 14,972,839 of record JACCHX010000003.1, read on the forward strand.
AATCACCAATAATTGATCGACGATTGGCTCGGGACTTTTTGCCGATTTAGAGGAAAAGGAAGAGCAAGAGCGCGAGATTATAAAAGGAAGCGCTCGAGTCCTCGACCAAGGGGCTAAATAAAGCCGGGCCACCGGGGCCGGATTATCGACATTATTTTTAATTTCCATTTAATCCCCTGCCCTTCGCACCTCGGCCGCGCGAAACACCGATCGCGTGTCCTCGTCGCGAGCTAACGAGGAATCAGGAGGAGGACCCGAAAAGAAAGGAAAGGGTAGAGGGAACACTGCAACGCGCGCGCGTCCTATCGAGATAATCAAAGCATTGGCCTCTTTAGGTGCGCGCAATCCAAAGGAATCGTCGTGCGCTTGCAGCGATCGAGGCGGCGGTGGGCGGGGGAGAGTGGAGCGCGCGCGCGAGAGAGAGAGAGGAGAGGAGCGGAGAGGGCTGGGGGGGGCGCGCAGTAAAGGTCGCGGCTTTGACCCGTTTCATGCGATGCTCTTATCAAAACCGGAGAGCGAACGAAATAGACGCCGAAGCGCTCAACGGCGAAGACCTGCCCTGAGTAAATACCGCTTTGGAGTAGCGGCGCGCGCCCATTCGACGCACGGAGGCCCCGCCGGAGCTACCGAGAGCAGCGAGAGCCGCCGCCGCAGCATCCGGCAAACGCTCCGCGTCGTTATTTGCGATCGTTGGGGAAAATTCTCTCTCTCCCTCTCTCTCTATCTCGCCTGACGGTGCGCCGCCGATGGGTTTTTAGCTGGGCGACAAGCGAGCCAGAGGCCAAGCGCCAAGTCGCGTAGAGAGAGGAGCTCCGGGCGCTCGTTGGCTCGTGGCGCCTCGTCACCGGAAACACTCGCCAGTATCGCGATGGAAGAGAGGAGGCCGTCGATAATCGGGGGGGACCGCGTCATTCCTCAAAGCGATTCGTAACCATTCGCAACGAGCTCGCGACGATGATCTTTCGCTCGTGAATACGTGGGCGCAACTCGTTGCCGTGCTCGCCCCCGCCCCCACCCCCCTTAGGCCACGTCAGGCACTTCGTTAAAAAGGTTAAACGAGAACTTGGACCGGCTCTCTTGCCGAGAGTCATCGGAGGCGGGGGGGATAGAGGAATTCTCGCGTATTGCCGGGCACACAGGCTCGGCATTCAATTTCAAGCCCTGCTCATTATAAAGCTTTTTTGTGCGCTGACGGCGATTAAATTGTGTCCCCTTATCTTGGAAAATGCCCCGAGCCTCGGGGCCTGAGCGCAGCAGCAGCAGCAGCCGATGTCCGGAGCCTCCGGGACTTTACTCGGGGATCGGCTCTTTCGAATTTTTTTTTTTTTTTTTTTTTTTTTTTTTTTTGTTGAAAACCAACCGATTCGCGGCCATCGGCGTACATCCGATCGGCTCTCCCGCGAGGGGCGCGTGGATTTTTCGGCCAGCGCGAAACAATGTTGCCGAGGCGCTATTCACGGAGCCGGATAAGAGATAGGGACCGATAGGGAGGCGATATCGAATTACGCGAATTTAAATGCTCGATACGCCCGTCGCCTCTAATCTTATTATTGTGCCTCGGGGCTTCTTCTTCTTCTTCTTCTTCTTCTTCTTCTTTTTTTTTTCTTTGTTCCCTTTCCTCCTCCTCCTCCTCCTCCTCCACCCCCCTGCCGTAAGCTTTTACCCGGCGGGCGGGGAGAGAGCTTCGGCCAACGGGAGGAAGGTACGATTCGCAACTGCGCAACGTAAGCTCTCGAGTAAATAAAGATGCGCGCTCACGTAACTCGGCGTCATGAGTCATATGGAGGTTAGAGGTTAGGACGAGAGGTTTTTCAAATTTTAATTTACGATGCAGGAATTAGACGATAAAAGCTGCTGCTGCTGCTGCTGCTGCTGCTGCTGCCATCGCATGCGTAATTAGCGCGTTGCGCAACGAGCGCTGAATCGAATTGGCGAATCATCGAAATGCCGGCTGACATGTCGGGGCACTGGGACTCGGCCGCCCCCGCCCCCCGGCCCGGGACTCTCTCCGAGCAATTTCCAACTCGGCTGCTTAATATTGACTCCGTAAGAATGCGCGCCCCCCCCCACCCACCCACCCCCGACGGGTGCGAGGAATAACGCCGAGCCACAGGGGGGACGCGATTCGTAAGGCTCGGCAATCGAGCTGTCGCTAGGAGTGCCGAGGTGTGCGAGGGTGCCCGGGTGGGGTACGGCCAACAGCAACAAATGCACAAGACGATCTCCGACCGGTGACAATCGAAGCACGTGCGAATGCGCCGGCGGTAATAAAAGAGAGATAGAGATAGATAGATAGATAGATAGATAGATAGAGATATATATATATATGTGTGTGTGTGTGTGTGTGTGTGTGTGTGTGTGTGGAGCGGGAATCGCATTACGCGAAGGTGGCGCGGAGAGCGGGGGAGAGATAGGAGGCGATTTCGGCGGTGAGCCTATTATTATTAATGAGACTGCTGCTGTGCAGTCTTTTAAAAACTGGAGCGGGCCAACAAAGGCTTTATGTATGAAAGGCCGAGATTCCCAGTGACTCCGTCTCTCACTTCGGTTTTTCTATCACGAATCGATTTTCTCGGTTAATCACCTACGGAGAATCGCCCGGGCATTTAAATTCCCCACGGACGACCCCCAAGGCACGCTCGGCGTTATATAGGGGCTTGCGGAGGCTGAGCCAGTTTTGGGGTGACCTTTTATGAGCGGAGCCAGCAGCAGCAGCAGCAGCAGCCCCCCCACGTACGGATAAACGCACCTTATACAACACAGCCTCCACGTGCATCACTTTTTATCGGGGGATTTATACTTTCATTCAATTCTCATTGTATTGCCCCTCTCCTCATTGTTGGTAGGGAATGGATTTTCATAATTCGAAAGCGTCTCGTCTCCTTTGCGCGTGACGCGCGCTCGCAAATGAACTGGTATTTAAGGCGATTGTTTAATTGTAATTTATGTTGCGATTGTCACGAGCGCTGCCCGGAACTATTGACGTTTCCTCGATTTATTGTTACTTTATCCTCCTTGTCGCAGTTGAATATCCCGATTCCTCGCTAGCTAAGGTAATACTCGAGCTGCCGCTGCGCTGACTCCATTGGCGCAACATTGGACTGCTCGAATACCGCGCAAAATCGTATCAACGCAGGGATGAATTTTCCGGGGCCCCTCGAGGCCCTCGATCCGGGCCAATAAATTATTCACTCAGCCGATCGTCGAACTTTTTTATTTCCTTAAACCGCGTAGGGCGGGCGCACTTTAAAGAGGCAATATTTAAAAACCATACTACCGCTTACAAAACTCTGCCATTAGCTTTAACGAGTTGCTCATCCTCGGACGGTCTGGCATTGCCTCTGCCCCGGTAATAAAAGCGCCCGTGTTTTTCAATAAGTTGAAAAGACTCCACAGATGTTTGGTAATCAGGTACACACGGGGGCGAAGGAGAGCAAGACGAGATCCGGAACAGATGAGTCGTTGTTTGGAGATGCGGGCCCGCGCCAGAGGAATCAGAACCAATGTGTTTTTCCAGTCGATTAGAAATCAGAAAAAGTAGTGGGAATCTGAATAAGAATAATGAAAGTTGAGAGAGAGAGAGAGAGAGAGTGAGAGAGAGGAGCCGGGCGCCCGACAATAAGAAGAATGCGACTCCGCGTGACACGCGCGTCCTCGTGCTTCACTAAGTTTCTCCCTCGGCCGGCTCTCTCGTCCCTACGCATCCAACCGGTTACATAAGAGAAAAATCCGAAACCCCCTACAGCCAAGTCGACCTTCCGCCCCTGTCTGCCGTGTGACGCACGATGACGGCGAGCCCACTCACCGAGGAGATGCTCTCTCCCCGGTACAGCCGCCGCCGCCGCCCCCCGCGCGCAGCGCCCAGAGTCGCTCGGGGGGGGGGGGGGCTGCCGCCCGAGAGTGCGCGGAGAGGGTGTCGCAGATGCTCTCCCGGCTCTCGGCCACCGGCGGATCACGGCGCGCCCGGCCATCCGATGCCAGTGGTCAAAGCGCGCCAATGCCGCGTGAGAAGCGCCGGCGAGGGCCTTTGCCGCTGGTCCATCGGTGCTGCTTCCTCCCTCCGCGTAGGAGGAGGCCCCGAGCTCTCCGGGCTCTTCTCCGTCGACGCCTTCTCGGCTGGCTCTCCCCGCGGATCGAAGCCAAGGGGAGACCGCCCTCCTCCTCCTCCTCCTCCCCCGCCCTCCAAACCAACCAACCAATCAATCAACCAACGAGTGCGGCTCTCGCTTCTTCTTCTCTTCCTTCCCTTTAATCCATCTGCCCTCGTACTTTGATCTCGGAAGCTCTCGACGTCCCTATAAGGCTTTGTTCTCCCTTCCGATTGCATTCTAACGCGGAAGACGCGGCGCGGCCAATCCCGTTGGCTCTCGACGCCTCAATTTTCTCTAGATCGGTTTTTTTTTTTTTTTAGAGGAGAGCCCCTCCCCCTCCTCCCCTGTCCGGCGCCCCTCAATAAACGGCTTATCGCGAACGGCCTCGCCAACGCGACTCCCCGCAATCTTCCTCCAAATGGGGGGGGGGTGGGGGCTCTCGGGGCCAGGAGCCGCCGATTTTTCAATAAGCCCGGTAGCGCTCGAAGAGGAGAGTCCCGTTGATGCGTCGAGGCCCCCCCCCCCGGCCCCGCCGCTGCTAATATAACGCGGCCCTCGGTCGGCTCCTCCGAGCCTCGCGAATCGAGCTCACGATCGCCGGCCGGGTCCGCTCTCCTGCGCGGGGGCGGCTGGCTCGCATTTCAATTAGATTAATTATTACCCCGATAAGTAAATATTTATTAGGCCTGGCTTGATACCGAGGACGGCCTCCGTTGAAGAATATACAACGGCGTTGTTTAAAGGCCGAACGAGAGGAGTCGCGCCGCGCATTTAATAATATCCAGTTGATTTAAATGCCCGGCTTATTTACAAACACGTTGTCGGCCTTATTTTGCAGAACTCGTTAATAACGCCGGACCGTATTGTGGGGCTGCTAAGCATTGAAGTTTCGTTTTAATTTAGAATTAATTTGCAAAACACGCAGAACTCGGAGGATGCCCCGAGAATTCTTTTGACACTCTTATGGCGCATTCCGCTCGTCTGCTCGTGCAATTTAATATGTATATGTGTATATATATATATATATATATAGTTTCGGACTCGATATCTCACCTCACCGCAGGCAAGTGCATAATTACGTTGGCTCCCAGCTGTTGTGTTATTCTGCTGATTTCGGGCAGAATTTTCCCATTGCGAGTGACCGGCGGTAGGGGAGAGCAAAGGACGCCGCGACGCAGGCTTTAACGTCCCAACGAGACCGAACTCTCTCTCTCTCTCTCTCTCTCCTCCGGAGAAGTAAAGAAGCAGGAGAAGGCCGCAGCCCGGAAACGGGGCCCGCGGCCATTAGGGAGGGGGAGGAGGAGCCCCCTCGGGGAGGGAGAAATGGCGGTCGGCCTCGGGAGGAGGCCTCGCCACCGGTGAGCGGCGGCGGGGGCGGCCTCCTCGCGTAGGTGCCGCGGGCGAGGTCGGCCGGGAGGCGGGGGGGGAGGGGGAAGGACGCGCCTCGGGCGGCAGCGGCGTGTATTAATAGAATAAAGGCGAAGAGCCTCTTGTGTCCTTCGGCCGCAGGCTGCAGCGAGGATGAAACTGGAGCCGACGCGGAAGTGGGCGGCTGCGCGGACGGCGTCGTTAATGGTGGGAAAGGTGTCGGCGATGGCGGCGAGGGCGGCGCAGAAGGAGGCACCACAATCGCGGCCAACAACAACAGGCAGTCGTCGTGCGAGCGCTGCTCCCAATGTGGCGTCGCCTGCCGCAACTCCTGTACGCTTCAGCTGCGCCTCGAGGACCATCACAAGGCGGTCGGGGGCTACGCCATCGACAAGCACGACCTTCAGGCTCAGTTCTCCCAAGTCGTAAGCACGCCCTTATTCTCAATTTCAGAATCTCAAATAGCGGCGGGTCCTCTCCTTCGAGGGGGTCCGCGCTCTATCATCCAACCCTACCCCCCGGCATCGTCCTCGGTCACGTTCCGCGCTCGCTCGCCGCTCGGCCCGAGCCTCCTCTTCCTCGGCTCCCCTGCCTGCCCTCGCCCTCGGCCTGGCCCCCGCCGAGGGGGAGCCTCGTCCCGTCCGCCATCGCCTGTCTCTCCCTCATTGTCCGTTGCGGCCTCTACACTTTTCGGCGGCCCTTTAAATCATCTCTCGCCCCCTTATTAAATTGCAGCCTTGAATTCCGTCCTCTCTCTCTCTCTATCTCTCTCTCGATCTCTCTCGCCGCGGCTTTTCCATTACTTTTTCCAGCGGGCATTTTTTTTTTTTTTTTTTTTTTTTTTTTTAAACGCCCTGCACCTCCTGCCCTCCTCTCTCCCTGATTGCGCTTTAATCATCGAGTCGGCTTTATTTATCTCTCGTTTTCACAATTGACGGACGAATAACCTAACGTACGAGCGCTCCGCTGAAAATCGTGGCTTCGGATTTAATTTTGTTTTCTCCCTAGCCTGCAACCTTCAGCCGATAATCGCCCACCGGTTTTACGATTACCTTGCGCGATGATTGAACGAGTAACTATCAAGCGGTTGATAACGCAAGGAAATCTTTATCCTCGAAATCATTGCGCATCGTACACGGGACTATATCGCGTTCGATCCACTCGGTGTAAAAATTTACTCTCTCGCATTATCCAAGCGCCTCCCAACGCCAATTTGATAAGCCCCTTTATTGTTTATTCCTATTGCCCGGGACGAGACTTTCGATACTCGTTATTTTTTCTCCTATCCTCTCGCTATTGTCATTGCAATGAAGGCAAGAATGCTTGAAATTTCACGAAGCTCGGCTCGTCCGACTATATCGAGCAGCAGCTATATTGAGCGCCAATCTGTCACATTTAACACGGAACTCTTTTGCCTGTTCACAGTCCTGCAAGGTATGCAGTAAAACGTTTGCAAATGTGTACAGATTACAAAGGCATATGATCAGCCATGACGAAAGTGCGATCCTCCGCAAGTTCAAGTGCCCACACTGTGATAAGGCTTTTAAATTTAAACACCACCTTAAGGTAAGTCAATAGCTTGCCAACCTGGTAATTTAACTCCCTGCGCGTTTATACCGGGGCACCTTGGTGTCGGCCGTGGGAAATAATTCCTTCCTTCCCATGGATTATTAAGGCTATTGCCAATTGATCCGTTATCCCGTCCGGATATTAATCGAGTGCGAAGAGCGCCGATGACAGTTGCGTTCTGTAAAATCATGACCATCGATTTAAATTAGAATTGAGCTTGGCTGCTTGTAAGAAGGTTACGCGCGATGTTACAATCCCTTTTCGTATAAATCTAAATACTCTATCGGTGTAACCTGTTTGTTGGCTTGCGCTACTTCGGTTCATGTTTTATATACATACATGCATATATGCATATATATATATATATATACACATATGTGCAACGATGTTAAAGATATAAAATTATAAGCTCGCATGCCAATGGTACTGAGACGGAGAAAAAAGGCATTTTGTCCCTTTCTGTTCTCGATAAATATTATTCTTCGAATCAAATTACAATGAGCGGTTGTACGGTAATCGGCCGGTTAGCGTTGATTGCGTTTTCAAACGCGCGCGCACACACGCACACACCCACACACACAGACACACAGACAGACACCCGAGACGCTTCGGTACAAGTCTCCAAGGGCAGTAAAGGGCGCGTGAATTCGGGCGCGCGACGATCCCCGTGAGATCCGGGCGTAATGGCGGCCGGCCGGGCTGCTTGGGTGGCAGGGGGAGGGGAGGAGGTACGAGCAGGCTAAAAAGAAACGACGTCCAATTACAGGAGCACTTGAGAATACACAGCGGGGAGAAGCCCTTCCAATGCAACAATTGCGGCAAGCGATTCTCGCACTCGGGCTCGTACTCCTCGCACATGACATCGAAAAAGTGCCTCGTAGTGAATCTTAAGAAAACCAGACACAACTCCATGAGCATCGGGGCCAGTGCCGGGAGAATCGGCAGCGTCAAGAAGATCCAGATTCAGCAGCAGCAGCAGCAGCAGGCCCAGCAGCCGCCTAATCACCAGCAGCAGCAGCAGCAGCAGCAGCAGCATCAGCAGCATCAGCATCAACAGCAGCAGCAGCAGCAGCAGCTCTACGTGAGGCGCGACGTCGAGCTGCTGCCCTCGAACAACAACACCTTCCTGCCTATCCTGCCGAAGCTTTCGCCCTCGGATTATCGGGATATCCAGTACGAAGCTGCGGGTACGGCTTTAGCTTGGGTCATGCCCTCGTGACGCGATACTCGACCCATTCCATCGCCCCCTCGCTCCCTAAGGTCATCGCGAGTCTAAGCGACGGTTGCCTTGTTGCGTTTCAGGAATATACGACATGCCTACCCTACTACCTCACATGATCGGCTTCGGCAACTACTTCCTCCAGTCGTCGCTCGGTAAAATTCTCAACCAGCTTCACGTCAAGCACCAGGAGCACCAGCAGCAGCAGCACCAGCACCAGCACCAGCACCAGCACCAGCAGCACCAGCAGCAGCAGCAGTCGAACAACTACCACCACCACGGCTACAGCGACGGGCCCCACGGCAAATACCAGCAGAACCATCGTCTGGAGGAAGCCGGCAACAACGAGCACTACGACGCCCTGAGCCAGCAGAGCGAGATCGCCTTCAGTCCCTCGACCACGGCCCCCGACTCCGAAGGCACGACCACCGAGGGCACCGAGGGCGGCAAGGAGTCGCCCGCGCCGCCCCCGCCCCCGGGCCTCCTGCACATCTATCACCCGGAGCAGTCGCAAGGGCTCGACGCCGTGCGCCGGCTCCTCGAGACCGTCAATACCTCCGTCACGATGCAGCTCCTCGAGGCCAACGTCAGGAAGCTCGCCTCCTCCCCGGCCATAAAGCGCGACCTCGACGAGTATTACCAGGTACTCACCGCGGTCGATTACAGCACCGCCCTCCTCCCCTGTATTACCTGTATTACCATCCCCCCCCCGCCCGCCCGGCTCAACGGAGAACCAGAGAATTAAGAAAGGCACGCGCCGCTTTCAGGACCACGACAGCGAGATGTCGAGCGAGATGACGCAGTACCCAGTCGACTGGGGGTCGAGCGAGCAGTGCGACTCGCAGAACGGGGCCCTGGCCGCGAGGCTCGAGAACGAGAGGCTGGAGTCGAGCTCCCGGCGGCGGTCGCTGAAGCGCAAGGCCGAGAACGGCCTGACGTCGGCCCAGAGCTCCGAGGCCGAGTCCGAGGACGAGGAGGAGCTCCTCCTGCACCAGCACCGGCAGGCCATCTCCGGGGCAGGCGGGCCCGTGGTTGGCTTGGGGCCGGACGGGGCCGTAGGCGGCGTAGGCGGGGGCGGCGGCGGCAGCAGCAGCAGCAGCGCGCGCAGGGTCAGGGCTCGGTCGCTCATCGACGACGAGCAGCTGGCGGTTCTCAAGGGCTACTACGCCATCAATCCCCGGCCCAAGAAGGAGGAGATCACCATGATAGCCAACTACATCAACTTTCCCACCAGGGTCGTCCAGGTTGGTCTTGGTTGGTCTGAGCTCTCCTCCCCCTCCCCCTCCTCCTCCTCCGCCTCCGCCAGCCCCCCCCCCCCCGGCACGGGCGACTCACGCACGCGAACTCGGCCCGCAGGTGTGGTTCCAGAACTCCCGGGCGAGGGACAGGCGCGAGGCCAAGATCCCGGCCCTGGTGCCGCTCTCGAGCCTCGGCGGCCACCTCTTCAACGACCAGCCCCTCGACCTGTCGAAAAAGGACGTCCTCGCGCAGGTGCCCACGGCCAAGGACAGCAGCGACGCCTCGAGCAGGAACACGAGCTCGCCCTGCTGCCCGAGGGACGAGGGATTCGCCGCCAAGTCGGTCCTGGCCAATAATAACCTCGAGCCCGAGGACGCCGAGGAGTCGCCCCTCGTCATCGACGAGGAAACCGTCGACGTCACCGACAGCAAGCAGCAGCAGCAGCCGCCCGCTATGCCCGTCGAAGTGATTATCAAGGTAAGGAGGAGGGGGGCCCCCCCCTAACGAGTAGGAATCGCGGGCGAGCGGCCGAGGCAAAAATCTCCCAGCCTCGGTATCGCACCTCGGCGACCCGGGCGAGATACTCTTGTATCGATTATCGCGGCCGTAAAGAAGGCACTGGACTACTGACCCTAGGGCCGGAACTTCTTTTCCCCAGGCCGAATCCCCGATAATGCAGAAGAACAACGTGGACGCGAGGGTCAACCTGGACTCGGCCTCGCAAATGGAAATCGAACAGGAGGGCCTGTACTTCTGCAATCAGTGCGACAAGACGTTTTCCAAGCACAGCTCCCTGGCGAGACACAAGTACGAGCACTCCGGTAAGCCGATCGATCGATTCATTGGCTAGTATCGATTGAACAAAGTAACGACGAATGATAAAGGCTCGGTCGAGCTCGGCCGCCGGTCCGAGTAAACCAAGGCAAATTAATTCCGACCCTCCTCCTCGGCGTCTCTACCTCGGCTGGGATGGAGAGACACCGAGGCCGGCTCTCGACTCGACCGAGCGCAGCGGCGGGGCCCGATCTCGATAGAGAAAAGCTACACCGTCCCCCCGAGAGTAGCGACTCCGCTAGGGAGGATCGGCGGGGGAAGGACGATCGAGGCTCGGCCGAGCGAGCTCCTTTTTTATGGTTATGGAAAACCAATGTGCGCCTTTTGATTTCAGGGCAAAGGCCGTACAAGTGCCAGGAGTGCCCGAAAGCCTTTAAGCATAAGCATCATCTGACGGAACACAAGCGATTGCACAGCGGTGAGAAACCCTTTCAGTGCTCCAAGTGCCTCAAGCGCTTTTCCCACTCCGGTTCCTACAGCCAGCACATGAATCATCGTTACTCGTACTGCAAGCCTTACAGAGAATAGAGGAGGGGCCACCCACTCCCCGAGCTTTGCCAATTGCGGGAGCGGCGAGGACTCGCGCGCCGCGCCGCGAGGACGAGACTATATTGATATCGATCGATCGATATTAACAATTGATGAGTAATCCTCGAGGCGTCGTCCCCCCCGCGACGGAGCCGAACTAACCGAGGCCGATTAGTATGTTGTATATGCACGTTATGTAGATTTTTAATGCAAACAAACAAACAAACAAAGAAGCTTAAGCAAACGGAAAGTAGCACAAGAATACGAACGGTATTTGTTAATTGGTTGTTAACAAAGGGGGAGAGGAGAGGGGTATATAAGTTCGCTCAAAGCGCTACTTAATTTTTATAATGAAATTTATTCCAAAATTTCATTCTGAGCTGTATTACCAAATGACGATAATTAATTACGTAGATCAATGGCATGGACTGCCAAGACGATGATAATAAATAAAATATTAAATTTAAATGACAAAACAAAACAAAACGAAAAAAAAAAAATGATAAGTAGTATGGGGCGTAAAAACGCGGCATACGATAACCAAAAGACGAAACGGTACCAAAAAAGCATAATGCAATAATCTATTATATACATATACGATATAGCATACATATTTTATTATTTTTTATTAACAAGATATTATATATATCATGACAATAAGAAAAATAATTAATGTACAAATTTGTTAGAATGAAAAATAAAGGATAAGTTCACTTTTTAAGGAATTTAAGTGATGGGATCGTAAAATCCGCACTTTAGCGGTTTTAAAAGAAAAATATATGTATACATATACATATACATATACATACACATAAATAAATACATAAATAAATAAATAAACACGCATACATACATAAGATAAATGAATAAATATACGTATATATGTTTGCGTGCGTGTGTGTATATATGTGTGTGTGTGTGTGTATATATATAGATATATACGTGTATACATATATACATGTACATGTAGATGCGTACACGCGCGAATATTAATGCATGCGTGTGTGTGTATATGTACGCATATGTATGCGTATATATTTATATATATATATATATATATATATATATATAAAGAGACATGGTGCACGTCACGTATGTGCAACTACATGCCCAAGCATTTGTGGTAGAACAGACTATTTACATTACAAACGTTTAAGATTGTAGATGAGAGATCTCGAATTTTCAGTCGGAAACCTTTTATTTTATTATTATTATCATTATTATTATTATTATTATTATTATTATTATTATTATTATTATTATTATTATTATTAATATAATCATCGTCGTCGTCTTCGTCGTCACGATCATCATCACCTTTATCATTATCATTATTATTTTACTGTTTCTTTATTTCTTAATGTTTATTTGGTGTTATATGTATATATATATATTTCTTTTAAGAATATTATTTTTTTCTCTGTTTTTACTTTATCGATGACGAAAATTATAATGGACATTTCAATTTGATTTGACGTTTATTTCTAGAAGGTCGAGCATTACTATTTCTCTGGGTGGTTGAATGTCGAGGGACAAATTTAAATGCCATTTAACGCCAAGGAGCTTACTTTCACATTGTTAATTATTCCTTTTCTCTATGAGAAAGTATCCTGATAATATTCCGCTTAAATCACGCTCATTCCATTGAAAACGAGACGTAGCCTAGACATTGAAGACAGGATCAAAATCGATGATATAAGCCTGAGGGTGGACAGTTTTGTGATTTAACATTTTTGAACGTTGAGGTCAATTTCACGGTTACGCACTTACACGTGTTTTGTTTCACAACACTTTATTCGATGATTTGAAGAAAAAAAAGTTTATGGGGTGGGGGTGGGAAAGGGGGGGAGAAATAATCAAAGTTTTACATACGCGTAATTTTATAAATAAACGATACGAATCTGTAATTGCGAGTGGCTGCACGCAATATAATTGAGCAATTACATACTATTGAAATATAGAGTTTCAAACTTTTTTTTTTTCTTTTCTTTTTTTTCTTTTTTTTTTTTTTTTTATTATTTCTTTTGTTTAAAGAAAAACTTTTACTTTCCATTTACAGCGAGATCGAAGCATAACATTCGCGTAGAGTTCACTAATTTTAATATCAGCAACGGCGTTTAAGCATTCTTTTAACTGGTATCCTTTTGCTGGGAGACAATAAACTTTATGATAAACTAAAAATAAATGAGCTACCTATAACAGTGCCAAATTAAAGAATAATATATTTAGAGAAGGAAAAGAAAAAAAGCAGTACATTGTAATCGGAATAGTGGCAAAGTAAAGTCAGCGAGAGATACGCGCTAAAGATGACTATAATTAAAAAGTAAATATAAAAATAATAAAAAATTTTCCTGCTAACGATACGGAATGTACAGGGCCTTGAGGGATCGGTGAACAATAAACAATGCCGTGCGTTAGTTTCGAAGGGGATAGGCAAAAAACCAAAATAATAATGTCGATAAAGTTCAGCACTTGACTTTGTCGCTCGAAGTAGCTTTAAAAAAACACCAATAAGTGAACAAACGAACGAACAAAAAATAAATAAAAATAATCAATACTCATGTCTTAATAAACAAAGATGCATTTTACACTAATATTATTATATATCGATCGATAAATTATTGCGTTTTTGTTTATTGCGTATTCAATAGCCAAATTTTCTTTCTTTTTTTACCAATTTTTTTTAATTTTTTTTATTTTTAATGCACTCTTCCGTAGATGCGTTTATTATAAAAATAGTGCATACTAATATATTTCAATGGACATTCCATTTTTATTTTATAATAAAGTAATTATACTAGTGAAGAAAAAATGACGACTAAAAAAAAAAAATTAACTCGTAACCTTATTTTTACGCTTTACGAGCCGTTGACCCCTTTTTTTATTTTAAAATAATTGCGTTGTTAAATAAAGCGATAGTTTATACGTATGAAAACGACTAAGGTAGAGAATATAAGATTGTGCGTAAGAATGGTCGGTGGGAAAAGAAAGTAGCACGAGGATTGGGGGGGGGGATCAGAGAGAGAGAGAGACAGAGATAGAAAGAAATAAAAGGGATAGTCAAAAAACGAAGACCAGTGAAATGCATTAAATAATTTCTCACACTGCGAATTTATTCACCGATATCTCCGAGGCCCGCCTTTTTGTAGAACTTCTAGATATGATATTAAAATGCTTCCAAATATTATACTATGTAAAGTTAAACAAAGTAAGATATAATGATTATATGACAATTTGTATGATTTTGTTCGGACGCATTTTCAGATTAATCAAAAAAGTAAAAACAGAGATTTAACAGAGATGGCGATAATTAATACTCGTGAATGTATTTTGTAAGAGTTTATTCGTCTTCTTTATTTACACGTACCCACGAGTGATAAGTGATATTGTTATTAATATTACGAGTATCATATATATATACATACATATATATATATATATATATATAATGAAAAGTTCATTATTATCTATAGATTATGCTGATAATTAAATGAATAATAAGTGAGAACGGTGTACGAACAATAATGATAATAAAAGCGAGGCATTCACGTAAAAATATAAGGTAGAATCGAATCGGCAAAAATTATAAGATAACGGAATTGACATTGTGTAATTGCTTAAAAACGACTTATCAGTTATTGCCTATTTTTTTTTATATAAATACCGAAAACGATTATAATGCATGAAAAAGTAAAAAAAGTATTTTAGCTATTAGTAAAATTGTGCGATAGGCTTGTACGATTTCGAAGACCATATATTTTGCTAATTGGAATATTTTTTTTTTTTTTTTTTTTTTTTTTTTTTTTTTTTTTTTTTTTTTTTTTTTTTTTTTTTTAACAAAGTGTATACTACGTAAACGATGTGTACCTGCTTGAAAAATAATTATTGCTCAATTGGATGCGTAACATTTTGGATGAATTTTACGAGACATAATTCTTTACGATTTTCTAATTACCTTTGTTTCTTGGTATTGCCCGTAAAACAATTACGTATTGAAGTATAAGTCGTTTTAAAAGCAAGTAATTTGTCTGTTTAAACTAGAATTAAATAATAAAAAAAAAACAACTAATGGTTGCGAAAAACAAACGAATCTGTGTACTTCCTTGCGTAGAAGCTTTGGTTATCCGCGATAGGCATCGTGTCCACCATTTAGTATATATATATATATATATACATAAATACATATATATATATATATATATATATAAAAATTTTTTTTTTTAAATAGAAAAAAAATAAAAATAAATTATGAGAATGAAAATGGAGCATACAGTTGAGGATTCTTATAATACTCATTTATATTAGTGTTAACATTTAAGAAATATATTTTTATATAATTGTAGTGTAATGTTTGTGGTAAAAGTAACAAATAGACGATACACATGCCAAGACGCGATTTATACTTACCCGGCCCCTCACACACCTTTTCAAGTAGCGTTTGAACATCAGTAAGGGAAAAAAAAAAAAAAAAAAAACAAAAGCTCATCCTCTGGTCTATTGTAAAAGTGCAACAAAAAAGTAAATATATGGGTTATCATAGATAGCGACGTAATGAAAGAGAGGAAAATGATATGTATAATATAAAAATTCGTTATTGTTATTAATATATATATAGTTGGAAGCTATAACACGTCTGCTTTATCATAAAAATAGTATTAAACTTATGCCAGAGGGATTTTTAAAATTTTTCAATATAATCGTCATCTGAATTCTCGAGCCTCGGCGAGCTTCTTATCGTTCGCTTCGTAAAATCCATTCGGTTCGACGTATGGCATCGGTCCGTCGTCGTCCCCGTAGCCCCTCGGAACAATCGAAACTGTTGAAATTAAACAAGAGCCAAGAATCCCCGAAGGTTAAAATTCAAACCGACATAATTTGTTGATTACCGCTCGGTCGCCTGTGTTGCTCGCGCGAAGTAATATTTCCATTCTCGAAGTTGAAAAGTAACGCCAAACGCGTTTCCAACGATTCCAAACGTATACCAAAGCCAGCGCTCGTCTGCTTCGTTTGCTGCTCCCCCCGCCCCAAAGTGTCCGCGAGCGCAAAATTTTTATCCGTACCTTCATAGATGTGTGCATAGTTATCGCGGGTAAAGGCCACACGTGCATTGGCCCTTGAATTTAGGAGTAGGGATCGAGGAGAGCTCCTTCGACTACGAAACTCGTGTACGCTGAGGCAAAAATCCCAAGCCCCTCAACGCCCCACCCCCCCTCCGTACAACTGCTTAAGTCCACGTTCAGCGTAATGGGGATTTTTTTTTCTTTCTTTTTTTTTATTTTTCTATCGATAATCCAAACGTATGATTTTTATATTATTTACACAAAAAAAAAAGCCGAAGTTTTCGCTATCGTTACGCATTACGTGGGTGGCGATGATCTTCTATTCCAATTTCTAGGCGTGGATGACTTTAGGTTCCGTAAGGAAAATATATATATATATATATATATATATTCGGTAGTTTCGACGAGATAATCGATTAAGGGTTACTTGAACGAAGGGTGAACGACGCCTTTACCGTTACTTTCCTCGATGTTTAGCTTGCTAAAAAACTGAAGTCCTTAGTGCACGACTCGAATGATAATTAGAATGGAGAGGAAGAATGGAAAAGAAAGGGGGGAAAAAAAGAAAAGAAAATGAAAAAAGAAGGAAAAGTATTTAAGACGCAAGGCGAAATTGATCCAGCTATATACGTAATAATATTATTTATTCTTTTTTTTAGTCAATCTTTTTACACGCACACGCCACGCACACGCACACATACACACACACACACATATATATATATATTTTTTATTTTTTACTTCAGGTACGATTAAGTTTTACACTTTAAATAATACTCATACGACTCTTATGAAGATGCATATTTTTAAATAATATTGTTAAGGAGGCGGGACGACAAACGTGACGTTTGCCCACCGCGAAATTTAACGAGCGCGCAATTTCATAATCCCCAGCAGCGGTTCGAGCTAAGAATGTGTTATGGGAGAGGGGAAAATATATATATATATATATATATATATATATATATATTACATTTAATTGACCCAATCATCAAATAGACGTAGTTGGTTATATTATTCGATCGATCTTCAAATACGAAATGATAATTAAGCAGCACCGTATTGCAGAGTCGTTTCGCGTTTCGCTGAATTATCTTTCCATGTCTCTTGCGAGTCCAATAAAAAGAAAAGAAAAAAAAAAAAAAGAAGCAAAATAAATTACACAGAAGAAAATGATAACTCAATTGAAAATTCTATCTAGTTGTCGGAAGCTTATACCAATACGTATACACTCCCTAGTAATAATTGAATTAAAGTAAAAAAAGAAGAAGAAGAAGAAGAAGAAGAGAGAGAGCCACGTTTGTGTGTAACGAAATTCGACAGAGCAAACTCTACACGATTCCTTGCCGTGAAATAAATAAAAGAAAAAAAAAAAAACAACAACAAAACAAAACAAAAAAAAAAAATGAATATTGTTACCCAATTGTTGATGCAACGATTAAAATAAAGCGCCATACGATGCCTTCCGTGAACGACCGAGCTTGGCCGGCAGCCAAAAATGTGTCATTTTGAATTAGGGAGAGACAAATGTTTGAACTTTTTTTTTTCCATTTTTTTTTCTTCTCTCTCTCTCTCTCTCTCTCTTTTGTCCTTTGTTTTTGGTTGCGATAGTAACTTCGTCAGTTTGATAGCATTCACTTGTTCGTCCGATTTTTACCGGCGGACCCTTCGATACACCGAGCGTCGCACCCAAGCCCCAACTGCACCGCGCTTACAGATGTATTTTTGTATTTCGCTAAAATTTTTCAAGGGATCCCTTACCCGAAATTGACGACGCAACAATGAACGATAAACAGCATTGACAATAGTATCGAGGACATTGTAATTTTTGACGCACGTTTGATTAACCCTCGCAATTAGCCGTGGGGGCATATTTCCCAATGAGAGAGATGGCCCCTATAACTTGAACGATGATTCTTCGAAGAAATTACGTGTGGACGGAAATTTACGGACGATTCAATGATCTTATGTGTATATATGTATGTATGTATGTATATATATATATATATATATATATATATATGTATGTATGTATATATATGTATTGATCGATTGATCGATAAAGGTCTTTTTCGTCATAATCTTTTCTATTTTTATACGGAGTAATATATATACAATATTTTAAGTAAACTCTTTTATTCTCACTCGAAGTACACAATTTTAATAAGTTTTTGTGTTCAAAATGTGTGTGGAAGATGAATGTCATCAAAATGGCGAGAAGTTATGATAAAATTCAATAAACAAATGAACGATAATTGGTTATGCCTCTGCGCTTTCCACATCTATAAAGTATATAACTATTGTAAATCTAAAGAAGACTAAACAATAAATTATGTAAATATGACTTCGATACCGCAGACAATAATTTGCCATTTTTAAATAGATTTAGAGCATAATTGTACGCGCGCGCGCGCGCGCGCCAACACCTCACGCACCCGCAACAACAAACACACAACACACACACAAGCACGCACACGCCCACCCAAGCATATATTTATATATATATATTAAATAAAAATAGTATACATGTAGATATCTATAATATTAATCTACGAATGGTACATTATGAATAAATAAATAAATAATTAAATAAATGATTTAACAAATAAATATATATATATATACATACATACACACACGCGCACACGCCCGCCCCCCCGCACACATTATACATACATACATATATATATATATATATATATATATATATAAATATGTATACATATATATATTTATACAAGAAAAAAAAAACTGAATTGTAATGCAATACGTACTCAAGGACAATGCGAAATTAAATAATGTAAAGGATAATAAAGTGTACGAGATAAAAGGACGAAAATCTTGGTCAATTGTTTGAGAGGGCATCAGATTTAATAATGGTCGGTGCCAATGCGAGGTGGTGGATGTACCGGATGAAAATGAATTTTTTCGTTTGTTTGTTTTTGTTTTTGTACTTTATGTTTTTTTTTTTTTTTTTTTTTTTTTTTTTTTTTTTTTTATTTTTCTTGCCACTCTCTCTCTCTCTCTCTCTCTCTCTCTCTCTCTCTATCTGTCTATATATCTTCGTATCAAAAAAGGAAAACGTTTTTCAAAGATCACGACGCAGCCGAATAATTGAACTCCGTCCTTTTTTCTCAGCGTGCTTATGCGATCGGTGCATCGTATTTGTTATTGTGAAAGTTATGAATAAACGGGAGCGATTAAAAATGGAAATAAGAAAAGAACAAAAAATATAAGAAATAATAATATTATATTGTGACGAAAGTTCCATCCATGAAACAAAAAAAAAGCCAAAAAAAAAAAAAAAAAACAAACAAAAAAAAAAACAAATGAAATATACATTTAGGCCGACTTTTCCGCCAGTTCGTGCCTTTTTTCTGCAGCAAGAGCTTGCGCATGCGCGCGTGCTTACTGAGTGTTGATGTTGCATTAGATTGGGCTACTTATTAATTACCATTTATCATACGGAGATAGAACATATTCAAGTCGTAAATTCTGCCATTTTTATATTTCTTTTTTTAATTGAAAACCAACTACAAAGTGTAATAATAAAATAGTAATAATAAATTTTGTTGCACAGTTCTTTTTCTTTTCTTCGCTAATGACTTTTGTCCAATTTTCCAGACCACTGATTAAACTTTTTATTAAAGAAAAAAAAAAAAAAAAAAGAGTTCCGCCTCGACTTATTCGGGACTCGTAACGCGTCTATCGTATTGACTCTTATTTCCAATTGACGATGATTATTGCGATACTAATTTACAGCGACGAAGCTGCAATTAATAAACGATAGAAGAAGAAAGACAATTCAACGATTGATTATGAATGAGATGAAATTATAAATATAGTTTACAACCAGCTAGATGTATGCAAGATACTGATATATTTTTCAACTAAAAAATCTAACTTGGCCCTGTCATACAATATATATATATATGTATATATATTTACGTATGTACAAGGACTATTTGCTTATTTATAAATATCAGAATCTTGCAGTTTTGGAGTTGTTATTCCTTCTTTTGAGAATGTAATAAAGCTCATTTTACTTTTATACCAGTGGTATTATTTATTAATTAAGAATATCTATTTCACCTTCAAAATTAACAATTGCTCATCATTTATGCTACTTATAGATGCAAGCGTTTGATTACAATCAATTTTTTTGCTCGCAAAACAGTACAGATATTATAATTGTTTCTTTTTTCCAAACAACGAATACTCAAATATATACGTAGAAGCAAAGGAATTTTAAACATACGCACATTTGTAATTTTTGTACGTATCTTTTGAAAGAATGATTTTACACAATTGCAACATTATAGTTCTACAACCAATTCGGTTCCAGGATATTCGGGTAAATTAAGCTCGTACAGTGTTTCAAGTTTTTTAGGTACGAATCGGCCTCCCAGATAATGCTTTCCCTTAAATTGCAGCGCGCAGATCTTTGGTGCCGTCAGGGAAATCAGCATACTTGGTTGGATCCCACCCTCCGGAGGACCGGTCTCGACGTTCCATCCAGATGGAATATCTATGCTGCATATAGGCACGCTGGAATTTTGAAGTATATTAATAATGGGTTGATAATCTGGCCTCACCGGAGGCTTAAAGCTAAATCCAAACAAGGCGTCCACCACAAGCTTGTAGCCCCTCAAATCCTTAATGTCCGTAACGGACTCTAAAATTGGCACGTCGTTCTCTTTGCATTGGTGGAGGAGGTTCTCGTAGAGGGTATTGTCGGTCCTCTTGGGATAGTAGAGGACCGAGGAGTATCCCAGGAGCTTCAAATGCCGAGCGCAAACGAGACCGTCGCCGCCGTTATTGCCCGGGCCGCAGCAGACCAGTATCTTGTTATCGCTCCCTAAGGCGGGCGGATAGTGTTTTTTAATCGCAACGGCGCAGCTCTGACCGGCCAGTTCCATTAATTGATCGACGCTAAATTTGTACCTCTCGAAGAGCTCCTTATCAATATTAATGGCCTCCGCTTGATTGAGATATTTCACCATTTTATTGATATCCCGGGCCAATACTTTGGCAGGACCCTTGAGCGCCGGAGCGAGCAGAAGGGATTTTAAATTTCTTTGCGCTGCTCCAGGCCAAAGCTTCGAGACAAGTGCCATGTACCACAGTGGTGCGCCTCCCGCGAATCGCCTACATGGCTTGACTCGGAGCGCGCGATGCCTCCTAACCTTAAAAAGTAAAAGCAAAACATTGATCAATGGCAACGTCGCTCGGATGGACTTGGCCGCTTAGGCCGAGCAGCGAAGGAGAATTATTTATTCTCATCGACGGTGGGTTTCATAGCGTTCAACGGCAATAATGACCCGTCGTTAATAGTAGCCGTGCAGAAGGGGAAAGAAAAAACACTCCAGCTCGCGTAGCGGCAGCGCAAACACCGGCGGTCGAAGAGAATCGAAAGGGCCCCCGAGAGTGAATTAAAGCGAGTCCGGCGCGTGCACTCCTCGTATAGTTTAAACGCCAATCGAGAGAGAGAGAGAGAGCGATAGGTCAGAAAGGTGTTATTTATTACCAATGATACCAATATTGCCACGGACAAGTCGGGACGACAATAGCGGCGTCGCTGTGATAAACGTCCGAGCCGGGCATGCGCAGTTGGGCTCGCGCGACAAGGTCCAAGCCCCGAGACCGACGCAGAGTCCCCGGCGGTGCTCCGGGCGCCAGGAGGAGGAAGAGGAGCAGGAGGAGCAGCCTAACCCTGGGCCACTATCGACACGCTCCTTGGCGATCGATTCGAAATGACGCGCCGCCCCGGTGAAGCGTCCGATGCCTCGGGAATCGGCGTCGAGCGGCCGCAGGATCGAGGGAGGCTCCTTTACGGCCCTGCCGGCTCTGGAATTTCCGCCCCCAGACCCGATCGTTCGCAACTTGGAAAACTCCCTGGCCGAGGGGCAAGGCTCCGGGGATTCGGGCGATGGGCCCCCCGGATGTGTCTTGTTTTCCCCTCCGAGCCTTCTTGCCCAATGGGCGGCGTCGATTCAACGCCCGCGGACGATCCGACGACCGCGAGGGTCGGGATTCCATTGTGCGGTGGCCGCGATTTTTGCCCGCTCGCTTAGGGCGCCAAGTGTGGGTACTTATTTCTCGGTAAAAAAAGGCTTCCCGATTCGGTCACTGATTTGCAGATGCTTAAAAATTGACGAAACGAGATTTATCGATAACGGAGCATCGTTGGAAGCTCATCTTTAGATGAGCGCGAGCTCTTTTCCTCGCTGCTTAAATACTGTTTAAATATTAAGTTTTAATTATTAAACATTGCTACCCACGAATAATAATCGTATTATTTATATATATATATATATAAATATATATACCAATAATAATACATAGTGCTAATTGTGTTATTTTATAAATTTATCGATAAACTCATCATGCGAATGTTGAAAGTCTTTCTTTTTTTTCGTTTGTCCGAGGCCCATATAGCCATGGACGGACGACTGACTTGAAGCAAAGAGTTCCTTAAATTCCTTGGGCACTTTGAGCCTATTTTAAACGAGTAAATTAATTACTTTTACGTAATTTGATATTGAACCGCCATATTTTACCTCCGTTCGCTTCATTTATCAATCACTAGTGCTATTTGTATTTTGACGTTAAATCGTTTCTTCAATATGACAATTTATATCGTAATAATACTTTGTTGAGAAAACTTGATAAAAAAATATTTTATGAATTTGGAATCGTGCTAATATAAATAAAAAAAAATATCAATTAAAATGTAACAACGTCCAATAAATTCAACGGTGATCTTAATTTTTTTTTTTTTTTTTAGTTATAGACACTGATAGAGTAATATTTATGCGAAAGTATAAATTAACGCGTTGCATTGGAAAACCGACAATGTCACCGTAATGTCTTTCTAATCGAATAAAGGCTTCAGTTCGGTAAAAAAATTTCAGATAAGTTTTTAAAAAAAAAGAATTTTAAATTTGGCTCGTTATTCGAGCCATCGACTATTTTTCAATACATTTGTTGATCAATGCAAGTTAATATTTGATCCGAGGTGACGAACGCGTATTGCAACTTTTCAGCGTTTTTTTTTCAGTACATAGCAAAAGCACGAATCGCAACGGCCTGAGCTCGTCGAGTCTTCTAAGAAATGATCAAGGAACCGATCCGTTGGGCCAGCGGGCAAAATTACGCATGGACCGTTTTAATTTACTAATGATAATCCAGATTGACCGAGCGAAAATTCTTAACAACCAATTTACTCGGCGCGACCGAGTTTCTCAACTCTATGCACAATACTCGTCAAATGTGGAATAAATTAAAAAAATCCACAGCTCGAGGAGTAAATTGTTAATAACGTCGACAGAGCGATCTCGTGTATCACGAGAACGGGCGATTCGGTCGACAACACTCGAGTGAACCCGATGAATTTCAATTAAGCCAATGATACTATCAGTCGAGTCCTATTCGTAAGAATATCAATACGCAGGTGCTCTTCCCCAAACGCGCTCGATCTTGCGCTCGCTTAGAAATATCCATACTCGCGTGTCTCGGTAAGATTTCAATCGGCCCCGAGGATTCGTCGGTTGGACCCGCGAGGCGCGGGCAAGTTCGTCCCTTAGTGACCTGAATCGGAAAGGCCAGACGCGCGCGAACGCGCGGCAGAATCCGAGAGGCGTCGGTAAGGACTTGTCAAAATCAAGGCTGCTCGGCGTGAGGACCCGCCCCCAACCCCCGTAAACGAGGTATCGGCAACTAGTAGGGGACCCGGGGGAAGAGAGTCGCCCCTACCTTCCCGCATCGGCGCCGGTGATTTGGATCTAGACGCGAAGCCACTGGTATCGACGTTATCCATTAACGATATTTGGCATCGACGCTGCTCGCAACCTCGTGGGATCGCCACCTCAAGTCTTCACCTCGGTCAAGGGCGGCTCCTCTCGTCGTTATAGGGGGGACGCGCGGAACGTCCTCGAATCCTCCCCGCGACCAACTTACGATTGCGGCGTGCGTGTGGAGGGAGCCAGAGAGAGAGAGAGAGAGAGAGAGAGAGAACTAGCGAGACAGGGCGGAGGAGGCCACTATCGATTTCAACGCAGGCTCGGCCCGCGGAAGAGCGCATGCCCTCGCTCTCTCTCTCTCGCTCTCTCCCCCTCGAGGATGGCACCGTAGCCCAGTTTCCGAAGAGCCGCAGAGGAGGCGGCCCGCGAGCCGAAGCCCTCAGTCGCCTTTTGGAGCCGCGCAGGATGCCAGGGGCCAGAGGTCAGCCCTCGAGGATCGCCTGAGCGCCTCCCGGCCGCTCCCTATCTTCCCTGGTGCCGTCGCCAATCCATCGATCAATCACGGAGCCACCGGCATTTTGCAAGGTAAACGAGCTGCCCTCGCTTGTGCTGCTGCTGCCTTTCTTTTTCCTCTCTCTCTCTCTCTCTCCCTCTCGCCGCGTTGTTCTGCAGTAGAGCGCGGGGTCGCGTGCACCGAACTGCCGCATCGGCCCTTGATTTATGCGGCTCCAATTGGAGAATCGCGCCTCGACCGGAAGTGGCCCCTTGGCCAAACAAGGCTGCCACAACGATTGCCATCGGTCCTTCGTAATTTGTTACTCGTTGCGGTTGTCGGTGTATTGTGCATTCGCGCTTTAGAAGGCCATGTAGAAAGAGACCTCGGATTGGCGCGCGGTCGATGCGCTCGTCGCGGCTGACAAGGGGCCGGGGGTTGAGAGGCGTCCGGAGCCCCCGAGAAAATGTCGTCTCTCGGCTCTACTTCATTTCCGATCCCAGGTGAGCCCGGGTTCTGGATTAAGGGTTGAGGAGGACCATAGGTAACGTCGATCGGAGCTTACCGTACGCAGCAAACTCGTCGTCGTCGTCGTCGTCTATTATCACTATTATTATTATTCGCTCGGTTATCAAAGTACAAAGCGTCGACTTTCGGGGGAGGTGGGTGGCTTTTTTCATCAAAGACAGGGCCGCTGCGGCCCTTCGATCGCCTCCGCGAGTGGGAGCTACCAGAGGGAGAGAAAAAGAGCTTTGGAGCCGAGGGGTTGGGAAGCCGGGGCTCTCTCGGCCCTACTCGGAGGCGCGGAGCATCGATCGGTCGGGAGGTCGTCTTCGCCGGCGGCGGCCGAGGATGATCAGTGGTAGTAGTAGGGGTTGGGAGCAAGTCAAGGAGGAGAGGAGGAGGGGGGCCCCCCCCTTTAACAGGCGACGCTCGCGCAGGTGTATCCCGTGAGTCCCGTGACGGGACCGGGCTCGGCCAAGTCGGTATGGGAGCTCAGTCCCGATCCGGACACCGTGGCTCACCTCCTGCCGAACAGTCCGATAGCCGGGGGTGGCGCGGCCGCGGGCCAGCAGGGCAAGGGCGCCTCGAAGAGCTCGCCGGCCGAGGAGAGGAACGGGCCCGACGACAACGTTTACGCGGACGAGGCTGCCCCCGGCCAGAGGCCCACCAACGAGACCAAGCGGATCTTCGAGCTGCTCCGGGCCGGGTAAGTGAGTACCCCCCACCCCCCGCTGAGGGGCTCGGCCTTGCCCCTCGGGGAAGCCAACTGCGAGCTTTGTTTTCGTTTGCTCTTTCCTTCCTCCTGATCCTTTACTTTCGCCCTACTTTATTGCCCGGCCCTTCTCGACCCTGCTCTACTTTTATCGCCTTCCTTCCATTGTGCGCGAGTAAGCCCGCGCCTGATCGCCCTCTTTGCTAACTTCTTTTCCTAACCAAAGCAATATACGGCTCCTTGAGTAATCGAGCACTCGCAACTCTCGCCGAAGAGGCCTCGGTCTGCATCCGCGGGGGTTGCCTTTACGCGGTTTACCCCCCCCCCACCCTCGACGTTTTCCATTGTTCCTTTGAAGCTCCCGCCTTTCGCCTCGCCTTCGATTTCAATTCACCCGATGGCTTTGCATCCTATCCTGGCCAATGGCTAACAATACCCTAGCCATCGGTTCTCTCGTCTCTCTTACCTCGACCAATGGTCGAGTTACGATTTCCTTCCCTCCGTTCCTCCCTAAAAGCATCTCGAGAGCGATTTCCTCTTCCTTCGCAATCCCATCGCTCAACTCCCTTCGTCCTTATTCGAAACTTCTTTCCTCGTCTCGTCAACTAGTGCTTCGCTCGATTTTTTCTTTTCTTCCGCAACGCCCAAGACTCGTCTTCCTTACGCCTTTGATTTTATTTCTCGACACTGCGTCGTTCTGAATAATTTTCTTTCCACCGTCGCTCTCCGGTGCCTCCTCGGTGTCACCTGCCCTGCACCTACTTTGCCTACTTGGCTTTCGTGCTTCAACCTTCGGTACACCCGCGCTGATAAACTCATCGAAAGCCGTTCAACCGATGATATTCTTTTGCGAGCACGATTTTGTCAGGCTCGTCGCGTGAATTTCTTCCCCCCCCCTCCCCCTACACGCTCTAGAAGCTCTTTAACAATCTCACCCGAATCGCCGTCTCTCGTATAATCAATTTGAAGAAAAAAAAAAACTTCAGCCATTTGTGTTGATTTCTTTCTTTATATTTTTTCCCTCGTTCCCTCTCGCGCTTTAAAATTGTCCGTCTTTAATCATCGATTCGTTGTCGCATATCACGGATCGAAGAAAACGCGCTCCTTTCGCTTCCATCTCCCGCCTGTTCGTTATTAATTTCCTCGCCGCTGATATTGCTCCCTTTGCGCGGCAATGAAACATACTTGCAAACCGATGTGCAATTTTAACGATAAGAAGATGAGACGATGGAATAAAAAAAAAAAAAAAAAAAACAAAAAAAAAAGCTCAATTTCCAGTTTATTTCCAGCAAGACAAGTGCCATTGACAATGACGCTTCTTCATCTTCTTTTTTTTGTTCTTCAATGCCCGCCAGGAACATCGAGGCGATAGACGATCTGGTGGATAAGAACGGCTCCGCGATTCTAAGCGTGCGCGACGAATGGGGATACACACCCGCCCATTGGGCTGCGCTCGACGGCAACATCGAGGTGGGTAGAGATCGTCTCGTTAGCTCGTTCCTCCTGGCCCCCTCCTGGATCCAGCATTGGCCTAGAGCCCCGAGGGATCCCTTGCCGCTGGCTCGACCGGGGCAAGCTTGCTCCGAGGATCGCCAAGCGCCGCGAGCTCGGGGATAAAAAAAAAAAAAAAGAAAAAAAAAAAAAGGCGTTAAGAACCGACGGGAACCAGCCCGCTCGAGCAGGTGGCCAGCGAGGAACGAAAAAACCCACCAGGGCTCTCTTTCTTCCTCCAATCTCTTGCCCTTGCTTTATTATTCTTGCACAGGTGATGCGGTATCTAATCGAGAGGAATGGACCGGTGGACCTTTCGTGCCTTGGAACCCAAGGGCCCAGACCGATACACTGGGCATGCCGGAAAGGATACAGCGCAATAGTTCAACTGCTTCTCAAGGTGAGTCCTCTTGAAATTGGCTCGGAAGGGCACAAATGACCTCTTCGATCGACCGGCAGTCGGGGGTGGCGGTGAACGCGGCCGACTTCAAGGGCCTGACCCCCCTGATGACGGCCTGCATGTTCGGCAAGTTCGCTACGGCGGCCTTCCTCCTCGGCTCCGGGGCCCACTGCCACCTGACGGACATCAACGGCGACACGGCCCTGCACTGGGCCGCCTACAAGGGCCACGGCGAGCTGATAAGGCTGCTGGTCTACAGCGGGGTCGACCTCCAGAAGCCGGACTACTTCGGCTCGACGCCCCTGCACCTGGCCTGCCTCTCGGGCCACCTCGGCTGCGTGAGGATCCTCTGCGAGAAGAGCAAGGCCGAGCTCGAGCCCCGCGACAAGAACGGCAAGACGCCCCTGCAGCTGGCCAAGGGCCACCGCCACGGGGAGATAGTGCGCACCCTGAGGACGGAGATGCGCCGCAGGGCCAGGTGGATCCCGCCGGCGAGCGAGCTCTGGTTCGTCTTTTCGACTGGCTCCGATCAGCCCCCGTCCACGCGACTCTGACGGCAGACCCTGACGTTGGTTGCAGGGCGCTGCTCTTCGGCGGGGCCGGCAACAGCAAGGGGCCCCTCCTGCTCTTCCTGATCTCGGTCCTGCTCTGGGGCTACCCCATGTACCTCCTCAAGTGCATACCCGTGACCTGGAACCTCCTCAGGGGCAGCCACTACTGCTTCATTTACTGGAACGCGGTCATGTGGGCCTCCTGGGTTATAGCCAACAGGAAGGACCCGGGCTACATACCGA
This sequence comes from Kradibia gibbosae, assembly GCA_018907135.1. Lineage (NCBI taxonomy): Eukaryota > Metazoa > Arthropoda > Insecta > Hymenoptera > Agaonidae > Kradibia > Kradibia gibbosae. Next base: position 15,000,883 of record JACCHX010000003.1, read on the forward strand.
GGAACGGCGACGGCTACTACCGGGCCATCAAGCAGGTGAGCTCGACCCCACCGACTCTCTCTCTCTCTCCGTATCCAAAGTCCGAGCCACTTGCGGGGGCTTACCTTACCTCCTCTGCTCGCAGATCCCCTACTTCGACAAGTGCAAGAAGCGCAACGTCGCCCTGTCGAGGCTCTGCCACAGCTGCAAGTGCCTCAGGCCCCTGCGAGCCAAGCACTGCCGCATCTGCAACAGGTGCGTCCTGTACTTCGACCACCACTGCCCCTTCATCTACAACTGCGTCGGCCTGAGGAACAGGTGAGGACCGAGTCGGCTACGGCGAGTCTCTATCTATCTATATCTCTTCGCCCACCCACTTCCCCGCCTCTCTCTCTCTCTCTCTCGCTGCCCGAGCATTTATCGGCAAAATTGCATTATTTATAGAATGTGGTTTTTTCTTTTTGTGATGTGCGTGGCCATCAATTGCTCCTTCACCCTATACTTCGCCTGCTACTGCATAGCCATCGAGGGCGTGCAGCTCCTCTACGTCCTCGGCCTGCTGGAGGCCCTGCTCTTCTGCGGCCTCGGCTGGATACTCACCTGCACCTCGGTGAGTGGGTCTCGGGGCCAACCCGTGCACCTTTGCCGTCTGGGGAGTTGTTTTTTTTTTTGTCTTTTGCATCGAACCCCGTTTTGCAGGTCCTACACGCCTGCATGAACCTCACGACCAACGAAATGTTCAATTACAAAAGATACTCTTATCTGAGGGACAAGAAGGGCAGGTACTGGAACCCCTTCAGCCGCGGGCCCCTGCTGAACTTCATCGAGTTCTTTCTCTGCCCCGCCGATCAGTACGCCAACGATCCCCAGCACTATCACCTCTTTCAGGACGAGATCATGTGAGGAGCCGGCGGTTTTACCTTCTCCTGGGGAGGAAACTTGATGAATAACATAGCTGTTACGTGCCCCGAGTATAAACGTATTTCAAAAATCTTTATTGCAACATTGTAGTTGTACACTTTTTTTTTTTTTTTTTTGGTAATTTTAATTGTCGCAATTGTACATAGAGGGAGAATAAAATATTTTGCAAATTGAGCCTGGCCCCTGCCTTTTTCCGACCGAACCTCCGATCCTGTCGACACACACATATGTGTGTATATATATTCTTTTCGTACATCTAAGATCCACACATACGAGCGGCATACGTAAAAAGCTTATTTGCACGTAAAAAAAATAAGGCTAATGATACGCATCATTAGCTAGCGTTAAAATTATAATTCGTATGTAGTTTAGAACGATTTATTTATCGAGCAACTATATGCGTCGTCGTTGAAAAATTGTTCCTTTGATTAAAATCAATTGATTATCGTAATTGCCGTTCGGTAAAGTGTCTTATCTAGACAGGAATTTCTGACGCACATTGTCTTTGGTAATGCTTAATACTACTGCTTAAGAGCGCGAGAATTCCAAAGGTCTCGGCATGCTTTGTTTATGCGCGGACACAATTATTATTATTATTATTATCATTATCATTATCATTATCATCTCGTAGCAACGCGCACGAACAATAAATAAGCAAGAATAAATTAATTCGATGTAAAATCATCCGTAGCGCTTCTTTATAATGGTAGAGGCGCACTCGTTCTTCTCCGAGTATTGGCAAATATTTCAAATTCCAATGAAAGGCAATAGCAGCGAGCCAACGCACAAATAAGGTAGAATCGAATTATTTCACACGTCGTAGCAGAAGTCGTAGTTTGGCGGCGGATCGGGTATGGGCGGTGGATTTTGAGGTATGTCTATGCCCTCGGCATCCAGCAATCTGAGCTTAATGTCCATCGACAAGAGGGTCTCCAAGTCCTTGTCGGTCTCCTTGCTTATCATACGATTTCCTGAGCAGACACGAAAAATAAGCGCTTGGCTCAACGACAAAGGGCCCATAAACACGCTGTAGCCAAAACGGGATAATTACCGAGCAAGGCATTGATCCCGTCCGTCCAATAGTCGAAGACCTGCTCGTCCGGGGCCACGAAGTCCAGGCTCGCGACGTCGACGGAATCGAGGATGAGGGAGAAGGCCAGTATATGAGTGGTCTTTCGCCGTTGCAGGTCCTTCATGTGGGGGCAGTCCCTTCCGGTTTGCAGGCCGCGAATCTCGATGACCGCGAGCTTCGTAGGTAGCTCGTCTATATTGGGCACCGACTTCTCGTCGCAGTCGCCGTAATGGAAGACCTTGTGATTGGGCGAGAGGCGAACGTACCAAAATTTGTCCTTTATTCTCTGCAAGGGGGGCAAGATAAGACGACGATGATTCGCCGACGATCTTTAAATAGAGCTACTAAGATTGTTGCGCACCTGTCCCCTGGCACTGTACTTGGTGAATCTCGTGCCCTCCACCAGGAACGCCAGCCTCTGCTGCTGTATGAGGGCCATTATGTCCGGGCTTATCTGCTCCTTAAGCTCGACTATGGGCCTGGCGTGGGACTCCCACTCCTCCCTGCTGGTCCTCTCCTGCTGCCAGAGGTTGGTTATGTGCGAGTAGGTCAGCTGCTGCAATTTGTTCTTGAACTTGTCCAGACCGGTGGGCTTGGACTGCAGGGCCCTGGTTATCTGCTCCCTGACAACCGAGAAGACCTTAACGAAGTCCTCGGTCGTGGCTCGCATCTCCTTCCAGGTCTTGTTCAGCAGGACTATGCAGGCGCAGTAGAACTCCTCGAAGGGATGGTCGTGGGTGAAGAACATCGGGTGGTAGGATTGGCCCTGCTCGCTCGGCGCCTCGCCTATTCGCAGCACCTGTCGGTAAACGAGGGCCCCCTATAAGGATCCTCCTCCGCTCCGAGAGATTGATTTTCTTTTTTTTTTTCCTTTAATATTATCCACCCACCTCGCAGAGGAGCTTGACGAGCTCCACGCTCGTTCTGCCGAAGGGGCACTCGTGCTCGTCGGCTCGGCAGGAGTTCTCCAATACGACCTTCGTGTAATTCTCCGTGTGGTTGCGGGCGAAGTATATCATGCAGTCGAGGGCCAGCATTCCCGGGGGAGTCTCCGTGAAGTCCAGGGCCGGATTTATGTCGCACTTGAAGCCGAGCTTCTTGTAGTCCTTGGCGAACAGCCCTTGCTTCCTTGCGGTCACGTCGCTGGCGTTTATACCTTCCGTATCGAAGGCGATCCTGCGCAGCTCCTTTATCTTGTCGTGGGCATCCTGGTCCTGATTGTCCATCTTGGTCATCATTCGCATCTCTAATAAGCTCAATATTAACGTTTGAAGAACGTACAGTTGATGAGCCATTTCCGTGCCTACCTATTGGTTTTTTTATTTTTTTTTTTCAAACGATAAATACGATCCGTGAGAAATTAATTGTCTTTGGCTTTAAAAAAAAAATAAAGAAAAAGAAGAACCGGTATATTTACTTGGCCAGTGGATTGAATCACATTTGTCAGGAAGACGTTTCTAACTTGCTTTGACTGTAATGTGGCTGCGACGGCTCTACGTCTCCCTATATCTGCCTTCAAGAAAAGCGCGTTAATAAGCGCTATTGCATTTTGTTGGATCTGTGAATTCATGTTTTGCAAATGCATCACCAAATTGGGAAACGTCACTTCCTTTTCCACCTGACTGCATTTTCCAATCGAGTTCAATACTATATTTTCAAGAATACTCAAAGATGCCTTAATCACGTTGGAATCAATGGCAATCGCTTGATTATTTACGTAACTGGCAACTTTGCTTATAAATGGGATTTCAAGGACGTCCCAAACAACGATTCCATGATCCATTAATTCGACGAACGATTGCAAGCAATGAGCCAAAGCATTGCCTTTGTATTTTTCTTTTTCGATCTAAGTAATAATAAAAAAACCAATTTAATATTAATTTCATGAATTTTTTCCCATTATTTTTATAGAATAATTGACCCTACAATTTCATGGATAAAACATTAAGTTGATCGCTGCATTTATTTACTTAAAAAACTTTACCTGAGAAATAATTAAGGAAAGTCCATGTTTATTTATAAATTCTAAAGCAAAAGTGATGTCTCTGCTAAGTTTGCTGAGTTTTTCTAATGCTTCGCTTACTTTTTCTTCGGAACCATTGTTACTTAAAGTAATGAATAGATCACTGGCAGTTTTTGAAGGTGAATGTTCTAAGCGCAGGATGCTGCCATTCTTAACTTCATTTCTGTTTTTCTCCGTGATATAATTTTGATTATTATTCTCCGAAAATTGCAGCGAATACGATTCAAAGTCTGGAATATCCCAGCCATTACAGAGATCCTAAGACAATAAATTTATTATTCAATGGTTCGCACTAATTTTCTTATATTTTTCACATTATAAAAAAAACAGCAACATGGAGTATAACGATTACATTGTACAATGACTACCATGTAGATTCATCAGTGATATTCTTTATCGAATAGCAATTCTGTAGATTAAAAAAAGGAAAAAAAAAATTGCTTCGACTTTTTTATTATCAAAGAAAAAGCCAGGCCGAAATTGTACAAGTAAACACAAACCTGTATAATGCCTGTCAAAGGCTGCTTCTGATTGAATTCTATTAATTGTGGTACTTGGTCCGTTAATTCTACAGCTATTTTAACAATATTCGAGTCCTTTTGCACTGGCATTTTAATCGTTTGCGTGTACATTAAAGATCAGCTTCTGGGACCTTTCTATACTTTTCACACTTTATTTCTCTCTTATATTGAAAATGAAAGGAGCTAATCGCTAATATCAATATCCATATTGCCTCGGTAATGACGAGCACTCGAAACCATTCGACGAATTTTCAATTTTCACAATACTTGTGAGCACTTTGTCGAATGTTCTTCCTCCCGTTGCATTCTGCCTAACGCCAGTTATCAAAAGTGCATCATTCTTTGTTGGAGAGCAAGCATAATGACGGTAAATCTTAAGCACATTTTGAAAGGTTCAGGCTTCTAGGCCAATGCCAAAAGAATTAGTCACTTTTTCATGGCGAGCTACACCCTAGACTTGTGATTTCATGATTGTTGTCATTTTCTTCGAAATAATTATTTATCGAAGACAATGAAAATTAGCACTTTTGTATGGCGCATGCGCCGTTACGTTTCATTTTTATAAATTCGAGGGTTCAGGAATTACTCAGGAATCTTTGAAGAAGGCTATTTATCGTTCTTGTAAATTATCTTTTTAAGATAAAATACATCGTCGCTCGTTTAGTTGAAACTTTTTGTTCTCGATTAGGAAGATTCGCCCTTTGCATTACATTCTAAAACCGTGTACGGGAAGGTTGCATTAAGTAATGATCCATCGATTTAGTCTAGTTAAGTACCATAAAAATGCTTAAATGTCAAGAAACAATTAGAGTTTTTTTAATTAAAATTCAGTGAAACCATTATCTTACTTTTCGATTAAGGTGGATAAAGAATCAATTGGATTTTTTATGTTTAAAATCTCATGGCTCGTTTAAAAAGTAACCCTAAAACGGTTCGCCGATAAATCGAGCTTAACCAAAGAAAAGGAAACCATTGTCTAGTAAATACAAGGAAAAGATTCGGATGAAAACAATTATAAATTTACGCTTCTTTTTTATTTAGCCTCCGAGCTAGGGGTGGAGCAACGTATATTACTTAAAATTACATGTAGATTTCAGGAAACAGAGTGACGTACGGACTTTTCGATTTTGCGCAGTTGCAGGCTTCGAGTTGATTTTCTCAACTTTCCCGTTCTCTTTCACACCATTTCAATCTTCGGATGCTCGCAACCTTTTTAATTGCACCCTCTAATATTTCCTTCACGATCGGAGTCGTAAGTCGAATTTTACCTACCTCCTTCCATTAAAGAATCATTTTCAAATTGCGTCGGTAATTAAATGTTTATTCATTTTGAAATTGAGGATAACATTAATAGCTACGCAAGGATGCAACGAAAGAAATTAATGCGAAGTTGAAAGCACACATTTTACCAATTAAACAAGGTTTTGACAATTTATTATTTATATCGTGTACACTGCTTATAAAATTAATTTGAACATTAAATTATTGAAGCTATCGATACTTATCGAATAATGGTAAATAATGGTAAAAATGACAAAGGGGATTTATTATCTGTCTTGTTTCCTTTGTTTTCTAAATTGTCGAACCTCCCATTGATATTATAAACGAAATTTGTTCGTCTCGTTGTGCACAGCTTAAATGTATCCACCGCTAAACGGAATTACGAATGTAGTCACGTACCACAATAGTTATTATACGATGTGGCAGTAGGTCATACATAGTTATTAAAAGCGTAGATATACATTGCTCTAAGATACTTCATCGATCATTGTATTATATTTGCTTATAATATCGTAAAAAAAATACTGTTCCTTACAACTCTTGCGCTAGTCAAAGTAAATCGTAAAAAATTAAAAATCGCCCCCTTATTGCATCAGCGCCTTCGTGCTCGTAGCCCTGGGCGTGGTCGAGGAGTCCTCCCGACGAAGCCACATCCGCGCGCCACTATATATATATATATATATGTGTGTGTCCATCAAGAAGCATTGCTCCCACTGCCGGCTTTATCGTCCGGCCTTTGGGCTATTTTGATGGCGGAGAACTGCTTGCCGAGTATCTTCATGACTTCCCCGTGCTTGATGGAGCTTCCGCTCTCCTTGACCGACTGATAGTTTTCCTTGACGTAGAGGGCGAAGCCGGAGGGCTCCTTGGTACCCCTCCTCTGTACCTTGCCGCTCTTGGTGAGCCTGTTGACGAGGAGCTCGAATCTACCGTGGCAGTAGCCGCATCGCTTGCTGTTCAGGTCCAATGACTTTGAGTGCCTGCCTAGGCTGTAGCCGCAGCTCGTGCACTTGTAAGTGTACTTGGTCCGTATCTCGTAATTGTGGCACCGGGAGATGGAGGGCAGCTCCGGGAAGGCCTTGGCCGCCCTGTTGGCCCAGGCCCTCCAGAATCTCCCGTGGCCGTCGGAAATGTTGTTTATCAGCCAGGTGGCGGCGTGGCACATCTCGTGGACGAGGGTGTCCCGCAGCCTGTCGGCCGAGTCCAAGATCTTGGTCGCCAGGACGATCCTCGAGGATCGGACCGTCTCGTGCGAGGCCTTTATCGATTGCTTGTTGTAGCACTTGCCCGCGGTGCCCCTGAGCCTGACGCTCCACTCTATGGGCAGGTCACCCGGCAGCCGGTCGTCGAAGACCTCCTTGTTGAACAGTTGGAACAGGACCCGGCACAGCTCCTCCCTCAGGGCGCCGTACCTGATCCTGTAGGCCACCGCCCTGAAGTCCCCCTCCTCCGGGGGCACGCTCGCCGACAAGGACGCCAGGAAGCTCCTCTTGGCCTCGCGCTCGCGAGCGAGCTTGGCTTTTGGCGAAGAGGCCGGTCGGCTCGCGGGCTGCCTCGGTTTATCGTTCCTCCTTGGGGATTTTGGCAATACCACGTCTTCCGGATCGAACTCGCTGGTACTGGAGCCGGTCGAGCCGAAGCTGATTTTCCTTTGGTGGCTCCTCTTCCACTGCTTGCCCTCCAAGTCGGGCTGCTCCCTACCCCGGGCAGGTGGATCCTTTTTACTTTCATTCGTTGCCAGATCTAAAGTTCGGCTTATTGTTCTCCAGTGATATTGGATTGGTGAGAGCCGTGTAGTAAGAGCAATCCGGGCTGCTCTCCGTCGTTGAGTCGTCGTTGATGAAGCTATCCTTCGATTGCTTTTTGTTTCTACACTTCTTTGCGACTCCGTTAAATTTGACGGCACTCTTTACTGGATTCTCTACTCGCGGTGAAATAGCGTTGGATTTACAATTGAGTCTCGATTGCCGAAGAATTGCATTTTCCTTTTCCCCTGTTCGCTTCTCCTCCAAGCCCTTGGCCGATTGTTCCTTTTTCTTTGCCGACGATATAAGAGTACTAGCTTTGGCCCTCCATGTTTTTCCATATAAATTTTCTAAAATATCCGCGCAGTCGTTGACCGTAGAATCAACTGATTTATTTGATTCGCTGCAATAAGACGAGTCTCTTATTTCATCGTCATTTTTTAAAGCAGCAGCTTTTGAATTATACTGATTATTAGTTGGGCTTCTGATTTTACGGTTAATGTCCAATTCTTTTAACGCATCATTGATATTAGCAGATTCGATTGTTTCTGATTCGGAAATTTTTTCATCCCTTATTATTCTTTTAAAATTAATTCTCTCCGGTGTCTCGGAATCAAATTTGGATAATATTCTTGAATTTTTTTCCACATCGCTTAAATCTATTATATCAAAATTATTCATTTCTGGCAACCTATCATCGGTAGATTGAGTTTCAGGTATGATTAATCTTCTCGAACAATTTTTGTTTTTTCTTGAAAACACGTCATTCGCATTATTATCATTTGTTGTGATGGAATCAAAAGATTCCGATTCAGGTATTATTATTTTTCTTGACGTCGATCCTACTTTCTTAGCAGAATTTGGATTATCAGGTATTATAGAATTAAAGTATTCTAATGTTGTTGCTTTCTTTGAATTTGTATTTACATCAGCCTGAAAAGTTTTATCGGAACCTGTTTTGCAATTAATAGATTTTGATTCAATTGCTAACTTTTTCCAATCTTCTTTGACGTTATTGTTTTGTCTTTTATCAGAACTTTTATTTTCCGATGTTTTAGAATCAAATGTTTTTGATTTTGGTGTCAATATTTGTCCTGAATCAATATTTATTAGTGTTTTTTCACAAAATTTATTTCTAGATGCTTCAGAAGTTTTATACTTACTGTTTTTTCTGTTCGGTATTGTATCGGTGACTGGTATTTCAAAATTTTTATTTTTAAAATTTTTTTCCCTCGTAGCATTAATGTAACATTTAGATATTAGATCTGTCCGAATTGAATTATTGGATTTTGTTATGTTGTTTGGTTTTAAAAATCTTTCACGATTATTGGGTGTTTGAAAATTTAATTCCAATCGTTCTAGGCTACTACATCCTGAACTTTCGTGACTTTTTCTACTGTCTGAAATTATACTTTCCTGACTGTAAGAGCTTCTAGACGACGATGAATCAAAATTGTTAAAAAGCCAATGCAATATTTCTTTTTTTTTCTTTTCGGATAAAGTCACATCCTCGATCACATTTTCTTGTATAGTTTTTGTTGCATTATCTTGTTCAGTTTCAGAATCACTGTCTTCGATAATTATTTCTCCTCCGTATGTTTCGTTGGGCTTTTTAAATAAGGAATCAATATTGGCTATCGTTTTAGAGCCAGTATTTTGATTTTGATTTATAAAAGAAGACTCATCGTCCAAGGATTCTAAAATATTAAAATTATCCTTACGAGTATTAATATCTTTGTTCCGCTCCAATTGATTCAATTCAAAATCAGTAGTACTTTTACTAGAACTGGAATCATCGATAATAATAATTTTATTATCATCGAAAGGATTCGATTCTAAGCTTTGTTGGGTTTCGTCGATACACGATTCAGAAAAGCGTAAACTGAAGGCCTCAGTTTCCGTTTGATTTTCCGCTATCGTTGAAAAAACATCGGTCTGCAGCAACTTAGGACTCGTCGGATAGCTCGATTTTTCTAAAAACAATCGATCATTTGTTGTTTTGGTTCCCCATTGTTTATAAGATGTTCCATTGAAATCCATGCTGCCTACTTAAAACGATAAATCGAGGGGTAACGCGATTATCCAACAACTCATTTCACAATGCTAACTAGAAATAGAAAGCCAAAAAGTAAACGGCAATGTACCATTAATTATTATATTGTCATCGCGCATTCGTGTGGATGCGGCGCACTGTCAAAATTGGAGCAAGATTTAAAAAGCACTCGTCGAATCGAGCCACTGTTTTCAAATTTCGGACGTTACACTGGTCAAACATAACCCACATTGTCGGGATAATAATTGACATCGTACGCCAACAGTGTTCTCGTCGTCTGCAACTGATCCAGCGGCCATTGGCCGCTTTGATTACGCGCTTTTTTTTTCAAAAAGAAAAAGAAAAAAAAAAAAAAACAATTGGCCTCTGTCAAGGAGGCTCGGGAATCACGAGGACGAATAAGCCACGGTTGGTGAGATTTTACAAAGGCTCGAGAGACTCTCGGACGCTGAGGGATCAATTGAAGGATCTTGAGAGCCCGCCGCCGAGTAAAACTACGCGCGAAAAGATTTCCGAGCGCTTTGAACGGCTTCGTGCCGATTGGCTGCCGGCGTATCAGCCGAGAATCGCTCCGAGGGGCGAGAGAGATCTCAAAGGACGAGGGTGGAAGAATTTGCATACCTCAATTGCATCGCACGATTCGAAAGCGAAGATTGGGTGTAATTTTTTTTACCGGCTGGCCCTTGGACAATCCAAACGGGGGATCGTCAACCGCGTCATTCTATCGGCTTCTTAATTAAGCGCCGTTGGAGCTTCCTTGGTCATCGCCAATGCGGCTATTCCTCGATAATTAATATACATTGGTGTCTTGTGTTAAACTAGTCCGGGCCCGTACGTCGGCTCGATACGAGCCCCCGTTCCCGTGAGCGATAAACCGACGCGTGAAATAATTCTGATCGATAAATTCGGTAAGAGGCATTTATCGATTTCTTTAGGTCTTACGACTTTGCGCGGCTCCCGTTCTTGCCGCTTCAGCTTTGCGACGGCGATTCAGAATATTGGTGTCTTTAATTTATCCTCATTTCGGTCGATACATTTTTCCGTTGATCTGATAATTTATTATTTCAAGATTAAACAACCGACCGACGAACTGTTCAGATTTTTTTTGGATCGATCTTTTGCGCCCATTTGTTCGTCTCTGCTCAAAAATCCTTTACCGCTAAACTGCCATGCCAATGGTATATTTAATTTGTGCGTTATACGTTTTGCAAACGAACTTATACGGCAATATTCATCAATGGAATAAAGGAGTACGGCCGGTGAAAGTGTAGGGTAAATTGAAAAAAAAAAAATGCAAGCTTTGTATTTATTATAATATTAATATAGTTAAAAAAATCGGATATTCGAAATGTTATAAATTGTAGCCGAAGCAAAGATAATAAAAAAACAAAAAATAATAAAATGAATCGTACGTATGTAGATTAATAAATAAAGAACTACAACATAATTGAACAAATTTGGTACAAGCTTTACGATGCCTTGTAAAATATGATTGAACAAAAAAATTAAATTTTCTTATTAAGTATGATATAACTTTATGATAGAGAGAGAGAGAGAGAGAGAGGGAGAGAGAGATAGTAATAAAACTTTTCAATTATGTTACACACTGTATTCTATTACTTTTATTCTGTTAGTTTTTAAATAAAATTTTTTTACGCCCTTCAATCACTTTTAATAGGAACGTATAAGTTTGCTTTTACTGCCAAATCATATGAAATGTACTAATTAAACCCATTTAGTTTATTATAATTAGGTAATTATTGTATAAATGATGAACGAAATGTGTACGAAATCGTATTTATATATTCGGTGAAAAAATTCCCTCCTGCCAATAATTTAATAGACGTTGAGCATTAAAATTACAATTGAATAAAACCTTTTTGATAAATTTAAGGATAAGAATGTTTTTAAATTTCAATTTCGTGCAGTAAATAAAACACAAGAGACAAAATTCGTTCGCAGTATTGCTTATTTAAATCAATTCGCATATCGATCGTTTTTTCGGGTTTACTGTTTTGCGCGAGATAATTTGTTTGCAAATAAAAGCGGTCTTTTTTTTTTTTTTTTTTTTTTTTTATTTCAAGACGGTTTCATTAATCGGTTTAATTAATACTGGGAAGAGTATGAAAAAATGCATTTAAAAATTTTGCCCTCCATGCATCTCGCTTAGGACGAGAGCAAGCAATTGTAAATATTTCAATTTTCCATGCACTGCCAGTGATATAAACTTAATATGAAAACCGTATGCGTAGCTCATTGACGTGCATCGAACCGATGATACTATAACCCGTAAATCGTGAAATAACTAATATTACCGACGATCTTTGTTTGGCATTATTTTAATATGTCCAATATTAATAAGTGATTCGTTATGATTAATGACGCGTACGCCCCAAGCGTTCGTTGATATAAAAAATTATTATATTAACGTGCGCACGAATTGTGAAATCTTTTATTTAAAATAGCTTAATTATTTTGTATCCTATACATTTAAAGCGGGATCTGCGTATCGATGAGCTCGCATCGAAAAGCCACAATAAAGCGAAGCAATTTTCAAAGTACAAAGCTACGATGAATTACAAGAATATAAACATTTTGTGCGCCTGGTTCTTACGGCGGTACGCCTCCTTATTATTATTATTATTATTACTGTCGTCGTCGTCGTTTGTTGTCGTTGTTGTTGCTATTATTGTTATTATTAAATATCCTATCAGGCCATTTGAGAATTCATCGAACCGGGCTCACGAGATTTAGGCGCCTCGGACGAAGGATATTCTCCCGTGGACAATCATTGCCTATGCGCTAACGCAAGGAGCCCCGAGACGTCGTCGACTCGTTCGCCCGGGGTTGAAAAAAATTGCCAGCCCCAGGGACAAAGCGAGGCGCGCTCCGTGCGCGTACGCTTATTAAAAGGGGAAAAAAAGAAAGAAGAAGAAGAAGAAGAGCAGACATCGATCGGCCTTTAAATTTACTCCCCGATCCTTTGCGGGCCGTCGGGTGCCGGCCTCGCTAAATTCCATTTTCTTCGGTGCGGGCAGATCCCGAGCCGCTCTCGTCGCGCGGAGGAGCGCCCGAGAAAATCCACGGCCCGACGTTGATTGGCAGGCGAGGCCCGACCCTGGAGCTGAGCGAGAGAAAAAAAAAGCAAGGGCTTCTTTCGCGGATGCGGTGGCCCCTGCTCCGCCCGCGCCCTGGTCAGCGGCGGGCGGCCGCGAGGTGCGGCGCCCGTGGCCGCGTACCGAACCCCCCGGGGGCTGGGGCAAACCGATGCCGTGAGTCCCTTTGAATTTTAAGAGCCGCCCTCGGCGGCTGAGCCCATACCGTGGAAAGGAATAAATTATTTTCAGAGAGGCGGATAGGTAGAGAGAGAGAGAGAGAGAGAGAGAGAGAGAGAGAATCCAATTTACACGTAAGCGCGTTACAAAGGCCGGAGAGTATATCGCAATCGTTATCGGGGGCGCGGGGCGTCGAGAGTTTGCTCCTCGGCGATGACGTGAGGGGTTGATGGGGGTTATGGGGGGGGGGGAGAAAGGAAAAAAATCACACAACGGGGAGAAGATTTATTACGAGCGGTGGCCTATCGAAGGGCAAAGAAAGCGAGGAAGAAAGGGATGAAAAACAGAACAATCGCGAGGCGCAAGGGACGGGAAAGCAAGGCCAGGGTTCAGGTGCGAAGTTCTGCGCCCGTAACGGAGCCGGCTCTCTCTCTCTCTCTTCCTTTTTTTTTTTTTTTTTTTTTGCCCCCCCCCCGCCGCCCCCCTCGCGCCCGAAAAGTAAAAGGCAATCGATAAGCAAAGCAGGGGCTCGGTGGAGCGGCGCCTCGTGAGCCTGGCGGCCCGGAGGGCGGAGTCCGGGGGCGGCGGCGGCGCGCGCGGGAGGACTACGCTCAGGGATCCAGGGTCGGCGATTCGCTTTTTACCTCTTCGACGGGGGCGCGCAAGAGCAACAACAACGCCTGCGTGGTGCCCCCGAGAGCCGGCTGCCTTCCCGTGCCGTCGACCCTTGTTTATAATCGTCTGCGTTGGTTAGCGGGCGCGCGTTAACTCGGCAACTGCGGCAACGGCGGCGGCGGCGGCGGCAACGGCGGCGGCGTCGAGTCTTGGCTAGGAGGCGCGGCCGGCCCTCGCGGGCAACAATCGCTCCTGTAACGGGCCGAGCGCCGGTCCTCCTCCTCGGCAGCCTCACCGGCGGTCCATTAGCACCGATCCATCGGTTGGCCCGCGCCCGGACAGCGATCGGTCGGCCACCGGTCGCCGCCTGCTGACTCATCCCGGGAGCCTTACTCGCGGACCGGGGGCACGCGGGGGACGACTCCGACGGAGCTCTAAGTAAGTCACCCTTGGTCTTGGCGCGGCTCGGCTCCTTTCCCGGACCCTTAGCTTTGCTTGTTCTTCTTCTTCTTCTTATTTTTCACCCACGCACGCACGCACCCCCCCAACCCCAACCCCAACCCTTTAAGGCCGTTGCTTTTTCTTTTTTTTTTTTTTGGCTTTTTAATCTGAATCCAGCCCATCGCCAGCGAGTCGCGCTCTTGTCGATCGCCGTCGGAGCGATTGTTGCGGCGAAAGGAGGAGCGATCGATCGCCCTCATTGATATTGGGATTGCGATTGTTCTTTTGGCCATCGTTGTAAATTTTTTAACGAGCTCATTGCTCCGGCCCGCGGATAGCCATGGCTATCGGTCGAGGAGCTTATTTATTTAGCGCCGTTGATTGCGGGGAGAAGAGCCGTTTAAGAATTCGCTGAAGAATTTGAATCTTATCTTTTTTTTTTTTATTTTAGGTGGTCGATTAATAATCGCGGAGGCTCGCTTTGCTTGCGCCCGGTCGCAAATGTCGGTTTTTTTTTCAATAATTTTTGTTTTTTTTTATTGTTTATAATAAGGAATTACAGTATCTTTGAGCTCGATAATTGCTTTGCTTGATTATGTTGTAAAATTAGGATGCTTTCATTTCGAGTGATTGATTTAGTTATAATTTTATTACGCAAGCGTGTGAATTCGCTAAAAGCTTTTGTGTTTCTAATTAAGGTAAGTGTATTAAGATTCCATAATAAGCTTACTGATTTGGTTTCCAAGGGCCTCAAAGTAATATTACTTTCGACTATTTTACAAGAAATCCGCTACCAGCGGCTTCTTCGTCGTCATAAGCTACCGAGTAGAGAGAGAGAGAGAGAGAGAAAAAGCAGAACAAAAATAATTAGTTTAGTTGGCTAATTAATTAACTCGTTATTAATTAATTAAAAAAAAAAGTATTTGCCGTTATTGAAAAAAAAGTATAGTTTTCCTGTTTTGTTCCACTCTTTAATTACCTTTCGCCCTTCTTTTTTTTCGTACAACTTCTGCTATTATCCGTACAATTGCTCATCTGTTTATCAAATAAATCAAAAAGTTTGAAATGAGAATAATACGCAGAGCCGAATAATGGGAAATGCTCGAATGGACGAATATAATAAGTAATTTGAATCGGTACGATATATCATTTGTAACATATCGATAATTAATCCGAAAGTATAAATTGATGTTGCGGCCGCATTTATACGGCAAATGAAATTCAACAATTATACAAGTCGTTGCTTAAATTATGAGCGGCTGCATTTAAAACTACTTTCAATGCAATCGAATATCAATCTTCTTCCCCGGGTGAAGTATTTCCATTGTATCGATGTTGGGACACAAAAATTCTAGAGATCGCAAAAATCTATTCTTCCTCTTCTCTACGTCACGCGGATCCTGAGCTCCCGAGATCTTTGCTTTACTAATTATCTTGCTGCGATCAAGGAAGACGATCGAGATTATTGTAATTATATTGCAATGTAGAGTTTAATTGAATTGAAAGAATAGAATTTCGAAAGGAGCGCGTAATTGATCATTAGAATAGCTAATATGATTTTAACAAAATTATTCGGATTGCAATAAGTACCTTTTATTGCCAATTACGCGACGAGGCGATTAAGTTTGACATTAAAATACAATGGTCGAAATGTAAGCAGAGCCGAATTTTACAAAAGTTATCGCTCAATCGTACCCGGTAATTGCATTAAAAGTATTATCAAAAACTTGTATTTTGCCCTTCCCTCTCATTCGGCGCCAGCAGCAACGAAGCTACCGCTTAACGGATAATATTCGCAGGGTAGGCCGAATAATTGGCCGAAGACAAATTGCGCTCGGGCCGTCATCTATACGCCCTCGCTCTTCGTCTCGGGCAAGGGTATCCAAGATAAAAGTCTTGGGTGCGCGCTCTTAACGAAGGCTTTCCATAACGCACCGGTGCCCGATGAATGCTTCGTTAAATCCGTGCCTCGGCCTCGGACACGATTGCCGGGTCGGGGGATGGGGCTGAAAAAAGTTTTTCCCCACCCCCAACGCTAAGCAGCGCACGGCGCGGGCTCGAAAGCCACGGGCCGAAAGAAGAGAAGCTCCTCGTCAATTGCAACGAATTGCCAAGGGAGGGCTCGCGCAGCGTTTGATTCGTTAATTGAATGCAATCGTCGAGATTTGCCCGCCCGGGAAATTCAACGCCGCCCCCCGATCGCTGGCTGGCATAATTTGTCAGCGGGCTCGCAATTTGTTTACCCGTAATGAGCAGCCGACTCGGCGAACAATGTCCTCCTCCCCCCCCCCCCGAGGCCTCGTTACTCCCTGCGACTGCGACTGCGACTGCGAGGCTCCCATTGCTTAAAGGGGCTTACCCCGGCTTTTCGCCCGGTGTACCCGATGCCTCTCGACTACCCACCCCCTGTGCTCCACTCGGAGCCTCGGGAGTGCCTTGCGGTTCCGCCGCCTCCGACGCGCGAGCGCGGCACCCTTGGAGCTTTTGAGGGGGGTTTTGAACGGAACGGAACGGAACGGGGGGGGGCGGGAGGGCTCGCTCAGCCGCGCGGCTCAAGCGATCAAAGCCCAGGTGACAATAAGGAGTAAATATTTGCCGGGGCACTCGCGCGAAAATCGATAATTACGATTACGAGGACGGTACGAGCGAACTGTTTTATTTATTCCTCCCGGTCGGCCCACTCCTTTTGCCCCTCCTCGCAGCGCAACGAGGAGCCGCGGCACCAGGAGCTCGAGTCGCCCACCCCGGGATATGCTCGATGCTCCTCGGGCCGATGCGGAAATTCCACGGCCGCTTCTCCCCCACCCACCCCCCGGTCGTTACCCCGTCGCCGGCAAATTGATAAAGTTTACCCGATAGAGCCAATTAATGGCGGGAGCCTTGCCTTGCGCCCGATGGCCTCTTATTAAACGAGCCCGCACTGGGGGGCGAGGGGCCGGCACTCCAGTCGTAGCCTCGCTACGAGGCGCCCGCGGAATTTACGGATCACTCGATGCGGAGACGTGCGCCGATCGTTCGCTACTTTTAAATTGTCCCCGACTCCGCTGTACGCCATCCGTCTACCAAGGCGCCTTTCCTCGCGATGCGCCTTTTATCGAAATACCGATGGGTGTCTCGACATCTTTCGAGGATTCGCTTACGGCTACAAGCGATCGGTCCACCGTAGGCCGACCGTCGTTCAACGAGTCACTCGTTGTATATCGTACCGATATCTCAAGATACGAGGGATAACTTTTTTTGTTTTTTTTTTTTTTTTTTTTGTAGTCTTCGAAGTTTTCACTCGTAGGAGTGAGCATCCGGTGATTTTTTTTTTATAAGTTTCTCTATGGACGGGGCGAGGGGAATAAATCGAAGAATTAAAATTGCCTCGCAAAAAGTTTTAATTTATTTGCATGGCGTATTTATTAAATTCCCATAATAATAACAATAATAGTAGTAGTAGTAGTAGTAGTAAAGGTAATAATAGTAATTTATAAATAGCAACTTTTTTTTCTTTTTTTTTTAATCGAACCTGTGCATCGATCTCGTCGTTACGGCGGTTATTATATCACTGTGTTTATTATTTCAGGTCTTAAACAACGAGTAAAAAATTCATTTTAATAGCTTCCGTGAGATTTCAATCTAAGGCTTCCTTACAACCCTTTCATTAATTAATATTTATGCAGTTATTATAGAGGACGGTGTTAATTTTGAAATAAATTGAGAAAGAATGCAATTTAAGTTAAGAATATTTCGTGCTTATTTGCGCGCAATCTGCGTAAGTTTTGTAAACAAAAAAAAAAGAAAAGGACTTGGCAACGGTGGACAAATTATATTTCCATTCCCCTTCAATAATCGTACTTATTGTTTTCCATTGCTATGGATGCGATTGCTCCTGCGGCTCGAAGAATCGCAAGTGGGTCGAAGAGAAGAGAGAGAGAGAGAGATAAAAAAAAATAAATAAAAGAAGTAGAAAAAATCCTACGAAAATAATAATCCCTGCCTGTCCCGTGACCCCGAGATTCGTTGACCGCGTACATTTTTTTTGTTCGAGCCTTGACACGTTCGCCGAGCTCCGAGGCGACCGACGATCGCCGGATCGTTGGAAGGATCCATAAGTCTCCCCCACGGCTCGCGCGCAAGCCCTAGCCGACAGGCCGACAATCCCGGGCTCCCGGCCCACCTTGGACTGTTCCTTGGCGATAGCCGGCCGGGTCGTTGGCGGGGCGGGGAGGCAAACAAGAGCCGCCAAGGTGTTGACGCGTAGGAGGATGAGAGTCGAGGCTTGGGCAGGCTCGACGGTCCTCGGCAGCGATGGCTCCCTCCTGACCTCGACGGCCATGCAGCACCAGCCCAAGTTCAACATGAGCGCCGGCGGGGAGGGCGGGCCCGTAGGCGGGCCCGGGGCCGAGGCCGGCGCCGGCGCAGGGGGGGGCCCCGGCTCCGACAAGAGGCACGTCATAGAGATGCTGCGCGACTTCTTCGAGGACTTCAACAGCAAGACCAACGTACTGCTAATCGGCCTCTACGTGCCGGTCATACTCCTGGCCATAGCCGCCAACGCCCTGGTCATCATAGTTGTCTTCAAGTATCAGTACATGCGCAGGTGGGTCCGGCTCGTGCTCGCGCAATCCCTTGGATTCGCGCTTCCATCTAAGCTACGGAGCCGCTTCTCTTCCTTCTTTTGTCCCTACGATTCTTCGCTCGCTCGACGACTCTTAACCAACGATTCTCCTCGTTGATTTTATTATCCCGGAAGCTCGATTATCGTACGCGCACGCGTATATTATATTTTTTTTTTGCTTTCCTTACGAGACTATTTACGTATTCTTATTAACGCGCGCCCGGTATTTACCGTCGACTCTCTCCGCTCGTTCCTCGTGTTCTTTCGCCGGCTTTGGCCCCTGGGCGTCGAAGCCACTCGGTCGATTAGCAGGATCGATCCCGCTTGAAAAGCTGGCGCCTGATTTTTTTTCAAAACGAGTCCCAGGTCTCCACGGGTGACGTATTTAAATTGCGCGTCGTCGCTTGTTACGCGTTAGATTCCATCCTCGCGCCTGAGGATAAAGCCAGGAGAAAGGCCGCGGGAATTGTGCATTGCTAATGGGCGAACTTTTTGCGCGGGATACGATAAACCCATTTTTTTTTTTTTTTCAATCCATTTTTCGAGCTTCTCTCGACCCCCGACGTTGGCTACCTTTTTTTGTTTTTTTTTTTTTTTTTTTTTTTTGGCGCCTGCCAAAACTCGGCCCCCTTTGCCGCAACCGTTCGAATTTAATGCGATTGCTCAAGATTCCTCACGATGTTATTAATAATTGCAACGATAATAATACAAGCCACGCGATCAATATCGGTATTGCTTTGCACGAGGAAAAGCCCACGAAGAAAGTTATCCGAAACTTTTCAACGGCGTCGCAAGCGTGTAATTATCGTATGAAAATCGAATGGGGGAAGGAAAACCAGTTCGCTAATACCTTTGACGAAATATTATTTTAAGGCTTCTGATTTCGCCAGCAGTAAGCAACCTCCAGCCATGCGATAATAATAAAGTGATCTAATCTTTTTAGTGTGACTAACTATTTCGTCGTTAACTTATCCATAGCTGATCTACTAGTGACTATAATTTGCATGCCGATAGCAATTAGTCAAGCGGTGACCATTAAATGGATATTCGGCGAATTAATGTGCAAGCTCTTCTTTTACCTGCAAGGTAAGTGCCAGATGCTCGAGCTCTGATTTTCCACCCAATGCAAGCGCGAGTGTCTTAGAGGGGGGGCATTTAAAGAAAGAGAGGAAGAAAAAAAAACAACAACCACGACAAATGCTCGGCCGAACTCGTTATCGATAAGCAGGCGTTAATAATCCCCCGAAGGATAAGCACCCGGAGTGCAAAGAACGCGACGCGACAGTTTACACTTGTTTCAATCGGGCGATAAAGGAAATCCATTTGCCCTTTTTTTTTAGAGATCGAAGAGAAACGCGCGGCAGGAGATCGCAATTAAGCGATACGCGGGTTTAGTCGAAAGGCAAAGGAGTTCGTTGATGTTCATTGGATATTCGAGGCGGGCTTTGATAACATTCCGGCACTGATTTCGTTAACGTCTATATTACTTTCTCAGTAAATGTACTTGGTGTAAACATGCCTGCGCGCATACCTTGACGCAAATTTAGGGAGTAATGCTATTATTACACGGTAATGAACCACTTGATACCTCGGTGGCCAAAAATCAATTTTTCGGTCTAACGTAATTTCGGCAATTCAACGCGGTCGGCATTTGATAATTCGCAACGCGAGTCCACCGCGTCGCGACGATCCTGTGGCCATCTGTCGTCGGCCTATTTTTTTTTTTTCTTTTTTTTTTTGACTCCCTTTTCCCCCTCCCCCTACCCCTCCCCTTATCGACTTATATCCATTAACTCGATCAAGCCGGCCGACAAAACGACAGATGTAGCATCGACTCCGCAATTTGCTTCACCGTAAAATTACCCACAGGCGCGTCCCTCGGTAGTCACAATTTTAACATCCTCGGAGCATTGACAAGCGCGTCCATTGATGCGTAATTGCGTGCTTACAAGGGAGGTGTCTCCGTTGAGACGCAAAAAACAAAAAAAAAAAACAAAAAAAAAATGTACAATGCCCGTCGCTATCGACTCGCGATACCGGCGGCGCCTAACCAAAGACTTTTATTCGGCAGGTGTCGCGGTCGCAGCCTCTGTTTTCACCATAACGGCCATGAGCATCGACAGATACTTAGCCATTAAGAGCCCGATAACATTTAGAAGGGTATTCAATCGGAAGACTACCATACTGATAATAGTCGTACTGTGGCTCGTTGCCTTCAGTATATTCATCCCAGTCTTCACAGCGGTAATGCCCTAGTATTTATCAAGTACAATTGAGCGGGAGCTCGCCTGTTGCCTTCGTTCCTGGGCTCTTTGTCCTGGCGCTCCCCCCCCCAACCCGCCGATCAATCGCCCCAACCCACGAGAGCCGAGGCACACTGGCCAACATTTGGCGAACGAATGCCGAGGGAGCCGTTTGGGCCGCGATCTATAAAGTTCGGGGGCGGGGGGGTGGGATCCTTGCGCGCGGAGTCCCTTTCGTTGATCGCGCGACTCTTAGCCACTTTGCACCGCGGGATGCGTAAAGCGGACTCGAGCTCGCTTCGAGTTGGCGAATGGCAAGAATTTGTTTTCTCTCGTCCGCGCCAATGCCAGGTGGCTTTTTAATTGCCGAGCAGTGAAGCAATCGAGGCGATTGGTAAAGGCGGTGGAAAATTCTCGTCGACCGGGTGTACCCTCCGATATCGTGCAAAGGATAAATTATAAGATCGCAAAGCCACTTCGGTGCGCGCGTTTCGACGATATTCATTTGCTTCCGTGCTCCTTTAATCGCCCGAGGAATTATCGCGGGCTCGGGAGTGCCGTCGATCGGGGAAGATTACGGGCTCGCGGCATCGGCGGTCCGTCGAAAGCGAGCCTTCTTAATGTCAAAGCCCTGGCTAGCTATAAGCGATTGGGGTAGATTGAACTTTCTTTCTTGTTTTATCCTAGCGCGGCTCGGAACCGCGTAGAGCTTTTTTAATTTTGTTTTTTTTTCCACGACCGCAGGTAACCCTGCAAAGTCCAATAATGGGATTGGACAATATCACCCTGTCGGGAGAATGGAAGACCATCAAAGACTTGGATATACCAAAATCCTCGATATTCTACGTCTGTTCCGAAGATTTTAAGCCTCTCGGCATTCATACCCATATATTCGGAACGGTTTGTTTCATTCTTATTTACGCCATTCCAGGTAAGTCATTTCGATGATTTCCGAGCCAAAAGCCAAAAGCCAAAAAAAAAAAAAAGAAAAAAATAAAAAAAAAAAAGCACACGCGCACGAGCTCGGCTCGCAGATAAGGGATCTTAACGAATAATCGCACGTTGCCAACTCAATAAAAACAAACACGATCACCTGCATGAGTCGCAAGAGTCGGAGTCCGGTCCTTCCGACTGGACGTTAGCTCAGCGCCAAGCCAATGCAGGCAGAGAACGGGGAAAACTTTTTTTTCCAGGCCTAATCGTAATAATAGCCTACTCCCTGATGGGCCGGACGCTCTTCGCCAGGAAGCCGCCCTTCGATTGCGACAGCGCCGAGGGAAGCGCGAGCTCTCGCCAGGTAAGCTCTAGCTCCCAATCGGTGGGCCTAGCTTGGGGGGTGGGTGGTGTAAAATCCGACCTCCGTCCTCGAGGCAAAGGTCGGTCCTTGGGGGAAGGGAAGAGGTGCGAGAAGTCCCTCCCCCCGGCATCGACCATCGCTAGGCCGTGGACAGGGAGGGAGAGCCCCTCCGCTTTAACCCTTTTCTCCGAAAAAAACCGCGCAGGGATTCCGACTGGTGCGCGAGCGACGCCGAGTGGCCTGGATCCTCCTGCTGCTGGCCATCCTCTTCGCTCTCTGCTGGCTGCCCTACAACCTCCTCAGACTGCTGATCGATCTTGGGATAATCCGTAAGTCCTTGGGGGAGGGGGGCCCGCGTCCTCGGCTCCCCGTGCGATCGACCTGACCGGCCCGTTGATTGTTTTCAGGCGAGGCCGCGACAATATCGGAGGCCCTCTCCTATTGCCTCTTTCTCGGGCACGCGAACAGCGCCTTGAACCCCATTGTCTATTGCATAATGACGCGAAATTTCCGGAGGAGCGTCGCCGACATCCTGTGCCAGAGGAGCTACAGATTTACCCGGCGCAAGCCCCATCCCAAAGTACGTATCGGCCTCTTGTCAAAAATCGCTTGTTGCCTCCTTTGGCCCCCCCCGGCCAATTTGTCGCGACTCGCTGATGCCCGGCCGACGGTATCGACGAGCCACGCTGAGTCTCGGGAACTTTTTTTTTTTTTTTTTTTTACAGAGCTACGTTTGAGCCCGCCATAAGTCTTAATTATTGCCTGTCGAAAAAAAAGGTACGACCGGGCGCTCGTAACTCGTCACCCGCCAATCTCGATGCCGTGGATTTACGCCGAAACCAGCAGGGGCTTATCGATCGATCGAAGCCACGCGAAGCCTTCCCTTGGGGGAAGCGATGGATCCTGATTGATGCACGAATAAAAACCTTCACCGAGTAATAAGCCACGTGTTATTTAACCGACGAGACACCTGTGCCGAGCAATGTTAACAACCTATCGTCGATAAATTCAAAAGTCTCCTCCCGACCGACAATGTATTTATTAATTCTAATGCTCGATGCGAGTGGCATTGGGGCACCCTTGCATCATTGTAATATTTGTTAATTGTACTCTTCAGCGAGATGAGTTTTATTGAAATAAAACTCGGCAAAAGCTACGATGCGCGCAAGTGTCATTAAGCGCGACTTTCAATAAGCTCGTAAATTAGTCGTGATTTTTTTACTACCTTATAAAGGAAGAGGGAATGAAAAAAAAAAAAAAAAAAAAACAAAACAAAAAAACATCCATTTAGCTTCAGGCAGCGTTAAAGCCCTTTTTATACTTTATGAAAACGCATTACGCAAAGATGACGATGATGCTTATAATAATAACAACAATAATAATAGTAATAATAATAATAATCACGATAATAATAATAAAAATTACGTACACTCGCAGAACGCATTATCTTGGTGAAAATAATAAACTTTGTTTCGAAGCTGCATTCCGGATAATTTTATACCAGAGGGAGAAACGAGGAAATAAAATTTCTGCCTCGCTCTCGGATCTTTACAAGTCCTTACAATTCGCGCATATTCATAAAAAAAAAAAAAAAAAAAAAAAATGCTCGTACGCACTCTTCTGCCAAGTCGGGAAGCGGCTACGCGACCGCGAGGCGACAATACTTTTTCTAGTCTGAGCATCGTATTTCAAGAGAAGAAGAAGAAGAAGAAGAAGAAGAAGAGAGAAAAACAAAAAAATAATAATTGTATTCCCAACGGAACTCATCGTCGAGCATGATAAATGCAAATTAATAACTTTTAATTATGTTAGCTAGTTTTAACAAAGAGTATTATCATTATTAGCTTAATTATCCGAACCATGGATGGCGGTAAAACAAAAGCAAAAAAAAAAAGGAGTAATTTTTATCGCCGATATTTCGTTGTTGCCTATCTTCAGTTTTCGTAGGATTGAAATTTTCAGGTTTTTTAAAAAGAATTTTTCCTCCTCTGCTTTCGCTCCAAGTTCCTTTTACCCGAGGTAAAAATCATTGAGCGCGTAAAGCAAAAAACCTAGCGAGATAAAAATAAATTACCGAATGGCCGGCACGGGCAAACATCAATGATCGCTACGTAAATCCGACTAATCGACCATCGGTATTACATAAATATACAAGAGCATAGTACAGTAGTGTTTTTGAAATGTACATACTTATAATATAATAAATAAAATCAAAAGCTCCGAATTGCTATGCAGTTAATTTGATATTAAAATTACCTAGATAAATTAAGTACGTTAGACATTTCTTCTGTATATGTTAATGCACGTTGCCATTGTACGATACCCGTCGAATTTCCATTTTTTGAAAATCACGTTATTGTGAATTGTTAGGGAAAAAATTCTTATTCCTATTGATACATCCATTTTGTATTATTCGTACGGTAAATCAATATATTTTAACGTTGTGTTATCGATACTAAAGCAAAAGCATTATTATAAGATTATGGGTTAGGATTAATTAGGGTAAAGATATTAATTAGTGCTTGACTTTAAATATCAGCTTTTAATGTTAAAATATTGCCGTTATTGTATTCGTGGTGAAGAAAGTGCAGTATGGAGAAAATCTAAAATAATGAAAATAGAATATTACACGGCAATTGGAATGAAAACGAAGAAGAAATACTTATCAGAATAATTAGTTTTCTATTTTATTGTACTTGTGAGCATGCATATGTATACATATACGTGTGTGTGTATAATTTTTTCGAAAAACGATAAAATTATTCAAAATAAGGATAATTAAGTTACTCTTTAATGAAAGTGGCCATTGTTTAAATAATTTACGATGATATTTGGATAGTTCTGATTCAAAATTGCATTTATTCAAGTACATTTCAGTTATACAAATATGCGATATATGTGTAAGAATGGAATATCCAATAAATCAGAATAAACATTGATTTAACAAAAAAAAAAAAAAAAATTTGTAATCATCTTATTGACGATACGTCGCTACAAATAATATTTATAATACTCGTACAAATTTTGAGAATACGTAGTATTATTTTCAACAATTTTCCATAGAAATAATAATAGCCGTTAATGTATATTGGTTATGCTCGAGGTAATCACGAAACATCGGGCAAAATAATAATTTAATCCTGCGGCTTTGTAAAATGAACGAGCTATCGCTAAGCTATAGGCGCGGCAAGTAGTTGAGGTGTACTTTTTAGCTTGCGAGCTTAATATTAAATTTGCACTGCATTAAAATTGTCGCGGCGTCGCTTGATATAAAGTCAGATCGACGGGCTATGGGAAGTCGAGTGAAAATCCTATTGTATTGAGTTGCCTCGATATTCGAGCGAATGCTGGAGCTCGATCTCATCGGTGATTCTGATAATGATAAAATAATTATACGCGTTTTGCGATTGTATGGTAAACGAAACAAAAAAAAAAAAAAAAAAAAAAAAAAAACGCTAACAACATACGGCGATTGCAGTGCATCAAATTGGTCGTTATTGCTTATTCGAAATCATTGCCAGGAGCGTGCTATACCGCAGTAGTATTAAAGAGCCATGATTTTTCGCTTAATTGCTTCCTCGATTGTTGATAATTTTTTAATTAGGACCTCCGATCAATTGAAATAAAATGTATATTTGTTATGATATAAAATGAAAACCGTTTATAAATTAATCAATCAATGTTACTGTAATCGATCAGTTGCGTCAATCATCGTTGTTTATAAATAATATATGTGTATGTATGTATGTATGTATATGTATGTATATATTTATATATATATATATATATATATATTATAATTTTTTTTCTCTTTTATATAACAGACTACCATGAATATTTAAATGGCGCAGATAATTAATCGGTAGATTAGTCTTGTCCGACTTTGTGTGCTTCTGTAAAATTGAACGTCAGTTTCGATTAAAAAAATAACAAATAAATAAATAAAAAAAATAAAAAAAAAAAAAAAAAAAAAAAACTAAAAATCAAATTGTGCCGAGGCATTTATAAAATTTATATAAGCAGAGCATCTTATCTACGACTTTGCGCTTAAAATTATGCGAAAGCGAAGAATTTCATAAGAATACGATGAACTAAATATCTCAAGTTGATTATATTTATACTTGAATTTTTATTCAATCAGAATATCATTGGGTTTGCTTATAATAGTTTGTGACACGTATAAAGATGTAAAATTTTATTACATAAATTCGTATAAAAATTTCATAATACTGTTACGAATAAAACATAATTTATCGTTCTGATTTATTCGAAAATTTTTTCCCTTTTTTCAAAAAACATAACACATATTTTTCTAAAACGAAAAATATAGAAAAAATTTATTCCTTTCGTACGTAATTATCCAACCCTATGTAGGAATATTAATATTTACCTATTGATTATCCTTCTTGCTAATAATATCGTTTAGTTTTCTTAAAAACGAAAATGTATACCTCGTAGTAAAAATTCATCACTTTATTATCAAATTCGGGTAATAATAATTACCACTTGAGGGGTTTTTTTTTTTTTTTTTTTTTTTTTTTTGTCGCTCTATAACGTACAAACAATGAATACTAGATAAATTTGTTGACTAGTCTCAAGTATCGTTCATGCGGTACGATGTATTTGTGTATATTTTAATATTAAATTAAGGAAAAGTCGTAAAAATTTGACATGATTATAAAAGCTCCTTCGCATTTCGGTACCTTCGACGGTGTACCATCGTTTCTTTTTCTTTTCGCTTGTGTTTTTTTTTTGTATTTTTGCGCCACTCGAGAGCTCCGCTCTGCCAACGAAGCTGACGACCTCGCGCCTCTACCAGCCGATCGTGTCTCTTCTGAGATCTCTAAACATCGACGCGGAGATGACCCCGGCATTTTTACCATAGCAATCGAAGCTCTTGAAGTATCGGGATCTATTGGACTCGAAGTCGTTGCTGCTGTAATTTCTTTGCTGGGCGTTTCTCAATAGCGTCGCGTTGGCCGATTTCAAATGATTGTGGGAGGGACGGCTCAAGCTGGAATAACTTTGCTGATGCTGCTGATGCTGCTGATGCTGCTGCTGCTGATGCTGATGCTGCTGATGGGGCAAGTAATCGCAGAGCCCACGACTCTGTCCCACCGAGTGCTGACGCGGATTCTGAAAGGAGGTGATCGATTGTTCCTCGTCAGCTGAGGAAATTAAACGATCCCGCTCGATTAAACGATCGGCATCCCGATACGGTTTAGGGACTCATTTTCCATTGGAGTTAATGAAATAAAGAGTTATTGAAATTATTCTAAGCGTATCTTGGCCCACGGAATGTACGCTCGAGGGGGGGGGGGTCGCCTCCGTTTATCGGCTTACTTTTCGCGGCGGAGTTTTGGCTGACAAAGCACTCGCGTTAACAAAGAATAAAATTGTAACTTTGACAACGATTTTACAACGGTGTCCAATTGGGATACAAGCGAACTCGACATTGTCGATGGAATTGTTGGTTTTTGCTTTCAAATTAACGCGCCTCGGCGAAACAAAAGTTCCCCTACGTCCCCACTTGTGGTGGTATGTCATTTATTATTCTTTCTTTTTAATAGGGAAAGCCCCCGCACGAGGCTCGGCAAGCATCGAATTCCGTACACCTTGAGCTTGCTCAAGGCTATTTCAATGAAGGCTTCCTCCTGTCGTTAATCCTGCGTCTAGCTTCAAAAAATAAAAAAAAAAGGCCACTCGACATTGCGATGGTACAACTTTTACGAGAGCTCGGGTATTATCGAAGGCTGAGCTTACGGGCTCGGCCGTAAGTTGAAAAATGTTTTGAGCGCCGATCGATATCGAGCCAATAATCGAGGCGGATCGGTAAAAGCTCGTCTTAAAGTCCCCCTTCGCTTGGCTCTCGTCGATCCTCGCGAGTCGGCCTTTGTACCGTTCCCTCCTTCTCGCCCAATCGTCGGGACACCATTGAAAAATCCGTGCCTTTATAAACCCGGGGGTCTTGCACTTTGTCCGCGCGCTCACGCATCAAAGGTAAATTTACCGGAGGCTCCGGCAGAATCGCCCAAACGGCTGGCAAATCGACTTGGGGTTGGGGGTTGGGGGCAAGAAATCCACGCTCCTAATCCTTACCCGAAGGGCCGTCAGCGATGACCAATGGACAAACACCCCTTTATCCCATCCGAAGTATCCCCGGTAAAACGAGTATTCGATTACAGTGGCTTTTTGCGGCTGTACGCGGGGGGGGGGGGCACTGGCCGCGATTATTTAGCCAGCGATGAAATTTACGTTGGCCCCGGTGCTCGTGCATTCTTTTGATGCCTCTGGGCCATCGTTGGGGTTGACGAGCTTTGATGCTTTGATCAATCCGAGCGGCACTTCGGGTCACGGTACAGCTGGGCGCTTGGGGGGGGGGAGGGGGTCGTGGTGGTGGATGGGAAAAATCTCCCTTGAAAACAAAAAACAAAAAACAAAAAAAAGCTCCACGACAAGGCAAACGATTCGTTTCGCAAGGTTGGGAAGAACCGTGTTTCCCAAGATGACGAAAAGAAGAAGAGGAAGAAGAAGAAGAAA
Source organism: Kradibia gibbosae (assembly GCA_018907135.1). Classification (NCBI taxonomy): domain Eukaryota; kingdom Metazoa; phylum Arthropoda; class Insecta; order Hymenoptera; family Agaonidae; genus Kradibia; species Kradibia gibbosae. The sequence goes on from JACCHX010000003.1 coordinate 15,029,492, forward strand.
GATTCACCGACCGGACTTGTACCGCGTGGGTGGGAGGGAGCAATTTTGTCGGCCTACCTCGACCTGCGACAGAGCTCTCAGGTATCGGTTGACGCAGAAGGCCCCCGAATCCTCTTGGCTCGAGCTCTTGAGGGCCCTGGCCTCCGGTTGGCCGTAGCCGTTGGGCCCCGGTTGATGCTTCGACGGCCGCACGGGGCAGGAGGCCCGGGGGCCGATCCCACCGCCGTTGAGCAGGACCTTGGACTGGCGATTGTTCTGGGGCGGCCTGCACTCGCCGGTCCGCTTGAGCTAGGCCAACGGAAGAGGAGGATGAGGAAGACGAGGCGACGATGCGCGGACGCGCTGGGCGGGGGCGAGAAGTAGGCTCCGATCCCTCGCGAGATCTCAACGGCCCTTCGCGCTCGTTAGCCTCGATCGATGGTCGATTGGCCGCGCTCCACTCGGGGCCCGGGTCTCTTACCTTATCCGACTGTAACGAGGATTGCGACTTGGACAGTGGCCTCGTCGGCTCGGGCTCGCTCGGCCGCGCCCAACCCTTGGCGTTGCTCGAGCCGAGGCCTTGGAAATTGTCGCTCGTCAAATTGTAAGCGTACTGGACGGCGATGCTCTTCGTCGCTGGCTTGCTCGTGGAGCAGGAGGAGGGGCACTTTTCTGAAACGAGTACGGAGGGCCGGTTAAAAGAAGAAAAAACACGCGCGCGCGCGCGCACACATTGGCCCCAGTTTGCAATTCATCGATCGGCTTTTACGATCGAGCCTCCCGGCCTTAGGCGGCCCTCTGCTCCGCAGCATTGATAATATTATTTTTTTTCTTCTTCTTCTTTTCTTTCCTCCCCCCCCCCCTCGGCCCGGCCCGGCCCATGAATTCACCCCTCTCGGTCTCGCTATCCTCGTTGCAATTATGCGCCGGTGGTGAAGAACCGCGTTATTAATATTATTATTATTTTTTTTTTTTTTTTTTTTCATTTAGCGTCGATGGCTCGTAACGGAGATCTACCGCGGCTCGGTATTACTCAACGAGGGCCGTTAAAGTCATTTGATTTCTTCCCCTACTGGGCAATCTAATTTCGACAATATTTTCTCCGGCTAACGACCCAATTCTCCGCACAACTCTATCATTATTCAATGGTTGGCGTTTTAAACGACAATGGTATAGAAAACCGATGTTGGTCAGATTCAAATTTCGATCTAGTCGTATTGGTTTCGTGTATAATTTTAACGACGAAGCGCCATACCATTCTGGCAGTTAATGTCCTTCGTCGGCACGTTTGCAGCTTGGATTTTTTTGTTATCCCTTCGATTCTGAGGCAGGACTCCGCCTTCTCCTGAAATCGACGTAACTCGTTTTCACATTTTCGCATGATCTCAATAAAGTCTTGCCTTTATTTTATTTATTTATTTATTTATTTATTATTTTTTTTATTATTCTTTCCGAACTCTATATGCATCGCTGTTAATATACTATCGGCTAACCTTCGACGAACAGTGATTTGTAAGAATTATTCTTGCGCTTCTCCTTGATCAAATCATCGCAAGACAAGTGAAAACTCTTTCTCGCGATTACGTCGCTTTCCTCTTTAGGCTGTGGCTCCTTTCTCACGTGCTCCGACAGGCGTCTCGCTCTCGTCTTCGACCTAAAATCAAAATTATTCACTCCAGTTTAGGGGGAGACGCGCTCGGGTCCAATTAGAATAAGGATCCGCTCGATTCGAGAAATTTACTATCGACACAAGCAATGCATTGAATTATCGAATCAAACTGATTTCTCGGCTACTCTTTCTTTTTTTTTTTTATTATTATTTTCAATCGGACTAACGTGTTTTTGGGCGATCGGTGCTTCTCCTCCATCATAGAGTAGAGTTTGTTACGGTACTCCTCGACCGACAGCTGAACGTCGTCTCTTAGGAAAGGAATTACGCTCGAGCCCCTCACCGGTTCGTTTTCTCTCGCGTGGAAGCTAAAACATGTAGGCATTAATCACGATTAAGCGACTTGACATTGTCGAGTTCGCAGTCGCGGTGTTTTTCCATTTATCTTTCTCCCTTCTTCTAATTTTCCAATCAAGTGATCAAGCGTAGGGGGGGCCTTTTAAGCAAGGCTTTTAAGAAGGATGCAACGGCAGATCCAACGTTAAATTACGAAAGTAGATAAACAAATAAATTCTTACTCTGAATCAATCGAGAAAATTTATCCAAGCAGCAACAAAATTCGTAATATTCATTGCGTTGCGTAAATAATCGTTCGATGGTTATTGACCCGATGAATCCACGTGTAAATAACGCATCGAAAATGACACTCGCAGTCGAGGTGTGGGTAAAAATTATCGATTTTTTTTTATAATGAAAAAATCGATACAACGTATTCTTAAGGGGCATTGAGTGCACAGGAACGTTTGCGAATTGTGCCTTAATCGCGGAACATTTTTAATTCTATTAACGATAAAATGCCGTTAAAGTCCTTTTGCTTCAATCGTCGCCTCATTTAAGCGCGACTGGACTGATACAGATTAACTTTTAACGGTAAAAAATTTTACCGTCCGCTACGCGTAAAATAGCGCGCTAAAAAGCAGCAGCAACAACACCACCAGCAGGAGCACCAAAAGCTCACTGGCAAACCAATTCATGGTGAGTAAGGTTGGATCTATTATCAACGCAACGGGCCGTAATTACCAAGCAATGTAGGGATGCTCGAGGGCGTCGAGGGCAGTAAGCCGGTGATTAGGATTGAATACAATCAGGTTGTTGACAAGGTCCAGAGCGTCCTTGGAAACGGTAGGCAGGAGCTCCTCCAGGGACTTGTGCCTTGCCGCCGGGGAGAGCTGGAGCAAATTCGAGCCGTAGCCCGCGCTAACCGCCGACAGATCTGAAACAGCCAGCGGGTAATGAGGGGCCGGCCCGTCCCAGGTGCGCTCGGCATCGACGATTGGCCAACCACCGCGAGCATTCCGGTTTCCGGCGCGATAGCCGAGAGAGCCGATCGCGCGTTCGCGACAACCCGTCGTCGACTGCGCGCGGGGTCCCCGGCAATAACCCCAAGCGGCTCCCGCGGAAGCCTCGCTATGCGCGGTCGGAGGCATCGTAGCCGTTGATCCTGGCCCGGCGAGCGAGGGCGGCGGCTCTCCTCGGCGAGGGCGAACGGCGAGGTGGCTCTGCTTTGTAACCGCTGCCGGATTCCACGGCAGCTACGCCGAGCTGGGAGCTGGGAATTCGATCAGCCGCTGGGATCTCTCCAGCCGGGTTAGCGGGTAGCTCGAACCGCGAGTGCTCTTAGCTTAATGGCGAGGAGGGGGGGGGTGGGGAGAAAGCTCCTTCCAATTAAGGAGGGCGCGCGTACGACGGTAAAAACAATCTATCGATCGGTTGGTTGAGAGGCGTCTCGAGCCCCGATGCTATTTGTAACGAGCGCGTTGGGCTTGGGCCCCACCCCCCCGCCCCCGGCAAACGGAAGCTCGCCCTTAAGCGACTCGAGCGAGCCCCCGGGCCTCTCCCAGCCGACGATTGCAACTTATGACAATTGGCAGCCTCCGTCGGCGAGCTTTGCCTGTGCACCCGACAATGTGTACATATATACGTGTATATATATGTGTGTGTGTGTGTGGGTGCGTGGGTGTATCGTATCGGAGCCGTCAACGTAACGAATTAGCGACCGGCCGAGCGAGGCCGTCGCGGCAACGACGAGCAAACCTTCGATCGTGGGCGGGGGCAGGGTCGTCATGATCCTCTCGACTTGATTTATCGTCGAGGAGCCGGGGAAGAGGGGCTTTCCGAGCAGCATTTCCCCGAGTATACAGCCGAGCGACCACATGTCAATGCCCTTGGTGTAGCTGCGAAAAGAAAAAAAAGAAAGAAAGAAAGTAAGAAAGAAGGAGAGAGAGAGAGAGAGAGAGAGAGAGAGAAAATAATCGAGGCTCGCTCGTTGCGGGGGATCGGCAGGGGGACAACTCTCGGGCTCGGGATTAATGGCGATTTTTTGCCATTTTTGATGGAGGGAGGGATCGGCCGTGGCCAAGGAAATCGGGAATAGAGGAGGGTCGCGAGGCGGGAGCGGGAGCAAGGACTCGGCGCGATGCCGGCTCCTTAGGGGGACGATTGGCTTTTCGATCGAGGCGTCCCGGGATCAGGGACCGATCCGCCTCACCTCTTCGACGCTATCAGAATCTCCGGGGCCCTGTACCACCTGGTCGCGACGTAATCCGTCAGGGTGGGGTCGCTCCCGGCCTCGCCGTCGCCCTCGCCCAGGTGGCTCACCGAGCGGGCCAATCCAAAATCGGCGATCTTGCACCGGCACTGGACGTTCAGTAGGATGTTCGACGGCTGCAAGGGCAGAATTGTTTACGATACAGCCCCCGATCGCTTCTCCTCGCCTGGTATTTTTGTCACCCCCGATCGATGATATGAGTTTACGTCTACGTACGTATACGTATATAAACGCGCACACGCACACGCACACACATATGTGTATATAGATATGTGCGTGTGCGTACGCATATGCTTTAGGTTCACTTGTATTATTTATGCATGTGTGCGGGGGCGCATGTACATATTATACATATAGGATAATTCACCTTTAAATCTCTGTGTATGACATTACCGGAATGAATGTACTTGATCGCTTTGAGAAGCTGATACATGATGTAGACTTTATGAATGTCTTTCAATATCGAGCCGCGCTTTATTACGTTATGAAGGTCCGTTTCTGTAAGAACACCAAATAGTCAGTGTGGCTTGATTTTTTTTTTTTTTTGCTTTATTGCTTTTTTGCTTTTTAAATTGACCTGGGCTTGGGTTTTATTTTGTATTTCGCTATAGTGTAAAAAGCGTCCCTTTGTATTATTTACAATATTATTGGGCTCAAACGAGTCTTGCGCGGTGTAACATTGAAAGGCCAATTATACGTTATCGCATTATATATATATTTATATTTATTGTCTTACCCCTCGGTAATGACAAACTTAATAAAATTTCACGCGCGATGAATCAGCACTTCGATTGCGATAAATCTTTCAGAGGAGTTTCCAATTTTTATACAATTTTCAATCGTGTACTATTTCACGGGTTCTCGTCACGCGAAAAAAGTAAATAAACAAACGCTTTTACAAAATAGCGCTCGAAAACTTTGAGGAGCGGGCGGGCAGGGAACACTGTACGGCATGGACAATTGTTGTGATATTTTCGTGAAATATTCAATTATTTACCCATATATTCGAAAACGAGATAAATATCGCGATCGTTGTTCGCCTTGTGCAATCCAATCAGTTGGATAATATTTTCATGATTTGAAAATGACAATAAAAATACAATTTCTCTAAATGTTCGCTGAGCATCGGTTTGGTTTCTAAAGGCATCGAAGATCTTCTTCACGGCGACCGTTTCCCTTTTCTTCTTATCGATCGCCTTCCACACAATTCCATATGCCTGCAAAAGTAAAAATCATCATCTGTTATCAATGAGGACTCAAGAGCATTTTCGGCATTGGCAGCTTGCGCACCCTTACGATTATTAATGTACGTTAATGCTGAGTTCTTCCCCCGTGGAAAAAGATTCCAATGTATTGCTATCGTTTTGGATTTCATAAAATATTATAATGCTTTTGGTATATCGCGTAGACTTACTTTTTCTTTACATACAATTTATAAATTTTTTCAATAATTCATTTTTACCGTATCGATCGAATCAATATTACCATACAAATATCAATGGATTCCTATGTGCATTAATTTGATTTTAATTAAACCCTTCTAATTAAACATTATTTTGCAATTTGAACTTAAGCTATTATTGATCAATATTATATATTAAGTAAAGATAAATACATACATCAATTTAATTGACTGCAACATTATCCCATAATATATAAGTTTCGATATAAAAATTCTGTATCGTACAAAAGCACGTTTGAAAACTTTTTACATTTGCATGTGACAACTTTGCGTACATCTAGCGATGAAAAACATATTCATTTATATTACGACAAAGTATTTTATATTGCTTTTTTTTCCCCCCTTGAATAAAAGTATATTCCACGCGATGATAATTTAAAACAAGTATAATTAAACAAAGAATAACAAATATACGAAGAACTCAAAATCGTGTAAAATTTTAATTTCATTATAGTTCATAATTGTTACCAAAATGTAAGCGTTACGGCAAAAATTAATTGGCGGTGACAGTTTGAATCGCTTTATGAATAACGATGTGAGGCTTTACACAGTCAATAATTCGATCGGGCTCCTTTCTTTTTTTTTTTTAACGACGATTTTTCTACCTCTTCTATACGAATTAATGTCATTATCTTCGTAAATTATTCGGATAATGCTAAATTGTGCTCGGTAAGTGTGTGGTTTATTTTTATAACTTTGATTACTGAACGGGTAAAAATAAGCGCCTATACGTTAAGACAATATTTTCTAAAAACCTGACATATTATGTTTGCTGGCCATATTGATTTTGTAGAAAAAACTCCGACAAGTTGTGTTGTACAACGCGTGCTCAAGTATACGCACACCAATGGATAGAAACATTTTCGAAAATTTATTTTATTTTAATTTCGGGTTAAAAAAAAATAAAGAAAAAAGCAGCGTAAAAATTTAAAAAAAAAAACACACACACACACAAAATTGCATTCGTTACGAGTACCCTAACTTAAAAACAGCCTTTATGAATTTCGTGCGTGGCCAGTAATATAAATTTCATTTTATCTCTATTAAAGAGAAAAGCACACTTAGAAATGCAAGGCGATTGGTAATTAAAAACGCGAGAACTGTTTCTAATAAAGCAGCATTCCAACACTTTTTAATGCATTATTTCAGAATATTGTTTTAACGTATTAAACGCATCATAAAATGATAAATCGATACGAGTGCTTAGCGGGCCATTATTTTTCACATCAAACGAAACACATGTAACGAAGCAGAAGATACGTTTAAAAAAAAAAAAAAAACTGATTTCCATTATACGCAATAAAACTTTTGAATCCAATGCTCGATCAACTTGTAATAAGATATCGTTGAAAGTGCGGATTTGCAATTTATTTTAAAGCTCGATGAAGCATTGAAAGAAAAAAGAAAAAAAAAATCCCCAAAGCTCGTGTGCGCATTATTTGCAAAAAGTTTCGAGGCAAAAGCGCTAATGCAATTAAAATATAATCATAATACTTACGCCTTTACCAAGTCGTCGAATGATTTCGTACTGTCTCGTGACGTGCGTGTCAATTTCGAAGAATTTTTTAGCAACTCCTTTTTTCTCCGACATGCTTCCTCCTCACTTCTCTGTATCTTTCTCTCTCTCTCTCTCTCTCTCTCTCTCACTCTCTCTCTCACTCTCTCTCACTCACTATCTCCACATGTACACGCAGATGCGAGCAGTATAAAATATATCCGCTTTCGCAAAGAAAAGCGACGAGGCAGAGGCCAGGGAGAGAGAGAGAGAAAAACGAAATAAAGAAAAGAAAAGAAAAGAAAAAAAAGTAATACAGAGAGAGAGAGACTAGAAAAGAGAGAAAACGGTCCTTTGGCAAGCGTTAGGCGTTCGACGGCTTGTATTGGCAACGGGTAGCGCGACTCCGGGAGTTGTAGTTGTTTATCCTAGGAAACGCCGTGGGCTCGGCCAGTGACGGCATCATTCGCTCGCTCCTCCGCGGTCTCGTTATCACTCGGCGATTGGGATCCCACCTCGTCCAGAGTCGTTCTTTTGTTACGGGGCCCCCACAAGTACGACGTACTGATACTGAGCCCGCGTACAATCCGGAAGAGATCCATAAGAGCCGGTGGAGGGAAGGACAGAAGCTTTAAATCGCGAATGGTTTTCGACCGCCGCCGCCGCCGCCCCTCCCCCCTGCCCTCCTCAGCCCCGAAAAAAAAAAAAAAAAACTACATCATACTTACGGAGTAGCGCCTTCTGGCCATTGGCGACGACCCACGAAAGCGACGTTCGCACGCGATTCTCATCCCGTGTTTACGATACGTGAGCGCGCAGCGCTGCCATGGCAACGGCTCGCTTTAAAAGAAGACCACAAGAGATCGGCCGCACCCGCGGCGGCCCCTCGATCCGCTGCCGATTGCGCTTTGGCCCAATGTCGACGAGTCCCTCTGCCCTCCCTCGGCCGGCTCCTCGATAAATCGAACGATTGTTCTGTCGCGTCAAGGGCTCGCCGCGAGCGTACGGATCGGCTCGCTTCTTTTTTCTCTCTCTCGTCCTCTCGGAGCTCGAGGGAAGAGAGAGAGAGATTTTCTACGCTATATCGAATTAAATCATTGTCGCGAATCGCTTGGCGAGCTTCGGGTTACGGAGGTGAAAAGTAGCCGCGAGGGAGTCTCTTTCGTTCGGAGAGTTTGAAAGGAAGGGTGGGAAGGAAGGAGCCAATGAGCGGTGGCCTCTACTGCGCAGAATCTTGACGAATCGCCCTACCGGATTGCCGAATCCTAATCCAATGGTCGATTGAACTGTTGTTGGAACCGATGTGTCCAAGTGCCATCGATTCGATTCAACCGGAGGAGGACACTCGCCTTACGTTAATATGGCTCTTGCCGAAGTGTGCGGTATTAATTCCTATTTTAAATTAAACAATTCTTTGCCGGGGGATGAATTCCAAGAGGAAACCGAGTACAGAAACTTTACCAACAATGCTTGCTTAGCCATGCCGCCTTTCGCCAATGTAAGTCTTACGTTGATTACGTGCTTTTGTTAATATCGTCCAATGCCTTGCAAAGTCGAATCGCCGGAATTGCCCTTTTGATGGCTACGGCTAAATAATTTACTCGCCGAGAGAGTTGCAGCAGCGCTCTTTTTACTTTGCATTGTCGAGCAAGCTTTGAAGTGTGTGTAATATTATGATCGTGTTATTGAGGTTATGTTGTCGACGATGACTTTAATTTTTCAACGCTCGTCGAGCCTCGCGACAAGCCTATAATGGACTTAAGAAATTAAATTTAAATTTAATTTGAAATTTAGCCGGCCAATTTCCTCGGTCAACTTGCCAAGGAAACAGACGAGTCGGGTAAAAGCCTAAAAATTCAATTCGATCATGGAACTACAACCCTGGGATTTATGTATCAAGGTGGAATTATACTTTCCGTCGACTCTCGGGCTACAGGAGGACAATTCATCGGTATGACGATCTTACTTATAACGCCTTCAATAACGACACCTCCAATACTATAAAGATATTGTATCCTACAGGCTCTCAAGTGATGAAAAAAATAGTCGAGATAAACGACTATTTATTGGGCACATTGGCCGGTGGAGCTGCGGACTGCGTTTACTGGGATCGCGTCTTGGCAAAGCAATGTCGCATGTACGAGCTTCGCAATAGGTCGCGTATATCTGTAGCCGCAGCTAGTAAATTAATGTCGAACATGATTTACAACTACAAGGGAATGGGACTAAGCATCGGTAAGTAAGTGCTCGATTCGAGCGAGGATTCTCGGGAGTTGTAATTTTGTGCTTCTCGCTTTGAGCTGCCTCGATAAAATCAACCCGGAAAAAGCAGTGCGATTAAGCTTAAGGGTAACCCTTGAAAATCAATGGCAATGCTACGGATGCGGGCTTTTATCGAGACATCGATCACCGATCGGAGGACGTTTGCATCCAAGCGCGCTGCTCCAGGCGCTTCGCAATCGACCCGAGAGCGCCTACGCAAGCCTGAGTTGTTGGCATCTAAATTATCGCTTTCCTCCCGCAGGTATGATGCTCGCGGGCTGGGACAAAAGAGGACCGGGATTGTACTACGTCGACTCGGAGGGCACGCGCACCCCGGGAAAAGTCTTCAGCGTTGGTTCCGGCTCGGTGTTCGCCTACGGTGTCCTCGACTCGGGCTACCGCTGGGATCTGTCCGACAACGAGGCTTACGAGCTGGGCAGAAGGGCCATTTACCACGCAACCCACAGAGACGCTTATTCCGGTGGCATAGTCCGAGGTAAGGCTGCGAGTCCGTCGAGAATGGCTTTTGAAAGTCGGGGGAAACGAGTCGCCGGCATTAAGTTATCGTTAATCGCGTCGATTGAGCGCGCATTGGCGAAAATTTTAGAGCCACGCCTTGCGACGCGATGATCCTACGTCAACGACGTTCGCCATTGTAAATTTTTAAAGCCGTACGTACGTCCGGTGAGCTACCGATTTCAGCGCGAAGGGGGCCTACACGGCCAACCAGTATTCGCGCGGGTCGGAGGCGACTCTCGCCAAATGAAAATTTACCCTCGATTTATTCTCCCAGATAACTAAATGCCCAGACCCCAGCCCAGCCCGTGCACACGTAATCAGTAACGTTCGCTTACTCTCTCTCTCTCTCTCTCTTCCAACAGTGTACCACATGAAATCAACCGGTTGGGTGCACATCAGCGATCAAGATTGCAAAGATCTACATTACAATTATGCGGAGGAGAAGGCAGCCGCGGACAAATAAATTGTCAATTGGCGCATGTACAATGCTCTCGTTATTTATAATAAATGCTTCTTTTTTTTTTTATTCCTATTTTTAACTCGCATACTTCTTTCCCTCTCGCCCAGAGGAATAGGCGTAATTCGATTTGCTCCAACGTCGTTCCTAGAAGCGAAGAGCCGCCGTTGTCAATTGCGATGAATAATCGAGGAGGGGGGGCGGGCTTCTCGCAACGAGGCGCTCGAGCGACGACTCGGCTAAATAATTTATAAAGAAGCGAAGGACCGATCGATAGTCGCGAGGCCTCGTTATCGACTTACCAATCGACGGTTGCTTTAAGCTAGAGGCCGGGTTAAAGGAGAAAATAGGGATGGGGTAAAGCCATTGGACGAGGCGGGCAAGCAAGTACTCCCGATCGTTGGCCGAATCGCCCGAGCCTCGTCGGCTTTTCGGGGAGCGAGGAGCGCGGAGGAGGAGGCACGAGCAGCCGCAAGCGCGAATAATAAACAGCGATAGCGAGTCTTGCCTCTTAGACGACGTCGACTCTTGCGTAAAAGCCGCAATCGCGACAGCGACGACTTCAACGCTCGAGGAACGAGCGGCTGATTTAAGGAGCTCAGGAGCAGACCGACGGGGATAAGAATCCAGTCCAGGCCGCCGTTCGTTGCTCTCTCTCTCTCTCTCTCTCTCTCTCTCAATTGCGAAACGGAAATCGCGCGTCCCGCGCCGACCAATGACTGCGCTGGATCCTCTCTCTCTCTCTCTCTCTCTCCCCTTGGGGGAATCGTTGATCTCCGAGTCCGCTCGCGATTGTCGCTAGTGAGGACTCCGGAGCTCTCTCTCTCTCTCTCTCTCTCTCTCTCTCTCGCTCGCTCGCTCGCTCGCGCTCGGGCAGCAGTACACAGGCTTTCCTTCGCCGAGGCTCTCAGGTTTTGTCTTGGCCGCGCAGCTGGTGGCACGCACTCAGGCCGTCGACGGTCGATCGCCTCCTCGTTCGCGAGCAAAGTTGCCTTGGAGAAAGACATCAATAGGGAAGGGGGCCCCCCTTTTGGCTGCGCTCTCGCCGTTCCAAAATGTCGAGTGTCCACGAAGCGGTTCTCAAAGCTGGACACCTCCCGGCAGGTTTGTTATTTATCCTTCGGCACCCATGTACCCCGTGCACGCGCGCCTGCGTGTACACGTAGCTTTGACGCACTGTCAGAGCCCACGGCGGCCGCGGGGGGGGGCGGGCGGTAGAGCGAGCGAGGCTCGGCGCTCGTCAAGGTCGCCGTGGCGGGGGACAATGGAAGAGCCACCGCTCCAGTCGCACTTTATACGCTTTACATACGCCCGTTGTACGGATTTTTAGTCAAGGCCGGCGGTATGAGGATTATCCAGCACAAGAATCCGGAGAAGGAGCGGGAGGTCAAGCCCGCCAAGGACGCCGAGGAGCCCAAGCCCTCGAGCAGGTGAGCATGGATTTTGTCGGCGGATAGCAGCCCTGCTATCGGGTGCTGGGGGGGCGCGCGGGGACCAGTGGCTCAACGCGGAGCAGCAGCAGCAGCAGCCGCCTGCGTTGTTTTGGCCGGGAGAAGCGCGTCTCGCGCCCCTGGCCTAAGACGACCAGACGGTTGTTATTGTCGGAGCCAAAGGCCCCCCCGACGCTTTGACCCTCGCGGGGCCGCCTTTCGCAAATAAAGGCAGCCGTGCGGATAAATGTCGTCGACTGCGGTGGGGGGGGGGCCAGGGAGCGAGAGACTCGTCCAGGCCTTGCTGGCCAGCCTCTCTCTCTCTCTCCCTCTCCGGACCCCTCCCCACCCGCAACGCCGCAGAGCTCCCCCCTTTGTTGTCCTCTGTTCGTTTGCCATTGCAGTCCGCCGAAGTCCATGGTGATAAGCGGCGTGCAGACCAAGGGACACGCGGACTTCCCCCAGGAGGCCGTGCAGCATTACCACGACAAGCCCGTGCCGACCCACGACGCCCGACCGGCCCACCACTCGCGCTCCATTGTCATACAGCAGCCGAGGAAGTAGGGGGGGCCACCAGCCGCTCTTCGTACTTAATAACCGGAAGCCCCCTGGGCCGCCCGGTTGAGGATCCCGGTGCCATCCGATGTCGTCGATTTTCGAGGGGCGGCGGTCCTTCCTCCTCCTCCTCCTACTCTCGTCTATCGGTGGCCCGAGCTCGTTGTTAATTATCATTGTATCATTGCTCTCGGAGGGTGGCGGGGGGGGGCGCGTAGGACGATGCGAGCGCGTTAACTCTTGTGTGTGGCCGCGGCAACTCGATTTACCGGGGCAATTGAGACTGCGTTGCTTTACGTTGCCTTTGCCGCGAATTCGCCTCTGATAAAATTTGTTTTTCAAACGCAATAATTAATATCTCTCTCTCTCTCTCTCTCTCTCTCTATCGGCGAACGTTGAATTCGATTGAAGTGCAGTCTCTTATCTTTGCCCCGAGATTGAAAGAAAAGAAAAAAAAAAAAACGACAACAACGGAAAAAGAAAAGTAATCGAAAAAATAAATAATATTCCGGCCTTGCGAAGGCTTCACTTTTTCTTTTTTTTTTTTTAATTCGCAAAGTTCTAGCATTCCTCCGAGTGTATTTATTATAATTAAGTTTAAAATATACATAATTGGTTTATATCTTGTATAATTTATTATAATCTTTATATATATCTTTGTTGAAACTCTATACTGATTTACTTTACGTCAATTACGAACAATAAAAAGAAATTATACAGTAATATTTGCAGATTGTGTGGCATGCGTTGCCTTGTTTTTTCTTTCGTAAGAGTATTTGCAATTTTTTCTTTTTTTTTTTAATAAATATACGTATACGTGTGCACAAACATTTATATTTTACACCACTGTATAAAGTCTTACGTAACGTATACTCATAAGCCTACTTTTATAAAAAAAAAAAAAATAATAATAATAATAAAAATAAAATAAAGTCTCTTCGATATATTGATAAACGATTATCGCGACGAAAATAATACTTTGAGCTAAAACATTACAAGACGCCATTAAATTTATGTACGATACGACTGGTAAGTAGAATAAAAAGAAAGAAAGAAAAAAAAACCAATGGATATGCACGATAAAAGTTAAGGTGTATTAGCTGTAAGCAGATATGCGAAAGCTTAAATTGTAATTGATTTTTAAGCGTGCCAGTGGTATGCTTCTCTTTGCAAAAATACATTGGTCACAATCAAACAATTTACACATGGATTATTAATTTTTATCGATTTTCTTGTCGGTCTCGTTTTTAAAATTACATATAATATCCTTGCGATATCAAGCTGCGAATAACGATGAGCAAACGCGGCGAGTTGGATTCCCCCCCCCCCTCCTTCAAAAAACAAATGTCCCAATTGTAAAAGTCAACGACGAGGTGCCCGAAACAAAGCGTAGGCCCTCGGATCTCGCGAGTCTTGCAACGCGTATCCGCAGAGTTATGGAAATTATCAAGCGCACAATTATCGTACCGCGATACGCGCCAAAGTATATATTTTCCAAAATAAAGCCACCCTCGCAGCAACGAGGTCGTTCTTATCCTCCATCGGCCATTAATGCGCGATATCTCCCCGCTTTGCGTAATCGTGGCCCGTTAAAAAGTTCGATTCCAATCGTCTGCCTCGGCTCCGAGTTCCCCCGTCCGCTCGCGTTTCATTGCAAAAGCCAGGTGCCGGTCTCGGGGTGAAGGATTCCCAACGCTTTTGTCAAGAGAGATCGTCTTTACCCTGTCCCCCCCCCACCCCCTATTACAACTTTGATGCGCTTTCCTTATCAGGCTACAAAGAACCTCCGAGCAGCCGATCGTTTATAAAAAAAAAAAAAAAAAAAATTGTCGCTCTCGTCGAGGGTAACCATCGAGTCGCAAGCTCAAAAGCTGGCCGACGGATTAATCCTTGGGCACCGGATATCGCAATGGGCTCGAAACAAAAACGAAACAAAAAAAAGACGCAAGAAAGAGACGATCGCTCGATTGGAACGTAAGATGGAGCGTAGTATATAGCCCGGAGCGATGACAAAGGCACGACAAAATGCGCGACGTTGATTCTCCCTCTTTGCGACGAATCCTCTCGCTCGCGCACCTGGAGGGAGAGAGATAGACGTCGGTTGGGACTTTGCGCGAGGCTCGTACGGCAATAGCGAATAATCGCGAGCCCTGGCTCTTCTCGCTCGTGCGTCATCTCGCCGTGTTTTTCCCGAGCGCGAGCGGAGTATCGGCCGCGCTCGAGAAATCACGATAAAGGCCCCTTTGCCGATGGTTTCCTCGTAATAAAGCGAGAGAGGGTAGAGGCCAGCTCGGGATCGTTGTTCCGACGTATGGCCAACGGTGGGCTCGAGCACCCGCGCCTTCGCCGGCCTCCCGTCCCAAGCACCGCCGATGAAAATTGTAAAAAGGGCGCGAAGCCGCGAGCCAATCGGGCCGGGGGGCCCCCCACGCTGGGCTCGACCCGTAACGGTTAATGCGCCAGCCCGCGCCGCCGCCGTAGTACGCGATACCATCGTTATCGCAGGATCGGCCGATCGGGAGTCCTGGTAGCGCACCGACGGCCTCTAGGTCCCGTAACCGTGTCTATCCGGTCGTTCGAACTTTTGCAACGAGTGTCGAGCAGCGAGGAGGCGAGCGAGACGAGGCGCGCGGTGCCCAAGGCCAAACCCCGGTGCTTTTTCTCAGTCGCGGCGAAGGCTCCCCCTTCGCCTCTGCGCGTCCTTGGCTCGGGGGCCCAAGCCGACTGCGGGCTGGATCGATGCTCTTGCGAGGCTCCCCCCCCCCCGCCAAAGAGTCCAATTGCGATGCCAGCTCACGTTATGTGCCTAACGTCCAACGGTGGCATTCCCCTGTTCGTGAAAAAGAAAGGGGACGGCGACACGGTAGGCGATTCGACCCTGAGACCCTCGAGCTTAACCGGCCCTCCTGGCTGACCCGTTAATGGAGCACCACCCCCCAACCCCGCTTTGTGTCGCAGCTGAACTTTTCCAAGGTCGCCTCCCTGAACGGCGTGCACATGTTCCTGAAGAATCACGATACCGAGCTGCTGAGCACCGACATGCCGGACGCAACCGTTGTCTGGAGGGAATTCAAGAGCTGCGTCACCTTGATAGCCATAGCCAGCGGCACGACCAAGCAAATTATGGACACGTTCCTGGACTGCGTCTTCAATGCCATGGTCCTGCTCGTCAGCCTCAAGGAGATAGAGCAGCCCAGAAGTGTCGAGAGGCTCAAAAGGGATTTGCGCGCCTGCTATCCTATCGTCGACACGCTCCTGGAGTACTTGGAGTACAGCGATAGGGTCTCCTCTAAGACTAATTTCCTCGACCTGACCGACTCCATTATATGCTCCGAGAATCATTTGCTTCAAGTTAGTAGTAGGGCCTTGCAAAGGGTAATCCTAATTCTTTATTCGGTCGGCTGGTTACACTCGGTTGCTTTCGCTGGTACATCTGACCTTGGGGGGTATCGCCACGAATTAGCGACGATTGTCCTTGGGAAGGCATCCTTGTGTTAAAGCAGGCTCGCTTATCCCGCTAGCTTGCTTTACGTCCATTGTAATTGCAGATTTGCCTGGAGGGTTTCATGGAGAGCTTGGATTCCTTGTACGGATGTATATTAATTCATAATTGCGTTGCAGTCGCTACTGAAAGTTGGTGGTCGCTTGATTCCATTGAAAGGAAGCTACTTATCTTAGCCATTACGGTTGAAAACAATTGCACTGCCAAGGACTTACCAATCTTTTTGCCTTTCAAAAGTCCCAACGTTAGTATGTCATTGATATAAAAAAAAAAATAAAAAACATGCAATTATTAATTTTCTAAAATACCAATAGTATTAAATCAATCCTTATTTTGAAACTTGTAGTTGGCTTATCGATTAGTTAACGTGACTTTAGTAAATAACGTTCAACTTTTAGCCTTGTGTGGACCAAATCCAGAATTAAACGAAATAGAAAGACTAGCCGCGCAATATTGGAGAAATAACATGGAGGTGTTGCGTACATCTGAACAATGTTATCCACGAAATATTCCAGCCTCTATATCGTTGCATTCTGGAATCTTGGGGTAAGAAAAATCAATTATCAGTAATGTATAATGTATATGGCCTTAAAATAATTTAACATAAAATTGCATGCTTAGATAATTTATAATAAATGACTAGTATTGCTCAAAGTTATGGTTGATTTAGTTAAAATTTATTATCCAGGCATTTTCAATTCTAATCTTGAATACTTGGAATAATACACTATCGTTATACGTGAAAACTTGAATTTAAAACGTAATTTTGATATCGATTAACTAGATAATTGTAAACTTTTCAGGTTCTTACTCGTTAACTATAAAGTGAAAAAATTCGTACTTAATAGAGATGTCAATTACTCCAAAAATCGTATATTGGGAACTCGCCAATTAGATACTATAAGAACATTTTACTATTATGCTGTAGACTCTTTGATGAATAATAGAGAGTCTAATGTCGATGGTGAAAATAAAACAGAAGTATGCACTGGTCAATTTAAGGGTGTAAAAGAAACTTATTGGTGTTCCGAATATCACAAATGCCATGCTCTAAAAGAATCAGATTATATACTTTGTGTATTGTACACATCGAGCGTCCCCACTGATACTATGAGATTAATAACTCAGAAGACTTTAAAAGCTATTTTGACGGACAAGCAAATTTGTTGGTAAAAATTATTAAGTACACAGTTGTTAAAGATGAATTTCTTTTATTAAATTCTCTTTTCCATCGGAAGAAAATATTTTTCCATGACATCAAAATTTTATACATCTTAGATATAAAACATTTTTTTCTTTCTCCAAATTAATATTATTTAATTACATTATGTTTTGTACGGTGTTTGCAATAAATAGAACAGTTCACAAGATTAATAGAAGAAAAAAAAAAAATAAAATAATAATAAAAAAACCGTAAGTACTTTTCCTAAACTTTTTAAAAGGGAACAAGATAAAGTATGCAGCAAAAATTAAAAAATTTAATTTGTTACATTGCCATATCTAAGTAAATTCTTTGTATACAACTGCAGATCTCTTCATTAAAGATGAACATAATGCCATTTATCGACTGAAATTATCGAAGTATTTCATTAATTTATAATTAAATAAAATTTTATAAAACAATATAACAAATATACTAATTTAGCCAAACAATAACTACATCTTTTTTTTTTATAGCTTATTTAATAATTTATTATTAGCAAAAAAAATTTTATCAACTGAAATAAAAATATTTATTTTTAATATATATGTGTAAAACAAGCAGCCACAAAAAACAATAATGAAATTTGTTAATAACTTACCTATAGGGTCAATGGGTAGAGCTTCTTCAGGCTCTGTGGCTTTCTCTACAACTTCTTTAGCAGCATTTGTTGTAATTTGAAATGGACTGTCCGTAAGCGTAACATTTGTACTAAAAAATAAAATAATTGTAATTGATTTTCTTCAAATTATTAAAATAACAGGCAATAATGGCTTTATTTTAGTAATGTATATATTTAGAATAAGGGAAAAATCTACCGAGCTAATTGTTACGAGATAAGTAACAAGGAAAAAATGTGTAAATAATAATTTGAATATTTACAAATAAATAAAAAATTCATATGAAAAAAGAGGTGCCTTTTTAAAAAAAAAAAAATTAAAAGAAATACAACAATAATTATTTAACTAACCAAGAAATATTTCCAGCACTTGTTTCCTTCTTAATAAGATTCTGCCAATGTTTGTGAACGTCTTCAATAACGCGTAAAGCAAAATCCTTTGGTTTAGCTTCTCCGTTGAAGGCAAATTGATTTTCTGGTTTACCATCAGGAATTTTATATATCTTGAACCATTCAATTGTAGCTTTCAATAAGCCAGGATATTGTTTATCTATATCAGCAACATCTATCGAGAAAGTAGTTTTTAATTAAGCCTAGAAAATTTGGCTCACGATTGCAAATTGCGATAATTATTTTAAAATGCATTTTCGAATCAGTACAATAAATCAGTAACCTTAAGAAGTTTCAATTATTTTTTAAGAATACGCTAGGCTAGAAATTAAAAGTTACCATTCATTTGATTCGCCAGTGGGTCGTTAACATCGATAACAATTATCTTCCAATCGGTTTCACCTGAAAACATTAATCTTGAAGTGGAAAATTACGTATAAAACAGGTTTGATAGAGCGGTTTAATAAATACCTTCATCGATAAGCGCTATAGCTCCTAAAACCTTAACTTTTAATACATCTCCCCTCTTGGCTACCTGGAGTAAGTTTATTTATTTTTACCATTGCAAAGAAATTGACCAGAATAGAAAAATTAATTTCAACGTAGTAACATTACCCTGTAGCCAATTTCCAAAACATCGATAGGATCGTTATCTCCTTTGAAGCCAGTCGCTTCGTCTAAGACATCAGGATTCTCCCATGTCTGTGAAAATTGTTCCAAGCTCGTTAAATAATAATGGCACTAATGATAATGATAACAATAACTACAACGATGTTTGTATCGTAATAAGCAGTATTTCGGCCTGTCGATCGGGCGAATAATAAATACATATGTACAATGGATTAATACGCACTTGTGGCAGTGCCCCGTAATTCCAAATGTAGCCATGATGGGGAAAACAGTTGGCAACGTATCTAAGATTGCCCTTCTTTATGTCTTGCTTAATGGGATTCAGCGTCTCTTTAACATTAATCTCCATTTTGGCATTGGACCATCTTGGCACCTCGACAACCATATGGAATATCTTGTTGGATTCGTCGGCAAATAATGGAATGTCGTGCATCGGTGATATTGGATTCTTTTCATTTTCTAGAGGCGGCGGACAAAAGGCAAGAGGCAATTGAGTAATTCGGAAGTCGATGCGATCGAATAACCGAAACAACGACGGGCGAGACGAAACCGTCGCTTCGACGAGCCCCGCGCCTGCCGGAAATAATAGACGCTCGCTCAGGCGACGAGTTTGCCCATAGCAGATGGCCCCCGGCGTTGCAAGGATCGCTTTAACGAGCATTGGAAAATTTGAAAATTTGAAAATTCGAGCGTTTCGAGCGTAGAGTGGCTTGGCGTTCGCGCGCGCGAAAAAGAGCGAGCGAGCGGGGGGTTGGGGGGCCGCCGCCGCGACAGTCCCGTTAAAAACGTGCGGCTAATCGGGCGCCGACGGCTGGCACGAGCAACGGATCAAAAACAAAAGTACAATTGTACGGACAGAGACGGGGAGCGAAGGAGTCAAGGTCATCCAGTCGGGCGGATCGATGAGGTCGAGGTGTACCGCGCAACGCTACACGGCTGGCGCGATCTACGGACGTAGGGACGAGTCGTCGGCACGTGGCGGGCTCGCGATCTCGGTTATTGGGGAGGGGGGGGGGCTGGCTGGCTGGCTGGCAGAGGCCAAGGGCGAATCCACCGTGGCCGAGGAGAGCAGATACCGAATCGGTCGGGGGAGCGAGCGAGCGAGGCATCCCGGATCTCGGGTAGTCGCGCGGCCTTGAGTTTGGCGAGGCTGCCGGGGTAGCGAGAACAGCGCCAGGGATAAGGACGGACGGAGAGTCCTCGCGGGCGGTACTCACGGAAGAAGAGCCTGTAGTCGGCGGAGTTGGGAGCGCCGCGCTCGATAGTCGAGAAGGCTGCGGACATGGTGTCGGCGGTCGGGGCTCCGAGTGGGCTTTGCCGTCGCGGCTCCTCCTCCCGGCTAAACAGTTGACGCCGTCGACGCAAGGCCCCCACGGGTAGCGCTAGCCTCTTCCAACTGCAGCCGCGGCCCAACACGTGCAGACTCGCCGTAAACATGGTGGCGGCGGCGGCGGCGGCTACGTCGCGCCCTCGACGGCCGCCGAGTGCCGCGGGCGACGCCTGTCGAGCGAGCTAAGACTCAGCCGTACCCTCGAGCTCCGCCGGCCGATCCCGGCCTTCCCGGCTGGACGTTTGCGACTGGCCGACGAGGGCTCCGGGCTCTCTCGACCGACTGCGCCTCGACGGCTCCGGTCGCGCTCGGGTTATCGCTCGGCCCAGGCTCTTCCTCTCCTCTCTCTCCGTCCAAGCCTTTTTTCTTCGTCGAGCGCGCCTCGAGCTTTTGACCCGCGCTGCCGCTGCTCCCTCCCGCCCCGCCCTCTCTGCCCCTAGCGAACGAGCGCGAGGTCGCGAACTCGCGGGGAACCGAGCTTGGCTCCCGGACGCCGAGGCGCCCCTCCGATCCGGGCCGAGTCTACTTCCAAGGCCCCGGGAGCTTCCCTTGATGGATGGTGGCACGCGTGCCTCTAACCATTCAAAAGCGAGTGGCGCCCTTTTGGCTTTTCCAACCCTCGATTTTATCGATTGTTGGCCTCGAGCCCCATTGGTTTATAAAGCAACGTTTTTGCCGGGCCACGGCGAGCCCCGACGCCAATAAAGCCAGCCGGAAAAGCTCTCCTCTTGCCCTACCGGTACCGAATAACTTTACCGATGGACAGCGGGGAGCGATGGATCCCTACGCTGCCCTCGCCTAAAATCGACAACTTCGCAAAGCAATGCCAAGGCTCGTCGTCGTCGTGCGTCCAATCCGGCAGAATCCGTTTAGCTCTACGATGAGGCATGGATGTTGAAGAAAAAAAAAAACAACACCTCGACGAGCCTACGTAAATATCGTCGGGCTATTTGTGCCTCGTCGAGTCGCGTTAGCCGATATTGCCATTGCCGTAATCCATGTATCGCAGTGGCTTGTTGCATTAACCGTGCGGAATTTCAATCTGGATGAAAATCTTTAGGATTGCGATCCATCCCCGTTGTATATGCCAGTAGTAGGGGCACCCGAGTTGTAAAAGTTCGCAATCGACTCGAGGGGCATTATAATTCGAACAACGAGGCGGAAGTATTTTATCCGCGAGCTAAAACCTTTGCACCGAGGCGACGGATTGCAAATGCACTCGAGTCTCGCGATGTCCCGACTATTAGATAATGCAATCGATTACATTGTTCGGCTATTGGTAATGTGCTTAATATCACAGCCAATCGCTGCTCGCGGATAAAGGATGGGGGAGGGGGGGCGCGCGATTCCCGATCGCGAGCAGCCTTTCGTTAATCGCGATACAATTTTAAAAACGAACCTCACCCTCGTTTATCCTTGCGAAAAAAAAAAATTTGTCGCCGTGCAATGGAATTACAAAGGGCGCATCGCGAGGAGGCGATTGCTGGCCGTTGATAAACATTCAGCTCGGCTCTGTCGATGCAAGCGAGCATCTCTACCCGGGGGATATCGAGCGGCAAAGGTCGCTCTGGCCCGGTGTCGAGAGGATAACTCGTATTCCCTTTCGGCCAATGTACTTACCGTCTCGCGATCGTTGCCCATTCGAGGCTGCGGCCATTCGTCACGATCCAACCTTGAATTCCAACGCCGATGCCGACGAGATGAATTTTATCGGGCTCGATAAGAACGCAGTGTGCGCGCGATAAGAATTTTTAGCAGCTGTTTTTATCTAACTGCTCCTCCGACCGAGCGATTCTTGCGGATTTCATACAATGCAAGCGCAACAGGGATACGAGCTCAGCCCGAGCCATCGGTACAAGGCCCCCTGCAATGCGGCCGAGACATTTTTATTCAATTATTGGTAACGCATTAGCGACGACGACGAATGCGCGCAGTTGCACAATTCGTGATCGGCGAAGCCACGAGCCTCGACGGCCGTCGCTGATCAAGGACGCGGCGTTAATTGAAAAAAGGCCTTGCTTCGACGGTCGGTTGTGCCCTTTTATCGGCGCGAGATAGATCTCGTTGGCTCCGACGCCGATGCCGCTGCAACGAGGCTTCTCGAGTGATTCTTCGCGCTCGCGCCTCCCTCCTTCTCAAGCGCCCTGCGGATCGACGATTCCTTGTAATTCCGTTAGAAAAGTGATAAGAGCCACAGTGGAGTTGGCGCTCGGCGAGCGTCGGAATGAAATGAATTGCGCGATCCGAGATAAGAGTCGAGTCGGGAGGATCGAGAGCGTTTGCGTTGCGCGATACTTTGTAGAATCGGACTCCGCGCGGTTGCGTATAGGAGGAGGAGGAGGAAGAAGAAGAAGGATAAATAATAATAATAATAATAATCCACGACGTTGGCAATTGCAGCGGAGTCGTTACGACGCGCCTTCGAGAGCTCCGCTACAAGTCCGTCCGAGGAATTTATCGCGGCTGCGGCTATCGAGTAGCCGGCACAAATTCTTAAGGGCAAAATTAGGCGGAGTCGCGCGCCACCTTTGTCCCTTTACAAATATCGATTGGCTTTGAAAAAATCGGCCCTCGCGCAAACCGCCCGAGAAGTTTGTCTACTACTACTCCCTTCCAATGGATAATTCATCCGGCGGGGGGGGGGCAGCCGAAGGCCCTCCACCGAGCCAGTCCCTGTTGTTGCCTTTGGCCGGATGGCAAGGGATACGCTACTTTTTTTAAAAAAAAAAAAAAAAGGGCGGATTCGCGAGGGCGTCCTCGATTCCTTCGGAAGGCTCGCTTGGCCTCGGCTGCTAGGAGCTTGCGGGACTGAGTTGAGGGCCACCGGACCACCGAGTTCTCTCTCTCTCTCTCTCGGAATCTCTCCCTGCCCCACCCTGCCCCCGTTTACTAACCGGCCCAACTGTCCCACCTGCCGTGCGCAGACCGAAGGTGCTCCGTCCGGCCCCGCCGCCCCCCGAGCTTTCACGCGCCTCGAGCGGAGGCGGGGACCGGGCTACCGGATGGACGCGTGGCTCGCTCCTTGGCTCTTCCCCTCTCGGCTACGCTCGGATGCGCTCCTCGGAAGGGCACCTTCTTTCCCTCTTCTTTCCTCCCAGCCACCCAGCCACCCCCGGTGGCCGAGGCCCCCTGCCAACGAACGGGAGCCACGAGCTATTGCGAGGATCCCAAAGTGCTCCGTCATCGGAATCTTGGCCAAGCGCTCGGAAGAGGTGGGGAGGACGCGTTTGCCACCTGTAAATTGTTAGCCTTTAAAATCGGCTGCTCAAGCATCGATCGATCGACCGATTTGTATAAATCGCAACAGCTCCTCGTACATGTGCAGGCGCTTCGAGGTAATTCCTTGGAGTCGGCTTTTTTAGATCGTTGGTGATTTCGCGAGTGGTTTTTTTTTTTTTGGTAATTCACGCGGCGATGCCGGGATTGTTTTTTTTTTCGTTTGTTTTTAACGCTCGTCGGAACGGTTATTCGGACTTGATATCGATTATCCTTTAATTTGAATCTAGCTTTAAACGCGTAAGAATTGCTCTCTCTTCGGCGTAATTTCACTGGTATCCCGATACGCTTGAAATCTTGTGATATCGTTACTGAAATGTAAAAAGGCACTTTGATGCGTTAAGAAGCAAATAAAGGAAAAAAGGAGTTGCAATTGCTCGTGAAATTAGTGTAGAAACTTTATCGAGCAAAGGAGAAAGAAGGAAAGAAAGAAAGAAAGAAAGAAAAAGAGTTCGGGATCGAATCAGGATCATTTTTTACGTTAAATTTAGTCATGGATAACGAGACTGTGATTGCTGAAAAACGTGCGCGCAAAAGGTCCCACGCCGAGTGCCCGGCACACGACAACGACTAACATAAACAATAACAGAAACGGGGGTGGGGGGGTGGTGGGAACAGTACGGAGCCCGAGCGGTCGAGCATCGATAATAATCGTCGTCGGCAGGGTCCGAGGACTCTTCGATACCACAATCCCAATAAGGTGTCCAGCGTCGAGGTAGACAATGAGCTCCAAGGATTCTAATTGCCTGCAGATAAAGTGGTTCATAAGGGCCAAGATCAAGGGCATGCTGAGCAAGGAGTCGAGGAGACGGAAGGTCGAGTCCGAGGTGATAAGCACGTTGAGCCGGGCGAGTAAGTAAACAAACAATCAGACCCCCTAGACGGTAGGCGAGAGCCTGGCAATGTTTTGTAAAGCCGTGGATTAAAACGCGTCGGGCAGACTATTCGTTGAACGTCGTGAACAGATACAAGGAGAACATCGTCCACGTGAGCGCGGCCAACAACTGCGTCGACGTCATCAGGTGCATCGTGCAGAAGCACGACCGGGCCTGCCTGGAGAGGAAGAACTCCTTCGGCTGGACGCCCCTCATGCAGGCGGTCAGGAACGAGAACACCCAGATGGTGAAGCTGCTCCTCGGTCTCGGGGCCGCGGTCAACGACTTCTCCTACCTCGGTAAGTCCCATAGTGAGCCGGCCTAAGAGGAGGCTCTCTCTCTCTCACCTCGCCGACTCTTATCCTACGGCCGCAGGCATGTCGATCCTGAGCCTGGCCTGCGCCATCGGCTCCGAGATGTTCGATCTCCTCTACGGCAGCTGCCCCTCGGCCCTGGAGTACGCGGCCAACGACGACATCAATCCCCTGTGCGTGGCCGCCCTTAAGAACGACCGGGCCCTCTTCCTCAAGCTCCTCCACCTCAAGCTCGACGTGCGCAAGTCAAGTAGGTCGAACAAAGTACCCCCCCCCCCCCAAGCCTATGACGCAGGCGCCCGAACCCAACGCCTAATTTCTAACGCTGCTTGCGAAGATGCCTTTACCCACACGATGATGAAGCGATCGACGGTGCCGGAGATCGCGGCCGCGGCCAAGCTCCACCTCAATTCCGAGGATTACTGGAACGACCTCTCCGACATCGAGGACCTGATCAAGGACGAGGACGACCCCGGCAGTCTCGAGGACCCCTTCGGCAACGGCGGCAGCAGCAACAACAACAACAACGACAACGACAACGACAAAGGCGGCAAGCGCCTGTACCTGGAGCCGGAGCCGCCGAGCGACCCCCTGTCGCCGGGGCTGTCGTACTTCAACGGGCCCACGGTGCCCATATCGCCCAACACCTTCGTCCTGAAGGCCGGCAAGGGGAGCGCCGGCGCCCCGGGGAAATTCGGTACGGGCGGGAGGCCGAGCCAGTCACCGGCCCCCAAGGGCAAGTCGCCCCTCGTCAAGGTCCAGAGTCCCCAGTCGCCGGTGGTCCTTCAGAGGTACGCCCCCCAACCCCCCGACGGCCGGCCGAGACGTTGATCGCGTTGCGCCCTTTGTCGCAGATGCCAAAAGAAGCGGCCCCCGAACCTGAAGCTCAAGAGCCTCGTCGGCCGGGACTCGAGCGCCAATTTGAGCTTCACCCCCCAGTTCAGTCCGACCAAGTCGCCCAACCTGCCCGACGACATAGACGAGGATCACATCTTCGACGAGACCACCCCCACGCCGCCCAAGTACAAGAGCCCACCCCGAGGGATAATGTTCGATAGGAGCACCGCCAGACTGATGTTCCTCCTGCGGCAGTTCGGCTTGAAGAGACACATCCCGATATTCGTGGAGCAGGAGGTTAGTAGGAGACCGGGCATCCATCCGCCCCCCGCCGCCGCCGCCCTCGCTCGATGCGCCCAAGGTAAATCCGAGCGCTTTGCCCGCAGGTGGACCTGGACCTGTTCTTAACCCTCACCGATAAGGACCTCCTGGAGATCGGGATCGATTGCAAGGCCGAGCGATTGATCCTACTGTCCGTCATAAACGAGTGCAAGCAAGACGAGCCATGAGCATACCGTTCGCTTTCTCCCATCGTTATCGTTGAATTTATATATATATATATATTATGTGCGCGCGCGCGCGCGCGTGTGTGTATGCGTGTAAATATAAGTATATATATATATAAAAATGTATGTGCGTGTCTGTACAATTAATACAATATTTATTTCAAAGGATAACAATAACCGTGTGCTCAATGAATCATTGGCTCTTTAGATTATCTTGACGGCGAGTGGAGGCCCCTTCGACAAATCGTATCGGGCGCTGTCGCGGCCCCAGGCCCGGGGTACCTTCAATAGAAGGTCAGAGCCTCGGTGCAGGCCAACTTGTAGCTCTCGTAGTCGTCGGAATTCGACGAGGAGCTCGACAGAATGCCCATGACGTCGCCGTCGTCCCTCTCCAAGTCGGGCGTCGATTCGCGGGCCAAGCCACCAGCGGCCGGTCCTCCGTCGCGACTCGGGCCCCCAACGTCGACGACGTCCTTGCCGCGGGGCTCGGCCCGGTGGCCAATCCCGGCTGTGCCCGGCTCGCCCTCGAACAGAGACTCCGAGTAGAGGGACTGGTTCTCCAGCAAGCGGATCTTTTCCAAGCCGCTGCTGGTGCTGTACATTGAAACTGACGAGGGAGTGTCGCAACTGGCCATTTCCGAGTTGCGCCTTCGGCTTCGAGGGCACTCGCGCTCCCTCGGCTCTTGGACCGCGGCCCTGGCCCCTACGGCCTCCCGCCGCTTCCCGAAAGCCGACGATCTCTTCAATTCCTCGAGGAAGTTTATTTCGCCTTTGCTCGACGGGCCCCCGGCCATCGGCGCCGGTTCGGGCTTCCTCCTCCTCCTCCTCTCGGCTTTGCTTCTCAGGTTGTAGCGCGGCACCGGCGACCCCATAGAAATCCCATCGCTCTCGTGGCGCTCGGTCCCCGGGTGGCTTAGCTCGCTGCTCGATTTGCGCTCGAGCCTCTCGGCCTTAGCCTCCCTCGGGCTCCTCCTCCTCCCGCGGTCGGTACCGACGGCCGGGATCCCCGGACTCGCGCGCCTCGAGGCCCTTCTCTCCGCGAGTCTCTCCGCCTCGCGCTCGGCCGTTGAAACGTACGGCGATGGCAGGGTACCCTTGGACAGGAGCCCGTCCACTCGGTTCGCGTCGAATTTTTGAATAGCGGCGGTTCTCGCGACAGGGAGGAGGATCATCCCTCGTCTCCTGGCTCTTCGTCGATTTTGAATGTGCTCTTGCGAGGGAGCTCCGATCGTCGGCAATCGCATCGCTGCCCCGAAAAGTCCCCAACGGCTCGGGCCAACGTTCCGATGGGCGTTTGCCGGTCTCCCGTTTACGCGCGTTCGGGAAATATGACGAACGTTGGGAGGAGGCTCCACTGGGTTCAAGGGGAGGAGTCCCTCCGGGATACTCGGCCCCTGAATTTCGGGGGTAGGTTCTTCTGAATTCGAGGGAAGCCGACTGGTGCGAGCTCTTGATCTGATTGTAGATCACCGTGTCGAAGTCGTCGTCGTTTTTATTGTATATATTGTACAAATCGAATTTGGCCAATAGCGATCTTAGCTCGTCGTTGCTCTCTCCTCGACCGCTCTGCAATTCGATTTTATTGATGTACTTTAACTTTTCCAGGACGGCTTTGTCGCTCAATACGGAACTTAGGATCGGCGATACGGGCTGGTGCTCGCCATTGGGCTGCTCGACCCCGTTCGCACCATCGGTATTGATCGAGTGAGAAAATCCCTTGGAGCCGATCGACGAGCAAAGCGAATTCTTATCGGCTCCCGTAGTATTGAGGTCTTGCTCGAGCCCTTCGTTCAGACTATTGTTGTTGATCTCTTGGGTTAAATTCGTTCTTTTGATGCCGGCTAAATCGAAACGAACGTCTTCGACGCATTTTACAGCTGGTTTTTTATACAATGGCGAATTTAAGGGGCTTTTGGAAAAGTCCTCGTTCCCCTCCGATGTACATTGATTTTCGCGCGTTTCGCCGATACTCGAAAAATATTCGCTCATGGCCTTTAAGCGAATATCGTTATCTGGATACATAGACGGTATTTCATAATAGGAACAAATGTCGTCTATATTATCGATAATGGTTTTTTCTAAGCTTATCGAACTTGGAGTTTCTGCAGATTTATTGGCAAAATTGTTTGTGTTGGCTCTTTGTCTTTTATCATCGGCATACGTTGCTGAATGCCGACTATTGGGTTGTATTAATGATGATCTTTTGTATCTTCTGTTTTCAGTTGAATTTGATTCCGCTATTGAAAGAAGCTTCTGCGAGTGTTTTTGTTTGGGTGCAAACATTTGATTGATTCGCTGAAATGGAAATGACGAAGATTGATTCATCATTTCATTTGAATTCTTAATACCACGATTAGATGACGCAATGAAATTGCCTTTCCTTTCATTTTCATGGTTTTCCTCCTATAAATATATAATAATGCACTGTGACAACGGATTCGAGTTCGATCGATGCTTTTGCACCAAAATTTAGCCAGTAACAAGAACTTACGTGGTTATCGACTTTTCTTCTCAATACGCATGAATATTTTACATTTAATTCAGGATAAATATGACCGAGCTTAAGTATTTCACCGCACACCGAATGGACATTGAGTGATAAATCCTTAACGAATTCGGTAGCTATTTTATTTTTGCTTTCGCATAAGAAGTGCTCGGGCATTTTTGACAAAATACACGCATCCGGATATGTAAACTGTTGATTTGGAATCAATGGAAAGACTACAGCGTAAAACAGCATTCCCTCGTCACTTTTGGGCAGGCGATAAGAGTACTGCACAATAAAAAAGAGATTTTTACGTTTTATTCGGAAGAGCGGAGGTATACGTCGAATGAAAAATTGGTCGCATACCATATTCTTCCAATGCTTACGAAGCTCGTCGTAATTAACGAACGGGCAACTCTCCGGTAACGCTTTGGAAACCGAAACAACTTTTGCTATTGTTAACCTAAAATTGATTTGCACATTTTTAAGCGGTACATTAAATTGCATTATCTTTATAATGTTCTCGGTTATTGTTTCATATTATTATTATTATTATCGATACGTTAATAATTACTTGGGTAAAACATAAACCCATGAATGTTGAGGCAAGGTCAAACTGACCGAGTCGGTCGCATAGCTGTTGTTGGAGCTCGTGAGAAAAGCATCTATTGACTTTGGGGCCAAAGGCAAATGCTCGAGCTTCAAAGGGGACAGCGTAACGGTCAATGGTCTCATTTCAATTTTCGCATCACCATCTGTAAGAAAAACGATGAGCCCGCGTTGTCCAACAGTAGACGCCGAGTGTCCGCTCGTCGTAATACCAATGGGCCAATTTCATTTAAAAATTTTAACGAACGTTATCTCGAACGTATTTTACGATGAATTTTCGGGCTGGCTGGCTCGAAGCCCTAATACAGGTAGCGCGTGCCTACCTTCGAGCAAAAAATTCCATTCCAGAGCGTCGACGTAGCTGGGCAAGGATAGGAAATCGAAGCCGCGCAGGTAAAACGATTTCCCAACTAAATTCCAATATGGCGCCAGCTTAAACGTGAACGCGTACTTTAAGCAGGCCTCGTAGATCTTTAAATGCACTGGCTCGGGACTCGAGAACTACCAATCAAACATTTATGCGTGGATTATTCAAATTGCGCCTTTGGAGAAATTTTTTTTTTTTTTTTTTATATAAACAAATCGTCGATAGTCGATAGTACGCTGTCGACAAATGTATGTTTGCACGTGTATATACGTATACATATATATATATGAGCAGCAGGAGGAAATTGCCATACTTGTATTTTCAATTTTGATAGATGCGCCTGCAATCTTCCCGTGGAATAAAATGCCTTGTTAACGATGACGTGAATCGAGTCCCCAATGTTGTGAATCGACGGCGAGGCAATGCAACACCTCACGGAATAGATTAACAATCTGTAAAATTTACACGAGGTCGCATTACGCGTGAAGCCGGTCTCGCAAAATGTTCACAATGATAATTACAATGCGCGTACCTGCACGTTAAGACTTGGCAGTGGAATAAAGACTTTATCAAGGTGTTTTGCATGTGCGAAGGATTTACCTTGCAATTAATACACCAAAGATCTTCCGGGTCCGGTAATCTTATGCCAACCTCGGTCTTGTGCGTCATACTTAATTGCTATTGTCAAATTAAACGTTAAAGTATAATACGATTTATCTCCACGCTCATATTACCACTGGTGCAATAAGAACGACCAACGACCGTTACAATGATTTCCGGCCAACGTAACGTAATTCGAATGCATTTGAAAATATTCTATTAACCGAAAATTGACTCGAGGTTATCGTTAAAACTCTGTATATCACGTGCAATAATTCTATGGGAAAATAGTAACGGCCGTATTTTGATAAAATTTAAAATTTTACCAGTTGAAACGTATTCATTGATTACGCTTGGTTACGTAAATTATCCCTCGCTGCATCCTACCCCCCTCCTTTAATTTATAAAATAAATCCCCAGCTTTAAAACCAAAACCATTTTGGATTTAAACGGTTTTCAAAGATAACGAATGCTCCTTTTCGTTCTGCGAACATGTTCTTACGCATAATATATTTAAAATAATATTGCACTTAATATACACCGCAGAGCCGCTTGGATTATTTAAAAAGTTGATTAAAAACAATACACATGAGATAAACATTTTGATTTGATATAATTTTTATTACGGATGTGACGTGTTGAGTTAACATCTATTTCGAATTTATTAACACTCATTATTTTCAATATATAATAATAAAATATCAATATTGCGAATAATTTAATGCGGATGTCGGACGCTGTTCTACTAAAATGACCTTCGATGAAATTAAAAAAAGAAAAAAGACACAAGATTCTTAAATAATACAAATTAGCATGAATTTAAAAAAAGTAAGTACACGTTTTTTTTTTTATTGTAAATCATGGATTTCATTATTTACAAGTCTTAATCAGCATTACAACAAGCTTATTAAAAACACAAAAAAGATAAGACAGCAATTCGACCAAATACTGCTTAAAAATCACAACAATTATAAAAAAAGTTCTATAAGAAAGTTTGCAATGATAAAGTATTACTTTTGTATAGATTACAAAAATTGTAATAAATAATTGATTATAGATGCATACTATTGCATATAATTATCTACTTCAATACATATATTTTCTTGATGAAAAAGTTTAATGATAAAATTGTGAAAAGTTGTATCCAATTTACGTGAATTTTGTTATCGTCCCTCAACTGCAAATGAAAAAAAAAAAAAAAAAACAAAAAATCAACAACAACAATTAAGATAATTAAGGAAGCGGGCATTGCTCGCCAATATATTATCGACAAATGCCAACTTACTGTAGGAGGCTAAGTCTATTTCGTCAGGTAGCTCAGTTATGTTAACGTCAAATCGCTCTTGTACGTCGTTTAAAATCTTGGCGTCGCCCTCATCGCTTACCAATGTTATGGCCAATCCCTGCAAACGACTGGCCGTTAAGGAGGAACGACAATAACGATAACAAATGAGGGGTAAAATTGCGATAGCTCACCTTTGTACCGAAACGTCCGGCTCGAGCTACTCTGTGCAGATAAGTGTCGGAATTCTCGGGCATATCGTAATTGAAGACAATGTTCACCCGCTCGATATCCATGCCCCGGCCGAAGAGATTCGTTGCTACTAAAATACGCTGCAATGGTAACACGACGAGATTGTCTTTAGATCGGGGGGGAAAAAAAAACAATAGACAATAAACGGCTTACGATATCGAAGGTACAGTGTTTAGCATCAGTGAGAGAGTTCGATGAGATCAGGAAGTGATCAGAAATATAATATCCTCATTTGCATTTGGTTATCAAGCGATAACGATGATAATAATAATAAAAAAAAAAAAAAAAAAAAAGATAGAAAAAATCATAATGAGCACACCTTTTGGAAGTCCTTGAACGACTGATATCTGGTCAATCGCTCCTCTTGGGTCATTCCCCTGTGAATGCCAATGGCCGGGAAATTTTGTTCTGTAAGAAGCTGCGCTAGGGCCATACACCTTTGTACCGATTTTACAAAAATAACGACCTACAATTGCAATTAAACAAGCCATTAAAATTCCTCCTTCACGAGCTCGTCGGCAGAAGTTTATTGCCGTCGATAGGTCATCTGTGCGTGAGGGATTAAGAAACAAAAGAACACGACGAAGAGAGAAGAGAAATAAATGAAGGGGGAGGAGAGAAGAAGAAAAAATAAATAAAAATAAAAATAAAAAATAAAAAAAAAAAAAAACAAAAGAAAGCCAAAACATGGTAAACATACTTGATTGAACTCAAGTACATCGAGCAGTTCAAATAATTTTTTGTTTTTTTCATTTTCCTTAAGCTTGACATAATGTTGCTGCAATCCGTGAAGGGTTAGCTTAGCTTCGTCGTCCACGTAGACCTCCATCGGCTGTGGAAATAAGGGAGAATTTTTTTTTTTTTTATATATATATATAAGAATACACGAGAGGGTTACCGACTAATGTCCCCTCTCTTTGGCGAGGTCCGTCCCCCAGGACTGCGATCCTTGGCCGGTGACCGTTAAACCGCGTATTTATGGCTTAATCGTAAAATTAACTCATCCCGGTAATTTATGCACAAGCTTTTCGGTTCACGGGAGAGCCGCGCGCCCGACATTGGATCACAATTTTACAATTACTTATCGCGAGGTTTAAGCGAACCGTACTCGTGTGATATACTTTTTTTTTTTCTTTCTTTCTTTCTTTTATCAGTTTCCGTTACTTTGCCAACGGCCTTAAAAAAAAAAAAAAAAAAAATATCCCGAGTACTTTTGGAATACCGACGGGACGTAGTATTTTTTTTTTTTTGGCTTTCGTCAAATGCACAGCACAATGCCAATGGGAATTTTGCGCGGGAGCGTCGCGTCGTGACCGACCTACTCGCAATCGACTGTATTGTTTTTGTTTTTTTTTTTTACCAGTTTGCTACATACTGTTCGGTGACTCCCACCTCCTAGCAGTGCAAGAACTCTGCGGTTGCCTCGACACACCTAAGGCGGTAAGACCCGTGAATAGTCAGCTACTTCCATTCTCTTGTCAATGACAAACACCTCACTCTCAATCTCTCTCGCTCGCTCGCTCAGCCTTTGCTTGAAACTCTCTCTCTCTCTCTCTCGGCTTGCATCGTGCATTGAGCAACAGTTGCAGCAGTTGTAACCAAGTGCACGACCAAGGCCTTTTTTTTTTACTTTTTTTTTTTTTTTTTTAAGAGAGATTTGTTTATCCGACAACCCATGTATGTGTGTACTTGTACTTTTAAATGAATTTCCGGTAAGATATCCAGTTTTAATAATTCATGCTTATTTGAAACCAAACTCAAGAGGACTAACTATGCTACATGCCTATTGCTTAGGAAAGAATTTCTGGGAACGTCGGCTATTAAACATACCGCGAAATGCAATTTAATTAGATCCCGTTAAATAGATTTTTTTTTTTTTATATATGAATCTGTCTCCCCTACGATCCTCTTGAAACTTCTTTCTTGAATTCTTCTTTCTTCAGGTAGTCTTGACAAAATTCTTCATCCCACCACCCCATAGATAAAAATTTCCTTTAATTTCAACCCCCATTTTAATGAATTTTTTTTCTCCCTAAGTTAATTGATTCATATCAGGTTTTTTTTTTTTTTTTTTTTTTTTTTTTTTTAATATTTTCGGGATACATGTAAGTTTTGTCAAATTTTACTTAAAACGAAATAACAGAATTACGATTTCTAACGTCTAACGTTATCAAGCGTGTCGCGAATAGTTTTACTTTTAATAATTTATCTTGAATAAAGGCATGAGGAGTTTGGCTTCAACAGAGAATTCTATAACTCTGATGATATCCGTATGAATTATTCCGGTTAATTCAATAATACTTCAGATTAGTGCCTCCAAGAACTGGCTTATCTACCCTACCCCCCTGACGTTTTCTAATCGGTATTTATAGGCGAAGACGGAATTGAAGTTCAAAGGGAAGAAGTCATCGCATCTTACATCTTGCATGAATTTCTTGCAGACTGGACGAATCTCCTTAGATAGTGTAGCGCTGAACATCATGACTTGTTTACCGTGTGGAGTACTTCGGAATATTTCCTGCACGTCTTTTCGCATATCTGCAATAAAAACATTGAGCAATTAATTCATTCGTTCTCTCGTCGTTTTATACAGAAGAGAGCGCCGTGTAATTTACCAAGTTGTTCGAGCATTTTGTCGCACTCATCGAGAACAAAATGTTTAAGATGCTTAAGACTGAGCTTTTTACTTTTGATAAGAGCCAAGATACGCCCCGGTGTTCCAACAACTATGTGAGGACACGTACTCTTTAAGACTTCTTCATCCTTTTGTATTGGTAAACCTCCAAAAAATACTGATACCTGTAGAGCAAAGGTCGAAATTTAATATGAAATTTTAACGAAAGTACTCGAAATCAAATCTGCAAGCTTTAACGGTATTTCATCAGTAGTGGGTAGTGGTAAGTTAAGCGTCATCATATTTGGCTAAGAAGTTTTCAACATCATTTAAAATACTCGTAAAACCAACTATTACTCGTTAAATAAAATTTTGAAAAATGCATATTTACCTTTACTTGTGGCATGTACTTGCTGAACCTTTCGTATTCTTTACTTATTTGAAATGCTAATTCTCTTGTATGACACATCACAAGTACGTAAACTTGATTTTCGGTTAATTCTAATTGTTGCAGTGTCGCCAACACAAAGACTGCAGTTTTTCCCATACCAGATTTGGCTTGACAAAGAATGTCCATGCCAAGAACGGCTTGCGGAATGCATTCGTGTTGAACTGCGGAACGTAATTAAAAAATGACGTTAACGAAAGCTCTTACATTACTAGGCACTTATAAGCATATTTATTTTCACTCGTTAGCATCAGGATTGATGTAACCAATCACAAAAATCAGTTGTCCCTATCAATATTTGTCATCATAATGTGTGTGTGTACACACATGCGCGCGCATGTATTATATATATTTATATATT
Organism: Kradibia gibbosae; assembly: GCA_018907135.1. Taxonomy (NCBI): domain Eukaryota; kingdom Metazoa; phylum Arthropoda; class Insecta; order Hymenoptera; family Agaonidae; genus Kradibia; species Kradibia gibbosae. The sequence continues at coordinate 15,064,366 of JACCHX010000003.1, forward strand.
AAAAAAAAAAAGAAAAAAAGAAAAGAATAAGAAAAATTAAAAATTATCACCTTCCGAAGGATGCTCAAAACCACAATCTACAATCGCACGCAGTATTTCGGGTTTAAGAAGAAAGTCTCTGAAGCCACTACTATGAATGGAAACATATGTTCCTTTGACTTCTTTCTTAGCTGGAACAACTTCTCCATTTCCTTCCACAATTTGTTCGGTCTGTTCCTCGTCCTCGTAGTCCAAAAGATCATCGTTATCTGCCATGATGAAGCCTTACCAAATGCAGTTAACTGAAAGCGAACAATGAATGCGAATGAAATTAATAATAAAAAAAAAAAAAAAAAAAAAAAAAAAAGAAACCAAAAGAGAAAAAAATGCTTATATGTAAACAAAATGCTACGCAGTAATAATTTATCAGCGCGATAATAAAATTTGCCCTTACCCCAAGCTACGCTACGAAAGGGACTAAAAAAAAAAAAAAAAAATATACATATATATATATATTATCCGCGTGAAGAAAATGTCTCTCGAACAATTATTAACGAGGATCGATAAAACCGCGGCGCCAGCTATTATATCTCCACTCCTACAAGGGGGCTCGGTCACTAAAATGTGGCATCGTGGCGTCGCCGCAGCCCAACAATAGGCAAGACTCGGAAGCGCGGCGAGAGATTTTAACTTTTGGATTGAAGCCCCGGGCTCGGCCGGGGTGAAAAAAATAATAACGAAACAGGATTGGGAAAGGCGCGAGGAAGGCGGCCGTGTAAAGCCGATCGACGGATCGAATAAATTAGCGGAGGAACGGGCCGGATTAGCGCGACGCGTACTCACCTCGAGGATCGACTGCAATGAAGCGCCACCCGAATGCGAAGCCGAGCGAAGGGAAGCCGTGGGCCGCCGCGTTTCTGGGTACGCACGGGCCAAACATCCGTGACGCGCTTGGTAATGCCTAGTACTACGCGAGTGGCAGTGGCCGGCCCTCGGTACAACCGGAATCAAGCGCGGCTCCTTGCGACTGGATCTGGCCGAAGAGCCAATGAGAGCTCCGAGCTCGGCCTCGACCTAGTGGTATATGTATACCCTAGGACGGCGAGAGGCGGCTTCGGATACGCGACTCCCGAAGACCGACCGACTCGAGGAGGAGAGTAATACCCGATGATGACGCTCGCGTGTCCCTATCGGCTCGCTCGCCGAGATTTGCAACCTCGCTCGCGGTCGCTCGGTTATTCGGTTTGCGTTGCCGGCTTTGTTTTCGCGGAGATTTTTTATCGCTGGGAATTCACGGTGGGTGTCGCGGCCATCGCTGGCCGTATAATTAGCCGTAATTCAAAAATCTTTAATAATTATTCGTTGCGACGAAAATCTGCTTGTCGGTGAATTAATTCGTATTTGTTGCTTCTTGTTCTTTCTTTTTCTCTCTCTCTCTCTCTCTCTCTCCTTTCCTTTCCTCGATACGATTAGAGAGTCGTTAATTGAAAAACGCCCAACAATTAATAACGATTGATCTCACAAACGGCGATATTCAAGCGGAAGTTCAATTGGGCTGAGCAAAATCGTTTAAAATTCGTTTTAGCCTGGGCCTCCAATTTATATTTTCGTTCTTATTTGTTACAAAATTAAGGGCGGTTTTTTTATCGATAATTAAATATATGTGTGTGTGTGTATATATATGATAGATAAGTCAATCTACTTAGTTTATTATTTTAATTTTAATTATTTATTATTGCGAACGCCAGTAAATTATTTTTACATTCTTCATTTAGTTATAATACTGTAATGTTTATTTGTACGCATTAGTATACGCATAGTTGGGAAAATAGTGAAGAATATTATTATTATATATAAATCAATTTTTACACGTAAAATGAAATATTAAATATTTTTCGAATACGGGTAATTTTTTTTATTCAAACACTGCGAAGAAGATTGTATTAAATTTATAAAAATTGTATAAATATTTAAACAATTTAACAAAACTATTTTAATATTAAGTTATACAATTTTTATAAATTAACTCGTCAATTTTTATCCTTGTTATGTAAATTAACATTATTTTAAACGTATAATAGTAAATAAATCGTACGATAACGAAAGGAAGCAATTATATTTCAAATTTTGTGCCATAGTTCAGTTTCAGATTTCAGTAATATTTTCTTCCTAGAATTCTATAGAAAACCGAAATTTTACCGGAAGAACAACTAACTCCCTCTTAATAATTAACCTATTGATAATTAAGTATTTTATCTTTATTCAATCGATTATTACAAAATGCCGAGAAAGTTGGATACAATTTACGCTTTGTATACCATTGAATAATTCAGATATTAAATATTATTTAATAAACGACCAGAATTAATATAATTTTTGTACTTAATAAATCAATATATATATATATATATATATATATAATATATACTTTTAAGTCAAAAGTGCAATTGTTATTAATTTTATTATTTTAAATAAATTTTAACTAATTTTAAATTCAATAACTCATTGGAACGTCAAATACAAACAAATGCTTAGTTTTACAATTTTATTTATTTAATTGATCAAATTTAATTAAGCTATTTTAATAAATTGAATATAAATTTATCATTGAACAGAGGAAATTTATGAAATTTCAAAATACTTTTTAACGTAATATATCATAGTTAATGCTAGCGTTTAAAAAATACGAATAAATAGGTAACTATTTTTAATATAATGTTATTATAATTTAAATATCATCTATGAGTCATTTAAATTAAAAATTTCTATTTCGTAATTTATAAGAATAGATATGAGTTCAATATCATTAGTAGAAGGCAATATTGAATTGGTATCTAATAATGAGGGGGGAAAACATGTTTACACGCGTTATTTAATTAAGGAGTGATTCTGTGATGTTTTCATTATTGATTTGAAATAATGTATTCTATCAAGAAATGTACGTTCGTGTACATTAAAATTGGTATCGTATGTATTATGAAACTAAATGATAAACAATATTACATATTAAAAGATATTGAATTTAAAAAAGTTTAATTCTCAGATGATCAATGTTTTTTTAATTGATCCATAAAATAAATACTTATTCAATTAATGTAGTGAGTTTTAATTCGAATATCTGTATCAATTTTGCAGTATAGAGATTATATGTTTTTAGAAAATACTTATAAAATTTTGGAAATTATTTTCTTCGTTTAAATACTTCTTCGCGTTGAAGATAAATGAATCTTATCTTACTTTCTAATGGATATTAAGAGTAATGGAACATGGAATAATTATAAGACGGAATATAAGTTTAAAGTTGTATGAAAAAATTTTTATTTTCTTATTCAAAAGAATTATTTCATGTAGTTAATAGTAGTTTAATATAAACTAATTTAATTTTTTATTCTTATTTCCTGGATTACTGCCACCTCGTCCCATCGGTACTGATCCTCTTCCACCTCGACCTCCAAATGTACCTGAAATTAATAATAATTATTAACGTGGGTAAAAATTTCATTGTTTGCCTTTATTTTGTAGTCTTAAGCGATCATTTTTTAATAAAAATATCTGTACTTTTTGATCAAATGTTAATAAAGGTATATTAACAACAATCGTTTTCTTTTCAAAGTCTTAAATTACAAATAGTTATGAAAAACTATTAATAACACAAGGTTATTTTTTTTTTAAAGCGATTAAAAATTTTGAATTCCACACGAGCCTCTTTTTAAATAAAAGGCACGCTTAATAATTAATTTACATATTTTAGCTAAAAACGAATTTTGTCATTACCCCTTCCACCTCCTCGATTGCCTCTTTGGTTTTGTCCACCCCTTCCTTTCATTTCTCCTCGACCCCTCGATTTCATTTGTACATCCTCTTTTACCATATCTATAACTTCATCCGGTATCCGCAAATATTTAATCGTGCTTCCTCTAATGTAACATTCTGGCATTCTCCAAAATTTATCACCATCCTAAAATAAACAATCGTCGAATTCAATAACGTTATGGCTCGCTTCGTTAAAGCTTTTTAATTTAATTTTCATATAATTTGTAGATAAAAAGAAAATATTTTACACGATCCACGTTGTCTAGGCATATCGAACGTATGCGTATTATTTATACGAATAAGCATAGAAATAAATCATTAAGTACAGCGATACTTTTACCCGAGCAAAGAGCAAATCTCAACGGTCGAGTACACAGAGGAACGCGTCTTCGTTTTACTTTTGTACTACGCGGACGCTCGTCGGCAAAAACAATTTCCAAACGATGCAAAAGTCACTCGCAGGATTGGTCTTTAATAATTCAATAACAAAGTCGAGAGAGCACAAGTTCGTCCAAATTAGGGCATCTATCGCCAGGCTTAACGAGATCTATCCGGCTATTCTTTCGCTGAGCGTTTATCCATCTCGACAATGCCTCGGAAGGGGGTGGCCGAGCATTGGCCGAGGTTTCGGTAAAAATGACCAAGGCACGACAAAGGCACGGCTCTCGGCCATTGGGGCCTCGGGCACGTCGAGGTGAGCGATCTGCGATGGGTATAGGCGTCGGGGGCCTAGAAGAGAATCGGCGCTTACCCTCGAGGTGCAGATGACTTCCCTGAGGTTGATATTCATCCAGTTGTCGCAGCTGACCAAGTGACCGTTGTAGGTCTCTCCATTCTTCAGCTCGACCAACTGAAAAAGGACACGGGAGGCCGCATTAGTGGAGAGGCCCAAAAAAAAATACAACAGCAGCAACGACGGAGAAGAAGAAGAAAAGAAAAGAAAAGAAAGCAAAAAAAAGGGTAATCCCGTGCGCCGTGCCGGGGACGAAACTAGTAGGCTCGCCAAGGTTATATACAAACTTTACCATGGGATGATTTTGAGCCGTGCGCAGCAAGGACAGGGGTAACTGAAAAGTACAAAAGCAAAGGTTATATTTTTTCAGGCGGAGATCGAGGAGGAGGGCTGCCCCCATCCATGCCGGCTTTACCATATTACGATGCGTCTCTCATGGACGGGCGGCGTAAACAAACGTCAAGGGAGCGGGCATGTCACGCGGTCCGCGTCTCTCTCGGCGAGTCTCGGTCTCTCGGCACGGGCCGGCAGAGACCGGGGAGCGGAGTCGAGGCCTTCCCGAGGGGGGCGCCCCTTGCGGACTCGCTCGAGGATTGGCTCCCGTCCCTCTCCCCGGCTGCCGGGAAGCGCGCCGTTCGAAACTCCGGGCGGCGTTTCCTCCTCCTCCGCCCGCCCCCCAGTCCGTCGGTGAAAAACGCGGCCGGCTCTCGGCTCGGCCTTCTTCGGCCCCGGTAGCCGGTGCTCCTTCGTCGGGGCCCCTGTCTCTTCCCGTTCCTCCGGTAAGCGAAATCCAAAGGGAGGTCGGACTCCTCGCGGGCCCTCGGCCGGCCCCGGGATCACCGGCGGAGGGCCAATGGGATGGCGGCCAGGCGCCGTGCGCAAAATCCCCAAAGTTGTCTCTCTCTCTCGACACCCAACGTGGCGGCGCTTCCGTGTCGTCGGCCCCTGCCGAGGAGGAGGAGGCCTCTCTCTCTCTCTCGTTTTTTTTTTTTTAAAACGATGATCCGGTGGGCGAGGAGCTGCCCCTCGTCGAGGTGGAGGATCCTTACCTCCTGTCGGGGATCCTGCGGCCCGGCCAAGGATCGAGGAGCGGACCCCGGCCGGCTCGAAGGTTCGTTCAATGTTAAAAATCCCTGCTCTACCCTTGTGGGTTATCGGGACTCCGTCCGTTCTCCTATTGACCGATCGATCGCTTTGGCAGTGGGCGAGGATCGTCCTCCGGGCGCCGACGGCGAGGCCCTCGAGTCACGGGCTCTGCTCGCTCGTCCGGAGGGAAACCGTGGCCAAGGGGCAGGAGCAGGAGGAGGAGGAGCCGAGCCTCAAGCCCGTCAACAGATTCGCTTACAGGAGCCACACCTGCGGCGAATTAACGATCGAGGACATCGGCAGGAGCGTTCGGCTCTGCGGCTGGCTTCAATTCAAGAGGATGGAGGCGTTTATCATCCTGCGCGATTCTTACGGTGCCACGCAGTGTATCTTTCCCAAAGGCGTTAAGTATTGCCAGACGCGCGATAACGACGATGACGAGCCTCCCGGCGAACTCCACCCTTACTTTAACATCGCTTTCAGCGAGGGCACGAGTTCGAGGAGCTCCTCGACCTACCCTACGAATCGGTCCTGAAGGTCGGTGGGACCGTCGTGGCCAGGCCCGACCATCAGTGCAATCCCGACATGAAGACCGGCGACGTCGAGGTACGGATAGAGTCCTACGAGGTCCTCAACGCGGCCGCTCCCAAGCTGCCCTTCAACATATCGAATTTCAATAAGGCCAAAGAGAGCGTTCAGATGCAGTATAGATACTTGGCCCTGAGATTTCCCAAGCTGCAAAGCAATTTGAGGATCAGGTCTTGGGTGACCTCCAAGATGAGGGAGTACTTGATCGATCGGTGCGAATTCGTCGAGGTCGAGACTCCGACGCTGTTCAGAAGGACTCCGGGAGTTCGTAAAGTTTTTTTTAAAGATTCCTTCTCTCGTTCGCGAGAGCCCCAAGCTGCTTTGGCCGAGCCTTGACTTTTGTTCCTCAGGGCGCTCAGGAATTCGTGGTCCCTACCAAGCACGCGGGAAGATTTTATTCCCTCGCCCAGAGTCCCCAGCAGTTTAAGCAATTGCTGATGGTCGGTGGAATCGACAGGTATTTCCAAATGGCTCGGTGCTACAGGGACGAAGGCACGAGGAACGACAGGCAGCCAGAGTTCACGCAAGTAAGAGTGGCAGCAGTTGTAGCCAAGTGTTTTTATTATTTTTAAAAGCAATGCGATGGTCCAAATATATATATATTTTAATTCGCCTCTTTATCCGAGTGCTCCGAGCTTAATATCCTTTTATTTAACTTTGATCCACCAGTTAGATATAGAGATGTCCTTCGTCGATCGAGCCAATGTAATCGACATGACTGAGAAATTGATTCGAAATAGCTGGCCCACGTTTTTAGGGGATGTACAGATACCATTCGAACGGATGTCTTACGAAGACGCAATGGAAAATTATGGCACCGATAGCCCTGACTTAAGGATACCTGGAAGAGTAACTGCACTGCTATAGCTCGAGTCCTGTGCTTTTGGGTATTCTCCCGTGTCTAACGAAGCTTAATGTTTCTTTTTTTTTAGATTTACAATTTGTCCGAAACCCTACGCGACAGTAAAAACACGAACGAAGCTCAAGATCTCTATGCCGCTGTATTTCCAGATAAAAGTGTAATGGATTGCTATCTTAATAATACAATGTAATGCCTCGGATGCCTTAGCGAAAATACCAAGATTTTCATTAATGATCTTATTTTCTTTTAGAAATACTTGACTAAGAGTGCGAAAGAAAAGTTGTCAAAGTTATCGAAGCAATTATCTCCTCGAAATACGATGTTTATCCAACATTATGTATCGGATTTAAAATTGAGCGGTTTAAGTAATTTATTTTCAGAATCTACACGACTGAGCGTTGTGGATTTTTTGAATTTAAAGGCAAACGATGCTTTGTTCTTAGCTTACGGGCCGAAAGCAGAAGCTGTAAGTAAATCCGATTGAACGTAACAAGTAGTCTTGACGATCTAAGCGCAAATCGCATTGCTCAATTGCCTCGATCGATTTGTAGCCTTTGCTCGCGATTTGTCAAAATACCGTAATCCAATAAGATTTCCTACAAAGTAGTCGCACACGTTGTTTAGAGGCAACTGCTTGGAAAAATTCGAGTCGAGTTTACGAACCTCGTGGAAGAAATGGGTCATAAGATTAGGTCCAAGGAGTTTAAATTCCTTTGGATATTAGACTTTCCATTATTTACCGTCGACCCAACCACCAAGGCTATGGAGATTACCCATCATCCATTTACTCAGCCTCATCCCGACGACGTGCAGCATTTGTATACGGATCCCTTGAAGGTATTTCATCGCACCTGCTTATTTTGAAGGAGGAGTAATTAGAAAGGGCGATAGCGCGCCTATCGTCATTATCTTGTGAACAATGGAAGCAAAATTGTTAAGGCCGAGCGCTTATGTGTGATTGAAGGTTCGTGGGCTGCAGTATGATTTGGTTATGAATGGATCAGAAATTGGAGGAGGATCGATACGCATACATCAAAAAGAATTGCAGAAAGAAATTCTGAACATGTTGGATATTGATTCATCGGAGATGTTTTATTTATTAGAGGCCTTGAACAGTGGTGCTCCTCCACACGGTGGAATTGCCATAGGTATATAGATTAATTGTTCTCTAATTTCAACAATTTGGTATATATATATATGTGTGTGTGTGTTTGTATATATCTGATAATTTTTTTTTTTATTTTTATCTTAAAAACTTAGGCTTAGATCGGTATATTTCTATTATCTGTGAAGCATCTAGTATTAGAGAAGTCATAGCGTTTCCAAAAACAATGGAAGGCCGAGATTTAATGTCCGGAGCCCCGACATTGATTTCAGACGATGATAAGAAATTGTACAACATTCAAATATTGAATGATAGTTAATGATTAATTGTAATTTTGTACTCTTAAGATTAAAGAATTTTAATCATTATACAAATAACATTAGGACTATATACATATATACATATATATGTATGTATATATATATATGTTTGTAAATAAAAATATTTAAATTAACACATTGTATTTTTCTCATTGAAAAAGTTGTCTACAAATATTTCCTTATTATAAAGTACAGCGTTAATAATACCTTCGAAAATAATCAAGCGAAAGAAAAAAAAGGTTACAGAAATGTAGACATTTTTAAAGTATATAAACAAAATATTTATTATGTTGTATTACTTTTTTTTTTTAAGATCTTCACGCATTAATAAAACTGATTTCAAATAATTAATACATTTTTGATAATATGAAAACTAAGTAGCGAAAGGCTTATGTTTATCTTTAAATTTTAATATGTACAATAGTTTTTTTTGTGTAACAAAATCTATATTTTTTAATTTTTTTTTTTTTTGTTTTGCTATTAAAAAGTTAATTTAAATTTTTTTTCCTTCGATAATACATAAATACGTTTACATATATATGAATGTATACGTAAATATATATATATATAAATGCAGCACATATGTATTGGAATTAATTATCAAAGTAATTAAAATTTCTATCAATTGGAAACACCTGCGTACAATCTGTCGATGCCTTAGCAATTGTATTACTTATTAAGTGGTATAATAAATTTACAAGCGTAAATTATACGTACTTATTTAATGATACTTAAATTTTTATTGAAACAAATTTTTATATAAAAAGAAAACGTTCTCTATTGATGATAGGGAGTGTGTCTTGTGCTATGCGAAACAAACTTGATGATTTATAATTATAATTAGAACTACACTTCACAATTCGTCTTTGTTTTGTTATAAAAATACTTTTTACAAAGAATATTCACACGTAATCAGTCATTCGGAAACCAGTTGCACATTGAAAAATGTAATAAATCTAACACGCGCCATTCATAAATCATTAGATTGCAATTTCACACACAGTTTACAATATAATTAGTATGGAATCTTATGGAAATTGCGGTGCTTGCTTTATTCTACATATAAATGTATGTAATTTACTGCACTAATGAAATTCTTGAAGTTTGATCGTACCACAATAAAATGGAAGCTTACTTTCTGATTAATATGTAACAGCTATATATCACTTTTATAACACAAGGTGTACAAGGCTAATCGTCAACATATTTAACAAAATGAATGGAGCACGAATGCGTTTTTTACCAGAGGGTGGACCTGCTCGATGGAGGATCGATTACGTTGTGAAGTTTTTTTTTTCTTTTTTTTTTTCTTTCTTAAAAAAAAAAAATTAGCGGTTAAAACAATGCGCATGACTTTGCGAGCAATAAATTATCGGCCAGCTAGGGCCTATTAGAAAAAAAGGCTTTGCAACCGTTCCAACGGCCACGAGGAGCTGCTTTTGCAATTGCAGGACACAACTTTATAAACTAAGCTACGGCGATTATGCGACAATGAGCCTGTGTACGTTGTACATATATAAAAAAGTTACTATGAAACTTGATTGCAAAATTTATCAAACATAGTTTTGTACAAAAAAATCTCATTAGACAATAATAGTTAAATACTTTAATGATTAGCCGAGCGTTGGCTTGGACTAATATAAAAAATGTAGCCACTCTTCGATTCGTAAGCCCGCAGCTCGACCGTACTGTTTTCTCAATTCGAGTAGTCCGTGTTTGTTTTTTCTCACTAAAATACAACAATCATGACACGTACGTATGTAAAATAAGATATTCCATTTTTATGGAGCCTTTACGTCGCAACTTGCTTTAAAAATACAGACGGCGGCAGGCTAGCCTCGCAGTCTCTATGAACCACCGACTCGTCGAGTTCGCACGACGGCACTCGTGTTGCTATCGCTACTCTTCGAATCCAACGGCACGGAAGCACATCGAGCTGGCAGTCTGGGGGGCGAAGAGAAACTCGAGGGGGGAGGCGGGGCCCCCCGCCCGCGCCGCTTATGCCATGTCGTCGACGGTGGGTAACCAAAAAGCCATATTGGTACAGGCGGAGGCCAGCATCATGTACTTGGGATTGAATTGAACGCACTGGACGGGGGCCGGGTGGTCGCCGTTGAGAATGCAAACCTTGTAGCCCGTGTCGGCGTTCCACACGTGGACCCTGCCGTCGGTGGAGCCGCTGAAGACGAACTGCGAGTCGGGGCTAAAGCTGGCCTCTATGGGTATGCCCTTGTTGTTGAGGTGGCCGGTGAAGGTCTGCAGGGGCGTGCCGTGGAAGGCGTCAATGAGTCTGATGATGCTGCCGTTGGTGGATATGAGTATGGTCTTGCCGTCCCTGCTGAACTTGAGGCCCGTCCAGTCGCACTCCTTCTCCTGGGAGAGCTTGAAATTGGTGAAGGGCCCCTTGTCGAAGCTGCGCAGGTCGTAGAGCTTGATGGACTCGGAGTTGACCCCGGCGGCGAAGATGAGGCCCTCGGGGTCGTAGGCGGCCACCGGCCTGCCGGAGACGTTCATGACGCCGTGACAGTTGGGCGAGCGCAGGTCCCAGAGTCTGAGGGACTTGTCGAGGGAGCCCGAGAGGAAGGTGTCCTCTATAGGGCTTATGCACAGGGACACGACCTTCTTCGTGTGACCTGGAAAGTAACGTATGTACTTGTTATCGTGGAGGCTGAGGTAGCGGATGGTGTCGTCGATCTTGGTGCTGCTGTGGATGGCCGTGTTCTTCGCGTGCGTGAAGTGTATGAGGTCGACGCCATACTTCTTGGAATTCACGGTGCGCATCTGCGTGCCCTTCTCGCAGTCGTAGATGACGATCTGGTCGTCCTCCGAGCAGGATATCAGGGTGTCGCCAGTCGTCGAGAAGTCGATGCTGTTTATGCGGTCCGAGTTCTCGCGGAATATCTTGGCAACCTTGAAGCTCCTAACCACGTTATCGACGAGCTTCATGGCGACGAGGTGAGGCGCCTCGCGCTAACCCGTTTCACGCTGCGGCCCTCCTCCTCCTCCTCCTCCTTGCCCCCGACCCCGCGTGGTTCAACGGTCGCAGGGACGAGTCTCGCGATTACCGCCGCCGCCGCCGCCGCCGCTTCTTCTTCGCCTCCTCCTCCTCCTCCGTCGCCGCCGCCGCCTCCCGTCGTCGTCGTCGTCGTCGTCGTCGTCGTGGTCGTCGTCGACCAGGCCGCTTGGAGAAGGTCGTGCGAAGGTCCGCGGGCGTGGGCGTCGAGCCTCCTCCTCCTCCTCCTCCTCGAGAGGATGCTGGCCCCCGTCCTCCTCCTCGGCCGAGCCCGGGCCCTTGCCCCGCCGGCGGGCGGCTCTCCTCCTCGCCGATAGGTGGGCTGCTGCTGCTGGGGCTCCTCGACCCCGGGGGCTGCGCCCAAGCGAGCGGCCTCCGAACGCGGCTCCGAGTCGAAGCCCTGGGTCAGAAGAGGGCCTGTGCTTCCTTCGGTGGCGCGCGACCGAGCCTCCCCCGCCTCAAGCGAGCCGAGCTCCCAGGAGCTCCGCCATGTTAAGGGAGAGAGAGAGAGAGAGAGAGAGAGAGAGAGGGAGCCAAGACGAAGCGCGCGCGCGCGCGGAAGACGACAACCTCGCGGGGCTCTCTCTTCTCGGGGACTCCGGCCAACGACGAGGCGCGCCCCGCCGAGCCGCCGACTTTTCCCGAGCGGCCCTCGCGCTGATTGGCCGGTCTACCACGGCCCGAGACGATGCTCCAGCGGCGGCAGGACGCGACGGAGAGCCATTGCGTGGACCGACCGGAGCCGCGCGCGAGCCCGGCTAATCAGGGGGGGGTGCCGGCGGCGGCGGCGGCGGGCCCAGGAGCGACGACGCTCGGCTCTCCACCCGCTGCTGCTGCTTCTGATATATGTATGTGTATATATATCTCTAACCCCTGTACGGTCGGCTGGCCAAGCCGCGGCCTTTCTCCACTCCTCGCTCGGGGATATCCGTCTCTGCTCGATGGCCGCCGGCTGTCGCGAGGCCGATTCTCCAAAGGGCCCGGTGGTGTGCTGGGCCGCCTTCCACTGGACCGGGGCGCTTACGCGTGCGCTGCTGCTGCTCCGGCTCTGGCTAAGCTTGGGCCGCGCGCCTGCGTCCGCGCTGCATCGGACCACGGGTGGCTCGCGCGTCCCTTACGCTACGAAGGCTCCTTCTTTATCTCCCTTCGAGCGATGCTTTGCGCGGCTGCGGGGGCTTAGGGGGGGACAGTCGCCACCGTCGGCCTCGCGATCCCCGCTCCGTTGCCGTGTTTACACCTCGTCGTGGTCGGGGGGCGAGGGGATCTCGGCCCCGGAGCAGCGCGCGGATCCGGCCGATCGTCCCGAAGTTGCCGAGGAAGGTAGCGCGGATCTGGCCAAACTTCAAGGATCGACGGAAGTGTCGATCGACCGTCGCGACATCTGCGAGTGGCCATTGTCTCCTCTCTCTCCTTGCGGCTTGACTTCTGTTACCCCGGAGCGATTGCCTCTCGGCTTTTGCGGGCCCGATTGGCTTCCCCCTCCGCCTCCTCCTCCACCTCCAAGTATCATCGGCTTCTCCTTATTTTGTTCGGTTTTTTTTTTTTTTTTTTTTTTTTTTTTCCATTACTCGCGCCCTGCCACCGGTAGCCGGGGCTCTTCAATTTTTGTTCTCTCTCTCTAGTCTCTCTAGTCTCTTTAACGAGATCCAACGACTGGCTCCAGGACCTTGGAGGACCGGTACTTGCGATTTATAAGACTTTTCGATTTTACGAGTTCTTTCGGCGTTTTTTTTCCAATTTTTCTTTTTTTTTTCTTTTTTTCTTTGTGCTTCCTCCGCTCTTTGTCACGCGACCAAACTGCTCTCCTCGAGCCTTCCGTAATTTACGCGTGCAGGCGCGCGTTGCTTCTTCCCTCGGATGATCGAATCACCACGGCAATGATGCAATATTTACCTTTGTAATTTTTCTCTTGTATTATATAGGCCACATTGGTACGCACTACTCCTATCTACGTGTACACAATTTTATTTTTTTTTTCTTCTTCTTCGAGTTTGTAAATAATCACCTCGTACCCCTCCCCCCCCCTCCATCGCCCCCCCCCCCTTTAAGCGAGCTTATTAACGTGGCGTTTGCAATGGCTTAAAAGCATTATTTACAAATTTTCATAAGCTTACGAGGAATACAATTTATTTTTATCATCGGATGAATTATTATAGATTATTATTGTTATTGTTGCGGCCATTTAAAAGCGCTTTGAGAATAATGACAAAATTCAGGTCAAACTCCTTCGTTAAATCCGTACGAGAAACTTTTTCCTTCAAACAACTGTGCTTATGCGCGATATAACCCGCACGATTGCAATCTTCGCTAACAATTATGCTAACGAGTTCCGGTTCGGCTTAAGTATACACAGGCAGATATAATTTATGCACGCGTGTGTACAATAACGCAAGTACTTCATTTCGTTTCTATTTGTTATTAATTTTTATTTCAATCGGGCTTACAATGGGGGGGGGGGAGAAAAAAAAAATACACCACCAACCGAGTCCAAGCTAGTGCTCGAACCGATCCCGAGGATCAAATTTTGTCAATGCTTTAAATTACGAGAGGGTCGAAATTGCAATTGAGAACTGCGCTGCGAATCAATCGCCGGCTTTCGCGTTAGATCAGCCATGAAAAAAAAAAAAAAAAAAAAAAAAAAAAATTGCTCGCCAATGCCTTATAAATATATATATATATATATATATCTTAACGACAACAGTTATACGGACGTCGAAAGGTAAAGAGCTCCCGGCCAAGAGTCACGATCGATCGAGGCGAGTCCCACAACCGGAATACGAATGGTTGATTATTAACGAATCGCGGAGGAGGGACGGTCGCGCATGGTGGTATACCGGAGCCAGTTCTAAACAATCCTCGCGTAAAGGACCGGTGAGAAAAGTGGATACCGATAAGCTCGACGCAGGCCCGTATAATTGTGATTTATTCAATAGTTTTTAAGCGATGCATCCGAATGGGGGTGGGGTGGGGGGGCGAGCAGTCGACCACGTAAATAGCCAAGCGCCGGGCAACTTGGGCCGAGTGTTGAAATCTCGCGGGACTCAATTATTCGACGGAGAGCCCGGACGCCGCCGCCGGGGGCCTGAGCGCAACCGGGGGCGATTCTCAAGCGCGCCGGACAGGGAGTCTCCTCCGCCCGGGAGCCGGAGTCTCGAGGATTGGCACTTTGATTCGGGAAGGATCCTACCTCCCACCGGCCCACATCGGCTGCGAGCATCGATCCTAATGCCCGTTGGGATGCCGCCGAGCAATCGCCGAGCGCTCCTGCGGCGGGTCTTTTTCCTCCTGGCGTCTTTCAACCTTTGCACGGCTCGCGACGAGGTAAGGGACGCGATCGGCCGAGGTCTCTCCTCTCGCGCCTCCTTTACGCTTTCAATGCTCTCACGCCACGGGCATTGTTGTGCTTATTTTAGATCTGCGACACGATGACGGACAAAGAGTTTTACGGTGTATTTCGTAACGAGCGCGGCCAAGGTAAGATAGCGATTTGCCTTCCGACTGAAGCGAGCAGCGCGTTCCCACTCGGAAGCGTAACTCTTCTTTTTTCTTTTTTCTTTTCTCTTTTGATTTTAGTTCCGTTGCACGAATTTGTGAAATTGGACTCGCTGCCCGATACGAAATTGAAGCAGCGCTTATCGACCGGGGATCGCATCTTATCCTTTACCGCCTTCGATCGACATTATCACTTGCAGTTAAAGCTACGGGACAATGTTTTACTTGGGAAAAATACGAGAATTTGGCGCGCTGATTCCAATTCGGGAAACTCCTCCGACATAAAGTATACGTTATTGTCGAACGTAAGATGAAGCCTATTGGCAAAAGTGCCACCTTGATTCATAAATAACCATAGGGGGAGCATATTGTTAATGTAAAATTAATCCGATGCACGCCTTGGCAATAATTAAATTTAGGACCCATCTAAATTATCGCTCGATTGAAAATTCAATACTATAATAATCCGCCCATTACCAACGATCCTATACGATTAAGTTTTAAATGGCTGCCGTTTAATTTCAAATTAGGATTTGAATATTTTTTTTTTCAATTACGATACCTTTCGGAGGATTTGCTACTTTTGAATTACTTTGATATTTTTTTTTTTTTTTTTAATTAAAATTTTTTACAGCCATTAAAAATAACGCAGGTATCTTCAAACAATGCGCAGTTCGTTAAAAGTTCACATAGTTTCGTGAATTTAAAAATACATACGTATACATATGCATTTTTAGGTATCTACGTTCTTTATCCGAATTTTCTTCTTTTTTTTTTCCTTCGATGTTTACGTTTCTCGCTTGCGAGGAGTTTGTGATATTTTTCTTATGTCTTTTGATGGCTATGATAACGTTCCTTTTTAATTACAGCTCCTCGGTGAGTTTTCACTATTATTTCATTTTCTAAGCCATAAGTCTGTAACTAGCCTTTGTCTCTATTTTTTTTACGCTCTATAGAATATTTCAACACTTTTTCAATTTTTTAAGAAAAAAAACATATTCGTGTATTACGATATTTTCAACCCCCTCTCTCTTTTTTTTTGTATTTTAATCATACTTTTACCATATATATATATATATATTATGCCATACGCTTCAGAGTCTCAATCCAGTCCTGTCCCACTTAGTCAATACTCCATTATTCTTTTTCATCTCGGCTTCGTCTACCTATTACAATATTTCCGCATAAACTAAATAGAAAATTTTTCATTCTCTATTTACCGTAACTCCCAATTGCCCCTTTCTTATTTCCTCCTCTACACTTCCATATAAATGCCATACAATATCTGACTCGACGAACACCCTTGTCGCAAGTTAATTCCTCCGTTATAGAAATCCCTAGGCTGTTCATCTTTACATCTGGCATCTGCCCCTCATGCGTCCTCGTTACTTTTCTTCGGAACCCTTAATTTATTTTTAAGTTTCTAGCAAATTTTCTTATTTATCCCATTATTTCTCGCCAAAGGCTTATTAACAATGATCAAGAGCCCTTACAAGGGAGTACGTATACCGTATACAACTCTCCTTTGTAATTCCGTTTTTCATATTTGCCATCGTGCATAACAATTACCTTTCGTATTTTCCATTTGTACAAGACCTCACCTCGCGTTTTCATTTTGCTCCTCGCGCGCCTCTTCATTTTTCTCACCACTTTATTACATTCAATTTCAAATGCCTTTAATTGTACCATCGGGAAAATTTCAGCTCCGATCGATAAGGGCGCTGACCTTTTTTTGTGATCGCTTTGTTGTAGAATTTTTTTTTGCGAAAAAAAAAAAAATTGCAATGCTTGCCTCGTTTCGCACCAAAATTTGTCGCTTGGAGTAAAAAAAACAGAAAAAAAAAAAAAAATTCCCACCGAAATGCTCCCATTGAAATGAGAAATAAGAATTTGCATGCGCGGCGAGCCAGGAGGATTCGAGCCGCGCCCTAAATATCTAATGCAACAAAATCGCTTCTCAATTGCAGGTTTTAAATAGCATAAATGGCATTTATCAAGACTCCGACAATTTGGTTTCTTTATTGGAATGTAAATACAAAGACGACGGCAAGGTATTCTATGTACGTAAGCGAGCAACGATTCTAATTAAAGCTCCAAAAGCTTGTTTCCCTTGGCCTTAAATAAAACAATGAATGCGAATCGAAGGATTATTATTATTAAGCGCCCTGTGCGGCCGCAGCGTCGAGCCCCGGGCTAAAATTACGACGGCGGCTCTTGGACGGTCGCGCGCGCCCGCCTCTTATCCAAGAGAACGATCGCCGGTAGGACAGTCGGGGAGAGAGGCGGCGGTGGCTCAGGATCCCGACGGAGATAATTATCCCCCCCAAAAGATTCAGGCGCGCTGCGAGGCAATCCTGTAGCCCGAGGGCCAGGCCAACGCGCACAGCGGAGGAACGAGTAACGGCGGCCCATCCGCGGATCCGCGAGCTCCCTACCGTGGAATTTTATCGGCGATTTTTCTCTTCATCCCTCGCTCGATCCCGGAGGTACGATCCCCCCGCGCCCGAGACGTCGAGCTCGCGAAGGAGCGAAGCAAAACCGACAGGTCGATTCGCATCCCCGAGGGTAGGAGGACGCGAGTATCGGTGACGCGACGGTCGGGGCAGGCTCGCTCGACCGGGCGCTCGTTGCCGTTGGAAACGAGGAGGACGTCGAAGGATTCCCGGGAGGCGATGAGCGCGATCGAAAGCTGCCCCGTCCAACGGTGGCGCGGGGAAATTCTTTCGTTCGGCCGTTCGCGGGCCGCGAATATTCCCTTCGCGTTCCGATTTACCCGAGGGGCCCACCCCTCGATCTCGTGGACCCGCTCGAACCGCGACGAAGGTGTCGCTCCTCCTCGCCGACGGGAGCTAGAAATCATCCGCGATCCTTTGGAGGGAAGCTCGACCACCTTAGCTCGCGATCGGGGGCCGAACCAAGAGCCAACGTCTTCCCCGCGTCGTTCGATTTATCCGCTTGGAATCAAGGAGATCGCAATTCAAATTGCCCCCCCCCCTCTTTGCTCCCGTATTCGTCTCGGGCGGGCGCGTCCTCCAGCCGAGCAGCGACCGATCCCTCGATTTCCATCGTCGTCGTCGTCGTCGCGCCCCGCTAGAATAGCGCTTTATTAACGCGGTACGCGCGATGGCGCGATTTACTTTGTTTATCGTCGTCGGATGCCGTCGAAGCCAATCGATTGCGAATCGAAACGTACGCGGTAGGCCTAGTTTGAATTGCAAAGCCAGAGGAGGGGTTTTTTTTCGTTTTTTTTTTTTTTTTTTTACTCGACTCGAGCCTCATCGAGACGAGGGGCGATACTGTTCCAAGTGGTCGTTCTGTACATCAATAATAATAATAATGGCGTAGCTCGATGCGAGGCTAAAGTAAAAGGTTACGAATTGAGAATGCGATTAGCTACGCGCTCGCAAAATTGTACTTCAATTTGCTGCAATGCCATCCGAGCGTGACGTTTGAATTAATTAACGTTTTTTCTTTCCCTTCTTCTTCTTCTTCGTCTTCGTCTTCTATCCTTAACGAGCCTTGGGACAAAGTTAAAGAAGCACCATTGACAAGGGGGTCCGCGTTTCGCTCGATAATACCAATGGCAACTCTAAGGACACATTTAGCAAAAGTCCGATTCATCGACGCGACGGGAAGCGGTAAGAGACTATATAGCCAACGATCGAGCTCGACCATTGCTAATAATAATAATCGTACGCGCGAATAATGCACGGAGGGGGGAGGGTATCGAAGACAATTGTAAATTGCCCGAATCGCGCGTCGGTGCGATGAATCACGTTCGATCGAGCCACGAGGGGATACGCCACGAAATCGGGAGGCCTACTCCCGCTCGATGCGCACAATCCTTGGAGACTCATCGCGAGCTCGCGTAACCTTAGCGAGGGCTTGTTTCAGAATGGAGTTATTTCAGCGGACTTGGCGATAAGCCCGCTCCCCCGGCGTGTAATCGACCTGTTGACAAATAAGACCGGTGCCGGGGATGTCAGCGATCACGTCGTATTTAAGGTGTCGAGCGGGAGTCCGGCGCCCAACTATTCTAAGTTTGGTAATTTTGCAACAATACCACCGACGTCGTTAGGTCCACGGGGTCCTTGATTCACTTGCAAAGCCTTTTAAAATGCATTCGCATACCTTGCAGACATCACCAATGTCGGTGTCAATAATGTTGATCGGCCACCGCGAGCGCAGCAGTCGCGGACCCTGTACCTGGAGATTTTGGTCGTCGTCGATGCATCCTTGTACAGGTACGCGGAGCTTTGCAGCCTTGAAAAGCGTCCCTTGCACCTTTGATTACGAGCGCTCGATTCGATGATCGCGTTGGCGTCGAGAGAGAGAGAGAGAGAGAAGGAAGCAAATTAAAAAAAAAAAATTAACCAACCTCGGAGAAATCGATCCAACGACATTATCGATAATGAGACTGAACCTTGTTGTAAAATAATATATATTTGTTCGATGTGTCGTGTGCATGCATGTTTGTGTTTGTATTTACGCGTGTATATATATATATACATGTATACATATAGGCGTGTGCGCTTCTGCGCGTGCTTAGGTACTTCGGAAAGGAGCCACTGTTGGCCATGAATTATTTGATACCTTTTTGGAACGGCGTCGACCTGAGGTACAGGCTTCTGAGAGCACCAGAAATCAAGATCAACATCGCCGGCGTAATATTGGCACAGGTACGAGGCTCGTCCTTTGATTGTCTTGCTCTTTGGGGGTGGTACACAGACCTGTAATACCCGGCCACGTTACCAAATCCAGGACGAGGCGGCCCTGCGCTTCGTGCACGACAATTTGGACACCGGCGGGAGGATAGAGGCGAAAAGGGCGTTGATAGACGCGGGCGAGTACTTCAGCAAGGAGGGGGACTTCGCTTCGCCCAAGGACCTGATCGTAACTATGACGAAGTAAAAATTTTGTTATTAATAGTCCCATCGGGCCGGGGAGCGATCAACCGGCCGGCGGACGAGCCAACGCTGCGGCTTAAAGCTACATTGCGTATCCTTGTTCTGTTTCAAAATAAAGGCGCGACATTTGCAGCACGAAGCACGCGGGCTACTGCAAGTCCTCGGCACTCGGTAGGGGCATAGCGAGGGGTCGACTCCCCGAGCTAATTAACCACCATGAAATGTCGATGATAATTCAATTTAACGATGATTAATAATAATAATAATAATAAAGCAATAGGAAGGAATGTCCCGAGCGTTGAATTTGATTGCAGGCAAGGCCTTCACGGGCAAGGCTTGCTCGAGGAAGAAGAATACCGCCATCTTCGAGGATAATGGGGCCTACACGGGCATAATAACGGCGACCCACGAGATCGGCCATTTGTGAGTATGAATTCCTCCGGAGCTGGGAGGCAAACTTTGGCCCCCTCGATCGTTGGTTTGTTTTTGTTTTAACCCTTCTTCTTTGCTAATTCTTCCTTCCTTCCTTCCTTCCTTCCTTCCTTCCTTCAACGACAATCAATCGTCAAATTTTCCAACTCGGTCGACACACAAATCGGCGGACGATTCAATCGCTGAGCTTTTCAGTTCTCGCCTCCCACGCGTTTGGCGGTCGGTGGCGAGAGCCTTTTCTACCTTTTATCATTATTATTATCATCGTATCATTATTAATTATCACTCCTCGGTCAAGGCTGTCTTTAATAACCGATTTTTCCAAAAGGCTGGGTTTGCCCCACGACGGCGAGGCCGAGGCATCGAACTGCTCCATCAAGGACGGATACATTATGGCGAGCGCGAAGTTCCGCTCCGCCAATAGCTTTTGCTGGTCCACCTGCAGCAAGAAGCTTTTGGAGGAATTGGCAAGGTTCTGTTACCCCCTTACTATTCGCGAACGATTGCTTTTCGCGCGGAGTCGGCGCCCGGCCCCCGATGAGCAACAAGCCGACGGAACCCCGCGCGAGTCCCTTCGGGTGGGAATTGCCGGATTCTCGGTGGAGGGATTTCCCTCCGCCCCCCCATCCCCCGATTGCAAATTATGAAAAAGCCCTCAGATGCGTTCGGTCCTTCGGTAGGTAAATGTTATCGATACCGCGCGATGGAAATTCAACTCAATGCCTCCATGTTGATTTTACATCGGACAAAAATTCGAATTCTTTTACTTGACTACGCATCGAAGGACTTGAAAAAAAAAATCTCCGAATTGTTACTCGAGAGCATTCTGCGTCTTTATTATATCTGCGTGCACGTGCACGGATTTAACCTCATAAATACGAACATTGGCATTGTTGTGTCCTACGTACAGCTCGACAATTTTCGATTGCTTGGAAAACAAACCTGAAAACTTAGAGGGGATCGTCGAGCAAGCGTTGCCAGGAAAAATACTGACCCTGGAGGAGCAATGCTTGGCCAGGGGTGGAAGGCCCTGCTTGGTAAGTCGATTCAAACAATTTTAAAGGCCCGACGGGCAACTTGGCCGCGCCCCTCGCGACTCTTGGCTCGCTCTTCGAAAAGGGACAATCGGACGATTGGCCGTCCAGTATCTAACGAAGCCTGCCCCCGCCCCCCTTCAACGATTTTTTGACCCATCGAGTCGTCGCCACGATCGTTCATTTAATATCAAACATCCACTCGGCGAGGGCCACGACGCGGTATTGGATTGCGTGTCGTTCCTCCCCCCCCCCAAACCCCAGCCGCGCGGACAAAGATCCACGTGTGATATTCGGGTCGCGAGAGCCCCCGGGGGCTTTTTTCCCACGTAGTCGCGCCCGGGCCCGATGATCGCGATTCCGCGAGGGGCGGCCGGCTAACGAAGTCGGACCGCTCCAGGAGCGAACTACCCGAGAGCCAAATTAATTTGCTTCAGACCAACGCCACGGTCTGCTGGAAGCTGCACTGCACGAAATCAATGACCAGCACCAAGTGCGTCGGCAAGGCTCCCGCTGCCGAAGGCTCGACCTGCGGCGACGGTCTGGTAAGATTTAAAAAAAAAAAAAAAAGAATACGACCCTTGAACGGACGACGTCGACGACGACGACGACGACGACTCGAAAAAAGAGTAGGCGCGCGTTGATTTTTCTCTCTCTTGCTTCTTTCAGTACTGCATCAACGGCCGGTGTGTTTCCGAAGAGGACGGCCCGGCCTTTAAAAGTAAATTCTAATCCAAGGTCACCTTGGGATGCGATCCACACGCCGAGCCCTGCGAAAAATCCCATCGGATCCACTGGAAAAGTGCGAGGCGCGTTTCAAGTTTATCCAACGAAACCACGAGAGTCTACGCTCGTTGTCTTTTTTCCTTTTTTCTTTTGTTTTTGCCCTTTGTCTTCGTTCGCTTACCAATCTAACGGCACCTGCATCCCCTGAACCGTGTGTCGCTCAACTATCCAACGAGTCGGCCGATCTTGGTACCGATCGCCGTGTCGGTTGGATCTAGGCGATCGAAACGGGGCCCGGGCTCTCGTTTGAACGACGTAGCGGGGAACTCAACCGCGCTCACCAGGGTCAACTTCTCCGCGATGCATCGAGCGACCGCGGCCCTATTCGAAATTCCAGCGCGAAAGGCTCCTTTCCTCGATCGATCAATGGACGCCTCGTTAGTCGCGCTCTAGCCCCGAGTTCACAGGCCTCCCACGGCCAATATTGGTATTAGCCGTCGGATCTACGCGAGGATGCGGATAAGCGCCGCCAGTTATCGTAGGATCCGTTGGGCTTTCTGTGTTATCGATCGGTGACCGTCAGCGGCTCAAGCGGAGGGGCGACTTTACCGACGGGACCGTCGTCGAGCTTCCGGGAAAAAATAACTCGGCTCTGGCCGCGGAAAAATTAGGGGCCGGGGGGGTGGGGAGGAAAGGCGGCGGCGCCTCCTCCTCCTCCCTTCGTTCATAAACACGGCATCGAGGGATTTTAAAACCTCGGGGCGCAAATTGCCTCCCCCAGTGGGGCCAATGGCGCTTCGAAGGCCATAAGTTTGGCCTCCTAGGGCGAAGGGGTCAAAATTCGTTCGCTGTCGTTTAAAAAGGTGTCGGATCGACGAACGGAGGTGAGCCGCGCGAGATTCGCGAGCTCGGGGTTCGACGACACTCGGTTTTTGAAGATCTTGGAAAGTAAGCCGGCCGCCGCCGCCGCCCTTGTCGCAAAGAACATTTTCATGGGATCGCATCTGGTTGCGGTACAATAGGGGCAATCCGTTCCCGACGCGTAGAACTCGACGATGGAGAGAGCCTCCGAGGCCTTGCGGGGAAGATCACTTTTTGAACGACGAGGTGTGTCCTGCTCGCGAACCACGCGCATTTTTTAAATGCTCGATCGGTCGAGCGCAATATCATATAAATTATGCACAAGCTTACGCATGTGCACACGTATATACGAACGAACAATGAGTGCATTTTCATTATTAATCATTTGAATTGTGGGATAAAGATTTGAGGAGCTTTCGGAAGGGTTATTCTTTTGCGCTATCGGTTAGATTAAAATAGCTTTGAGTAACAATATATATATATAGGGATTTTTAAGCTGGAGGTTAAGGTATTATTCTACAGTTGTAAAAGAAAAAAAACACAATTTTTCAACCAAAATTTTATCGAAATTTTCCGACAATACTTCATTTTTTACACACGTATCAAAAATTTGTTGAAAAAAAATTTATTTTAACAGCGCAATTAAACGAACTTCTACTTTGTAATCGTTAATAAGCTGTACGGGCGTTATTGCTGTGCCGAAAACACGCGCGCAACATTGTGGAGCAGAGAATAAAAACAAAAAAATTCAACAACCGGAAATTTGTAATTTACGAAATAATAATAAAAAAAAAAAAAAAAAAAATACGATAATTTTGTACGTAACTGTAACTTTAATAACCAAGACATCAAATAAACACAGGAATACCACGAATCAGAGCTTTGTTACAATCTGGTTTGTATTTTTTAGCCTACGTAACAGCGAGTCATTATTCGGGAAATAATTAGAGGCAAATGGATGTAAAAGTCAACGGTAAAGTATGGTTAAATCAATACTCGTGCCGCCTCCCCACCTCCCGGTCTCTCTCACCCGCACACCGACCCACCCACCCACCCACGCGGAGGCAGAGTCTCTCTCTCTCTCTCTCTCTCTCTCCGTCCCTCTCCCTCATTATTTCTCTGGATTTCTCACTCTCGTTCACTTTGATAAGTCCACACCGATCTCCTCTATCTTCTTTATTTGGATCCTAAGTCCGGAGTGCTCAAGGATACAGACTGAAAGACGTTTCTATCCCTGACTCGGCTAAGCCGATATACATTCATTATAATAAGAAATGGAATGGAGAGCCCGAGACGCCGAGCGGACAATGTGGAGGCTGCTCTCGTAGCCGTTATTGCGCCGAGTGGAAAGTTCCGAAGATGCGTCGGAGCTTATCAGCCGTCTTTTAAGTTTTATATTATTTAAGGGGAATCCGCCGCTGCAGCGAGCAAAATCACCGAGTCGATACACCGAGTGTCGGGGCCTTCCTCCTCCTCTCCCTCCGCTTCTTCTTCCTCTTCTCTTCAATTCATTTCTAATCATCCCTAAGGTCTCTCTCTCCCTCTCTCGCTCTCTCCCGGTATTTAAATTACTTCTCGGCTTAGTCGCGTCGACACGTAAGTCGGATCACAAGTTAGGCGAGGCTTATTCAGGTTTTCTGGTCTCCGCCACGGAGCAGACATCCTTCCTCGGCGAAGGCGCCACGGCGAAAAAGTCACCCGAACCGGCTCCTTCGCCCTAGCGCCAGAGCGGCCTGATTTATTTATTTGGCAAACTAATTTAAGAACCCAACGCCGAGTGTTGTAAGCTCGTTTTGCGCGTACGCTAACTCGCGCGTTAACGAGGCCAAAGGCTCCCATCTGTTGTGGAGCGGCAGGAGTCGCGCGATTTTACCTTGGCCCATCCTTGAGTATCCGGCAACAATTTACCCATTTTTATTACATTCGTAAGTTAATAAGATTTTCACCCTTAAGACAATGCCGAAGTCGCGCGTTTTAATGATACGATATCGTCGATGCCTTGAGCTCTTGCCCGCAATTGGTATTGAATCGAAAAGGCTCGTTCTTTAACGACAAAGCCGATAAATAATACGCGCGCCAGGGACCCGCGACGCGCGAATCAAAAAAAAAAAAAAAAACGACAATTTTCATTTCAACCCGCGCCGACAATCGTTGAACGCTGCTTCATTCGGCTATTCGCAATTGCCGTTACACCGATATTAAGATTTACAGCCGCATTTAAGCACCGCGGTATAATTGCAGTAGGGACGACGAGCGCCGATTGGCGAATGCGAGGCAATGCCGTGGCAGCTTAATCAGTCCGGTAATTTCGAGCGAGTTAATATCTAACGCTTCCCAGTTATGCCCAGTGGAATTTAGGGCTCATTAGCGAACCGCGAGTGGCGAGATTTCTGCCGCGAATTGGACGTGGCCGAATACATCGGTCGGGGAGAGGGAGAATTTAGCGGCGCATCGCGCGTCTAATCCTCCCAATCGATCGACTTCGGCTCGCGAAAATTCGGAAAGCGGCGCGGTATTGGAAACGTCATTGGCGGCATCGGCGTCGTCATCGGTACCATCATCACCATCGCTCGTTACCCATTCAACACTCGTGGTCGGACTCGTTCCCATCGGAGATCGTACTGTCGCCGGCCGATGGACTCGGTCTTGGAGCGCGTGAAATAGCGTTGGCTTTATTTTGGCGGCGAAGGGGGCGGGCGGCGGCGGTGGGAAAAACAAAAAGAAAAGAAAGAATCGTATTCCTCGAGCCCGTATCGCGCCTTCAAGGACTTGCTCCCATTGTATTTCCGTACCGGTGGATCGGCCTCCGGTGCGGTGGCCTGGGCGAGAGGAGGCCAGGCACGAGCTCGAGGGCCGATCGTCGCTCGGCAATGAATTATCAAGCTTAAGGCTCGCGTCGGCCCGGGTGTGATTGAACGCTTCCTCGATCGACTCGAGGACGAATACCTCGGCGAGCTCTTCGTCACAGCCCGTCGTAGCCGAGGAGTTGGAGCGCGGCTCCTCCGCCTCGGCGGAGTCCAGTCGAGAGGTGTTCCAGAGCCCCGCGTACGATTCGTTATCGTAAATCGTAAATGTGCGCGCGCGCGTAGGGCCTGGATTGGCAGGCGGGTGGAAAAAAGGTACTTTAACCAACGCCCTGGCGAGCCCCTTTGGTTGTGGATAGACAGAGAGAGAGAGTCGGGTGGGTGAAAAGGAAGAAGGGAGAGACAAAAAAAAAAAGGAAAGAAAAAAAAAAAAGGAGAAAAATAGAGGAAGCCCGAGTCGCGGAAGCGATCCGGGGCCGCGAACGAAATGGCGCTCCAAGTGGCAAAGCCCGGAAAAATTGTAACGCCGCATTACCTTGGCAAACGAAGAAAATAAGAGGACATAATAAAGCGGTCGATTCCATGGGATATTTAAGTGGCGTAGCAAGGGGGAAGGTAATGCGTATACGTGCAAGAAAAGGCAAAGAAGCAAAAGGGCTATTTACGCTGGCTGATCCTTCTTTGATACGACAGCTTTATCCCGGGGGATCTCCGATCGATCCATCATGGCCGGGGGAAGTACATGCACACACGGCGAGGCGGGCTTGGCGCGGGCTCTGCGGGTTAAGCCGCCGCGGGCAGGGCCGTTGAGTCGACGACTCCGCCGTCGGCCTACGATGCGCCCTCGATCCTCGGCTCGCCCTTATTATCGCTACAGTTATCGTTATCGTTGTCGTTATCATCGTCGTTATCGTTATTATTGTTGTTATTATTATTGTCAACGTCGCTGCCGCCGTTGTCCACCGTCGCGTGCGCGGCTCATTCGTCAGCCGGCGTCGGAAGGCCGTCAGGAGCGTAGGAGGATTCGCTCGCTCCGCGACGAGGCCCTCCGCGTGCCCCCGTCAACCGCGTTACGTAGCGTCGCTCGCCGAGGCGCCGCCGGCACTTTATTCACCCGCCGGGGGCTTTCTCCGGCCGTCGGGAGGATCCTCGTAATTCATCACTGATTTGCCGAGTATTTATCGGGCCCCCGCGCCGCGGAGCGCCGGGTCGAAATAAGCCAAGGAGCTTCCCTGGCGATCGCTTATCCCCGAGGAGATTCCTAAGCTCCGGCGCTCTCGGATGATCCTCGGCCGGGCGATTGATACGTCCCGGGCATTGTTTGCGAGAGGGGGGGGGCGGCATCGATGCCGCCGCAGCCGACGAACGGACCTTTGGCAATTACGGGGCTCTGCCGGCCGAGGCTCCGAGCCGAGCCAAAGGTATCCGCGCAATGATGCACCTTTCCAAAATAATCAGCGGCGTCTTTGTTCCTCCTCGTTTCAGGCTCCTCCTGCTGCTGCTGCTGCGTCGTTGTCCTCTACGTCGCTATTACGATTACGCCAAAGTCGGCCGCTACTAAACGCAAATAGGGATGGCTGCGTTGCTTTTGGCATCGGCATCCTCTCCTCTCGGCTCTCGAGCTCTCCGGGCGGGGGGGGCACCGCCCAGTCGCCACGTCGAAATACCAAAGGCCTCGAGGCGTCCCTCCGAGTAGTGCCTCTTGCGAGGAAAAGCGCGTACGCGCGCGGCGTCCCGATGGTAACGAGAGGGGCCAGGGAGAGTAGCGGCTCGACGGGGACGAGGCCCCTCTACCTCCGGGGCTGGACAGGGGAGCACCGACCAACAGGCGGCGAGCCCTTGCGCGATAGTACAGCCGCGCAAATAAATACGAGCGGCCCTCGGCGTCCCGGGAGCCGATCCTCTCCCTCCCTCTCTCTCTCTCTCTCTCTCTCCTATCAATCAAGGTGCTCGCCGTTTTTCCAGCGCGGGCCTCGCTAATGGCGAGCAGCCGGCCGATGGTTATGCCGGTGCTCGGCTTTTCCGGCCGAATTGTCGGGGCATGAATAAAGCCCCCCCCCCGCCCCCACCCCCGGCCATTGAGTCGCGACGTCCCTCGCGTTTTTAAACGCTCCCTACCTCCCTCTAACCTACCAAGGACTGATCCCATCTCCGGCTGTCCCGACCATTACGAGATATTCCCAATGCCCTCGTATTTTCTCGCGGGCGCTGCTGCTCAAATCCAGCGTCGGCCTCGCGTATTTACCTCGTTATCTATTGTTATTGTTGTTATTGTTATTATTTTTATTTATTTATTTTATTTTATTTTCTCCCCTTGGCCCCCTTCGTTTAGCTCCGCGCCACCGCGTAACGTAAGGTCAGCGCCGGAGATTTATTTGAAGAACAAAAACAAAAAAAACAAAAAAAAACAAAAAAAAAAGAAAAAAAGGAAAAAAAGTGCCTCTTTTCCTCGTTCTAATATGATTCCCCGTTTTAATACAATGTAAATTAAAACGCCGCGATACATTACAGCTCCGCAATGCCTTAGCCGCGCTATTTTTGTTTATTGCCGAGCGGTGTCCCGGCGTAAATATTTATGGGGCTCTGGGTTCCCAACGCTTAATCGGTAACTATTAATCAAAATTCTTCTCTCGCCGGCTAGCTTTATCAAAATAATGCCCTGCTGTGTATTATCTGTCCATATGCGCGCGTGTGGGTGGGCGGGCGGTTGTGCACACGCGTCAAAAGGAGAATAAAACGAGAACGAGAAGCGAGAGGCGCGGGCTGCGGAGGGGCCCGGGTAACGGGGCCTTTCGAAGGGAGCCCCTCGAGAAATCATCGCCGAATCCGTGGGCATCGTCGCGTCAGGGGCAGGTCCGCGCAGAGGCGAGCGATCCAATTCCAATCGTCGCGTCGCTCCCCAAGTGCCATTTGTACTCGCAGTCGTCGAAATAGTCGACTCCTTTCTCGCATCGGCGCACACTCGTCCGACTTCTTGGCTAAGAGTTCGCGTAGCACCCGCGCGCGTTTACGCATACCAACGGCCACGGGCACACACACACGCGCACGCACGCGCACACAAATCGATGCACGCGTACGCGTAAGCCCGCGTGTGCAGCGAATACAGGATAGGTCAACATTCAGAGTTTTCTTCCTTTCTAGTCTCCCGACCCGTATACGAACCGAATTATGCATTTCTGTGCCTTTGCTCGGAGAGAGAGAGATAGAGGCAGAGAGAGAGATAGAGAGAGAATAAAGAAAAGCACCAAGAGACCAGCGTCCCATTGGCCAACTAAACTCCGGGGCTTGGCCAATCCTTGACACGCCTGATAACGCGCCATGTACTTTGTTCCGCCTCCTCGGGGTACTCTCTTATATCCTCTTTCCTGTACATGGGATGCATACACGCGCGCGTACATATATATATATGGGCGTGTGCATATATATATATATATATGTATATGTATATGTATAAATGTAAGCTCCATGCCACCGTGCGTCGATCCAGAAATGGGTTTTTCGCAAGAGGGAAATACTTTCGCGATATTTTTCCCCCCGCCCCACCCCCGCAAGAGGAAGAAAACCATATAGAAGCCAAAAAGAATCGCCGCCCCCAGGCCGGTCCTGCCTCGGCTTACGGACAATATCGCCGTTAGAGCTCAAGGATATCGATGAGCTTCGCAACAATTTCGGGCAATCATCTTGAGAGGGGACTCGATAATTGTGACTGCGCACGAGGCGCTCCCTGATTCGTCGGCTCGGGACGATTGCAAAGGACTTTTGGCACAATGATCCAACGCAGTTGCGGTAATATTCTTATCGATGCAATTTTGACGGGTGTAATTTCCAACGGCCTCGAGCGCGCTGTAAGACGCATTTGTACCGCTCGATAGAACTGGCGATCGGTAGAGAGAGAGAGAGAGATTGTATTGTTAATTTTGTCGCGAGAGCCCCTAAGGCTTCGAATGGCCAACAAGTGAAATCGCATTACGCGAGTGGCTCCTTGGCATTGTTATTTAACAAGGATTGTAATTACGTTTCGATGCGTCGAATGAGCGAGCTCAATTTTTCACCGGGAAGCTCCGCAACTGAAAATTTAACGACGCGAGCTTTTGGCCATTGGCAAAACTACATCGATCAACATTTGTATCAATAAAATAATAAACACGAAATTACACGTCGTGTGCCACGATTAATCTCGATAGCCTGTAATTTATTCTCGATAAAGCTCATCGGATCCCGGAATGCCAATGGATTATTTATAAAAGTATTGTTTTATAAATTTAAGGAATTGAATAATTACTTCGGAAAATTTATTACCGGAAGAGGCACACGTTGCAGGATAAATTTATCGCTTGGACGAATAAATCACCGGCAGCGGTCCCTTAATTCTTACGAACGAAAATACTCGTGCGCGCGTACACGATTGCGTATACGCTGTCTAGCATTGGGACAAGGCGTAATCGCCAACCAACGAAATCGAGTTTCCAGTAATTTTCGTTGAAGTTGGTCACACTTGCGGGCAATCGTTAAAAGTTTCATTCGCCGAAAGGTGGCTTCACAATTTCCGGACAATCCAGCCAAGGTAATATTTAGCGTTGAACTTTGTTAGGCAGCCAAACTACGGACTCGCCTTTAGGCCCTCGTCAAGGCTTGTTTCCGGTCCTCGGGAGGCGCGAGCCGTCCCGGTGGAGGTCCCCTAGTCCAGCGAGCAAGCAGAGGAACCATCAAAGGATAGCCGCGACCAGGCCGAAATTCATATATCTCCGGGTATTAATTCCGAAGGGAGATTGTAAGTGGCGTGGGCGAGAGCGAGGCCAGGAAAGGGAGCGCGAGCTATTTTCTCCGCGGGGCTTGGATTGAATCAGAGGTAGAGGTACGGGCGCTCTCCGGACGTAGCTCTGCGCCGATCGGTGCTCCTTTGCCACCCCCCCCCCCCGAAAGTCGTCGATTGGACGTCGGGGCCGGAGAACGAGGGCGCCTCGCGGGGGGAAGAGTAGGCGCGAGCCACCGGCGAGAGAGTCGGGCTAGTCGCAGGACTCGGATCGTCCTCGGGAGGAGAGCCATCGACTCCTGGCTCGCCTCGACTTCCCTCCTCGGGGGAAATCTCGTAGGGAGGGGGGGGGGCGCGCGGCAGAATCGGAGGATTCGTCTCCATTGGCCCCTCGGCCTCCACCCGCCGTCCGTAAGAATCGCGGACTCGCGGCGCGAGTCGTCCAAGGCCGACTGTGCGCCAGAGTTCGCTCCCGTAGGCTCCTCGTCGCGGGTCCTCCGGCCGAGGCAGCCAGAGATCGTGGAAGCCACCGGGGATGGGGGGTGGGGAAAGTTTCACAAAAGGAGGGAAGAATCAGCCCGGCTCCGGACGCGCGCCCGACTCCCGGCGCCCCTTTGATCCCCGGCTGCAGGATGGCCTCGTCCTCGGGGCTCAGGGCATCGGGGCCCTCGCGATCGGTGGCAGCTATCGATTTGTTATCTCGCTTCGATCGGCCGGGCCTCGATGCCTCTCTTCGAGGAGCCCGGGCCCGATCGGCTCTTCCCCGGAGGCCCGAGATCGCGAGGGGCCATCTCGACGCCGAGGGCCGGGTCGAGGCTCTCCCCCACCCCTCCCCGCGCTCTCGCCCTGCCACCGGCCCTTCCCCCGGTAGTGGCTTCGATCCCGCGCATAGCCTCCCGACGACTCCTTTCGACGAAGGCGCGACCCTTCGGGCCTCGGGACCTCTCAAGCCCCTGCCCCTTGGCACTTGCGTCCAGAGCCGAGGGCCGGGCTTCCTCTTGGGCTACCCGTGGATGTCCTCGACGCTGGCCCGCGAGCCAATATCGGCCCGACCGCTGCTCCCCTCTCGGCCTGGTTTTCCTCGGCTGGAGGTGCGAGGTTAGGCCTCGCGGGCCGAAGGTCATCGAGCCTTGTGGCGGGTGGCCCACTCCCAGTCTGTGCATTGGGGTCCGATGGGCCTCGTAGCCGTGAAAAAATTGGAGGCTTTCCAAAAAGAGGAGCTCCCGATCCTAACTAAGGCTCGATAGTTAGGCCCCTGCGTCGTGTTTGACGCCGGGGCGAGCGAATCCCGGCCAACGACGACGTAGGGCGAGATTTATAGAGGCGAGTTCTTCGCACGGTCGATTGCCAATAAGCCGAATTCTAATGGGGTTGCGATAGAGACGAGGTGAGAGGAGGCGCAAAGTAGGAATCGAGCCGAGCTAAAGTGCAAAGTCGAGGGCCGCGTTGAAACTTCTGCGACGAGTATCCTGCGTTTTCTATATGCGCGCGTGTGCGTGTGCGTGCGTGTGTACGTACATCGGCGTGGTCGCGCGCGTAAGCAGCAGGGGGTACGCAAGAGCTTTCGAAAGCCGGCCCGGCCAACGTCGGCAAGCTCGGGGCAGAGGTCGAGGAGGGTCACCTCGAGGCGTCGAGTACGAGGCCACGCGTTGGCGGCAAACGGCCCGGTCGTTCCGATCTCTCGCAAAACTGGGCCGAGCTTCGCGGCTTAGCCTCGGGAGGCGCGGGCTCGCGACCCCGTTCCCAAACTCGGCTCTCGGCCTCGCCTCCTAAGCCGAGCTCCGTTACTCGGGCGATCGGGCCACGGGGGAGCCTTTGTCCCCCCCCGTTTTAAAAATTCAGCTTAAAAATTGCCCGAGCCCGTGCGTATCCACCGCCCAAACACACACGCGCGCGCTCAGGAAAGTCTTCAAGAGGAGGCCGAGCACCTCCTCGGCTACGTTTCCCGGGCTCGTGCTCCGGAAACGGCCCCCTCTCGACGCGTAAGCCCTCGCCCTCGAATTCCAGCTTGCATTTAATAAAGACGATCGATTCGCGATACAATTAGAGCCCGGGGCTCTGGGCTACGGGATCCCGTCGGTTCGCCGGCGGAGGTATGGGCGCGTCTCCGTCGCGGCTCAATGCTGCCCAGCTCCCGAGCATCCAGCCGCGACTGATTTATCGCCCGGCGAGGGCTCGTAATTACGCGACATTGGGGCATGCGCGCCGGGCCAGGTAAGGACGAGCGAGCGCCAATGACGAATCGACCGGCGGGGCCGAGGGCCGGGGGCTCGCCCCCCCCCCCCCCCCGGCCCGAAGGGGCCCGCGCAACCGCCGATACCGCCGCCGTGTAGGTAAGCAGGGGCGGGGGCGGAGGCTGCGGAAAAGAGAGAAAAGAGAGGCTTGCGCCGCTCGCGAGCCGTCGATGGAGGCCCGCGCTTCGCCTCGCTCCCAACGGGCCGCTGCTGCGATCGCCAATCTCCAGCTGTAAGCGAGCCCGATGATAATAGATTGCATTCGGAATTGACGGAGTCTCGACTGGCCGATCGTTGCGTTCGATCTCCGGCGCATTAATCACATTAATTCTCCGATGCCCTTCCTAATTAAGCTCATAATCCGCCGTGATTGCCCCGGAAAGGTGCATTGGGACAGACTTCACGGTATCCGATTGCATCGATATCTTATTTATGCGCGTCACCCTTACTCGTTGCTCCTCCCCGCCTTTTTCTTTTTTTTTTTTTTTCTATATACGAGATAGATGGATAGAGATAGAGAGAGAGAGAGAGAGAAGGAAATTGCAAGTATTTATCTCGACGGCGACGAAATCGTCTAGATCGCATTTTGAAATTGCCTTCTATTTGGCCCCTATTAAAATAATCCTCTTGCCCCTGCTGGTCATCGAATTCGATGCCCGCTTCGATTTCAGGGGAGAGTTTTCTTTTCCCGTCGAGGCATTTTTTAATTACTGTGACGATCGGCTAATCTAGCCGCGAGAGACGCGTTTATGATTAGCGAAGACTTTTGAAACCTCGTGTCTTAAGTTTTAAAGCACAAAGGGTGATTTAGTATTTTCGAATCGGTTCGATTTTCATTTAATATTTCCTCGACAATTTCAAAGCCGTTAATGGGGCGAAAAATATTCCGCCCCAAAGCTTTTACCCGGGAACCAAACGCGAATAGGATGTAACGATTGTTTAAAGAGAAAAATTGTAACGTTCGGTCGATTTTTAATCTTACGTTACAAAGGGTTTTTTCCCGGGCTATCGTGAAAATTTGAATATCTCGGCTAATTATGGGCGCTTAACGAAGAATTTATCGCCAAAGATGCCCGCGGCCTGCAGTGAAAAAGAGATTCGCGCAAAAGCGCAATTACGGAGAGGGACTGTAATGCAATATTAATTATCGAATCGGGGGAACGAATGCGAGCGGGCGAAGGAGACTTTTGCGAAGTGGGGCACGGCGAACGATCGGAACTCCCGAATGAAGGTCGCTCCGCGTCGAGGAGACTTCGTAGCCCTGCGACGGAGGAGGATCGTACGCTTGGCAATGGAGTCACGTTTTATTAGCGGCGTCGGTTGCTCCTCGGCTTTATGAAAGCCGAGCGGGAAATGCCATAATGATAGACAATACAAGGGCCTCTTACGAACCAATTTCAGCCGAGTGATCTTCCTCCCCTGGGCGCCGCCCCTCCCAGTCGTTTTGGCCTGCTCGCCACCCCCCCCCCCCACCCAAGGAATCCGGCGCTCCTCGGCGAGAATATCGATGCACTTACATTCGTAATATCGCATAATTAATTTTCCATCCTAAGTAAGTTGGATTGCCTTGTATTCGAGTTCCATTAGCGGCTTCGCTCTGAGTCCCTCGGCTCCTCTCTCTCTCTCTCTCTCTCACTCCCTTATCTTAAATACATGTAACCTTAAAGGCTACATCGGCTGTGAGGATTTAATACTACGTGAACCTTTGATGCATCGCCCTTGCTTTTCGATCCGAATTTTAATTATTGATAATCCCGAGGGGACGACGGCGTCGAAGGCTTTAGACGGAATGGCCTCGTCTTTTTAATCCGTCTAACGTAAGAGCGACTGCAATAGCTCCGAGGGCAACGGAAAATTTTTCAAGCATTCCCGCGAACGGATTCCTCGGTTTCGTTAGTCCGAGTGCGGCCGATGTCGGAGCCTCGGTAAGCGGGAAGCGGCCAACGCCATCGGTTCGATCTTACATTGAACTTCGTACATTGAAGGAGGCTCGAAATCCGTATCGAGGCTAAGTTTTTTCAATTGTATACCTCTTTAAAACCTGCGAGCAAAGCTTTATTACAGCATTGACGTTTATCGGGAAGCATCCGAGCTGCGCGTGCAGGTATGAGTAAAAGCCAACGTTGACTCGAGACTCTTTTCGGCCTTAGCTTTAACTTCGCGTAATGAAGTTTAGCCGTTGCGGCTGAACTTTTTTTTTTTTTTTTTTTTCAATGATCGAGTCGCAGGCATATTCGATTCGGCTGGCACGTGTTCTGTCGACGAGAGGCCGAAGGCTCACTTTAACATCGTAATATTCGTAATATTCAATTTGAAACAATCAGATTGTACACTCGATTTCTGCGCTGCCGCATTGATCAATAAATTTGCGTGTACATTTACTTCTGCGCTGTATTCGAGTTTACTTTTCTGCGCCTAATCATTATAAGTGAACTGTAGCATTTGAATAAAATTTGTATTGACATGAGAATAATATTTATTTGCATAAAGTCGAGCTTAAAGAGAGAGAGAGAGAGAGAGAGAGAGAGAGAGAGAATCTTAATTTTCAAACGCAGAGTAATTTAAGAGCTATGGTAAAGTGTCTCGTGCTAATACCACTTTGATTATTAAGCGTTCAAAAAATATTATAAACCATTGCTCCTCTTGCGCAGACTTTATAATTATGGAATGATAATAATAATCAATAGATTTTTGTTATTTAACTTTAGAGCTTTGTTTATTAAACTTTATAGAGCTTTTTAATACTTTTAAAACCTAAGACTCTTATAAGATTTAATCATTACAAGCGATAAGCGTAAAAAGTACACGTTAAAGATTAATAGAGCTCTCCCATAGATTCGCTTGATTCAGAAGATTAACAATTGGTAATTACGAAATTAAATTCAACGGTTGGCTTTTCAGGGCTTTGCAGAATCGATGTATTTTTTTGTACAATATTTATACGTTTTCGAACATTTTCGAAAAAAAAAAAAAAAAAAAAAACCCAATGCTCAGCGATGTTACAATTATGAATTACAATTTGAAATTTCATTTAAAATGACTTGTGAATGACGAGTAAAAATTATTCGTCTTCGTTGAAACTATTTCTCATAACGTTTGTGCATTATAAGCCAAAGAAAAACATTTAGAGATATAAACATGCTTATTTTTTAGTTTATATAACTTTATATAATTCTTAGTTTATATTATATGCGTGTATAAACTTATTGATAAACAACCTAATATCGTACATATTAAACCATAATACAAATGGTAAATATGGCATTTGCTTACTAATTCATTTCGTATTTTGTCGTCGCTTAAATTGAATTCCCATGCAGTAATCTGCGACGGATACATTCCCTCGGTGCGCTTATAACGAAAATACGCCTGAAAAATCAGGAAACAATCTCAGTTATTATTAGAATTTTTAAGCATTGCAGTGTTACGTTAAAATCCTTTAGCCGGTCCTTTATTACAAATCGCTTGCTTTCTCCCGTAGATTCGCCAGTCGTCCTCGATACGATCCAACCTCGATCATCGCGACGAGCCCCGATATCGCAATTTGCAAAAGTATCCGAGGGAGTTAGCGGGCGTCCGAATTCACGAGCTATCATTGCCCAACAGGAAGCTGCACCTGAGCGAGGCATCGCTCGCACGAGCTTAGTCAAAAGGGGGGGGGGCCAAAAGCCTCCCTCTGGCTCCCCCCCCCGCCCCCGCCAACCCAGGTGGAGGGCCAAAAAACCATTGCATTCGCAAAGCGGGGCGCGAGGAGGGATTTCCCGATAAGGGCTCGGGCGTGGCTAATAATAACATCGGCGGAAGAGCGAAGACTCCCAGCAGGACTGGCGGCGTTCTCGGGGTGTTTGCCCGCCGCGGAGCGTGAATTCTCTCCTGGGGCGGGGCGGCAGTTGGTTAAAAGTCGAATTGCATAAACAGGGGATAAGCCTCGGAGAAAGAGGCCGGGATCGATTCCTCATTAGTAATTCCGCGCAATCATAATCAAGCAAATAATTCGTTAGACGGAGCGCCGCGGAGGGGAAGGGCCAGGGGGAGGCGCCGAGGCCGTTCGTTAGTATAATTAAAATAAATTCAAATTAGCTCCTTGTCCTTTCATATTTGTTTGCTGTATTGAATCGCTCTCTTGCTCTCGGCCCCCCCCCGCCCCCACAACCACTTCGTCGCCGGCTGCTCCTCGATCCCGCATTCTTCCTTCCGCAAAATGGATATCGCCATTGGTGCGGGCGAGCGGATGACCTTCGCGGACTCCGGTGCCGGGCCGAAATTTTCATTCTATCGGCGTTAGGACTCGACTCGCGCACACGCGTAGGCTTTATCTCCCGTGGGGCGGAAGTCACCTCTACGAAGCCGGAGACTCCTCGACCGGCTTCCCGTTACGATTCGAAATCTGCCTCCTCGGCGTCTTGCTCCTCCGTTTGCCCTCGTTGGCCGTGCTTGAGAACGCGGAGTTCGCGGGGAAGGCAGACTGAGAGGGAGGGAGGGAGGGAGAGAGAGCGAAGAAAAAGGGGCGGGGGTTGGGGGGGGGGAAAGAGAGCACCGGCAGACTGGAAACTCGCGGCGGTGCCCCGAGAGAAGCGGAGAGAAAAGTAAAGAAACCAAGGTAGATGAAAATACGCGGGCGAGGAGGACGCGAGGGAAAGCCGAAAGACGATGGGTATATCTCGCAACCGCGGCTTATGAAAAGTGCTTTAATATCTTGGGTAAATCTAAGAATTCGGATCGAGGAGAAAAATGAGTCAGGCTCGCGGATTGAATTATGCAAAAATAGTCTGTTCCTCGTGCGCGCGCGCGCGCGTGTGTGTGTGTCGGGCAAAAGGAAAAAAAGGAAAAAAAAAAGAAACAGGAGGACCCGCCCCGCCCCCCGGGAGAGCCCGATACCGGCTAAGAGGGCAATTCAAATCAATAGCAATGAGGTCTTGACAAGCGAAGCCA
This sequence comes from Kradibia gibbosae, assembly GCA_018907135.1. Taxonomy (NCBI): domain Eukaryota; kingdom Metazoa; phylum Arthropoda; class Insecta; order Hymenoptera; family Agaonidae; genus Kradibia; species Kradibia gibbosae. Next base: position 15,102,040 of record JACCHX010000003.1, read on the forward strand.
CCGGGTTAATATTTCGCCGTCGCTCGGTCGCCGCTCGAAAATAACACACGGTTCCTCGCAATCGGGCTCGCTCGAGGAGTCGATCGCGCTTTACGTTTGTGATTGGACTAACAATGCCAGGGCAAGGCGTATAAATAAGTTTGGCCCTTGGTTGAGATTCCGGGGGGGGGGGCGCCAGGATTTTTCACCGCGCAATACGGAAAAACCCCGGGCCAAAGAGCGAACCGTATTTTTTGCATTCTCCCTTGCGATTGGACGGCCATTGATCGTCGGGAAGGTGGACGTTGAAAAAATATGTATTCCACGCGCTTTGCCCCACGTCCCATCGAGCGGGGACCGACTTTGAAATTGGTAAAATTTTCAAACTGCCTCGGCCGACAATGAACATTTGCCTCGCCGTCGGCGCATCGAGGCCGTGGAAATTCTACGGGGAATCGTTGTTGTTGTTTTTTTTTTAAAAGGAATAATTAATTCCTCCCCGAGCCACCCCGCGCCCGCCCGCCCGCACCCAGAGAGAGAGAGAGGGAGAGAGAGAGGGAGCCGCAGGGCCCCGCCCCGCAGGTTAATATTCCCGAAGTCAGGGGAACGGGGGAGCTTCAAAGGTCGGCCCCGATCGGGAGGTGGCGCGTCACAGGGCCGTAAAGCAAAGCCCGAGAAAAACCGAGCCCTGCGAGCGGAGTCTCGCCCCGGGAATACCGAATATTGCCCCCCGCGCCAGCGGAAGTATTTAAAGAAGTGCGATCGCGGGCTCGGCGCGATCGGCGACGGGAGCCCAACGACGACGCCCGATAAATATTTCATCGCGCGCTGGGCCCCGGCCAAGGATATTTTGCTAAGCGAGCCATTCGGCACTTTATCAATCGGCCCCCTTTGGATAAATAAATAATATAATCCCGCGTGCGCGCGTTTGATTTTTTTGCCAGCTCCGGGATAAAGGCGGGGGGGGGGGGGGGGGATCGAGCGGGGCCCGGAGCCGCACGAATATGGCTGTCCGAGCCAATCGGGGCAGGGGCAAAAGAATTCTGGTTTTCTTAATGAGCGTACAGAGTAAAGCTTTCTTTATATTCCTCCTGTCCCTTTCTCTCCTCTTCTTGTTCCCTTTCATCGGATTACTTTTTGACTTGCGGCAGCCATGTATACTTTTTTCGCGGAGAGCGAACGACGCCAACGCCAGGCCACGCTGAAATGCTTCTTGTGTAAGTAAAAATCTAAAGTGACTACCGAGATCTAAGTTTTAATTAGTTTATCTTGGCTGCGTGACTATTGAATATTTATAAGGAAGCGCTCGCGAGCCTCGGGAGGTCGGAAGAAGCAGCGGAGGAAAAGGAGAGAGAGAGAGAGAGAGAGAGATAGAGTGAGAGAGAGAGAGAGCGGGTGAGTGGGAGGGGGCGAGAGACGGGAAGATAGAGATAGAGATAGAGAGAGAGAGAGAGAGAGAGAGAGATAAATAAGAAGAACAGTAAGACCACATCAAAGGCAGGGAGAAAGAAAAATACCAAGAGCTATAGATAATAAGAGCGGAGGGAAACCAACACCGGTAAAGTAAGAGCAAAGAAGCAAAGGAGGACTAAGCGCATTTGATATCGAAAGAAAATGAATCAGAACAGGAAGCACGCCAGATGTCTCTCGGAAAACTTGGAATCAAATACACTGCGCGCCTGTAACAACGTCCTCTTTGTGTCTATCTATCGATCTGCCTCGTGCCAGTCGACGTCGAATCCACCCTTGGAGAGATTTTCAATTTCAGGCGCAAGGAAAACGGGCACCGTCTACCCGCAGCAGCCCCGTTACTTTTTTTTTTTGCAACTTGCAGCGGCGAATCGATGCTCGCGACCCGCGTTGGCGCGAGTGCACGCGCCGGGGCTTCTCGCTCTGCGAATTTTCCTTCGGCCCCCCCCCATCCCTCTCTCTCTCTCTCTCTCTCTCGCCTTAGCTACAAAACAGAACCTCCGCCGCCGCCGCTAGACGCGCTGGATCGGCCGAAATGTGCACCGGTGCGGCGGGGACCGCGGTCGGGAGATGGGCTATTTTTCTAAAATGGGAGCGGCATCGAGGGCCCTCGCAAAAAAGCAGGCCGCGAGAGAGAGAGAGAGATGGCCGCGCTTGGGGCCGTCATTGGAATCAAGCGACGAGGATGACGGGGAGGACGCTGCTTTTTAAGAGGAAGGAGGAAAGAAAGAGCCACGGCCGCCTCGTTATATCGACAGTCCTTCCGTTGCACTCGAAACTCGTCTGCGAATCGGTTTGCGATCGAGAAAAAAAATTCTCCCTCTCCCTCTCTCTCTCTCTCGCTCTCAGCGAAATATTTAAATCCCATGAGCCCGTATTGTAAAACCTAAATCTCCAAAGAACGGCGACTGTGTTTATTTGCACGTACAACTGAAGCAACAAAAATATTTGAGCGCGCTTCTAAATAAACATATGAAGTAGGAAAATACACCTACGGGTTGTGTGTATTGCCACGAAGCCACCTTGCCGCGTATATATTTTCTAAATTTTGCGTTTGCCAAGCGTAAAAATTACTCGCTGACTCGCGTAAATGTTTGCTTGGCTTAGGAAACAACAGGGATCGAATAAGCGCAGATTCACGAGGCCAACCATCTGAAAACATTTGTTGTTTCAGGTGAAGCTGCTCTCACGCAACTCTTTCCTTCTCTCTCTCTCTCTCTCTCTCTCCATTTATCTCAGCTCGTCTGTCTCTCTTTCTCCCGCATTGTCTCACCCGCGCTCCCTTTCCCCTTGTTTCCGCATCAATGTCACTGCAAAGGCTCTGTTGTCATTGTTATATATATACATACACACACAAACACACACACATATCTATATGTATAACAACACACACGTGCGCGCATAAATATTAGAATAAAAAATTATTCAATAAAAAAAGTGCGCTTACACATGTACATATTTATAAAACGATAAAAAAAAAAGAAACAGACATTTTTTTTTATTTTGAGTCCATAGACACAAGCTTGTGCCCTTACTCTTGCAATTTATCAGTGGTGTCGATGGAATCGAGATATACTTTTATACCCAACAGTTTTCCTCAATATAATGTGGTTTTCCCATTATTTTTCGCGTATCAACATCTTTAATTTTATTTTGCGCCAATGTAATGTTACGCGATCCAGTCGTACTTTACGACTCGTGCGTATTACAAAAAAAAAAAAACGAAAGAAACAAGAAAAAAAAAATTCATCCGAATCCAAAGAAGTTTACCGAATAAACTATTTTATCCGTGCTTTATAAAGTATCTTTTAGGCTTTTGTTCTTTCACCACGATATTACAAGCTTTACAAATTAATTTTCCTTTATTTAATATAATATGAACGATATTATTCAACAATCTATAAATATAAGTATTTCGTATTATAGTATCAAGAATCTTTCGTAGAAATACCTCGAACTAATCGATAAGCGATAAAAAAACTTTTAATGCCATAATACATATTGTACAATAATGTTATCGTACGTATTTATAAAACGAAATACGGGGCTATATTACGAAGTCGTTAATTTTTATACTTTTCTTCGCTATTTATGTGCGTGTGCGTACGAGGATTCAAGCATGCGTTAAAACAATCGAAATACGAGATTCGGATTCAGGTGAAAAGCTTCTGTTTGTATCTAACTGCTATGTATAACATAAAGATAAAAGAGCATTTTCATAAAAATTTAAAGGATATTATTTTTTAGATAGAATTTGACAAAAGAATATAGGCTGACAAAATTAAAAGCAACGCTCGACAGATAAGCAGTAAGTAGTAAAACATGTGTTTAGTCAACGGCTCATTATTTATTTCACCGCTTCGAGAGGAGCGTATAATTCAGCTGAATGTAAAATAAAAATTAATCAATACCTAGACATCGTATTAAATATATATATATATGTGTGTAGATTTTGTACCCAGGCGCTCGCGCGCCCACTGAAAGTTACAATAAATAATTACTCGTTTAAAAATAATACGGTTTCCGTACGAAAAATTTTAGCCAAATAATGAAGTTTAGTTTTATTTTTCTAATAAAAAAATCTTAAAACCGCAGAAATTTTTAAAAAAAAAAAGAAGACGACTCAAATGCGTATAAATCAAATTATTTTACGCTTACGAGTTGATTTGCTCGTGTGCTTATTTTTGCAGTATTTCGAGCGAGCAAATAAACTTTATCGGTTAAAATTTTACGAGTGTTTTTAACGGTGCGTAATTATTTTTTAAAAAAGTATTAATTCAAGTAGATTTTAATTTAAAAAATTTCGTTCAATATGGTAAAAAATTTTCGCTTAATTAAACGAAAAAAAAAAAGAAAAGAAACAATATCCCTCGCTCCATGTAATATCTAATTGAAAAACTTTTTCGTTGCAAATGGCTTTGAATTGCAAAGCATTGATTTTATTTCAAGTGTCATAATATTTGTTTTACCTCATATTTCAAACTAAGCGTCCCATCGACCAATGGACGAGTATTACAATCGTTATAATTACATCGAGCTTACGGTGGCTACCAGAGCCGTCGGATCGAGCAAACAACGTTCCTCGGCAAATGCGACCTGCCGAGACATAATTGGAAAAATGCTTTGTCGTTGGCTGTTCGAGCTTTGTCGAGCTTGATTAACCCGCAAGTAGGGAAAGGGTAAAGAGGTACGGCGTCGGCAACGATTGACGCACGGGCATCATTGGAAACGGGAATCCAAAGAACCGGCGAACATTCGCACCTACGTGAAATTAATCGATTCGTCAGTTTGGCCGAAGGATCCGAGGAATGTCATGACGTATCGCTGCTGCTGAATTTGCGCACGGGTGGAGGGGGCGCGCGATCCATCGTCGTACAGATTTCCGTTTATCCGCTCGAAATTGCGTATGCAGTCGAGGGAGAAAAGGAGTCGGCGTCGACACACAACCGGTGGTATTAACCAACGAGGACAATGGAGCGGTGTCCGCGTTGCCGGAATCACGCCCACGGAGCGACGAGGAGCCATTGCCAATACCGAGTTAACAACGAGCTAATTGTATCCAGTTGGTTTTCAGGGGCTTCCGCCAGGATTTTGAAAAGACCCACGGCTAGCCGATGGCGTTGGTTAAGCCTTTGGGAGGGGGAGGGGGCCCGACTCTTAGCTCGATTATCACTCGATCGCCTACACTCCCGTGAGCCCAGTGCGCGGCATTTTGATCGGTATTAATCCTTCGCGACGCATCTCATTGTCTCGCCAACGAATATTCGATTCGCCGTTGCGCAAAGGCACTTCGGATTCGTTTCAAAGCCGAAGGGCAAGGCGAGAGCGGAGTATTATTTTTTTTTCGTAAGCCAAGCCCAAGTTTTAATTGCAAAGCTTGGAGGAAAAGGGGCTTCGATCGATGGAAAATTTCCTCCCGATGGCCACCACGAATAAGGCACGAAAATTAACGAGGCTGTCTTCGTCCTTGGCAGTGGGCATCGTTCGATCGCCGGAGCCTTCGGAGGCGGCGGCGGGGGGATGGAGGGAGGGAGGGAGGGAGCAAACAAGGAGAAAAAAAAAGAAAGAACGAAAAAAAAAAGCAAAAAACACGCAAGGTCGCAATTGGGAAAGCTTCGGCACCGAGCGCCGCGATCCCTCGATAGTTATAAACTATTGCTAGGAGGGGCGGGGCGGGGGCCGGCCGGCCGGCGATCGTGCAACGGATATTTGCAAGGGCCGAGGGTGCAAGGCGGGGTGGCGGGGTGGCGGGGTGGAAAGGCAAACGTACCGAAAGCGCGATCCGATGGCTCACGCGAGCACTGACGAGAGCAGAAATAGTTTATCGAGAGAAACGAGGAGTCAGCGCGATACATTATTGAAATCGATGAGAGAGGAGCGATAGGCCGGGGCTAAAGGCATTTATGCGAGCCGAGCAAGGGCCTCGGCTCCATCGGGGAATCCATCGATCGGGCTCGAATAGAGGAGTAGCGCCGAGGCATTTAGGCTGACTCGTTGGAAAAATAATGGAATAGCCGTTGGACGGCGAGTAGGAGTAGGAGGAGGAGGAGGAGGAGGAGCGTGTTCTCAAAGCGAAGAGAAGCAGGGGAGGAAGGAAAGGGAGCGAGCGAGCGAGCGAGAGAGAGAGAGAGATAAAAAGAAGGAGCCGAGGAGATGGAGTGATAGGGCCGGTGCAAGGAGGTCGGGCAGGGGCGGGGGCCGATGATGTCTTTATATCGGGTAAGCAAAGCGAGAGGCGAGCCCCGGAGCCTCGGCCTCTCCTGGTGGCACGTTTTCACACGTGCGCGCACGCTAAATGCATACTTGTGACCAAGTTTCAGGCGCCATGCGAGAGCAAGAGAGAGAGAGAGAGAGAGAGCAAGAAGGGAGCAAAGAAGGAGCCCTTGCACTGCGCCGGGGCTCGCTCGGGTTAGCCAGTCACGGAGTTAATTAGAGTGCTGGTAGCGGCCGGGGAACATGAGCTCCGCGTCGCACGAGGTCCTCGATATAAATCGCTTCTCTGAACCCGAATGTTTCCTCCCTGGAAAAAAGAAGCACTATTAAGACGCGTATCGCTCTGCGATCCCAGGAGGCTCTCCGCCGTCCTCCGGGAAGGTCCTGCAAATTCGTTGGCTCCCTGCCCCGCGGCGGCGGGCCCCCGCTCCGTTACCATTTCCATTCGCTGGGGCTATCCTATTTTTTCCCTTTTTTTTCTTTCTTTCCCAGGCCCCACCCCCCCGCTTCTTTTTTCTCTCGTCGCTTTTCCAAAACCGACCCACGGCGGCGGCGGCGCCTCCTCGACTCGCGGCCGCTTCGCCCTCCTGCGAGGCCCCCTGATTTTTGTCCCTCGGTTGCGCCCGGTCGCGATAAGGCCCCGCACCCGCCGCCCCGCGAGGGGGAGCTCCGACCTCGTGGGTCTCGGCGATGGCCGACGGCGAGCCTCCTTCCTCCGGTGCCAGAAGCCGGCCGACGGTTGGCCGGCCCCCGGATGGAAAGCGTAGGAAAGCCCCCTGCGCAGAGCGAGAGCCGCCAGGATGCGTAAGATATCGATTATCAGCGAGAGCGGCGCGGGGGCTCGATTCCAGCGGCCGGAGCCGGATTCGCTCGTCACGCGAATTTTCAGGGAAAGCCACGGCTTTATCGATATGCCAGTCACTTACTGCCGCGGCCGGCCGAGAGAGAGAGAGAGAGAGGGAGAGGGAGCCCGAATTATATTAATACACTCGAAAGCCGCTCGGTCATCGGCCACCTTTCCGAATAGTCACTCTGTCCTATTTACCACGCCGTTATTTGGCTTTTATTGCCGCGCGCCGCTGCCATTCCGAGGGCATCTGACGGCAGTTTTTAAGGATGGCTCGTAAATCAAGATACATTTGCGGCTGCTTTCGTTACTCGGCGATAATTTCTTCATCGGGGGGTGGGGTCGGTCGCACTCTCGAAACTGCTCCGTGCACTCCTGCCGGCCATTTGGAAAATACGACTATTTACTATTGTTATCGGCAATAATCGCTCGGTGGCGTTGCGCCCCCCCCCCCGCGTTCTTTATTTTATTTCTTCTTTTTTCTTCTTCTTCCTCCTCCTCCTCTTCAAAAGCGACTCCTAAATCTTCCTGGCTCTATTCTTCCTCTCCACGCAACGGAGCCGCGCAAATCTTTACGCGCAAAGTGCCATTCCAATTGAGAAAATTAATTCGATAACCGCGGGTTCTTCTTACGTAATGCCGGCGGTTATGTTAATGCATTTGTCGCGCGGTCGCGTTTTTTGAAAAAAGAAAAAAAAGAAAAAATAAATAGACCTCGAACGAAGCTTTCAATCGCTCTGAATAAAGGTGAATTCGTTTTAAAATCTTGACAATTGTTATAAGAGAGAATCGAAATATTAATGCTGGTTTGCAATTATCGGTGAAGACTTTTCCATGAGTTATATGTAAAATAAGTAGTAATGAAGAGCGGCGAAGAGAAAAAAGAAAGAATAGAATCCGGTGGAATAGACGAGGATACAGGGGGGGGGGAGAAAAAAAAAATAAATAAATAAATGGAAGGGCAAACGAGAGCGAGAGCGAGAGGGGCAGAGAGATTGACGAGAAAAGGGGGAGGAACAGAGAGAGAGAGAGAGAGAGAGAGAGAGATGGGGGGCGGGTGGCAGAAACTGAAAGGAAAGTAAAAGAGTGAATTTAGCGCGAGTACGTCGCCCCTGTGAATGGGTTGGAAATGGAAGCAATAAGGATCAACTAGTATGCAAATCACATGTAAATACAACGTTCACTCTCCAAGTGAGGGTCTCTATATATCCTCGTCTCACCGCTTCCACTTCTCTCTCATTTCCACTTGCTACTGTCCCCGGTGTTTTGTGCTATACCAGTGTAAGGGAAAAAATCAAAGCACGGAACAAAGCAAATGAAAAAGCGATCGCACAGCTTGTTATTCTCCTCTATTTTTTACTTTTTGACTTAGCGACTCGAGCCAAATATCATTACGTGCGCTTTTTGACCGTTGTTGTTGTTGTTGTTGTTGCTGTTGCCGCCGCCGCCGCTGTTGTTATTGCTGCTGTAGTTTTTGTTGTTTTTGCTGATTTTTTTTTTTTTTTTCGACCTCTCCCTCTGCCGACCGTAGGCCTCCTTTCGAAACTCCCTATACGGGAATTGAGAAGAAGAATAATAACGATTCGTAAGGTCGGGAGCGATTCTTCGCGGGCGGCTGTTAAATAAATTGACGGGCGTAGCCGACGTTTAAATAAGCCGTTTTAATAACGCAATTTTAATGCAGTATTACGTATCGCGTGATTTTCGTTGGATATATTTTATACTGGAGTGTACGAGTGCCAACTACCCAACGATACGTACGTATACGTATGTATGTATACGTATATGCAGACGCGTATGCACGTAACGAAACGTTTCTGGTAAATTCCCATTTACATAAAAGCGGCGTCGGCAGCCCTTAATTTCATTTGTTCTAATTCTTGCTTCGTTACCAGTCAACGCCTAATAATTAAAAAACTTTAATACTTATCTAGTCGAGCTCGGGGGCATAAATCGAGCACCGTTCTTCACGCCCCGGGAGAGCGAGAGCGAGAGAGAGAGAGAGAGCCATAAGTCACCTATTCGAAATAGTACAAATTCGACAGGACAAAGGGACGCGGATTTCGTTCTTGAAAGTTTTGTAAGCTAAGGAATTAACGCCCTTCTGCTAATGCGACGACTCGTTTCGTAGTCTCCCGTCCTGGGATTACGCGAAGGAATCTCTCGCAGCGGCGCAGTTGACGAGTGTCCCTGGATCTCCGGGTTCTCGGCTCCTCTCTCTCTCTCTCTCTCTCTCTCCCCTGCCACCTGGCTTTGTCCTTGGCGCAGGCCGCGGCCCTCGGCGCGATTTTCATCGGCTTCCTCGAGAGTCTCTCTCTGTCTCTCTGTCTGTCGCGGGTCAGCCACGATACCGGGGGCCCTTGGCTCGAGGACTCCCTCTCGAGCGGACTCGGGCCGAGTGCTCCCGAGGCGATTAGCCCGAGGAGAGATCGATCAACGGCGGGCCTCCGGACGGGGAGCCGCCGCCGCCGCCTCCTCGGGATCGGCTCGCGACGCCGAGGACTTGGCGTCCCGGCGCGGGACGGGGGCCCGCCGTTGATCAGGGCCGGATTTCGAGGAGGGCAGAGGCACGGGCTTCCCCGGCGACTCGCCGCTGAGCCTCCCTCGAGAGCTTCGTTATTTCGGCGCGAGACTCCGGCCTTTTGATCCGGCCTGGGTCATTAGTTGGCTCCGGTCGAGGAGCCGGAGCCGAGAGTCCCTCCTGGCATTGGCGGGTGATCGTATCGCGGAAGGGCCGGGGGGGGGCGGGAGCTCCTCGGAGCGCGAATGCGTAATCGAGCCTCGCTAATTACGTCGCGCGGGGGTATCGAGCGACATTGCCGAGGGCCGCGAGGCTCGACTCGTCCTTGGCCTCCCGAGGAAGCCCTACCGATGCTTTTCCGGAATCGAGCGACATTTTCAGCCTTGGAGGCGAGGCCCAGCCCCGTTGCCCACGGGGAGCTCTCCACGAGTCACGGGACTCGAGGGCCTGGGAACGCGACGCGCCATCCTACGGAATATCAAAGCCATGACTTACGGGCTTAGGAGCGATATTACGAAGCGATCTCGAGGAATTAATATATGCGCGTATCGATCCTCGACACGTGGCGCTGATCTTGCGATACTGTAACGAAACCCCGTTCTCTTTATGGTGTGCGTGCGTTTATGGCTTTTTCTCTCTATCTCTCTCTCTCTCTCTCTTTTTTTTTTCTCCTCGTCATCTTTTGCCGCCGCCGCCGCTGCTGCTAATGCTGATTCTGCTGCTGCTGCTGCTAAGGCTGCGCAAGATGTATTATTGGCCGTGGCAGTAATTCCTTTTCGAGTATTTCACCGCGAGCATTGGTAAATATTTTGACTCCCGACTGACTCATAGCGTCAACATTTTTATCCCGAGCAGCTCCTGGCTCCATTTATTACGTAACGCCGATCGAATCTTTCCTATTGCACAACAATGTTATAAATCAACATCGGAGCCATTTGACTTTTATAAATTAAGCGCGCGTAGCTCGGATATTTTTAAAAAGCTCCATTTTTATACGTCGCTCCGATGCTCGCTTGTAACGTGGCTCGCCTCGCCAATAAATACGAACGCTTTTCTCAATGGATCTAAATTATAATCCCACGCTTTAGCGTGGCTTGGATTGTCCATGGGAATCTTTATTCGCTTATCGTTACGCGCCCCTACCGAGTTTTGCCACGTTAAAGTTTTCGAAAGATAATCCCACCTCGTCTTAATTGTTAAATTCGATCGGAGGCAAACAATTATTATTATTATTATTATTATTATTATTATTATCATTGCAGGCTATTATTTGGATTTTTTTCCCTCTCTCTCTCTCTCTCTCTCTCTCTCCTTCCTTTCCCTCCTTCAATCTCAACGGGCGTCAAAATGTTGTCCCGCTCGGTCGCGGGGCGCTGCCGGTAAGAATCGACGAGCAATTTTTTGCCACGGAGGCCGCCGCCCTAAGTCCCGAACGGGATCGAGCGCGAGAGACGAGCAAAGTCAATGAGGATCCAGGCGCGGCAGGAGGTCGCGCGGGCTCGCTTAATTCGGCTCTCGGCCCTTATTCCCAACGCTCGGGGCGCAATAGCGATCGAGGCCTCGGGAGGAGGCTCCGGGCTTGGAGCTGGAGGGCCAGCCAAGGGCTCGGAGCCGCTGCCCGGCGCGAACTCGGACGATCGCGCGGGAGGGCGGAGGCTAAGTCTTGAGCCGCGGGGACGGACGACGGCCCCCCCCCCACACACACACACCCCGCAAAGCTCGGGCACTGGCGTTCGCGGGGTGGTTCCCGGTCGGGCCGGCCGTTGCTTCGCCGACGATGCGTTGCCCCCCGGCTCGTCGGTGTCCGCCGTCCCCCTCACCCAAAGGGTCGACGCGTCAAAGGGAGGGCATTTAGCGGTACGAGGGGGGTCAATTTATCGGGGTGTGATTTTCAGTAGGTCGACCTGCGAGTCCGTGGCCCCGGCGTAGGCGCGACGGGAGCCGAGCTCCCGCTTAGGCCAGAGCTCGGGGAACTGATGCCGGTGAATAGGCGAGCGAGACGAGAGAGGAGTCGAGCCGATTGGCTTGGCCGGTGCGCGGCTCCTCGGCCCGACAGCCCCGGAGCTCGACCTCCGGCCCTCGGCGTTGCCTTGCCCGTAAGCCGAACGATAACCGCGCCTCGGTCCAAGTACATTTTGCCGCGTAATTTTTTTATTTTTTTTGGTATCGCAACGGGGCGTGGGGATTTTTTTTACGAGGGAAAATTAAGCGGCGCCGGCGGATTCGCGAGCTGCCGGTGCGCAAAATCGCAAATCGTACCGTGGATTCGACGGGGGCCAGAGGCGCCAAGAGCGAGGCGAGAGCTTTATTCGGCTCCTTGGCTTAATTGTCGAGAGGACTCTGCGGCCGTCGATATTTGGCTTATTCGGAAGCTGCACACCCCAACCCACCCCTCTCTCTCTCTCTCTCTGTATTTTGCCTCTCGCGTATCGACGAAAGATATCGCCTTCTATCGATGCCCATTGGTGCGCGCGGCTCGGCGGATTTGCAATAACAAGAGCGGCGATAATGCTGGCCGTCAAATGGCCGAGGGCAGGGCGAGGCCGAGCGGCGGCCGCTCGAAGGCCCTCCAAGGCTCCCCGTTATCGTTGAAATATGAGGCCTCGCCGAGATAAATAAGACGTATTATAATTATTTTCGGGCTAATTTAATTTGGCAGCCCTGCGCCAACCATTGACAAAGTAAATGATTACCTTCGCAGATACGAAGTTATCAGACCCCGCGGGACATGTAAATTACCATTACGTTATCCCCCCATGCCCAGTTGAGAATCGCACGAGGGGCCAAGAGTCACGCCCTTGACTCTCCCGACGCTTAATTATTAATCGTCTCTTCAATCTAGCGCCGGCATCAGTCAGTTATCGGGAGCGCGCGATCAGGGCCGCCATTGTAGCGAGGCTCTCGCCGATATTCCATTTGCGATTGTCAATTGCTGCGCATCGTCGTTCGTTCGTTGCGCTCGAACAAATTCCTCGGTACGACCGAGTCGGATGTTAATTCTCTTCGAATTGTTTTTCGCCCGGGCTTGTATGAAAAAAAAAAAAAAAAAAAACAAATGAAGTAAATTAAGAGAAAACAACGACGACTCCGTAGACGACGCTTCGCCGATCGCAAGACGAGGGATTTTTCCTCCTCCTCCCCCACCCTCTGAGTCTGGCGCCGGCCCTCGACGATTCGAATGCTGCCGCTCGACGTTGCGGCTCAACGGCAACACCAACGGCAGCCCTTTTGCAATAATCACAGACGCGAATTGACCTCGCGGCCGTAGGGATGCCCCGGGAGCGGGGAGCTCGGTCTCGCGTGGATGGTTTTCGCGCGGCCTCCGCAAGGGTGGCTCTTCTCGGGTTCGCGAGACCTCGGGGGGGGGGTGGTGGCGAAAATTTGGCAAACGCTCGCCCACCGCAAGGGTGGCCCGTCGAACGAACAAAATAACTCTGTAGTGCCGAGAAGCCTCGGGACGCAGCCCCATAAAAATGGGTCGTAAAGGGAAAAGGCGAGAGTGAGTCAATGGATAGCGGCGGTGGAAAGGATGGGCGCGCGAGCGGGGAATGCGCCGAGCGTGACGAAAGAGAGCGATGGACGTGGATTTGGGAGGGGCCTGGGAGTGGGCCGGGGGGGTCGGGGGCGCTCCATGGGAGCGGGACAGAGAGCGAGAGCGAGTTGAGGGTGGCTGAATAGAATGCCGGAGGGAGAAAAATAGCGGGAGGGACCGGCCAGGATGGAGATTCGTTCACGAGGGGTGCAAATGGAAAATCAAGGGGGTGCGAACAATGCGTCGGAGATTTAGCGTAACGCGAACGCTGTAAAATCATCCCTCGTTTTCGTATGGCCCAGAGCATGTCAAAGCCCGTCCTTGCGTTTAGGATTTAGTCTCTTTTTTCTTGTTAGCGCAGTTATTTTACAGCGTAACGAGAGCAAAATGCATTGTACAAATCGACCCTGTCTCTCCTCCGCTCCTGCGCTCCACGGACATCCAGGAGTTGGCTTCGCGGGCAAGTGGGCCGAACAAAAATTTATCTCTCGCCCTTCTCGCATCCTCTGCCACCTACCGATACGCGTATTTGTGTCTTTATTTATTTTACCCTCTCTCCCCTTCTTATCCTTAACCTGGCTCGAGCCGAGCCTAAGCGCGAAACGGAAAAAAGAAAAGGAAAAAGAAAGAAAAGGTAAAGAGTCACTCCGGTCACTTGTCACCGCGGTGACCCGCCGAAATAGCGCAGGTGCTTTATCAATCAGTAGCGGGGGAACGCGCGAGGGTGGCTCGCCGTCGGGTCCGATCCGGTCGGGCCGCGGGCGTCTCGCGGGTAGAGGAGGGCCTCCGTCGATATCGGGAGCGTTAGCCGCGGCCTTAAGGGGGCTCGCGAGGTCAGGGCAAAAGGAGGCAGGAAGGTGTCTCCGGAGTCGGAGGGGACTCGGACGGCCTCGGCTCCCTGCGTGAGATATGCACGAGGGCGAGAGTCGAGTGGTCCTCGCGGACGGCTGCCAGTGGCATCAGGTGAGCGGGACGAATCCAGGGCCCGGTCGACTGCTCCTAGCCCTAGAGAGAGAGAGAGAGAGAGCAAGGGACGGACAGAGCAAGGGATCTCGGGCGGTGACCGGGGGCGCAAAGGGCCATCGTCGGGAAGCTCGAGGGGCGAGGCTCGCGGGGCGCTGCTCTTTTAGGGTTCTTTATGCTGACATAAATATCGCTTATGCCGGCGCCTCGCCGCTGTTTTGGTAACCCGTCGAGCATTGTTCCCGGTGAAAGGAGAGCGCGGGCGCGGACGGCCCGACTTGTGTGTACCCAGGGCAAACAGCGGCGCTCGGCCACGTGGCAGCTCGGGCCGCTCCCCAGTCTGACTCCGAGGGGCCCCCCCCCCGCTTTCCCGTTTGCGCAACGCGCCCCGAGGAGGAGCGCGGGGGGCGGCGGAGCAGGGCTCTCTCCCCCGGAGCCTCGATCGAGCAGCCACCCTGCCTTTGTACGGATGACGGCGCCCTCCGCGCACCGACCCCCTCTGGCTCTAGCTCCGCTCTCCGCGTCTCTTCGGCATCCGTCTAACCCGAGCTCGTGCACTAAAACTATGCTCTCGGATTAACCATCCATGAATGCCAAACACTCGAGGCCGCTCTTCTTCCTTTATAATGTACCGGCCGCGTTTGGCTCCATCGCCGCCATCCCCCCACCGCCTGCCCCGCCTACGCACGCGCGTACATAAACACGGATGAATTGCCCTCTGACTCCGGCCGCCCCCTTTGGAGAATCGGCACGTCATCGTTGCGTCCTTCAAGCGCGGCGATCTGCTCTCAAGAGGCTCTCCTCCCTCGCCTATCGGGTAAGTGCCGAATTCTTTTAAAGGAGGCTCCCTCGTCCTCGGGCTGCGCCCGCGAGCTCGATTGGAAATCCTCCGCGCTGCGGCTCAATTGAGTTGGAACGCGGAGGAGCGGTAGGAGGAGGAGGAGGAGAGCCGGGGGGAGTCGACGAAATCATAGCCTCAATCGAGCGCGACTCGCTCCGCGGCACCTGCCCGTAGCCGACGAGATCGTCCCTCCGACTGCTTCCCGACGAAGGTCCCCCCTCGCTCGCGACGAGCCTCCCGATTCCGAACGTCATCGTACCGGGAGCAGCCCGCGAGCGGAATCATCGGTCGCGAGCGAGGAGTCGAGACGGAGCCGGGAGAGGATCAACGGCCTCGGCCTCTCGAGCGCGGAGAGGAGTGAGAGTGAGAGAGAGAGGGGGGAAAAACGCAGGGGTTAAAGGGAGGAGGACCGGCGCCGAGTAGTACGACTCCGCACTGGGCACGACGGAGCCCCGGAGAAATCATCGTCGACGGGGGGGCCGAAGGCGGTGCAGGAGAACCGATCGAGGCCGCGATCGATTAGCCGTTTATCCGAGCCCACGGCCCCTGGTGTCCGGTAATGGGGCGAGGATAAGAGGCCTCGCCCGGAGCCTCGCTCTAAATTTCAGCGCCCTTAGGAGATACCGCCATTTTTGCGCGCTCCGAGCGAGGGGTCGGCCTCTAATGCTCGGTTGTCATAGAGAAGTTATTGATGTGCTATTATGAAGCATCGATATTAAGCAGCTGACCGTGCGCCGGGCGCAGTCACCGGTGGTTGGGCTTCTTTTTTTTCTTTTTTTTTTTTTGATACACCACGAGGCTTATCCGCATCCTTACCTAGGAAACGCGGGGCTCCTGCCAGCATCCACTAACGCGAATATAATGGCCAACGTGGCTTCGCACGCCCCACTGGCTTTCCTCCGGCTGTATGCTTTTCAGTTTTCCCGAGCCAGACTGACTCTCTCTCTCTCTCTCTCTCTCTCTCTCTTTACGAGGATGGTTTGAGATGTCACACCCGCCCCCCCCCGGCCCTCGATCGATCCTGCCTCGGTCCTTTTTACACTGCGCCTCAACTTTTATTCCCCTTACTCTGCCACTTCTTCCACCTCCTACGCTTCGCACCCTTTATTTTACTGTGCTCGTCCAGTTGAGTGTAAGATTCGCTCTGATGAGGCTGTAAAAAAACTCGGTCGATCGTCCGATAACCATAACCGGCACCCTTGGACGGGCGCTCACTTTGTCCTCTGATTATTTCTAGGAGCCGATTTTTATGCCTTTATCCTTCGCCTCGAACCAATACGATTTTAGCCCGCAATTTCACTTCCTTTCACATTTTAAGCCAATCCTCTAGAAATATATCAAAGCCACACTCCGATAGCAGGAGTAATCGTGCCCTTATTTGTTTTACCTAATTTTTTATTTAAATTACCAATCTGCATATTTCGAATATTTACCTTTCCCTCCCTCGGAATATTATCCACTTTTTATTTTAATCGCAAGGCGCATCGCAGCTCTACGGTACCCTACGCATTATATCCTGTTCGATATGGAGGCAAAATAAAATTTTTAATATCTGATGCTACTGAATTATGTTATCATGCGTGCAGATCATAATTAGCTTAATCCTTAAATGCAATGTTTAAATTAAGCCTACAAGCTCTATTCGTGCACTCGGGATGGAAAAAAAGACGAAAAAAATAAGGAACAAAAAAAAAAAAAAAAAAAAAACTATCCAACTATCAACATCGTAAAAATATGCGGAAATGTATAGCAATGTTTTTTTCTATCAAATATTCTCGCGTAAAATTTCAGCATCATATAGTATATACTTTACCGAAGTACATTATTCATATGCATTACAGGATTTTGTAATATTTAAGTATTTAAGACTTAAACGACATTTGTAAAACGCCAACTCCGAAAAAAAGTCCTGCGATTAAAAAAAAAATATTCATTATTTTTACATAGTCATACTTTGGAAGAATCTCATTTAAACATCGTTCAATAGTCGTCTATAGTTTCGTTGGTTTGAAAGTCGATTATGAAATATTTCTATTCGCCTCACCGACGAATCGACTCAATCGTGCTTGAAGAAATTTACATCGCGATAAGTTCCTTCCTCGTCCGAATCAAGCAGTGGTATAAATTAAAAAAGGGTCGTCGTTGGTAAGTAGGTGTTTTTCATCAGCGAGCATTGGATTTAATTTTGCGCGGTTGTAAAACTTACCGAAATCCTCTTTTGGCAATGGAGGCGGATATTAATTAATTCAAAGAATACAGCTTGTAAGCAACTTTATAATGAAAAAAAAAAAAAGAAAAAGTAAATAATATCAGTTAACGATGCGGGATAAATAAATGTATAACGCGAAGTACTACTGCCGGTGGCTGTAAAAAAAATTACACACAGTTTAATTGTGATTTTATTAGCTCGTAAAAATGTAGAAAATTGCTCGTGACCAACGGCGCGGTTTGAAAAGAAAAAAAAAGGGACTCCCTCATTGTCCAGTGCTCGCCGATGCTGTAACGAGCGGAGGCCTTTTGCCACCACCCGTTTGGCGGGTTAAGCCACTCTCGGCGACAAGGAAATTGGGAGCGGCGAGGAAATCGGAAGACCGACGGGAGCCTACAGGCGTGAAGGTCGCGTGGTAGAGAGAGAGAGAGAGGGGGGGGGCGAAGCGAGCGTGGGCTCGGGTTGCGTGGGACCGTCGAGCGGCAAAGGTGGCCAGGGGCCTAGGGGGGCGGGGGGGTAGGGTGGCGAAGACGTCCTGGGAGAGGAAGGCCGACGATTGCGCGGGGGCGCGAAGGCGGAAAGGACGGCGGGCCCGGGCCAAGCCGGCGGAGGCGTCTTCCGCACCGAAGCGAGGACGAGGCTCGGAGGGGCTCGGGGGGCTGGCTGGGGTGTGGGAAGGAGGCAGGGAGGACCCAAAGGCTCGAGCTCGCTACGTGCAAAGACTACGACGTCGTCAACTGCGCGACTCGTATCTCTGAGTAGCCACCGACTCTCTCTCTCTCTCTCTCTCATTCTCTCTCTCTCTCTCGCTGTCTATCCTGCCAGCCTCTCCCCCGTCCCCGTCCCCGTCCCCGTCCCCACCCTCCGCTAACGAGAGACGCCGAGTCCCATCACGATTCTCTGCTCCGCGGTAAGGCCCGAGAGGAAAGCCCGGTGGTGGTTGGCAAACCCAATTAAAACTGTTTGTATATATATTTTTTTTCTTCCATTAGTAGCTTTGGTTGGCTCGCTTCTGCTCACCCCCGCCAATACGATAATTCATCAGATAATCAACCAGTAATTTAATAATTTCGCATTGGCAGGCGAGTGTCGCCCGACGCCCTTCTTTACGTCTGATCTCTATCTACGTTCGCGTATTAACGAGTACAACGTTCGAATGCTCGACGCTCGATTCAGTACTCGCTTCGACTACTCGCCTCTCCCTCGGCTCATTCATCTCGATTCGAGTTCGCCCGATTTGGTCCATCGTTCAACGCTGCTAATACCATTTCGACGCGAGTTCGCTCACGCGCAAACTTGCACTCCTTTCCCAAACCGCAAGAGCCGAGTCCCCTTTTCATTTGCGTCACGCTACCGATGCCCATTCGTCTAAATCGTCGCTCGATTTGTTTATTTATTTATGTTATTTTCTTTTTTTTTTTTTTTATCCTTTTTTTTTCTGGTCAACTGCGATACAAACCGCTCTCACCGGAGCCGACGACGAGGAGGGGCAATTTTTTGTTTTTTTGCCTCGCCGGCTAAGACACCGTTGAGGGAAATACGCCCGACACCGGCCGATCGAACCCTTCCTCCCTCCTCTTGACCCTGGGGGGGACCGAATCGGCGGCCCCTCGGCCCTTCGCAGCCTAACAAAAACCCGGTGGTGGCTCAGCCGGAATCCGACCGCGAGGACCGACCCTTGGATTCGTAGGCTGCCGGTGGCGAAGCCGTTGGCTCGGGGCTCGCGGCCGACCACCCCCGCACTTCTCCGGGCGTCCGGAGAGCTCGAAGGACCGAGTCCTCGATAAGGCCGATGGGGCTGCCCCGTTGGCCGAGCCTTGGCCCGGGTGTCCCGGAAAACGGTAGAGGCGCGTCCGCGCCACCGCGTTAGAGTAGGCCAACGATAAGGATACCGGCTTAAACGCCGAACGAGATCCCGGCTTTTAGAGGTTTGGTAAATCGGGAAGAGCGGCCCAGGGGCGAGTCGCAAGTCTCGGCGGAAGGTTTATAATTTCGCAGGAGTCGGGCCTCTAAGTCCACGGGCGAATAATGCCGTCGGTTATCGAGAGATTACTCAACGCCGCTGGAAGAGTCCCGAGGAGGCCCGTAAGAGTCGCGGCTCGAAGCCGAGCCATAAAGCCACCGGTCGATTTCGTATCGAGCCCGCTCTAGCTCGCGACGAATAAGCCCGAGCTCGCTCCTCTTTATACCGTATTATTCTGGCTCCCGGGAGCCGAGTGCCCGGAATCGGAGAATCCGACCCGGACTCCTTACCCACTCGAGGAGCTCCGGCCCTCGAGGGCCGGGAAAAGTTACGGGGACATTGGCCACGGCAATCGTCGCTAGCTGACTCTGCTGGTGCTCTCCGGGCCACTGGAGCTTATTACGGCCTCTGCCGCGAATCGTCAGCTGGATCGACGACTCCCGGCCATTATCCCGGCGAATCGACCGCAGCTGTGAATAATTCTCGAGCCCGCCTGAAGAAGACCCTCGATTTTTAGATCGGGATTTAGGAGCCGAGAGACGGAGAGGCTCGAGGGCTATTTCTCGCTCGACTTTTCGCGCGGTCGACTTGCCTCGTCGTTCCGGCGGCTGGGACAAGCGAGGAGCCCCCCCCGCCCCAAAGAAAGGAGGGGCGATCGGCCATTGGCGAGAAGAGTGCGCACACCTCGGGGAGGACGCGGACCCGCGGTCGAGGCCGCGAGCCCTACGAGTCCAGGGGGTGTCGCTTCGGAGCGGCGATGCCGCCGACTCAAGGTCGGTTTTTCGGCCCTTGACCGTGGCTTCCTTTGCCACCCGGAGAAACCAGGACGCGGCTTTCCCGGCCGGAGCGACCTTTTTTTTCTTCTTCTTCTTCTTCTTCTTTAAAAGACTCTTTTAAAGGTCTGTACTGTTCCTTCGACGGGAATCGCGCATTAAGACAGCGGATACGGTTAATTATAGTTCTATAGTTTTTATAGTTATATATAGATTAGTTCTTCCTGTTGTGTCGTACTCATCGGTGTAATAGATATAATATGTTACTGGTTTCGTAAACTCCTTGAGCCCGACGCTACGTAAGTTTAGGAGCATCCGGGGGAAGATCCACGCCTGGTCCGGATGCCTCCGGAGGCGCGAGCCGGAAGATCTCGCGAAACGGATCGTCCAAAGTGTCCAAGAGGAGTCCGACAATACGAGGGCCTACAGGGACGAACTGCTTGCGGACCGACGAGGCCTTCCGGAGAGGAGCTCACGGCCGGAGCCACCGAACGCGAGATCGGAGCGAAAGAGGAGCTTTTGTCAGGGGCGGAGGAGGGGAGGTGGGGCGAGAAAAGCACTCTAGGATAGGTAGCCGCCGAATCGACGAGAGTCCGGTCGCCGTTCCCTTGGGCCGGCGAGAAGGAAGGCTGGACGATGGGGTTTCCGCACCGATCGCGGCAGACTCAACGGAGCGTCGAGCGGGTAAACCGGTGCCGAGTGTCGGAACAACCGTCGATTGCCGGGTCCGAGTAAGGCCAGTGGCCAGCCTCCCTCGGCGGGCGACCGGTTGGTGAGCAGCCGTCGGCTGGCTCCGGATGCGAGCCCGTGGCAGGTGGTGGCTTTTGGCCAACGCAGTCGGTCCTCCCGGTTTTCCGGGCTTCGACCGTGCCCGAGAGGAACCGTAGAGGAGCCCGGAGAGGTGAAGGACCGCGACGCGTTGAACTGTCGCTTCGGCAGTGGTCGGCTGGACGGACACCCTGGACCGGTGGGATCGCTTTACTCGGCGCTTTTACCTGGGCGCAAAGAGAGAGAGAGAGAGAGAGAGAGCAGTGGTTTTTCGACGGATGCCAACGCCAGGCCGGGCTAGAGTTTTAAAAGCCACTGGGGCAGTGTAAAATCCTCCGCGGAGGGGAGGGGGTGGGAGCCGAAGGGCCCGACCGGAGCTCTAACCTGCCCGCGGGAGGCGGCGAGGGTGTGTGTCGATGGGCCGTGGGGGTACGAAACGATCGTGAGAAAACCGACGAGGTCCGTTAGCCGTGTAACTTCAGTCGCGGACGTCTCGAGCTCTCTCGAGATCCAAAGGGAGCAGCCCCCCGGGCATCGCGCGGCGCCTCTACTTCTATCCTGAGAACGCATTCTTTGACTGCGCGCCGAGGCCTCGATGCGATGGCTCGTGGCCCTCGCCGCCTACCGGCCGACTCGCGTACCGCTCCTGCTCTCGCTCCTTACCCCGTTTCCCCTTTAATACTGCCGGCGCCTTGCGTACTGACGCCCCTCCCCGCCTCTCGAGCGTCCCTCCTCTCGCCATTCGTCCTTCTCGATTCGATAATCCTTGCCCGCCTCGAGCTTTTTTCCCCCCTCGTGAGCTTTTGCCGCGCGACAACAACCGTTAGTAACAACCGCAACTGTCCCCGATGGATTTTCATTCGTCCTTCGTTGAGCCGGAGCAGCACCGAAGTGGCGACGATGTCAATTGCACGTCGATCGATTTTCGATTTTCTTCCTTGTTGTCCCCTTTGACCCCCCCCCCCGCCCTTTACCTTGGTTTTTTATCACTCTCGATGGGCTCCTCATCGATTCGTTTTGACATTTGGCTGAAAATCATTCGTTTGATATTTGAGAATTTGATTCGCAACCGATAAGGCTGTTGCAAATAAATTAATTAAAATAAACGAAAATAAATTATATCTCGTTCTGGTGTTTACCCCCTTCCCCCCCCCCCCATCAAGTGGTTGTAGTTTATTAAATAAGTGACCGACTGGCTTCGTTTAATTCGACGCGATAATAACAGGGCGTAAAAGAGCTCCGATCTTCTTTGTACGATAAAAGTGAAGTTTATACGTACATAAAAAGAAGACATAAATACACGTTGTGTAATATGACGATTCGCGCAAGAGGTACAACACTCACGACTAATACAGGTTTATTTGTTTTCATTTTCGAAAGTTAAAAACGACTTTAATGGCTAAAAAAAAGTAAGTTACAATTGTGACACTTGAGGGGTGATATCGAAATTGGGTAAATCGTTGAAAGATAAAGATAAACGGTAATCCGGAGCGTGAATCCGTAAAAATGAATTGATACTCTCGCATCCGGGGTGAGGGGGGGGGGTAAAAAAAGGGAACTGGAAGGAGAAGGGACTTTCGCAGCGGGCGCGCAACGCTGTTAGTTGGATTGGCAAAGAAATCAATCTCATCGATTTGCGAAGCCCATCACGTAAAAGCAGAAGAACGAGCGAAGAAATATCATTATAATATAGTCGGGATGAAAGAGCTGCGAGAGAGAGAGAGAGATAGAGAGAGAGAGAGGAGGGCCGGAATTAATGAGAAATCATAATTTCACGTGTTGGCCGGCCAAGACAAGGAGAAGAAGAAGAAGTGGACGAAGAAGCGGAGTCGCGCTGACGGGAAGGGAGAGCGGAGCAAAAGGGAAAAAATCGAGGTCCAGAAGAGGGAGTCGGAGGAGCCGATGATAATTACGGATGTTGCCCGGCAGGCTAAACGCCGCTAAGCCAGATGCGGAGCAGAGCAGAGAGAAAGGAAAAAAGGATCGCGGCTCGAAGGAAGAAGCGGCCTCCCGAGTCCCACGGGACGCGTTTCCTTTCGGAGGAGGCCATCCCGTGGCCCCGGTCCAGGGCACTTGGTCACGCTCGCTCGCACGCGCGCGCGCGCCCGTTAATAGCGGCGATCGCCGTATTGCCCGCGACAAAAGCACAAAGCCCGCAGAGCTCTAGGATTGCTTCTGGCTCGGCCGATAGCGGGTCGGAGGGGCCGGAGGGGGCGAGGCCCGAGCGATACCGGCGAACAATGAAAAGCGTCGCAGATCCCAGAGAGCAGCGAGGGGGCGGCGGCGGCGGAGGCTCGTTAGATCATTAATTTCCAGACGACAAAACGCAGGCTCGCGCTCGTCCGGGGCTCCCGTGAGAGTGAGACACGCCTACAACGTGGGACAAATGCTTTTTGGCAGTGACTCGTGTTTGCCTTCGGTATTTTAGGGGCGCGATCGGGGGCAAGAAATCATGGCAATTGACGACGACACCAGAGTCACTCGGGCTCCCGGAGCCATTGTGCCCCCGTGGTCACGTGCCCGGGAGCGGGCGCGCACCGCCGCCTGCGAACGATCGCGCGCGCGTCCCCACGGGGCCGGGGGGGCGGGGAGCGGAGCCGGGGGAGGAGAGGAGCCCACCGCTGGAGCGGCGGCGGCGGCGGCGGCGACCCGCGTTAAATTCTCCGACTCGGCCGGGTCCACGCTCCGGGCGCGTGCACCCGCTGCCTGTGCGCGCCCGACAATGAGCCGCCGCCGCCCCCCCCGCCCCCCGCCCGACGACGGAGCCAGGATTAATTGATCGCGCGTGATCCGGCATCCAGCCGCGGCCCCTGGGCTCCTCGATCCTCCCTGCCTCTCCCGGCTTTTCTTCTTACGAGCCCTTACCACCCCACCCACCCCCCGCCTCGTTGCCCCGCGGACCCTCCTCCTCCTGCTGCTCCTGCTGCTCCTCCTGGTCGCTGCTCCTACGCTGGCCACGGGGCCGATTTCCTCGGCCGGCGGATCCTCCGACTCGGCCGATTCGCGCCGCGACGCGCCAGCGACGCCCCCTCGTCGCACGAGGGGTTATCACGAGCGCAAACGAGCAGGGGTGGGGGGGGGCGGCAAAGCCGAGGAGGACGCGACCACGGCGCTAAACAACTAGAGACAAAAAAAAAGTCTCTGCCCGCGATATATAGATGACGGTCGGTGCGCGCGTGCAAGAGGGTCGCCCTCGAGATCTTTATTTCTTATTTATGCATGATCCCGGGGCGTTTTGCCTTTTCTATTTTTTTTTTTTTTGTCCATCCATCCATCCTTCTCCCTCTGTCGCCCTATCGCCGACTATCTCTCCGTTGCTCTGCCGTTCCCTCTGTTTCTTTTTTCAATTGGAAGCGACGGGGCTACGTGTGACCGACACAAAGGAGAGCCAAATCGACACTTTGATTCCGCATCGATGACTCTGACTCTGTTTAACGACCGGCGCTTAATCTCAGATTGGGTGTATTTGCGCTGCGCGCACGTGCGCTCCGAGAGATCTCCGGTACGGACCAAATCCATTCCGGGCTCCGCGCGCTCCGGTCCAAAAACTCGGCAAATACTTCTTTCTCCCGACGCGGCGTCGCGCGCCCGCCTTTGCCTTTGCGCCCGTGACTCCGAGGCTCCGCGCCTCCCCCACCCTCTCCCTCTCTCTCCGCGTGCCTGTCTTTGCACAATTACATAATTCATCTCGATCATCGAACTGCGGATCCTGCGGACTTGCCATTATGGCTCTTGATCGTATGCGCCTCCTCCCCCACACCCACCCCCGTGTATATACGCGTACGTGCGTATTGAGCAGACGCTTAAAATAAAATTGCAATTCGCGCTGCGATGAGTGTACGTAGAGCCTGTTGTCAAAGTTAACGGAGAAAAGTAATATATATATATATATATTATTGTGAAAAGATAAAAAAAAAAAACCCTTCTTCTCGTTGCTTTTAAAGCTCGTTTCTACTCGGCGACTAATTCCGTTGCTTAAAACTTTAAGACCAGTGGAAGCTTAATTATGCGTGATTTTTTTTTTTTTTTTTTGGGCTCACGGTCTCAATCAAATATCCAAATGGCAAAATTTATCCGAGATGCGTGGGTAAAGTACGCGTTACTTGTGTCGCTAATACAATCATTACGATAAATTGAAGCATAATTTTCGAATAAAGTGAGCTTGGGGAGTCTTCCTCGGTCCCCCTTTCTTAACCCGTGCGTGCACGCAGACTCATAATTGAGATGGAAATTCAAGGAACCTTTTTTCATTTACTCGGCCTTCTTTTATTAATACTCGGAACTACCCCGTGATGAGCAACAAGGCGCGACAGTCGAAGTGCATTAAATTGATTTTGCGCCTTGCGCTTTTGGATAAATTCATGGCTCGATTGATTTTCACGCGGCGCAAAAATTGACGCAACCGTTTTCTAATTATTCTAAACGCAAGGATGTACTTCTTAATGCTTAATAAAGTCGCCTTGCGATGTAAAGCGTGATTTCGGTTGTCTAACACGATGACTTACAAGTTTTCGCCCAAAATCAATAATAATAAGGCTCTTTGCTAAAATGACATTTTAATAATAGCGAATGAGGCTAAATTGCGCGGCCTTCTCAATTGAATATGCGAAGGAGAATTTTTTGAATTTTAAACGCAATCCATAGATGGCAAATTATTGATAATATATATACATATATACATATATATTTCTATGGATAACACATCTCAAAAATAGGCAATAAATCATCGCTTTCACGTCGGTTATTTTGGCAGTTCAATGTATAGATATTTTTAACGAATGAAGATGTTTAATAACCCTATCGATGACTGATCGCCAATGAATAGTGTATTTTTATAACTTATACTAAAAGTTAGATATTTTTTCCACTAAAAGATAAAAACCAAACAATCGCGCACTTTAAAAAAGTTATCGAATATTCTTTTATCCGTCTTATTTATATTGTCTTTTTTCTTTATACTTTTTTTCTCCCTCAACAAATAAATAACCATTGCAAAGGTTTCAAAGAAAAAAGCTACCAACGATTCCATGGCTCTCGTTATAAAAAATCAACAGCTGCGATGGAAGTTCCACGGCTAAAGCATGACTTCCCCGGTATGAAAATACACGACAGCTTAAGCGTAATACATCTTCATGATTATTCTGAATTACGAGAGAACCCAAGAAGCGTAGATCTATCATCGGAAAATTCACGTATCGCCGATGTTTTTTGGTCAATAAGGTCTGGCTGCATCGTAAATTCCGTCGCCGCGTTGGCACAAAAGGAAAAGGAAAAAGAAAAGGAAAAAGGAAAAAGGAAGAAGAAGAAGAAGAAGAAGAAGAAGAACAAGAAGAAGAAGAAGAATTCTGTAACATTTGATTTTATTTATAGCCGATGGTAGGGAACTCGATACGAAGAGTCGCGTTCGGGATCATTTGGCAGAGATTGGAGAGCGGCGCGCGGCAAGTGGGGGGGGGGGGCGGGCGAGGGAGGGAGGATAAAAGAAAGGCGGAAAATGTCAAAAAAAAAAAAAAAAAGAGACAGACAGACGAAAGTAATCAGAGTCACGTTTCCGCGTAAGTTTCGCGTTGCACTCGTTCGCTTTCTCGTTACATATTCAGCGAGACTCCAGTATTATCATATTCGAAGTCCTTTGACGAGGCCCCTGGCTTCTTTTGCGTGGACGCACGTTCGCGCCCTCGCTCTCTCTCTCTCTCTCTCTCGCTGTCTCGCTCCCTTGCAACGCGACCTGCGCGGACGCAGCGCGTAGAGTATAAAAATATCTAAAAGTTGAGAAGTAATTGATCGTCGCGACGAGAGTTCGGTAAGAGCCGAGGTGTTCGGTGCGCGTGTCGCTGTCCCCTTTTTACTTAAATAACGCGTCATCGTTCCCGTCCTCCCAATCGTCGCCTGAGCCCTGATGGGCGCCTGATATATATATATATATATACGTATACGTAGATGTGTGCGTGTGTATATGTATGGAGAGAGAGAGAGAGAGAGGCTCAGGTATAAGGGACGAGCGAAGGATCATCGAGATTTGCGCTACTTCTCGCGTCTCACTTGCGAAGGCACTTCGTTTCGCTGTGACTCGCTTCGATGCGCAATGAATAAAAACGTTTGAAGTATCGCTAGGTGCAAATTAACGCATAATTGTCAAACGTAATGAACTTGCGCCGTATTCTCGGTCGCCTCCTTCACGGGGCCGCGCCCGCCCCTCGCCCCGCTGACGCTCGCCGGCGAAATCGAGCCGGGGGCTCGGGCCCCTGCCCCAACCCCCTCTGCGGATTGTTACGCGCAAAAATGTCGTAACGACCTCGTTCGCCGCCCACCCGCGGCCCGCCTCACTATCCACGGCCCTCGGCTCTCTGACTCTCGCTCATTACCCGCGCATTACCGGCGGCCTCTAACTCGACGTTGCATTGATTACTTTCCCGGGCGCGTCGCAAGGATATTTTGCATTAATTTTTGTTTCCTCGCCTCTCTCTCTCTCTCTCTCTCTCTCTCTCTCTCGGATAAAAAGCTCGGCTTTAATCGACCCGGTGATCCCGGGGACTCCGCGCCCACGGGGAAACACCGCGCGAGGCGTCCTTGTGTCATTCGACATTTCGTTACCTTTTTTTTTTTTTTGTTCTCCCCCCCGCCCCCCCTCGTAACTTTATTAATCCACCTCTGTTTAAAACCGACCGCGACTCGATTTAATCGAAGGCCATTGTTCGCTCCTAATGCGGGAAGCCCAGGATGCGTGGCGTCGAGCCAAGGAGCTCCGAGTTATTTCAAAATTATCATTCCTCGGCTTGCGACGCCCATCTTTGACACACTTTTCGTGGAATGGTCTTGCAACGACTCCTCACCGTTAGGGCTTCCTACAGGACAAGCGAGCTCGCGCTAAAGCTCCCGCGGGGTTGAAGCAAACAAAAGCCCAAGCTGCGAGGGGCCAAGGAGGTAGGGACAATAATATTCGTTGCTGAGCCCAGGCACGGGGTATAAAAATCATCCGCTGCGGCTGGACGATCCTCGTGTCTTTATGCGTCACTCGATCGATAGCGCATACACTTTAACAATATGATATACGTGGGATTAGAGCGGAGCTCGGCTCGTCGACTAAATTGAAATTGCAGGAGCGAATACGGCGTAAATAGATTTCGAGCCCTCTTAGGCGGATAACACCCATAATAAACAAGATTGATAATAATAATAAAAAGAAGGAAAAAAAAAAGGAAAAAAAAAATGCAAAAGGAAGGAAGATCACCACGGGTAGCGGCAGAGTATCGGGCACACTGGATTCGAAGCCACTATAGAGAGAGAGAGAGAGAGGGGGGGGGGTGAGGGAGAAGAAAAAAAAGGAGAGAGAGAAAAAAAACAGGATAAATAAAGCGGAAAATGGGGAAGATATTCGTGGAGTAATCTTCGGGTGGGGCGGCAGAGGAGGCTCCACGGGCGCCCAGGGCCGGTGACAGAGAGAGAGAGAGAGGGAGGGAGAGAGAGAGTGTAAAAATGTAACAGATTGGAAACCGCATTGAGCGAGCAACGCTTCGTTAGCCCCGCGATTGAATCAGGCGGACGCATTTACAAATGGCCGATGTACATTCACGCATTGGTAATTTCCAGTAGGTGAACGTATTAACGGTACCCGCAGGCAGGCCGGCGCTATTAAGTAATGTCATCGTTGTCCCTCGACTTAACCGTTCTGTTGCTCGGCGGCCATGCGCTCTCTCTCTCTCTCCCTCTCTTTCGGCCTCCATCTCTCTCTCCGGCTCGACGCCGCTACGGCCACGGATGGAACACGCATCCGTAGGACAGGGACAGTTTAAGCCTTGATATATCACCCGACGACACTCCCAACTTCTGTCGAGCTTCTCTCTATCTCTCTCTCTCTCTCTCTCTATCTCTCCACGTCCGTCCATCCATCTATCCGTCCGTCTGACGTGGCACCCCGCGCCCACCTCCCTCGCTAATTCTCTATCTATATTTCTCGCTAAAGTTAACGCTACTTTTGTCCGACCATATGTCCACGCACGAGGTTAATCGAAACTTCGTCGCTCCGGGTTTAGGAGCGCTCGCCCACGTGCGCGCACGTACGCGCTCCGGTATCCCCGGAACGACCGGGGCACGTGAATTAATTGCGCTTCTTCTTTCCTTTTCTTTCTTTCTTTCTTTCTTTCTTTCTTTCCTTCTTTTGCAACGCCGATGTTTTGCTTTATTTCTTTCCCATTCGATCTGCTTTTCGTTGGGTTGGGGGGGAAAAAAAAAAACAATGTTGGTTACGATACCGTAGCGGCAATGGCTACACTCGTAGCCGTGGATGACATCTAGTCAAAACAACTTAGTTGTTCAATGGTTAGCAACGTTTTGCATCGCTGCGAAATACCTTTCCTTTGTCGTTCACGGGGATCGAAAGTCAACTCTTCTTCTTATACGCCGAAGGTACAGTATAATACCGGTATAAGCTAAAAGGCTAAAGAGAACTGTCGTTCACTTTTTACATAACGAATATGTAACCTTTTCGTTATTCCATATTCATTTTTAAATTCATATTGTTATTTATACAATCGTGTCGTAGGCGATTTTTAAATTCAACTCCACTGTATGCAAAACTTTTAACTGTTCAGTTACTGTATAAAATTATTTATCATCCATTGGTCTTTGCCGAATTTTCACAATTAACTAATTAACCATTATTAATTTTAATCATGCTCAGATACGTTACTGCGCTTCGATGCATTGTACAATGATTTATATCAAACATCGCGCAAGCAAAAGTTAACGCGACCGATCGATGCCATTTGTCATGAACCTTATCCTCGTTAAAGCAAACGAACGCATAAAATGTGGAGTAAGTGTGGTTAAAAACTACGCGCGCATCCTTGTTTATGAACAATATTAGAAAAATATAACAACGATTTTTGTTTTTTATTTTTTTTTTTTTCAATAGTTCTTTTATAATGTAAAATTATAAATTGATATTAAATCAATTGTAGATATTTAATGTTATTATTGGCCAATTTATTATTTTGCCCATAGTTTTTAAATGTATCGTAATTATCATTTAGCGTACGTCAATGTTAATTTACTCTTGGTTGCTTATGTTCTTCGACAATTTATGCAGTACTTTAAAAAGAATCCAAGATATTTACAAGCGCACTATCAGCAATTGTTTTTTCTAGCGATTCGCGAGAATCGAAGAAGGCACTTTATACATTTATGGAACATTAATTTGAATTAACTATGAAATTTCACTTTCTTGCCGAATTTTATTGATTTAAATAGAAAATCTTTTTGCGATAAATTTTAGTTAGTTGATATTAACTCGAATTGAAGATATGAGAGCAGTAGCGAATAATTTAAATGCGTATATATATATATATATATATATATATATATATATTTGTACTCGCGCTGAATTCAGAGGATTTTTTAAAATGAAAGTTAATAAGCGACACATAGTATGTTCTTAAGTACGCGTATTCTTGTAACGTTGGGTACACGGGGGTCAATCGCTCCTTTAAAATACAGTGGCCGAGGGTCCGAAAGAAGGAGCGAAAGAAGAATTCTCAAAAAAAAAAAAAAAAAAGAAAAAAGAAAGAAAAAAGAAAAAGAAAAAGAAAGCACACGCGGCACCGATAGGCCGCCCGGACTCGTGTACTAGCTGTAAAAATAATTGCCCGCTTAATAGAAATAAAGCGGGACACGAGCGATGGGAGGCACTCGATTGGCGGGGCAATAAATTCTTTCGCGGGCCTCATTGTCCAAGGGAGGTGGACAAATTTAAATGGCAAGGAATATATAGGGGTCGAGGGTGCAGAGAGAAAGAGAGAGACACCGAGAGCCATAATGGAGGCGCAGCGGTAGTGAATCGGCGGCGACTCATCTCCCATTTGGCTGCCGAGCGTAATAAATGATGCCACATGTTCGCATCTTGACTTTGGCAGGAGCCACGAGGCCCCGATGCCGGCGCTTTTAGCTTAGGGGATTACTTTGGCTCGGCACTCGAGAGCCCAATATATTTACCCAGGCCGGCCAACTCGTGCGCCCGATTGCGCGTGGGGCCGTAGCGTCGATTAAGAAAAAGGGAGGAGAGGAGACGCCGCTCGACTCGCTTGGCTAACAGTCGCTCGGGGACCATTTTCAAAGCTACACGCGCGCCAACCTCCGTGGTCTCGCTCATTTGGCGCCCCCGTTTCAATGGCGCCTTATGCCGTCGTTTACAGGATTCCCACCTTTTTTTTGTTTCCCCCCCTGCGACCGACCCCGCGGCCCTTCTTTTTCCGGCTTCGCGCGCCTCCCTCGCGCTCTACGACGGCGGATCGGACTCTGGCCGGGCTTTGTTGCGCATGGCGGACGTCGAGGATACGCCCGAGCTGCGAATGGCCACCGTGAATGGCAATCCTCGTTTGATTTAGTCGGACTCGGGCGTCGAGGCTCGTTGATCGTTAATTTTTGTCCATCGGTTCTCGGGGCGTAAACAAAGTTGGGCTCCCCTCCTCCAGGGCCGGGGCCCCGACCCCAGGAGCTTAGCCGCGCAGCGAGGAGCGAGCTCTTTATTGAAAGGGCCGGTAAACGGTGAATAATATCGGGTCATTTGTCAGGCTACTTAAGGTGGCGGCGGCGAGAGAGAGAGAGGGAGAGAGAGAGACGGATAAATTTTGGAAGGAGAACAATCGAGCGAACGATGATGCGCGGGGCTCTCCTCCTCCTCCTCCTCCTCCTCCTCGCGGCCGACGAAAGAAGCCCAGGAGCCCCCGGATAAGCGATAGAGGAGCGGCGAGCTCTCGAGGCAAAGGGACAAAGCCAAAAATGCCTCGGCGAACAAAGCCAGCCGCCGCCGGCGGCGGCTCATTCGTCTGCGCGATCTGTCACGGGCTCGGGAGGCCCGGGGCCCGGACTTTTCACGCGGGCCCTTCGGGAAAAACACCCTCCGAGGCAATCGTTTGACTCGGGTGGGCTTCGGGCGACCCTGGCCCGGGGGAAGGGCAGACTCGCCGATGGCCGCTCGGCACCTCTCCGGCCAGCCCGAGGCTCGGAATTAATTAAAACTACAGGACCCTAAACTCTAGCGTGCGACTGCTTTCCTCTCAAACGTAACGTGCTTTTTGAATGTCTTGTGCTCTCACCCCCCCCCCCCCAACCGCCGCCGCCAACCCGGCATTTGCATCGAACCGCTTCCTATCTTGCGGCTGTGTTTTTCGCAATTTTCATTAAGGGGCCGAGGAGGCCTAAGGCCAATTATATCTAAGCCTTGCATCTGGTGGTCCGCCAAGTGTCACGAGCGCCTCATACCTTCTTGCTTTTATTAACTTTCGAATAACTACCCGGTGTACTTTGCTTTATCCGATACGCACAGGCGAGAATCTAACTTACTTACGTTAGAAGCACTCCTCTCGATGAGCTCCTTTATAATTAAGTACGCTTCCTTGCGTCGACTTGGTTTTTTTTTTCTCTCTCTCCTTTTTTTTTTAGCTTCGATTTTCGAAATCAAATACACACTTTTCCCCCAACGACTGCCACGTATTTCTAGGCTCTGAATTGCAATCGATGCGCCATGGAAGCTTCGGGAATGGACCGAACAGTTGGCTTTTCATTCGTGGGAAGAGGGAATTTTTCCCGTTTAAAGAAACACGAACAATACGCACCTATAGCTCTCTTGCAATTATTTAGAATTCGCTAATGAAAATTTTCTCACCGTTAATTCGATAGCTTAAAAATTGTAATGGCTCCTTAAGTCTATTAGCCCAACTCTAATAATTATAATTAATATTTGTGCGGCGATTAAGGTCTGGGCACGATTCAAGTGGCGTTAATAATTGAAAGACATTAAAAATTATCCGTAAATTTAATACTCGTGCAGTAAGTATCTTAAAAGCTTTAAATAATCGAACGAAAATACAATTAAAATGTACAAATTGAGCCATCATTATAAATATTCCCAATCATTGACAGTATATACATATATATATATATATATATATATATAATATTCTTTAACCATTATTTAATACATTTAAAAAAAAGCTCTCCATCTTTATTAGTTAATAATTTTATGCAAACTTGAGCTGAGTAATAGGATTTTTTATTTTTTTTTAAAGAGTAATTCGCATGCTCCGCTTCCACCTAATCTAAGATTACACAAATAGTAATAAGAAATTGTATTTATTTTTATAAGCGCACTGTAAGCGGGAGAGATTTTTGTTAAAAAAAAACTTCTAACGCTAAGCTTTTATCAAAATTACAGCATTAACAGAAATGAGAATTATACAACAAGATAGAGTGCCAATTTAATAAATCGACCAAATCATTAGAACTAAAGGTTCATTACTTAGCGCTGTAGAAGTTTTTCTCGTATTTATCGCCGAGCAGATTATAAATCGTAGAAGTAGATTGCGGGAGAACAGCGCACGGACTGCCATACGATGCTCGAACAGTGGGGAGGAGGAGGAGGTCGAGGAGGCGGTTGGGGGGGGGCGTAGGGTGGAATAGAAAAGAAAGAAGCCCTATTAAATTTCTCAGATAATGAAAACAGAGCGCGAAAGGGCGAAGTGATTAAGGAGAGCCAAACGATGGCATTGCCGGATCTCGAAACAACCGGGATCGATTAAAAACCGCGTCCTTGCACACTCTTTGGCCCCCGTTGTTTTTCTCTCCTCTCTCAATTTTGCTCTTCGCCTTGCTCTTCCACTGTTTCTTATTCTGAGCTTTCTACACCAGCGTCATTAATACCAGCGACTGTTCCATATGGATGAGACGAGATTCGAGAGAGCGAAAGAGGAAGGGACACGAGGGCGAGGGGAGGGAGACGCGAGAGCTAGAGAGAGAGAGAGAGAGAGAGAGAGATCCGGGCGGATAGAGATGGATAGGGAGGGAGGGAGAGAGAGAGAGAGAGCGAGCGGCGGCAGGGGCGGCGGGGGGGCAGAGGGAGGGAGGAGCATACACATACTTAAACCTATATATATATATATATATATATATATACACACACATATGTGCGTGTGTATGTGCGCGTGTGCGTGTGTACACTGTACACGAGAGAGTGTACATATAGGGTGGGAGCGGGCAAAAAATGACGGTGGGGGGCTGAGGGGGGTGCGGAGAGAGAGCGGCAGCGCTCGTAGCCGCGAGAGATACGAGACAACGAAAGGTAACGGGACATTGTGTTACGGAAATACGGACCTGAACTCATCGACTAAAAGCATTCGCATATAACTAAAGCTCTTTACTCTTTGTATCATATGAAATGACGCTGCAGAGCGCCGAGAGCGCAGCCAAAGAGCGGCGACCCAATAGTTCCCGATGTGGGCGCGCCTTTTAAAAGTATTGTGTCGTCGATATTTTTCCCGGCGCATGCCTTCTTTTTGGCGAATAAATATTTACCTCCGGTTCGATTTACTTTTTTGTATGCGCGTGACTTTAGAGCGATGGCGGCGGCGGCGGTGTTGGGCATGAGAGAGAGAGAGAGAGAGAGAGAGAGAGAAGAGAGAGAGAGAGGAGAGAGGAGAAAAAATCAGCCTTCGCACGCAATGATATTCAATTATTGTTTGAATAGAGAAATTGAACTGTTGACGTTACAAACAAATACGAGCGAGGGCACACAAACGGTGGGGGGCGGGGTAATATTTGGCTTCGTAAGAATGTTACGATTTTGCTCGGCTATATCGAGTACAATTTTTAATCCATTGCCAATAATATTTATCTCTAAAACTGTTCTACGGATGCTCGAATTTTCAATATATCCCTTCGATCTCTTCGATGGCCAATGCAAATTCATTTCGCTCGGTAATTGCGTTTTTTAATTTCGCACGGGTGCGATGAACTGATAAATAATAATAATAACAACGGCAACGATAGCAATGACAATGTCAATAATGATGATGGTAATAATAATAATAATAATAATAGTAATAATTCAAAATAATAATAGTAACGATAATGCAGGGAGAGGTGACCGTTTTTTTTAAACGCAAGGGACAATCGCTTGGCCACCGAGTGCGCGACCATAAATCAGCGGTTTCGAGCTTAAGCGCAATCCTGTGGTAAATACTTGAGATGGTGCTTGTTAAGCATTGGCCCCGCGCCCCGAGGGTTTCGAGTGCGCGCAGTTTTCCAAACGAAGCAGCGGCACCGATACGGAAATAATGGAAAATATCGCAGACACTTGGGGTGGTAAAGCGTTGGGAGGGATAGGGATTGATTTAAGGCCGAGCCGAATTTAATCATTCGGATGGCGCGAGCGGGCTTTCCTCTACTCCTTCGCGATCGTAGCTGGGAAATGATTTCGGCCGAGGCTCGGGGCCAGGGGCAGGGTGGGATAAACAATAAGAGGAGGGAGGAGGAGGGTGAGGCGACCCAGTGGGAAAAGGGCCGACCGATGACGGGGGAGTGAAAATCAGTGCCCAGGTAAGGAAAGCCAAGCTCGATCTTTCCATTTAGCTTCGGGACATCGACAAGGCCAAAGATCTCTCGATGTGCTTGCGCTCGTATCTTTCCGCTTGGGCCCTCTCGAATTCAAAGGCCGGCCGATAAATCAGCCGCCGCTCGGCCACTGGGGTCTCCTGCCTCTTCCGGGCCTAGGGGGATGGTAGACCGGCCGCCGCCGCAGGGAGAGGAAATAAGAGGAGGAGGAGGAGGAGGAGGAGGATGGAATAAACGCCGTCGCGGCGCGCTCGTCCTCGTCCTGGGAATGGGGGTGGGGTGGGGGGGAGCCCGGGGACGCTGGTCGATACGCGGCCGAGGTTCCGGCCGGGCTACTTAACAAATTACGACAAATTGCGGGGCAGGCGCCGTTGGGAATCCGGCCTCGGTCCTTTCGGCCCCGCGTCCCCGGATCATCCTCGCGGCCCCCTTGGTGCCGGCCACATGTCGTCGGTGGCCATATGCCCGACGGACGGCCACCCCCGGTCCACCTCCCGCAGACGATCAATCGCCGAGTCTTTAGCGCGCCCCGGCCCCGGCCGCTCACGGATGATCGCGCCCGGACTATAAGGGCGGATTAGGTCCTGGCCGGCCGCTGGAGCTGCGCTCGACGCGCCGGACTCGCTCTTCCGTCCAGTCTTGTTTGCCCTCCGCCCCCCTGCCCTGGGATAAAAATCCATTCGAGTGCTTCTTCCCGCAGCGAGTGCCAATATTGGGGATAATTCACGGAGGCCGAATTTTCTTATAAATACACGCGGAGGCGCCCCCCGAGTCTCTCTCCCTCTCCCTCTCTCT
Source organism: Kradibia gibbosae (assembly GCA_018907135.1). Lineage (NCBI taxonomy): Eukaryota > Metazoa > Arthropoda > Insecta > Hymenoptera > Agaonidae > Kradibia > Kradibia gibbosae. The sequence goes on from JACCHX010000003.1 coordinate 15,137,799, forward strand.
CTCTCACGAATGCGCACTTCGATCGGCAAACAGCCAGGAGCTTTTTTAAGCCAGCCCAGCGAAACTAATTAAGAAAATAAGCAGCCGCGGCCCAATGAGCCGCGAGCCCTTATTCGGCATCCATCCATTAGGATTTATTAAATTGCGCGAGGGCCGATCTTTGCCCCCCGAGCTCCAGCAGCCGAATTCCATTTTTCCGCGCCTCCGACCCTGCGGCGAGCGTCGAGGACCTCCTCCGAATTCCTTCGAGAGGCCCTTTCCGCGTTCTCGCCTGCTCCGAAGCCCTCGGTCCGTCTCGTCCGAAGCCTGGTTCTCCTTTCCCTTTCGGCTCGATCGTTTTGACGAGCCTCCGCCGACTCCTCGTTGTCCCTCGCGGTCCCTTTAATTGTTTCTCGGAACTCGTACAAGGCGGACAATGCACACATATATACACACATATACATATACGTATATATATATAGCGCAGGGGAACGAGGCGCTCCCAGTGTCGCCTTTGTGGGGAAAGGGGGTGGGGGGGGTCCTCCTCGCGGTGTCGCTGAAAACAGGAGTAGTTTTCTCAGCCATTGGAAAGCGGGTTAGGCTCGGGCTAAATTAATATCTCACGAGCGGCTTATGCCGGCAAGCCATTGTAATCAGATTACGGCTAATACGTCGAGGCGTCATCCGAGGCCGGTGTATAAATATTAAAATCGCGGGAGGCTCTCGGGCAGGCCACCGGTTAGCTCGTTCGGCACGGAATACCTCGGGGGCTCCAGCCGCCGGTCGGCGATCGCTCGCTCGTCGTGATTATTTTTGCCGCCGAGTTCGCTGATTGGCCCCACCGGTGCGAGGCTCGGGAGGAGGCCGCCGCGCATCGCGGGGAACAATTGCGCGGGGTTCGCCTGCTCGGGCGAGCCGACATTCCTATTAATTTCACGGGTATTTAACGCAATTCTAAGAGCGATTCAATCAGGACCCCGGGGCTTATTTTGCCCCGATACGATTGCCGCTGACACGAGGCTCTCCCGCTCGTATAATCGGGATCGGGGCCAATAGAGCCGCCGGGCCGGGCTCTAGTTTCCGACGCCGCTCTCGCGCAATCCCGGACAACCGGTTTTAGGACCGGGGCAGGCGGGGGGGGGGCGGGGGGGCGGGGTACCGCGTTATCTCGCCTCCTCGCGCCTCGGCTCGCGCGAATCGTCGTCGACCGATAACGCCGGGCCGCCGATTACCGTCCCGGCGGTTGGCCTTCGCCTCGCGTCCGATTCCCCGAAGCCCGAGGCCCCTCCGGTCCTTCCCTCGGGGGCCGACCTCCGGTAATGGCCGCGCGATACCCCGGGGCCCGTTAGCCCGGAGCACGGCCTCCGCGCGTGTCTAATTCGGTCTTTATTAACGGGCAGCTCCGATCGTTGCGCCGTCCTCGGTCGAAGGATACTCTCGTTGGGAATGTCTCGTTTATCGGCTTTTGAATTACCTCGGCCATTGACAAAGTTTGATTTCACCGGCGGTCGGGGTCGTTCCCTCCTCACGGGGAGTCGTTGGAGACTTTGGGAATCATACGAAACGAGCACTGGGCTCGGAAAGATCCAACGATTGATACAGCGACAAATTTTGTAATATTTATTAAGCCCTCGAGCCTCTTGTCCTTTTTATTTTCCCTCGATTCCTGTAAGTCTCTAATCACGCGTTCGAGCCTACCTCTCGTAATTTATTTGTAATGCTTTCTTTTTTATTTATTTATTTTTTTTTTTTTCTTTTTCTTTTTCTTCCTTGTAACTCGCCATTAAATTAGAGAAGTACGTTTGTCTTACTTACAATCGATTGGTCTTATAACCATCGCCAATGCGGTGGATTACCTTTGAATTTTCAAAAGCACGCGTACCGATACCAATTGCAATGTTGAATACCAATTGTGTAGCTTTCTTTTTTCTTACAACGTACTTAAAATGTCAGCGGCGACGATAAAATACATATGCGCGTAGCGCAACAAGCTTATGACGTTTAATAGGACAAAACCCGAAAAATTAGGCATTCATTTAATTTTAAGCAACCGCTACGAAGCTGTATTCATTATGCAATCTTGCCAGCAGGCGGCACTTGACAAGAAATGCGGAATAATATTGCATAACTTTGTTGAAATGCGTTAAAAGCGTGTAATACGCATTGCTCAAAGTATTCTGGTGTATTCTAAAAAATATATATCGCATACCGTACGATTGGACGTAGTCTTTTAACGATGAAAATTGTCCCGTTGAATAATTGCAGGCAATGCTTCTAAGATAATTTTAATTCGAAGTAATGAATCTTGGTAATTTTTTTGCTCCTTATACGCGATATTTTAATTTCTGTGCATTTTATGGTTAAAAAATACCTATACATGTGAATCACTAGATAAGCATTACTGTGCGTTGCATTATTTCAAATTATGGTCAATAAGCTTCAATATATGTGTATATACATACACACTCGCATAGTTATATATATATATGTATGTATGTATGTATGTATGTACGTATAAATTAACGCTAATCCAAATAAATACTTTATTGTTCCAATTTAATTCTCATAGTTGGAACAAATTGAATGAAGAAAGGAAAAACAATTTTGTTCGCATGCCAAGTTAAGCCGTTAAATATTTATAAGATGTCGAATTAATTAAAATTGACTTCCAAATTTAAATATCAATATAATAGGTTTTAGCAAATGTTTAAGGCATCGTGCCTTTGTCAAAACGCATAAACAAATTGAGCTTCAGCCTGCATTATTAAATCGAACGCTTCAACTATAATTTCGGATGCAAATGCAATTTCAATTATAGCCCACGAAAGTACGGAGTTTTGAGGAAAAAAAGGCGAAACAATGTATTTTCACCCTCTTAAATACGCACTCAAGTGCGCTAATAATTGAGCGCAATAATAATCCGCGGCGGCCTATTGTAAAATTGTGAAAATTCTCGAGGCCCTGGCGTGAAATTGTACTTAAATGCATAGGCGTGTGCGCGCGTGCGCGTGTGCACACGCACGCACAAATGTATAAATAAAAATAAAAATAAAAATAAACACAAAGTAGGGAGAGAAAGATGAGAAAAGAAGGAGGAGTCGCGAGGCCCTTGTCGATTAAGATCGATCGGCCGAGCGCACGGAAGCACTTTGTATTTAAATGTAAAAATAAAAAGTCTATTAATCGGAAGTCTGGCTGCTATTCATCAACAAATCACATGACGTTGACACCGCAAACTATTGGGGGATTGGCGGGGGGGTAGGGTAGGGTAGGGTAGCATCTCGGGGTAGGTAATGCGCTAACAAGGGTCGGCGTCTCTCTCTCTCTCTCTCTCTCTCTCTGCCGGTCCAACGGCGGGGGCGCGCGCGCGTGTCCGACGAGCCGCAGGCCGGAGGGGGCGAGTCTCGAGCGGGGAGATTCATTTGCCTGGCCTTCGAGCCTTCCGTCACCGCGAATAATGGAGATTAGCGACAGCGTGCGTGAGCGCGCGCGCGGGTGTCGAAAGGACAGTTCTGGAGCGGCTTCCTCCTGGATAGAGAGAGAGAGAGAGAGAGAGAGAGAGCGAGAGAGGGCTCGATCGAGAGACGGGGACGGAGAAGAGAGCGTAGACGGGAAGCAACGGGGCGAGTGTCTCTCTTTGTCCGGCGGGATCGTTTTTGTAGGTGGATCGGAAGGCGGCGGCGGGAGCGGCGTCAGGCAATTTTCTTGGCCAGTGCCTCTGAATGCCGGGGATTTCCATTTCTAGCTCGCGCCCTGGGCATCCTCCGCCATTTCGGCAGCAGTGCCGCGACGGCGCTCCGGAGGTCGGAGGCGCCCCTCGACTGGCTGGCCCGAGTGTAAATACCCCCTTCGCAGTCGGGCTCGACTCCAACGACGCGACTAACCGCAGCTGTGATTATAATTCGCATAGTCCCGGTGCATGCGTGGCCCCGGGCTCTAGCCCGAGGAGATTGGCTCCGAGCCCCCGGGCTCGAATCAGCAGCCGCGACCGGGCTCGCCCGCCCACCCCCCGGCACCCTTCCTCTCAAAGGATTATGCACGCGGATTTAACTGATGAATCACATTGTCGTCTTGATTCGCGCTGGCGTTAATTTTCGGGCGTCCGACGCTCCGCTGCTCTTTGTGGCCGCCGCCGCCGCCCCCTCGTCGCCCTCCCGCCGCGGCCTTTATCCACGCGAGGCCTGTCACCTCCGCCTGCTGCTCCTGCTCCTCCTGATCCTCCTCCTGTCGTCTCCTGCCCCGCGAGGGGACTCCATCCGACGCCAGGCGCTTATTTACCTTTTCCAATCCCTTTTCACCCCGGCCCCCCTCGCCCCGCAAAAATCCCCGATCCCGTCATCTGCAGCACGCCATCCCATTTACGTGTGTGTCGTCCCTGCCCTGGATTCCTCGCCCGACAGCTCACTCGACCAAGTGCCACCTTATCGATATCCCCGTCGACTCGACAATCCTAAAGGCTTAAGCCTTTACGCTGAATAATCCCGTGGCGTTCGCTTATGCCGGAGGGGGGGGGGAGCGGGGAGAATAAAAAAGCAGACACGCGCGCATTTGTGGGCACGGACCCGTGCAAAAGTGTCTTAATTGTATTAAATTGCCGTGGCTGCGTATTGCCGTGGGGCTCGTTCGATTCAAATTTCCAACTAAATTGAAATAAATATCTGCCGATGTATTGGCTCGGGCTTGTTTTTTTTTTTTTTTTATTATACAAATATTTTTTCCCCAAATCGTGCATATTTTTTTGTACGTAAGAATTCGCGAAAGGAGCTTCGATTATTGATGATAACCGAGATAACCATCGTATCCACGTAACCAAAACGTCTACGAAATCAACGATAGATTTGTCGATTTACCCTCCCATTGAAACGATCATCAAAGCCATTAGATTAATCTTAATCCTCCGACTAAGATTTTCGCGTTACGCAAATTAACGATTCTTTGTAAGAACTTTCAGCGCTCGGTAGCGATAACTCGTTTATTATCGACAAAAGTTCAAGAGCTTTCCCGAGCATATTTTCCCCTCAAGTAGTCTCATTCATACGAATGCTAAATACACGCTGCCGGATATTACGGATGATGAAGCGACTCCTATTATTATTATTATTATTATTATTATTATTGCTATTATTATTGCTATTGCCGACCACGGTGGCAGCGGCAATTTGTTGCGGCGTAATTTCGTTGAATCGCGACGGCGAGCGTCAACGGGAATGGAAAATACCGGGCGATTGATCGCTCCGAGGAAAGTAACCACCGCCAGTCGATCGAAGCTCCTTTTATCGGGGATGAAGTTAATTTTGTACTCGCGAGCAAATGGGTCAATTTTAATAAGAATCAGTTACAAGAGACGAGATTGAATGTGGGGTCGGGCTTAATGTTGCGATCGTTATTGCATTTAACTGTTTTGGCCGGTCGGCGGAAGGGGGGCTGGGGCTGGGGCTGGGGGGGGGGGGGAAACCGCACCGGGGGCAGAAAAGAATGGCGCTACGGCCGCTGTATAATTAAGCAGCTTCCATTTCACCGAACCACGCATTGGATTATTAATTTTTCTGGAAGCTTCGTTACTTGGAGGGCCCGAGGGCCGAATCCGCGCGGGGCTCGCTTTAATTATTGAGCTCAGCCGGCAAAAACTCCCTGTTATTCGTAATTCAATTCGATTAATTATCCGGATGCGCGGCACCGCGTCCATTCTCCAGGCCGGGGCAAATCAATTGCATTATCTCTCGTAATAAATTTAACGCGCCGCGCGACGTCCATTGCGCAGAATAACAATTTTATCTCAAACGAATTGCCACGTCGATTATAATTACAGGGAGGGGGGGCGGGCGCTTTAGTTATCGCCGTCGAGAGCTCGAAAGCTAAAAAGGCAGGCTAAGGATCCTCGGGAGCCGAGAGCAAATCAGCTAATGCTCGTTGGAGGAGTGAAATTTCCCAATCCGCTCGCCCGATGGCATTGATTAATATCGGTGGCTGCCGGTCTGTGCTCTCCGTTGTTGCGGGAGGATACTTTGGGTTGGAAGCATATGCCACGGACACTTAGCTCCGAGACAAATGACCAAGTGACACAGTGATGTTGCGCCTCTCGATCGAGGCCTGCGCATTTAAGCGCCTGGGCTAAAGGGCGAGAGGTCGGACGTCTTGGGAAGCGGCCAATTCAATTTATCAACAATAAACATTTGCTCTCCTCCCGAAGTAGCGATCGATCGATCGATCGGGGCCGCGATCGGGGCACTTTAACTATGGCCATTGAGGAGCGTTAAAAGGGAAAATTAGCGCGATTCCCCTGGGGATTTACATACGACTTAATTCACTCCTTCCTCGGCTACGCGTCATTAGTTGACACGCGCATATAAATATACGTGCATGCATGCATAAAGCCACGACGCCAGATATATAAAATTTATGGATGAAGTACACGATAAAAGTTGGTTAGTCGATAGTACGAGAAGTAGGCGACGTCGAGGGCTGTCGCATTCGAAATACAATCTCTTTAGCTCCGGACGCTCAAATACCATCTCGAGAGTCCAGGAGAAAAGTACCGAGGCGCTAGAGAGAGAGAGAGAGAAAAAGAGACAGAGAGACAGAGAGAGAGAGAGAGAGAGAGAGAGAGAGCGTTGCAAATGTATGCCCGTGGTATATCCAGTGTATATAAGCACGAAGATTAGGAAGGAAGCGAGAGGGAGAGAGGCTTCGAAGTAAGCCGAGAGCGAGCGAGAGAGAGGGAGAGAGCGAGGGAGCGGGAGAGGGGGGGGGAGAGAGGGAGCGAGCGAGGAGCGAAGGGGGTGTGACGGCGGGAGAGGGGGGGGGGTACGGGATAGAGAGCGAGAGAGAGAGAGGGAGAGAGGAGGACGCGATAGAGGAACGAGTGGAGTAGCAAGGGCCCGGAGAGAGGAGAGGAGACGTAAGAAGCGAAGGAGAGTGAAAGTGTTGGTGAGGGCTCGAGTGAGTGAAGAGGGAGAGGAGAGGTCAACCCCCTCTTCGGTACTTTAGCTGTCTTGAACGCCCGCGGTATCTCGACCAATCAAATCACACCGCAAGCTCCGCCTTTTATCATTATTTTACTTGTTTTTCCTTTACTTCTCCCTCATTGGATGACATTTCCCGGAGTCCGCGCCGCGACAAAAAGATACTCCGCGATAAAACCTGGATAGACTCCATGCTTTCAGAGGCACGCATCCTTTCCCCGTATACATTGATTTCGAAACTGCCGTCGATGCCGCCGACTCGTGTCTCCGTCTCCGTCCTCGTGTGTGTTTTCAGGACGCCGGAGGCCCCCCCGCCCGCCCGCCCCCGAGCCGAACGATACGCGCCGCGCTGCCAATCCTGCCCATCCCGATAAAAAATCATTCGGCGCGAGCCGCGGCAATACTCGCCGAACGAAGACCTCGGCCGGTACTTCGGCGATCTGAATTAACCTTTTCACGCGAAACTCCCGGGGCCTCTCCTCTGCCCGCGTCGCCTCGCACGCAGCCGTCTCTCCCTCGCCATTGGCCATTGCGGTGTATCGAGTCCGGCTGCACTTCGCAGCCACGACAAAGTCTCAACGTCTCGCTTCGATCCGCTTTGATCCGGCCCAACTTTGGCCGCTAAAGGCTCGCATCGTTATCAATGGTCGCTCGATCCTTGGTCCTTCGCGCGACTCCTCGATACTTCCGAGGCTTGATGTCGCGGCGCGAGGCATTTTATTCCGGGGCCCAAAGGGTTCTACGCTTGAAAATCCATCCGATGCCAGGCTTACGAAGTACGAATGCTTCCCAACGAATCCCACCACCCGTTGCGAATCTACCTCAAGTCGAAGGCATCGAGGATTCGCGTCTGGCCCGTTGATAAGAGAAGCCTCCGTTCGCCGAGCGGATGATATTATAATCGAAGCCACTAGTAATATATGTATATATATATATAATAGGGCGACCATACAACAATAAGAGACATCACAGTGGAATCAGAGAGAGAGAGAGTCGAGGCCGGCTAATCGAGAGAGGCGACATTATTCGCAATTTTAAATAATCTCCGATCGCGGATAAGGGACCGAGGGCGTGCTCTCGATTAGAGTACTATTGTATTTAATAATTGGGTCGTTACGTTGTCGATAGAATGGACTTGGACTCGTCCTCCTTAGCGTATCGCGCCCAAGGCCGGCCGCTTATTATCATTGCCCTCGTGTAAGATTTAATACAATTGACGCGTATGATTGATTCGGTCGAAAGTGACGAGTGCAAGAAAGCGAGGATTCCCTTGTGCGACCGGCTGAGGAGGAGGAGGCGGAGGAGAAGGAAGAAGAAGAAGGAAGAAGAAGAAGAAGAAGTCGATCGGGTGGTGGTTATCACGGGGTTTCGTTCAATGGAGGCAAGGCGCGGCCGCGGTGCAAGGAAAAGCGAGGGAAGGAAAAGCCTAGGGAAAGGTCAAAGGGAAAGGCAAAGAGGAAGGGAGAGAAAAACAAAGAAGAAGTAGAAGAAGAAGGGGAAGAGGAGGAGTATCAGCATTGACAAGGCTAGCGTACAGATGTTTGATCTCGCGTATTAAGTATATCGGGCATTGTATGTATATTGCGTCCGACCGCATAGTTGAATTGCCGGCTCGCACTATTGCTCGGACCGGCTGGTGAAGACAATGTAAAAACGAGGACGGCCGGGTCGGCCGCCGCCGCCTGTTTTGTTGGGCCGGCGGAGGCTGGGCTCGGCCCCGGGAATGCCGCCCGCCGGAGGACCGGCCAGCGGGGAATACAGCCGCCGGAGGGCAGCCGCGGCGGAGGTCCGGCTGCGCGTCTCGCCTCCGCCCCGTAGACGGGGTCGACGCCGGCTCTCGCTATTTTACCGGATTCGCGTGCGTTCCCCGCTCTCGCCCTCTTCCCTCGTCTCTCTCGCTCCCCTCTGCATCGCGCGCAACGCTCCTCGACTCTCCTCGCTCTTCTTCTCCTCTCTCTCTCTCTCTCTCTCTCTAGCTTACTCCTTTCTCTCTCTCTCTCTCTCTCTTTCCCTCCTTATTTTCACACCTCGGCCTCGGCCCACCCCTCATTGTTATTATTATTATCATCATCATCGTCATTATTGTTATTCTTAATATCATCGTCTTCGTAGTCGTCGTCGTCGTCATTGTTCGTTTATTTTTCTTTCTTATAACTTTTGAGGGCTTCGTTATTTCCTCGTCTACGCCCCTCGATTTATCCCTCAATCGTGCCCCTCTCGCCAGTCAAGTCTTACTCGATTAGCTATTTAAATGCTCTGCAAAACAAATACTCAATCTGGTTTACGATGAAATTTGTAAGACGTTCTTACTCCGACGCCGTGCCATCTACATTTAAATCACTACTCTGTTATGATCATTGTAAGAGTCCGTTTTAATTTTCTTATGTTTCTGGTGCCTCTCGCGCGCTTGCCTTACAAACGTTTGGAAAAATTGTCGTCAAATGTCATTATTTAATGGATTATCTAGGCATTAGTCTCACCAACATTATTGCCAGTATTACTATATATTACCATAGTTACCGGTAACTACAGTTGGTAATATAATACTATATATCACCGGTATTATTAACAATATTACCAGTATATTCGTGCATAGTGTAATGATTTCTTGCCCAAAAGGGAAGTGCTTAAGCCAAAAATGCGTATTTTAACGAAAGCGCTTTATCAATTGCTAAAATTGTACACAATGTACTTGAAAAAACTTATTTTGATACATAAAAAACAACGTGCTTTTTTTTTTTATTTGTTTTTAAAATACAGGATCCACTTGCTTTGAGGAAAATCTTTTTAAAAAATGTACAAAATTCACGTTTTCCTTTTTAGGCATTTTATTTCACATGATTTAGGCTTAAAGATAATGGAAAATTGTTCCCAAGAAAATATTAACTAAAAGTAAAGCATAAACATATCGCAATTCGATAAATTTATATTGTTTTTTACATTATCGTTAGTCAGCAACATTGGAGGTCGCAGAATTTTGCAATCGATTTTTGGGATTCGTTGGGAATGTAATACACAGTGCATTTGCTGTTTTACAAATGCACCCAAACGATGGTAAAAGAGGTAAAATACAGAGGGCGAGAAAAAGAGAGTAAGTGTGTGTGTGTGTGCGAGAGAGAGAGAGAGAGAGAGAGAGAGAGAGAGAGTTTGAGAAGAGATTTACGCGGACACGCAGTGCTCCTCTCCCAAATTTACATGAGGTATTAAAGTGCAGTGGCTGGGTTTGTGAGTCGGCGAGCGAAGTTCCTGCACGGCCACACTAATCTTCAAAGATCAAAGGGAACTCTTTCATCCCTCGGTGCTTGCCTCGGTTCCCTCGTCGGAAAATGAAAGCCGCCTCGCCGTCGCACTTGTGCCTCCGTGCCGATGAGGATTGTCGAAATGACATATAGGCAGTTTTTACAAGTGCGCCCTTTATTGCCTTTGTCCTCGGTTCCTCTCGCCCCCCCCCCGCCGACAGCCCGCCGACAGCCCGCCGCCGCCGCCGCCGCCGAGACGCCCGTTTGACAAATCTCAATCCATTCTACTCGTTACATTAAGAAAAACAGTCGCGCTCTCCCATTCAGAAAAGGCCAAGCAGCAGATCCATCTGCTCGGGCAAAGGAAGTACAAATTCCATATCATTGACGCTGGCTTCGCTCGGGATTTCACACCTATTTATCACTTGTTAAATGAGACGTTCTCCTTTTTTCCTCCTCTCCCTCTTCTCCTTTCGTCTCGCCGCGGATAAATACCGGGCGCTATTATTACACGACCATTTTTTAAGTCCTCGGTCTACGATACTGTAATTTACAAAAGCGTTTCCGGTGCTTAAATCAGGTGGAAACAGGTATTTTCATTTTTATTTAAATCACTATTATTATACGCCATGATCGATACTACCGTGGCGATATTCTGCGTTACAGCACCGAAGATTAATCGATGTAACCAATTGACGTAATAACCCGTGCATATTTAAACGGGTAATTCGCCTCGGCGTATGGACAAATTGAAAAAAAACAATGCTATCAATTTACAAGCCTGGATTCCATGGAAGCGCTGCCGCTGACCATAAGTATTTTTACTTTTAAAATAGATGAGCGTACTACCGTTTGAGGAAAAGTTTTCAAAAAAAAAAAAAAAAAAAAAAAAAAAAAAAAAAAAAAAACAAAATAAAATGCACAAGACCGACTTTACGCCGTTTGAGAATTTTATTTCGTAATTTGGCGTTATTTATCGATATTAGCGATCCCGATGAATGCCGCTTTAATTTCAAGCCCCCGTCCGAAGGATCGTGTAAAAGTTATTCTTTAATTTGCCGCAACCTGTAAATATTTTATAAACTTTAGCGGAAAGTCCAAGATCGGCAATCGTGATTAATTAAGGCAGGATTTGGTTTAACTAATTGTATTTGGAGCAGCGAAGCCAGGTAATCCAAGATTATCAATAAAAGATCTGTATTAATTTGCATATTTAAATGACTTACAATGTACAGCGACAGAAATAAAAACGCAAGCCGGTGCTATAAGAGGAAGTGGTAAAAAAAAAAAAAAAAAAAAAAAAAAAAAGGAAGGAAGGAAATCCAGCGGTGTGCGAGGTAGGAAATGGGGGCCAATGGCTATTGTGAAACAATTTAAGACAAAAGGGGGACTTTTTGCAAATAGTAGGAATTAGGAAAATTAAAGAAAGAAAGAGAGATAGAAAAAAAAATGATACAATGAAAAGCTCGTTGAATAAAGGTGTAGAGGAAAATTAGGTACAAGGGAACATGGAGAAAACAGACTGCACGGGACAAGACGAGAGCGAGAGCTGGAGAGTGGATTCGGGCGTAGGATAGAGACGAAAATTAGGAGATTTGAAAAGGAAAGGGCGAATAATATAGCCGAAAGATGGCGAAAATAATTAAAATATAAATAATAGTAAGAATAAATTACGAGGAGTGAAAAAGATAAAATAAACAAAAGAAGGGCGAGAAAAATAGTAGATTGAAACACGGGTAAAGTGTAATTAAGGTGAATGTGGAGGGAAAGGAAAGGAAAAAAATACGGCAAAGAATTATGTTAATAATACTTTTAAATAAAACCGGAGGCTGTGAAGGATTACGTAATTAAGGGACATGCAAAAAAAAAAAAAAAAAAAAAATAATGGCAGCCAAATAGGGGACTGAAATATAAAAATAAAAATAATGTCAAAGATAAAAGCCGCGCTGAAGTGACATATGATAAAGGATTCAAGGTAGGGAAAGGGACTTTGAAGAATTTTTTAAGGACTGGAAATTGGAAAATGAAGCCTTAAAAATGCACCAATAGCCGCAGAAACTACACGAGGGCGCGGACAACGAGATTGGAGGGCGGGAGGGTGGGGGGGGAGGGAGGGGCAGATATCGCACATCGTTGAAAAATTTAGAACGGCACGGTCACGAAGCAGGAAAGACCACGATAAGTGTTTATGCGCGAGGGGACGAATAGGGGATAGAACAGGCGTAAAGAAAAAGAAAAAGAAAAACAACAGCAGCAACGACAACGACGAAAAAAGCAAGCAAATAGCAGCAGGGCAGAATGGAGGATTGGGAGAAGAAGAAGAGCCACGAAGGAAAAGAGCCGCCCAGCAGCAGCAGCAGGAAGCGAGATCCGATCAGGGCGGAAAATCACCGATAATGCCCAACGGTTTTAACGAGGAAGCCTCTTCGGTAGAGGAAGATACGCCAGGGCAATAGAGCTCGATGGCTCCCGTAGCCGCGAGCCCATCCATCCTCCTAACGAGTAGCGAGTAGGCGCGCGCCGAAGGACGCGGCTTCAAAGGAGCCAGCGGAGAAATCGGTCAGACGCAGCCTGGCTCAGGAGGGAAGCGAGGAGCGACGACGAGGCCGACGGGATGAATCGCAGAGGGAGAGAGAGAGAGAGAGAGAGAGAGCGCGCGGATAACGAGTAAAGCCCCGAGAGAGCAACAACGGGAGAGTGCTAGAGTTGAACAGGCCGAGGACAATGGGAAGGGAGTGAGAGCGGGCCGAGTCGGACGGGAAATCGTCAAAACGTGGCCGCGAGGCCGACGGACGGCCCGCATTCGTGGGAGTGGGGCCTCGATAGTAAAGGCCAGAGGATTGTCCGCCCTGTGAAATGCCAGGGACTGGGGTCGGGCCGGTGTGAATCGCGGAGCCCTTCCGACGATGACCCAGAGGGCCCGAGAGCAGCGCCCGAGGCCCGTTTAACGTCGAGCGACCGTCGATCGCTCCCCGCGAGTCAGCCTTCGACCTATTGGCTCTGGCTAAGGTCGGGAGGGGAAGCCGCCGATAAAATGTCATCGCTATCGTTATCGGCCAACGGTGACACGAATTTTGTTTCGCGCGGACCGATTTGCGCGGCGGCTTTCGGCCGATCGCGGAGTAAGGCGCGCACCCACGAGCGCCCAAGCCTCCATTAGTATGCGCGCCAATGCACAGGTGCGGATACGCGCGAGCCGAGCGGACGACGATATCGCGACGGACGGATAGGCGCAAAGGCGTCCAAGTGCCGCTAGAAAAAAAAAAAGAAAAGAAAGGCCCCACGCTATCGGCGTGATTCGGCGAGGGCGCGAGGCTCGCCGAGGAAGTAGGGTGTCGCCTCTCGATGCCTCCGGCCGAGCAAAGCAGGTGCCGATGGATCGTCGTCCATCGAACTCCACACGGGAACGATCGGTCGAGTTGACGATGAGCTCGGCTTCGACTGGAGGGCCTCGCTTGGGCGTCCTCCGGCCTTTGGTTTTATCGAGCCCGAAATAAATACTTCCCCGCTCCTCGTGACGGAAAGCCACCCGAGGAAACAGGACAGGCGCCCTACATCGAGCTTTGCGTTATCGATCCGACTGCGCGACCGAAGCGGGCAAGTGCCCTGCCTCGGTTGCCGGCATTTTTGGTACGTAAGAAAATAATGACGATTGAACGAAGTTAAACGACCCTAACCGTGGCTGGGGCGCGGGGGGAGTCTCCTCCGTCCTTCGGCACGCGAAATCTCCTTGCGATATTTCGCATTGTCTCGAAGGAGATCCGACTGCCTTTCGCGTTGCAAAGCAACGATGTCGCGCGATAAGCGTTGAATAATGAACACGAGCCATTTCCAACTTATTCGGTTTCACTCGTCATAAGTGACTCACGTTCCAGGGGGGGGGGGTTGAGCCATTGCCGCCGAGATAAGACCGAGGAGCGCAAAGGCGCAAAGAGGTATTGGTCACTCGCCGGTGAGGCGGCACGCACGAGATTTTTTTCCGAATTTTGCCAAAGGGAGTCGATCCGCGCTAGATTGGCTCTCTTGGCTTCGACTTGTCCTGCCGAGTAATTATCCGAGGGCTGGGATAACTGGCTGGGAACTCTATTCGAGTAATGGCACGGGCGTTACTGCGCTTGAATACCAAATCCAATATTGCTTACATGTGCTATTGTACGTAATTTTATAAGAGACAGATAGAGGGAGAGAGAGAGAGAGAGCAAGAAAAGAGCACTCGAATCGAATAAAATTATTGCAATAAATTGGAGCTTCTTAGCAGTTGCGTACTTGAAAAAACAGACGTTAACGAAACTTAAAGGTCGGTTTCATAAATTTATTTCTATTATAACCTATCATTTATTATTATTAACTATTTTTTTCCCCTTTCAATCGATACGTTGTTTTAACAAACTCCTTTTAGTTACGGATTTCCTGATTGCATAGCTGCTTACTTTTTTGTCCCCCCGTAAACCTCTCAATTAATTGTAGAAGACTCTAATGGTAATAATGATCCTTGATTCTGCTCGATTATACTTACCGATGTGTTGGCTTTGTTTTTTTTTTTTTCGTGCTTGGTTCTCTCGAGCAAGGTGTCATTTTAATTTAATTACCCGTAAGTATTAAGCGCGAATCGAGGCGAGCACATTGCTTCGCATTCATTTGCACGTAATTATTTACAATTAACATTAATTCATTTATAATCTTAAGGCCTTGTACATTACTTGTCACGAACAGCCGACGAGATTGGATCAAAAGTATTTTCTTTCATAACCGATAACGTAAGCTTGTAGCTATTATTTCCACGGCCATTGCCGGTATCATTATGGCTTGGATTTGTCATTATTAATAAAAATTACGAGTAACGCTTGCTTATATTAAAAATGCTAAATCGAGCTCCCACGACCGGAGATCGGAGGAATTTCTTTTAATAACTAGCTCGTAATTCTTGTTAACGTTTAATATAGAATGCCGCTCATGACTTTACATAAAATGGAAGGCATAAAATATCACAATGATGGAATTATGCGCTCCGGGACAATATTGGGTAGAGAGATTCTTGTTATTTATTTATTTATTTATTTATTTATTTTTTTTTTCTTTCTTTCTTTTAAAAAGAAATGAAAAAAGCAGCTCCTTTTTTCCTCCCCTTAAACAACAGGTGCCTAAAATGTCCCTGCGGATCGCGAGCGCAGCAGCTATTTATTAAAAAAAATTTGCGGATAATTTATAAGCTAATATTGGCGGCAAATTGCCGAGCTAAGCCCCAGGACTTTGCCGTTACGAGCGATCATCGAGAATATAATGGTGAAATTACAATTGAGCTCAATCGACGAATGGACGAATCTTGTTCGACGCAGCGCAGTCGTCGAGCGATCGTGGCTCGATTGAAACCAAGAAAAAAAAAAAAAAAGAAAAATTGCCAAACGGATCGCGAGCAATGCGCGGCAGGCGGGGAGGGTTACAGCAGCAGCAGCTAAACTTCCATTGGATCGCCGAGCCAAGTGTCGCCGCGTGCGGCTTCTCGCGGCCGAGAGAGTCGGTTGTTCCGGTAGGTGCGCAAAGCTCGGGCTCAAGGGATAAAGGATAAAGGTCCGGAGCTCGGGGAAGGAGCGAGAGGCAAGGAGGGAGGCGAGCCGCGTAGCCCTCGTCCCGGGGACTCGTAGCCGCCGTTGAGCAGGTGCGCGACGAGTGGTCGACTCCTCGATGGCAGGCTGCCCGCGAGTGGACTCGCCTTGGCCAGCTACGCTCGGCCGAGAGCCCCGGAGAGCGCCGGGGGCCACGTCGGAAGCGTAACGGGGCCCCGGCAAAGGGAGCCCCGGAATTCCCCGGCGGTGGCGCGGGCCGCTCGCGCAGGTGTGATTTGTTTTCTCGCGCTCCTCCTCCCCCCGGCACCAGGGCCGGCTAATTATTATCGCGATCTACGGCCGGCTCAACCCAATTCCTTATCTTGGCGGCAGGATCGCGCGGGGCCCCGGCCGATATCTCGGCTCGGCCCTCGACTTCTGGAGCGGCCCACCGTTCTCGCCTCCCTCCAGCCCCGACAGGTGCGGCCTCGCCAAAGGTGCGCCCCTCTCGATTGTCCTTTCCCGATGGCTTCTTCGTCCCGGGCGCGGTCGCGCGCTCTCGAGACCCGCGCGCGCTCCGTTAAACAATGCCCGGGCTCTCGTTATTGAGTGCGCCCCCCCCCCCCGACCCTTTGCTTCGCTTCCTCCTGCCGGTCGGTAATCTCCCGCCGCTCGACTGCCTTTATCCCGACGATAGCAATGACGACCCAACGGCAATAGTAGCGATGATGATAACAATGCGCGCGCATCGTGGGACTTTGTTCGAGCGAGCGGATACTCGTGGCTCGTTCGAAAACTCGATTGATAGCCCCTCGATTCGATTCATTATCGAAACAAACAGGAGCCTCGCGCGCACTCGCCGTACGCGATCAGGAGGGAATTTCACGATTTCGCGTCTTGTCCATCCTCGTAGCCGCAGTTCCGACCTCGAGCGCCGCTCCGATCCCGAAGTGCGCGCTATTGTGCCTAAAGCCGAGGAGAGGGATCCACCGGGAAGTCGTTTGCTTTAGTCAGCCATCGGTGACGTATTCTTAACGATCGGTTGTGCGCTTATCGACGAGTGGCAACGCGATCTATCCGAATCCAAAACTTGAATCCATCGATGCTAAATCATCCTCAACGGCTCAACGCGGGGGCCGGGTTTGCTTGGGCGATCGCAGGCGAGGGGCTCGATCGTAGCGCGAGTTCCGTTGCGATTGGCCGCGAGAGGAGCAGGGCTCGCGAGTCCTGCCGTTAAAAAAAAACGAGTAGCAGGATTGTCGAGAATTGAGAAATTCAGAGGGGGGGCGGGGGGCGAGGGTCTTTAAGACAGCGAGCACGAATCGTCGAACAGTTATCTACTGGTCCCCCCGTGGCCGGGAGCCGCGCTCCAAAGAGAAGCCGCTAATCGCAACGGGCGCGAACGGCTAAAAATACTCCCGACGATGGCTCGGATCCTCCTCGCCTCGAGCATCCGCCGTCCGTTGAATTTCAGCCGGAGCCGCCGCCGCCGCGACGGGGACTCCGGATACGAGGAGGAGGAATTCCCTAGCCGCGGCGGCGGCGGGCATTTCGGGAGGACCGAGGACCGGAGCCAGCCGAGCGGGCATCGATCGCGGACGTCGATCCTATCGATGATCCGTGAGGTGAGGCGTAGAGCGGGAAACTACTCGTTGTCGAGAGGAGAGAGAGAGAGAGAGAGCGGGCCTCGCGGCTCGACGAGGCCCCGGATACTCGGCCGGCAATGGGCTCGGTCGGACAGCTGATCCGCAGCCGAGGACGGAGGGGCCCGGGGGGAGGGTTGGGAGCGAAAGGTCCCGAAAGTTAGGAGCCCCGCGGAGGCGGAGGCATCGTCGCACGCCAACCCGTATCGGGCGGCGTACGGGGCCGGGCTCGAGTCCTCGCGCCTCGCCGGCTCCCCTGACCCGATTATTTTGAAAGTTCCGCGAGGAGCGCGCCGATCGCGGATCAAGGATGGCCGCTCTCCTCCTCCTCCTCGGCCCGTCGCCGGCCGCCCGAGTGGGTGGCTCGGCCGTCGCCACGGCCGAGGCTCCCTCGGCTCCTTTTTCGGCGGCCGGGAGGCCGAATTCCTCGCGCGGCGGATCACTCTCGCCGGCCGGAGCCCGGGGGGGAGCCTTCGGGGGAGCTCCCGGAGAGCGAGAGTCGCCTCCCCCTTGTCCCCGCTCGGCGCTCGCGGCCGAGTCTCGCGGAGGAGTGCCGTCGGCTGCGAGGCTCGGGACCCTCCGGCAATTAAAGGCCCCGCGATCGCGCTGGTGGCCTTGGCCTCGACTCCTCGCGCGGACGGCGGCCCTTGCCCGAGATCCGCCCTGGCACTTTTGGAGCCTCGTCCCTCTGTCGCGCGTTGGCCGCTTTTTGGAGAAAGCCGGGGCGGGAGGGCTTATGCTAATATTAAACAGCTACCACCTTTATCGCTCTCTCTCTCTCTCTCTCTCCCTCTCTCCGTCTGCGTACGCGATCTCGTTACGTCGCTTTGTTCCGCGTATACTTTCGTTCTCACTATTTGATTCCATCGTAAAGCTATTAGGCGATCATCTCGGATTATCTCGCAATGTCTATCCCTCGCTCGGATTAAGTATTTTCAAAGTCTTCCTCTGCTCTTCGCTAACCGTGACTAAGGTACGCTCGGAGTCTAAAAAAAAAAAAAAAAAATAAACAGCGACGACTCTCTCGCCTACGGCTGAGCGTGAATTTTAATTTCGATAGCCGGCCGGAAAAAACGCCTTCCTTCGAGGGCCCAAGATTCTTACCGATTTCTTTTTGGTAATTCGTCTTCTGCTCAAAAATCGCAAACTCTGCTCGCAACGCGATGACAAAATGACAGGGGCCAAATGCGAAAGAGGCGCGTATCGATCAAAAAAAAAAAAAAAAAAAAAAAGAGAGAAAGAGAAAAAAAGGGGGGGGGGTGAAATCATCAGCGCTAAGCGCGCGAATACTTTTCATTTCATGAGGCTTTTTCAAGCATACTTTGAATTTACAATTAAGCTTTACGATCGATCAATATGTTAATGTGCTCCTTCTAGAAACAATAAAAATTATTATTTAAAATGCCTCCGACGTTAAGTATCCTTTATGATTTATGCGTTGTATATTTTATGAATAGTTCGAAGGGACTTCCAGACGATAAGTACAGCTTTACGAGATTAGCTTCTAATACAATGCGCCAACAATTTATTCAATAGATAATAGAGCTCGTTCCCTTTCTCGTGCCTCTTCTTCCTCTTGACGCTCAACATTCGACTTGTGAACTTTTTGAAACCAAAGGACTCCGAGCCCGGCTCCCGAAGTCTTACTTACGGCCGGTGCCCGTGTCGTAAAGCCCGATGACCCCGGCCTAATAAAACTCATACGAATTCCCGGATTTAATTTCGTATCCCGTTTCCCGTTAAATTCGCGAGCGGGGCTCCGGGGGGAGAACAGAACTCCTACGCCCAGTCCTTGGCCACCGCTGCGCCCTTTTTGACGCGCATCCCGTCCTCGGCTCCATTCGGAAGCCATTGGGGCGCGGGGGGCGGGGGGTGGCTGGCTGGCTGGCAATAGGAGCGAGAGCCGGGGGCCTACCGAAGTCGAGAGCCCGCGAGGCGATCTCGCGACCGAGGGCGCCCGATCGCTCTTCCCCGCGTCTCGTCGTCCGGCCCTCTCGCCTCAGATGAGAGCACTTCCGGCTCGATGCGCTCGGCGGGGGAGGAGGAGGAGGAGGACGCGGGGCCAGAGGCGCCAAATAATCCGAGATCTTATTATTTCACGAGAAATGGACGCGCGCGCGAATGAGATGTCCGTAGGAGATACGATCCTAGAGTAGGCAGAACAGTCGGAACAGGGGATCACAGTCGAGGCACGATGAAGGTGGAAACATTGTTTTAGGCTTCGAGAGCCTTCGGATGACTATAAGCGCGAGGCAGGAGAGGAGCGGATAGTTTTCTAAGCACTTCATGACTAAAAGTCACTGGTCTTCTCTCTCTCTCTCTCTCTCTCTCTCCTCATCCTCATTTCTTTCTTTCCCCTCTGCCTCGGCCCCTTAACCTTCCTGTCCCGGCCTCTTTCCTTCCTTCTTTTTGCTTCCGAGTAAACGAGTGTCGAACGAAGGTCGACGATCAAGCTTAAGGCACCAAGACGAAATAAAAGTCCTATGGACATTGATGTAGAAGAAACTAACTTTTAGAAGCATCATATGTATTTATCGGCCTTTTCCTTTTCTACGAAGATCGGCACAGGAGTTGTTTTATTTATCCTGCAGAGTAATTCCGTATTTAATTAACGCGAAAAATAAAAAGGCCAAAGAAATTTTGCGCAAGTCGATATGCCCTGCAGGGAGGAAAGCTTTTTGTCCCGAATGAACCTATAACATTTACGCGCACAATACATTGTACGTAAGATATTTTAATATATACTTGGCACATTTTCGTCGGTAAAATGCTGCACTTGGCCGAATTGCATTGCAAATAGCCGTCTGTAAAGCGGAAAAAACAAGTACAAAAAACCTGTCCGTATAATCAGGAGAGACGATAACAAAGATACCTAGACACTCTTTTAACAATCTTGGCCGATAGCTCGAAGTCTCGGATGTTAGCTAGTGGTTTTCATTTGGCAATGTACCGTTTTAGATTAATATATATACATACATGTATATATTTATATGTGTGTATATAATAAGGTGTGCTCTCTTCTTCTAAGAGCAGGAGAGAGAGAGAGAGAGAGAGAGAGAGGGATGGAGATGGAGAGAAAAAGAGAAAGAGAAGAGGAGTGGACGAATAAAAGGAAAAAATAATAAACAAAAATATAGTGACGACAAACCCGTTCGAGGTTCTTTGTGCAGACAGACTCAGAATACGAAATGACAGGCCCAAGAAAGATGCAGGATAGAGAAGAAGAAACGGAGAGAGATAGAGAGAGAGAGAGAGAGAGAGAGAGAAGGAGAGAGCGAGGATGGGCGCTCGGATACATACACAGGAGGAGGGGGACCGTCCCTAAAAAAGCATCAGTTCCTGCGTTTGTAAAGGTTGCTGAACGACGAAACCTAAAGACATCAACGCATGAATGAGTTTTTGCCGGGGCTCGCGCCTTGCCTTTATTTGGAACAGAGACAGAGGAATTCGATTAAATGCATTAATTAAAGTTTTGGACATTGGTCGGACAAACTCGGTGGTCAACAGATTTCTTTGGTTTGCGGGCACGGAGCTGCGGCGCAAAGACCGCGAGCCTACACGGTGGGGCATTTTTTGCCCACCCCCCCAGCCCCCTCCCCCCGCCCGTCGCTCCTCTCCGTGCGCTCCCCGGCCGCTTTTTCACTCGCGCCTCCGTTCCCACATCTTTGCTAAAATCACGAGCTGACGTGCTCTCGGCCGGCTCTTCTTATTATTCCCGCTTGCATAAATTGACTTATTTAGCGTCGGCCGGGCCGGCTAAGCTCGTTACCGACGCTGCCGCTGCCGCTGCCCCTCCCCCTGGCGAAAATCCAGGCACCGGCCTCGGTAGGCCGAGCCGTCGGGCCCCGGGAGTCGGAGGCCGGCCCGACGAGAAAAAAGCCCCCCGGCCTCGCATCGGTGAATCGCGCTTGCGCGAAAAGTCGAGATCGTCGGGCCCCGCGGCTTCGGGAACCGAGGCAAAATCCCTCCCTGGACGGATACCACGCCGATCGAAAGGAAGCCCCCCCCCCTTCTTCTTTTTTTTTTACCGCTCTAGGGGAGGGGGGGCCCTCGGCTTAGGCCCCGGAAAAATCCGCGTCCAGCCGGGGTCTCGAGAGGAACGCGCGAAATTATTGCCATTGAAACCAGGGGGAGAAAGGCGCCCGGGACTCGAGGGTCGGCGGGAAATTCGGAGGCGGCCGCGAGCTGCCGTCGGCGTCGATTCCCCGGCAGTTGCGCCGCCCGTAGGGATCCAACGCTTCTCGCTCCTTCCCCCCGCACGTCACGAGGTATACGCGCCCGGAGGCTCTCGAAATCCCTTAGCGATCGGACGCAAACGAGCGCGTGTTTTTTCCCCTTCACCTGCTCGCCAGCGGACCACGTCGCCTTCATTGTCTTTCATCGCCGATTTATAAACAAAGCCGCGACAAGTACGAAACATGCATTCGCAACTTTGGCATGGATGGCTCACCCTCGAGCCAGTCGAGGAACCATCTACGGAATTGGGCCCGATGATTAATGGCCCACGGACCCACACATTGCTCGAATCGCTCTCTCTCTCTCTCTCTCTCTCTGGCCCCGCTCGCCCCCTCCTCGAAAGCCGGAGCGCGTCTCCTCCTCCTCCTCCCCCCCCCCCAGTTCCGAAGGCCGAGAGACTCGCACCGGCACCTACGCGCGTCGCGCACGGGGGGGAGGCGGGGGGGAGAGCCACCTCCGATTGTTTTCGGTGCACGCGTAAAAACGCCTGTCCGCTCGTTCCTTTTGCGTCCCTCCTCTCCGCGAGCCAATTCTTTATCCACGGCTCGGCTACGCGCTCATACTAAGTAAGTCATAGAATCGAATGCCGAGTGTGTCCATTCATCTGATTAATCGGGTTTCTTAAATGCCTCCCGGCTTAAATACAGCTCGAGATGAAGAAGACGAAGACGAAGAAGAAGAAGAAGAAGAAGACGACGAAGAGGAGGAGGAAGAAGAAGACGACGTTGATGACGACCAAGGAGCAGGATCCGCGGCCGGCGGGAGGGGGTGGCAGGGGACTCGAGGGTCGACTTTTAGAGGTTTAGCACCGCGAGCCAAGGCTGTCCCGTACTCTTTTTTGCGCCGCGCCTCGTCGTAACCTGGATTTCCATTCGCGTATCGCATTGGAGCGCGCGCCTCGTCGCACCCCCGCCGCTCGAACGATTGCGCGCTGCCAAAAGTCGCCCGGTGCCTGTCCCCCCCCCCCCCGCCCCTGGACAACGAGCGATAGGAGGAGAGCCGCGCCAGTCGTCCGTTGTATCTCGCGGGCCTCCCATTACAAGCGACTCCCAACCGATAAGTCATCTTAATTTTCGTTGATCAATTTTAACGAGCCGTCGATCTACGCTTGGCCTCGGCCAAAAAATGCCGCCTACGTGTGTGTATAGCCTTGCTCCGAGGCTCGCTTCTATCCCCGTGGGGACATTTGAAAAATGACGCAGGGTTTTGTAACCGAGGAGGAGGAACCCACCCACCCCTGCCCCCCCCCCGCCCGAAAAAAAGAGACAACAAAAGAGAGCTCATGAATTTAAAGCGCCTCCTGCGAGGCTGGAATCATTTCCAACAATTAAAGCTTATCGACTTATCGCGCGAATAACACTGCCGGGGAAGATTGAGCCCCCCCCGCCGCCGCCGCCGCCTCCGCTCACGAGACACCGTACGAAAACACTCGTCGTTCCGTGTCTCGGGTCGCCCTCCCCCTGCCCGCCCTCCCGCCGATAAAACTCCTATCGGATTGGAGATTGAGAATCGAGCGGCGAGGAGCTCGGCGACCGCTTATCGGCTGTCGCGGGCCCCCTTGCCTCGGCGGGGCCTACTCTGCTCGGTACCTAGCGGGGATCGCCTTCCTCGGCCTCGGAAGCCTCTGCTGGCGCTCGCTTCGTCGCCGAGCTCTCCACTGGCGAATCGCGGAGAGGAGCCAGCGGGACATCCTTTAAGTTATAAACAATGCCAGTCGATCCTTCCGTAGGGACATGGATTTTCTCGTTTTCGAGCGGTAATGGCTTTTATGTTAATTGGTTTTGGTTCTTTCTCCGGCCCCGCCCAACCCCGCCGCCCGCTCTAGCTCTCTCTCTCTTGAAAACTTCCGAGTCGAAGGGGGAGCCGAGAAAGAGAATAGAAAATAAACAAGAGGCTAATAACGGCGCATTCTCCTTCTAAGCCGTGGCTCCTCTTCCTTACAATTTCGAAGGCAGCGGGAAGGCAAAAACCAATAAGCATAAAGCTGCTACTGCGCAAAATTAAAAAAATCTCCCTCTCGCTCTGCTCTCGTCTCGCGTGTCGCTTGTGCACGTAAATTATTTAACCTACCGGCGTGCCCTTGGCCTACGCGACAAGGAGTCCAGAAATCGCAGAGGCGGTTTCTTACCGAAACTGCGCTTTCCAGTCCATTCGAGTCGTTACTCGACCGTCGGATGTCGCGGCAATGCCACGTCTTACCTTTAAACGTGTCCTCCCCTAAAGCGATCTCGATTGTCGCTGCTTTCTTTGAAATGTATCTCCGTTTCGCGCGAAATTAATCCGGCAACCCTCCGCGACGGTTAAATTGCGATAATACTTTTCACATTTGCCGGTTCCCGTTTAACTGCTTAGGGACTTGGAACCTGCTTTGAAATTAATCGATCGATTTGTCTTTCTAATTTATAAAATCAAAGGGGGTTTTTTTTTTTTTTTGTTGGATATTAAAAGCCCAATCCGAGCAATGGTAAGCTCGTACGCTATCCTCGCTCGTTTTCATCGCGATGCATAACTTAAGAACCGATTAAACGATAAAGCCGCAGCTTAGGCAGGATACCGAATCCGCATCAATGCCTCCAATAGGGTTATTACGTTGGAGACGGTTGATTTATCAACCTTGGGCCCAAGGATGTACAAAAAAAAAAGGCAGCCGTCGATCGGAGCAAATGCAGAAAATGAAAATACCGGACGGTCCCCGTAGCTCGGGTGTCCCGCGTCCGGCTCGGGAGGACGACCAACGAGGCCCGACGAGGCCCCCGGGTCAAATTATGTCCGAGCTTAGAAGAGCCATCGATCAAATCGCATCGCGGCGAGGAACCACGGGCGAGGAGGACGAGGCAGATGAACACGCCGAGATACATCCCGGTTGGGCCGTATATCGCATATTGGTATTGGCTCGCGCGAGCGACAGCTGCAGTTGACGCGTCGGAGCGCGAGAGAGAATCGCGTCTGAGCCTAATCGTTATTCCATGTGCGCCTGCGGCCGGGACGGGGCCGAGGAGGAGGAGGAGGACGCATAAAGTTGCCGACGGACGGTGCCCGCATATCCCCCAGCCCACGAAATATGGGAAAGCGGGGCCGCGAGGGGAGCCCGTCGTCTCCTCGTGGCCGGGGTCGGCAATACTCGAAGCGGCTCGCCTAGTGCCAGTAGCCTACGCCTACGTTGCCACCTTTGAACGGCCGCCCGGGAAACGTCCCCCCCCCCAAGGCTTTTCCATCGCGAACCCGTCCGTCGGCCTCCTCCGGGCGAGCGATCTCCGCTCCGAGAGTCCTCCTCCGTTGGGAAAAATGGCACGCGCCAACGCTGCGCTTTCCCTCGGCTCCCGTCGAATTTCATCCTCCTCCTCCTCTCGATCGACGCGGCCGTCGATTAAGGCCGAGCGACCCTTCCAAGGTAGCGAGCGGCGAGCGTTGGACCGGGGCCCGCCAAGGATCGCTGGAACGATCGTCGTGGTCGAGCCTCGTGGAGAGAACAAAGGAATGCGCGGCGTGCCCGCGACACCGTGACAGGGACGAGGTGGATTTTTCGCGGCAGCCTTCCCCGATCGCGCCCAAGGATAATTATTAATTACACGCGAAGCCAGAGCAAACATCGTCGGCTCGGCCGAGGATTCCCTCATTTGCATTTCACGCTCGAGCTACGAACGAGGATAACAAATATACTTACGTGTTTATTACGGCAACGAGGCGGCATAAAGCGCGGCGGGGGGGTTATTACTGGTCCCACGGGCTTAAGAATTAACTCATTGACGGTTGCGCGCGCGCCAGTGTCGAGAAAAAGGCATCCCAATGAAATTGCCAATCTAATTCTACATTGCAGCATTAAAATGACAATGTGCTTCTCCCTCGCTGTGCTTTGGAGCGGGTGGCGGTGGCCGGTGGGGGGGAGGGGAGAGCCGGCCCTTTATTCACTCCCGGGCACTTTTGTCGTCTCGACTTTGGCTCTTGCGTGCATTACAATTTTCGTCTCTCCGCCCGCGCCTCGCTCCCCCAGTTCATTATCGATAACAATCCGCGTGCGTTGGATTTTTAAAGCTCCTTTGTATCGGTGTTTTCGCATTTGACAGTGGCAATATCCCATTGATGGCAGAGAGAGAGAGAGAGAGAGAGAGAGAGAGAGGGCGAGAGGGAGGGGGAAGAAAAAAAGAGTTACTTTAATAATTAGCTAAACTATTCGGGGAAGAGAATAAAATTCCGGCTATCGATATAGAATTTTTTTTTTCTTCTTCTTCTCCCTCTCTCTCCCTCTCTCTCTCTCTCTCTCTCTCTCTCTCTCTTCAAAGACGACGTTGTCTCGAAGTCGCGAAGGTTGCCTCGCAGTAATTAACTCCAAACAGTTCAGGGAATCTCTCAGGATAATTGGCCGAAGCATTGTATTATAAAGTAAGTGAGTGATTTTTTGATAGGGAATATGCTGACGACTTACCACTTTAAAAAGAATGAGAGGCGCAATTAAAGCAGGATGCGCAAAAAGTATATATTTTCTAGAATACAAATTATATATAATTTATAATGATAATAGTAAAGAGACAAGGGCAAAAAAAAAAAAGGAAAAGAAAAGAAACAACCAACAGAAGGAGCACATTCATCGATGTAGTCGACGATTTTTATTGTACTGCGTCAAAAAGTATCCCATGGAATCGATAGATTATTTAAACGAGAAATACCATTGACAGCGACGATTTCAATCAATTGTTGGTAACAATGGCGCAAGTCAATATTATTATTGATAAATGCGTGATCGCTGGCGAGGTAATGTACTGTAATATATACTAGTTTTCCATCGGAGAGATTCAATATTTACATTCGCTTTATTTCTCATGGGCAATTGACAAATGCTTATCGATGTAGAAGTGCTTTTTAAAACATGGGCATACGCGCATCATTGGTACATTTTTATTTTGCACATGCGTGGAAATCGAAAAATTTCTCTCAAACTCTACGAAGCTCGCATTTGTTAAATAAATTTTTTAAAACAAAACCAATTTACGATTACTAATTATAAAAGTATATAACCTTCCAAAAGGTTTATAAATAAATTTGTCGATTAAATAAATCCTCGACGAAAAAAAAAAAAATAAATAAATAAACGGCGGTGCCGCAATACACTGACAATCGACGATGATTATTAAAACAGTTCAATCAAAGGCTGAACATCGAAATATCGACGTGCAGACTATTGTTGATTCTTTAGGTTAAGGATTTCGAATCGGAAACTTACTCGGTCGATGTATAACTTGGGCCTCACTCGGTGTCGCGAAAAATAAATAAATAAAAAAATAAAAAAATAAATGCACGCATTCTTACATCGAAGTGAAAATCAGCAGGGCTCGAGCGCACGCTAATCGGGCGGCAAACGAAGCTCCCCCGATGGCGCAAAAATAACGAATATCGTTAGCTCGGTGCATCTACGCGCCCCGAAGGAGCTTCACCATCGATGGTAAGGACTGCGGTACAATAATCGATCGGCTTCGTTGGATTAGAGGCTCGCGAGCCAATGGTGTCGCCGTCGCAGTCCAAATGCAAAGGCCTAAAATGATTAAAGCCATCCGGGCAAAGCCCCCCGAGCGCCGATCGACGGAGGAGCTCGAATCGGCTCCCGGCGGGGGGCCCCATTGTCCTAGGGCTCGCTCTGCCCGGGGCTCGCTCTCGCCGATGAAAAGGGGTCGCCGCGATCGGGACCCCATCGACATTTTTCGGCTAATTTATCGAGACGCGCTCTCGGCATCCACGGGCCGCGTCGACGCCTTGGCCCAACGAATTGCGGCCTCCTGAGAATTGAGCCAAGAGCGGCGGCTCGCTCCTACCGGGACGCTTAATAAGCCATTACCCATTTGTAAATTAGACGTCGATTTATTAATCATTCGCTTGATCGATCGTCGCATGCCTTGGCCAACTGCCACGAGTGACATCAGGCGACTCCTCGGCTCTCGGAAGGATATTATGCCGCTCCCTCGCCATTCTTCCGATTAATTTGATCCCCGCTAATAATTCCTCCTGATATTCAACGCCGGCCTCGGCTGCAACGGTGATTATTTATTAACCCCCCCGAGTGCTCGAATCCGACGATTAGGCCCTTGTTGTTTTTTCTTCCTTCGCGAGATGGGAAAAAAGAAACAACTTGTATCGATGACTCCTCGAGCCCAGTACTCGTACGGAGATGCATTCGATGCCTGGGCCCTTTCCTTTGCTCCGATCGCAAAGCGTAACGATTCGAGTGCAATGGAGGATTGTTCTTTTGAGAGCGAAGGGAAGAGGAAAGGGGGGGGGGGGTAAAAAAGAGACGAACAAACAACGGCAACATATTTACGCAAGAATTGAGAATTCGCCTTACTTTACCGAGGAGTAACAGTACTCCGGATACAAAGGCCGTTAGTTTTTGCAATTTTGTTGGAAACGGCATTGAAAAAAATGCCACAGCCATCCATTAACGTTTCAACAATTTGTGCATTTCACGTAACGGATATATAGAATTGCGATAAGGAGTTACGGCAACTTAAGTAGATTTAAGCCTGACCTATTTGGTCGTTCGTTTTTCACATTGTTTGTAGGGTTTCGCTATCGCGTACACGTGACGAGTTGGTACGAGGAAATCTATCAGTGACAATTACGCACACGAATGTCCGGCCTTGTAATTTACGAGCTTTTATTTGATTTATGGATTCGCTCGTATTTCCCGCATTTCGCGACGATACTCGGGAAGGAGTTTTTTTTCGTTAAATAGCTTGAAAAAATAAAAAAAAAAAAGCGCCCGCGCGCACGCGCACATTTGAAACAGGCCACGTAAAACTGATAAACGTCGGTGCCTCGCGCTCGAGCGTATGTTCGCACTCTACGAGTCCGAGCCTTCGCCGACGTTGCAATACGTGAAATTGCAGCGAGGATCCCTACTCGCTCGCCACTGTAGGACGATTGAGCGGTCTCGCGTAGAGAGGGGGAGGGGGGTGGGTGGGACTCTCTTACCAATTACATCCGAGCTTAATTAATCGCAGCGACGCAATTGCTCGACTCGATCCTCCAGCGACGACTCGGTTGCATCTTTAGGGACGAAATTGTATCTCACCGTATTACGCTTATATTTTACCAGTGCCACGTTTTGTATTTGTTATTTTGCCACATTGCATTTGTGGAGAGAAAAAAAGCAATAAACGCTGCGGAATAGGTTGCCTTGGATAGAAGAGAGAAAGAAAGAAATAAAACACTTAGTCGAAGGTTTAAGTTTGCTCTAGTTGGCGGATTGAATTTCTCTTTGCGCATACGTTACTCGAGGAATCGCGTTGGAATGAGTAAAAGACCAATTACTTAAAGAGAACGAGCGAGAATTCCGTAGCGTTGAGAATCCTGTAAGTAAAATTCTTCGAAAATTAGCGCTGTTAGGCGCCTGCGCGGTATTATTTATTTATTTCAATTTACGCGGTGGCAAGGCGTTCAAGAGTTCAACGATCGATGCACTCGAGTCCTCGAGGAATTGTCCAAAAATTAAAAGAGCCCGAGAGGAGGGAGAGAGAGAGAGAGAGAGAGAGAGGACTCGGAGGGGCGGAAAGAGCCAGTATAAATCAGGTTAATTTTGGAATGAAATTAAGATAAAGCAGGAGACCAGAGGACGGGCGATAAATCGTCGAGGCGTCGGGAGGGCGAGAAATCACGAGTGCGTGAAATCCGAGGGCCCGTCGGTCATTTTGGGGGTATAAAGCGGCGGCGCGGCAACGGAGGCCGGGGAACGACCGCGCGCGGGCGGGACCCGGACGGGATCGAGGGAGGCCGGAGGTCGAGGGCCCGGGTAGAGGCAGCGGCGGCCATTGGCCGGGCGCTTTCGGAAGTCGCGAGGGAAGCGTACCGCCGGGGCCCGGGGGGGGGGGTAGCCGCGGCGGATCGGGCCCGCGGTATCGCGACGGCCCCTCGGGCTCGGCAGGCGAATGGCGGCCCTAATGGCGGGCCGAACGGGGGCCGGTTGAAGTGCGACGAGGAGGAGGAGGGGCAGGGCCTCGGCGTTTCCTTGACAAGCGGGTGTTTAATTGGCGTTGAAACCAGTAGTGTGACGACGGCGCGAAGGCCTAAGCCGAGTCCTGCCGTCCCGGAGTCTCCGGGGCTCCCCGCCCCGCACCGCACCGGTCGGCCTAGGATCGGCCGCGCACAGCCGGCCTAACGAGTCGGAGGGGGCGGGGAGGCGCGCCCCCGGTGCACCTGAGGGGGGAGAGAGAGAGAGCCCAGGGCCGTCCGGTAATTATCCTCGGCACGCAACTTCTCTGTACGCATGGCGGGGCAGAGCTCCAAGCGTTACATCCAGAGTCGCCGCCCGCGCGCGGCTTTTCCGGCGGATTCCTATTAATTCCGCCCGCCCCGAGCCTCCCGGCGGCCTACCGCGAAAAGCCCTCCGCCGCGAGCTTCCGGCAGCATCGGCTAGGCACGCGGCGGGGCTCGACCGGAGCACCGGGAGGAGTCGGCGCTCCTCCTCCAACGGGGATCTCTCCCAGCCCAGGCTCGATCTCCATGGATTGCCCGTGGAATCGCGGAGGGCCGCCTGGGGGCTTCTGGATCGTCCTTCTGTCTTTTTCCCATTGCATGGGAAAGGGGAGCTTTCAGCCGGCGGTCCGGGAAGCTCGGGAACCCGCGCGCCGAGCCTTGATTAATCGCGCGGTCCCCGTGCTCGAAGATCACCGGGGGCGATTTCCCGGGCCGATCTAGAATCGCTCTTCCTCTGGAATTAATAAAAATGGCCCTCGGCCGAGATAAAGTGTCCCCTCCCGCGTTGTGGGCCCCTTCGACGAATTCAAACGCCTCGCCTCGGGTACGAGCGGTCCTCCAGCTAAGGAGCGGCTCTTATTTTCCCCCGGCGGACAATAGCCTCCGCCGGGTCCGTCGGTGCTCCCGCCGAGCCGATCCTCGGTCCGGCTGCTTCCCCGTGCCGCGGCAATGGCTTGCTCCATCCTTGCCGAGTGGAGCGCGAAGGTCGAGCTCTCCTTTCCAGGGGCCGGGCGGTGGCAAAAAGACTCGGTCTCGGCCCGCGGGTGGTATTTAAAGAGCCGGCGAGTTTGGCCAATCGTCGGGGATTATTTTATGCCTTGGCGATAATGGCAAACTCGAGCTCCTGGCCGTGGCTCGATCGAGCCGAGGGCTGCCCCGCCGCCGTCCCGGTAATTGAGACACGGCCGAGGCCGCGGAGCAAAAAAAGGAGGGCAATTAACCCGATTAGAATGAGGCACGAGCACGGGGATGAAATGCAACGGCGGGCGGCGGGAGGAGACGAGGCCGTTGCTCGAGCGGCCGAGGAGTCGTGGAATCGCGCGATCCTGTATTCCCGGAGAAGCCTGGCGAGCGGGAATTAGTCGATCGGCTGGTGCGCGCGGCGAAGGAGCCGAGGAAGGAGCCTTACCGACCGCATTAACGCGGTAATTATTTCCAGTCGCAACGAGCCTTAACCCGACGGCCAAGGATCACTGCCCACCGGCTTGATATCCCTTCGATGAGCCGGCTCTATTAATTATGCCCCCTTAATTGCCATCCAACCTGGTCTGCGCGCGCGATAACGGCTTCCCGGCCGCCGCCCCCCCCCCGCAAACCGCGAGCTCTCATTGTCCAGTGTCGCAGCGACTCTGCACCCTCCGGCCGTTTTTAGCTCCGTCCCAAAGTGCGCATCGTTACCGATCACGAAGGCGATACAGGCGCACCGCTTTCAAAGGGCATGAAGTCATGACGA
The DNA here is from genome assembly GCA_018907135.1 of Kradibia gibbosae. Classification (NCBI taxonomy): domain Eukaryota; kingdom Metazoa; phylum Arthropoda; class Insecta; order Hymenoptera; family Agaonidae; genus Kradibia; species Kradibia gibbosae. The sequence goes on from JACCHX010000003.1 coordinate 15,169,095, forward strand.
GGACGACACGGCGGCGGAGGAGGAGGAGGAGGAGGAGGATCAGGAGGAGGCCAAAGCGCATGTCACGTTGTTAAAATACGAAGTGAAAGCGAAGCACGCTAGTCGATAAAGAAGAGAGTGGGGAATATTTAAAAAGTAATATCAATTACATTTGCATATTCACAAGACACTCTTTCTCTCCTTTTTTCCCGCCCCGCCCCTCCTCGCTCTCTCTCTCTCTCTCTCTCTCTCTCTCTCTGGCTCGGTCTCACTTTGACAGCGAGAGGAAGAGTTTGCACGGGGGTTGGCTCGCTATCTAACAAATACATACCAGCGCATAGAAAAGGAAAAAGGAGAAAGAAGAGCCGACGTATTCATCCTTCCTCTGTAAGAATGAATACGAAAGATCCCCGTAAAGGGATAGTGAGATAGAGAGAGAGAGAGAAGCGAAACAGCTTCGTATCCCCGGCGAGCTTTTTTTCTCCTTCTATTATTCCCCTTTTTTCTCGACCTGTATACGTTGGCCGTTAATATTGCTCGGACTATATTTACCGCCTAAACTCACTTACGTAAAGGGTCTCCGGCTCGACGGCATGGATTTGCGCCCGCAACATTTAAATTTTCTCTCGTATAATATTGCGCTAAATTGAAATGGGCTTGTACGTTTCATAGGGACAGATTTGCTCCGACTAGATATATATATATATATATATATATGTGCGCTCGGCCTCGCTGGCTGTTTATGCACGACGCGCTCCTTTGGATATTTCGTACAACTTTCCGCGGATGTATTTATTGCTTCGGGACAAAAAAGGAAGAAAAAAGGAAAAAAAAAAAAAAACAGCGCACGCATTAAAACACGAGCGCTCTCCCCCGCCCCCTGGCCCCGCCCTCAGCCCCTTGCCGCTAAATGTAATATCCTCGCGGGTGCGAGAGCTTTCTTAATTTTCGGATATCTCGACGAAGGCAGATGCACGCAGCTTTAATTGCAAAGGAAAAAGGATATAATTCTGCACTCATCCGACGTCCGCGAGAGTAGTGGAGGCGTTCGTTTACGTAATACGAACTTTTAGACATTTACGGTAACTCTTCGTTCATAATAATGACTTATCAGGCACAAATATACATGTATATATATATATATATATATACATATGTATGCGTGTACATTAATTTGGTTAGACACTGATTTTATTAATGAAATTGAAATGTTTTTGGATTTTTAATTTACCGAAGAAATGGTTATCGAGGAGATCAATTGTACTTGAGAACCGTTGCATTGATATTAATAAAAATTTAAGCTCCTAGTGTTTATAATAGGGTAAATGAAAAACCGAGCTTTTGGGGACAAGTGAATGCTAATTCAAATATTATCGCTATCCAATGAATAAAATATTTCGAACGAAGACAGTCGGTGCGAGCTTGAGAAAAATTCTAAATGTTCGAAACTGACGTGGAGCGTAAATCGTCGAGTCAGCTTAGAGGGGCGAACAATATTAAAACAAATCGCGATAATTCGCAGCAATATATCGAAAGGTTTGTGGATTAAGTGTACACACACGTACACGCGCGCACAAACACACACATATATATATATATATATGTGGATATTAATTAAATGGAAACAGATTGGAAAGAAGTCGAGACCCGTTTAGAAAAATTGCCCGTAAAATCCCGTCTTACTTCCGTCGGGCAGTTCTCGTTCCAGTCGACGCTTTTTCGTCAAAAAACACGCGTCGAGGATTAGAAAAATAAGAACGGAGCAGACCGAACTCGTCGTCGTCGTAAGCTCGCGCATTGTCGTGTAGTTTGTTTAAAGAGAGAGAGAGAGAGAGAGAGAGACAGAGAAAAACAAATCATCGAATGGAAAAATTTGCAGGAAAAGAGGAGCAGCTCGGATAAGCCCCAGCCCCAGGAAGATATAAATCAGTCGCATCGCGCCGCAATAAAATATTATTCGAATCAAGGAGGAACGAGTGCCCTCCGGCGGGCTCGGATCCCGACGCGCTCCTATTCTCGCTCGGTCGCTCGCTCGCGACGGCCATTAATCCGTTGGAGAGCGAGGAGAGGAGCCTCTGTCCGAAATCGCCAGCTCCGCGTTACGCCGGGGGTCGTAGGCGGCGGCGGCGGCGGAGGCTACATCGTGCCGTACGAGGAAACAAGAGACCCGAACGCTCGGGAGTATGGGATTTTCCGGCTGGCCGCCGCCGGCACCTAAGCGGTGCAGGGCTCCCGCGGCCCGAGGATCGCCCCCCCCAAACGGGGAAGGCCAGCCGGGCTCCGCCTCGACGGAGTCCGCTCCGAGGGCGACCGAGCGGCGGCGACGCTGCCTCCTTTAAAAATGGAATTTATCATAATGGCGGGGGGCCGCGAGATCGGACCTCCTCTCTCGGCTTATCGACCTCGACGATGCTCGAACGCGTCCTTTGCCACCCCCCAATCTGGGAGGCTACCCTATGCGGCGGGCCCCGCGCGGACCCGGGCTCGCTCTGTCTATCGGCGGCTCGCCCTACGCTCCGTCGATTGGCGTATTTTGGCTCCTCCGACGCCCGCGCGAGCTCGTCCTTTTCGTCCGAGCTCTCGGAGCCCGATTAGAATTTGGCATTGTACGCGGCCGCGCGATCGCATTGTACCCGGGGGATGATTGTTTATCGGCGACCTCGGGATGCCCGTGGACCGATTCGATTTTACGATGCTCGTTGACAGCGATGCACGAGAATGTACGACGATGGTAGATCGTGGCCCCTGGGCAAATGGGATTTTTCATCGTTGTTGAATTTACGTTGCGCGCGAATACGCGATTAACTCGTTGGTTTTGGTGCTTTAACGGTGTGTAGCCCAAAAACAAAAAAAAACAAAAAAAAAATGAAACATCTTAGCTTTGGTATTGTCCGTTGCTGGTACGGTATTACTAGTTAGCTTGCCAATAATGTTTAATTTACACGCATACTTATATGCGTAAGGTGCGTACCGTGGCAACGGCTTAAAGCCGTTTAAAGGAACTCAACGCAAAACATATTGTTTATTATCTTAATATCGACCGGGCCACAAGTGGGGGGAGGGGGGAAGTTGGAAATCTTTTAACCTATAAATTTGAATGTAAGTTTTGGCAACTTAGGAATTTGAATTTTTTTAATCGCCCCCCCCCCAAAATTAATAAATCCTGTTACCTCGGCATAAATTTAAATTTAATTTGTACTTCGGATACGCGGGGACTGCATTAAAGTTGAAATGGAATTTTTTTTTTTTCGAGTGAAAAAATAATTGATTAAAATTTAAATGCATCCTTAAGCTTTTTATTACTTTGCACGAGGTGTAATTTCTTACGTAAGCTTTAATTGATGAAATTCGCATGGAGTGACCGACCTCGCGGAACGAAACTCATATTTTTTATGCTTTATTGCTTCATTTGCAGCTAAGGCCATTGTTTCGCATTACCGCTATCGTATCATCGAGTTCGCTTGAAATTTTTGCCAACACGATTAATCCATTAAGGCTTAGCGTTGTTCCCCCCCCCCCCCCCCAAAGAATAATCGACCACGAGAATCAGAAAGAGGAATTAACGCCGATCGGCGATTCAAGATCAAATTTAATCTTGTCGTACCCGGGGATAGGATATCGGCCCGAGGTCTTGCAGCTGCTGCTCCTCAAACCAAACCATCCAAGTATCTCCGGGATCCTTCCTTGCTTTATAATCTTAGGGCCCCCGAGAGCGGATGTGCCAACGATGCGTCGGGCGAACTCTCGAGCGGTGAGCCGCGCGCTAAAGGCGCAGGGCCGAGAGCACCGAGCCCGGCAAAATTTCTAATCGCGCCTTCCCGACCTATACCCCCCCGTTTTGAACGACGGAGAAGGGCTTCATCGACGAGATTCAACGAGAGCCCGTATCGATGATCCGCGCGATGGTCGATCGATGGGCTGCGGCTCGCGTTGAGCAATCGCCGAGACCGACGCTTAACGCCAGTTGTAGAAAATATAACGGATTGAGCAATTTGCGGGTCTCCCTGGGATCTCGTATCCGCGTATTTATGCACGAGTTGATAAAAATCAAAGGTAAACAGATCATTACTCGCGTCATAAAACTTATCCGCGCGATGCAAAGGAAAAAAAAGAAGAAGAGGAGGAGGAGGAAGAAATTTGAATAGCAAATGCCGGCTCGACCTTTATTGTACTAATACACGTGCACCAAAGTTACATTGTTGCTTGCATATCTTGCGTACCACGAGGCATTAAGCTTATAACCGAAGCAATCAATCTCCGAGGCTCGGAACTTTTCTTATTACTTTTTATCGAATGCGCGAACGCCGCGGTAACTGTTTTTGCCTTCTTCTTCTTCTTTTTTTTCGTTCTCACATCGCGGCTGTTGTTGTTTCTACCCCCCAACCCCGCCCTCCGCTTGCCGCCGCCACCTCCTCGTCCTCTTCTTTTGTGCAAATTGACTCGGAGGATAAGCGAGCGAGGGCCGCATTTTAACGCGATACACGCTTATTACCCAAGATCTCGCGTCTTTGCTCGTACAATAACGAAAACATAAGGGAATCGGAACGAGTGCTCGCCGTGGCTAATTGCTCGAATAATTAAGAAAAAAAAAAAAAAGAAGAAAGAAAAGAAAAGAACAAGAAAAAAAAAACACGAAACACAAGAAGCACCTCGTACGTACGCGAATTGAGAAACGGCCGATAGGGATCTTCTCTCCGGGCGGCGCACAATGAAAATAATCAAGGCATCGCGTCCACGGCGCATTACAACGACTATATTTTAGCGGCAATTAGCCATAATACTTTGGCGCGGCGGCTCTTATAATAAGGCCCTTGCTCATTTGCCAAGGACTCCGACCTCGAGCCCCCATTCGCGCCTCTCGCATTCGTCCGCTTGTCCGGCCGATCCTGTGATTTCTTCTTCCTCCTCCTCTTCTTCTTCCTTTTTCAAACTCGTCCGCGTCCGAGCGGCGGGCCTACGTACGTACTTCGGCTCGACAATGGGCATGGAATCGAGGCTAATTCGCCGTTGGCGGGAGCAGGGCCTACGGTGGGTCCAAGGGGAGGTTACGTCCGCGTTGGCGAGGCGAGGCCCCGAGCGAGGGGGGGCTCGCGGTACTTGGCGAACGATCGGCGCGAACCGTCGATAAGGGCGCCACTCGTTCTTAGGGGCCCTACGCGTCGGTCGGTCGACAGGAGAGGATTGCATTTGATAAGGAGGAAGCTCCGGCCTGGCTCTGGCCTCGGCGAGCAGTCGGGCCGAGTCGCGTTCCCCGACGGGAGCATCAACCGCCATGGGCTAAGGGAGCGTCGAGCCGAGTCGAGGACGGGCTCGGGAGGCAGGAGAGAGAGAGAGAGAGAGAGAGAGCCCGGTTAAAAATAGCGAGCGCTTAGCTGACGGCGAGCCGGAATCCGTGGCTCGAGGGGCTGAGTCGCTTTTTTCTGCGGAGTCCCCGGGCCCCGGGGCTGCGGCTGCAATTTATGGCTCGGGTAGAGCTTCCCGATCGAGCGACTCAATTTCGGCGTCTCGCTCAGCCGTGGGTGGCCCATCAAAGTCGTATAACTGTCCCAGCTGTTATTACGAGGAGGTAAAAAGGGAAAGGTAGCAGCCGGTTTTATTTCGCGAGCTAGCTTCAGGTGGCCCGCTTACCCGAGCCGGCGGCTTTCCCTCGTGGCCGCGGCTCGCCCTGGGGTGCATACATTACGTCTGCCGCCACCCGACGGCCGCCGCCGCACGTGTAACTCGGGCACCCACGTCCTCAAGGCAGGTGTTACAATAACGCCCTGCTGCTCCCAGTCAATATCAATGACTGGCCTCTCTCTCTCTCTCTCTAACACTCCGTCCGTCCTATTACCCTCGACGGCTGTAACCAGATGACGAGAGACAACTACGACGAGGACAAAGACGAAAATTACGAGGCGCGCTCGCTCGTAAAGCCAGAGCCGATAAATCACTCGTCGTGAATAATTTCACGGGCATTTTTATGCGAGCGGCTCTCCTGGGCCGCGACTCACCGGCCCCCCGATACCTTAGCCTGGTCGACCGCTAATTTTCCCTACGATCCTTCGGCTTTTCCTCCCTACCTCCAAGCCACTCGCACCTCCTCCCTTATCCTTGTAAGGGATCGCCGAAGGATTTTAACGCCCTCGCGGAATTAAAATATATCCGCGGCGGCGGCGGCTTTTTCGAGCAAAAAGCACTCGATAAGACGTAGCCACGAGCTAATAGATGGCCCCTCGATCAAAGCCTGCGAATTTTAGCTTCGGCCGAGTCCTCTTGTCGCGATGGGGGCCGGCGGAGGGGGGAGGGATCGATCAAAACGACGCTGACCGACGAGAGCTCGGCACTTTTTGAGTGGTCGGCCCGCGCAATTTACGCTCAACTTCACTTGGCTCGCGGAATTCGGATCGTAACTGGGATTGTCGAGCGAGGCCTCGATGCCGCGGGAGGGCAATCTTGCAAATTGAAGTAGCGATGCGCGCTTAAAAAACGAATTCAATTGAGCCCGTGGGCGTTCGATAACAACGACGATGGAGCCGCGCGAGAGGCCAAGGGTACTTCGGGCTTGGATTAGGGAGGAGAGTAACTTTTCGAATGTGCTCGGGAGCCGCGTTTCTTTCATCGGCCGGAGCAAAGAAGTTCAATGAAATTTGATTTTACTTTGCACACGTGATAAAGCACCGACGACAAAGTTCGCGGCACAATAATTGGAGCGAAAAAACAAATACGCGGACTCCCCGGCTCGCGCGCCGTTAAGACAAAACTTTGCCAATAAAACTTACGGAGAGATCTCGCGAAGAGCGTAATGCAAAGTTTGGTTAAGATTGGAGCGCCGAGCGCGAAGGGCGTGAAGTCAATCGTCGATTATTAGGGCTGCGCGCGTAAACAAAGGGCTCGAGAGTGGCAAGTTGGGGGGGGGGAGGAGAGAGGCGAGGAAGGCCTCACGGGAAGGGGTGAACCGGGCTCGGTAAAAGTAAAGTCACGGGGTTGGGGAGAGCCGGGGGTGTAGGAGGTCGAGCGAGGAGGAGGAGGAGAAGTCGGTGGAGGAGCAGGAGGAGGAGGAGGGTGGCGGTGAGGGTGGGGCGGGTGGGCTCGAGAAGATGGCCGCCGTCCCGGGCGATCCGGCCCGAGGAAGAGAAGCCGGCGCGAGGTCGCCGCAGGCCGACCCTCGTAACGAGCGAGAGCCGCGCTCCCCGACGTCGGTCACCTCCGCTGGTAGGCGTCCGGTGAACGCGCTCGGCCCTCGCAGTCCTGGCCCTCTATCTCGACACCCCGCGGTCGGTCCTTCCCCCGACGGAGGAGGCTCTGCCGGTCCTCGGGCCGGGCTCCCGTCGGTAGTCGCTCCGCCGACGGGCGTCCGGTCCGTCGGCTCGTCGGTCACTGGCACTGCGCGTCGGTCGGCACTCGGGGTACCGGCGGCACTCGGCGCCGCTCGCGTGGCCCAAATATCCTGGAGGCGGCCCCCCGTCGGCCTACCTCGAGGCCGGCCGACGGCCACGGGCTAATGGATAATCCTGCCGGGCTCGGCGCCTGCCGGCGAATGCCGCTTTCTCTCCCGCGCCCGGGCGCCGGCCGCCGCCGAGGCCGGCCGAGGCGCGCAAATTCGAAAACCGCGGCGGGGCTCCTCGCGCCGAGCGCCAGGAATCCATCCTGGCGGACAGGGTGAGGCGCACTAAGGGAGCTCCGCGCTTAGGGTGTCTATATCTCCGCGGCGAGAGGATACTACGTTGGGCGACTGGGCTCGCTTGGGGCTCGGCCCCGATCGCTCCCTCTCGCTCCGAGGAACGAGGAGAACCAGCGCCGAGAGAGAGAGAGAGAGAGAGAGTGCCCGCAGCGAAGGAACGGCCTACCCGGGTAGGGGTAGCCGGCGTCCGTCCCGAGTCTTTCCTCATCTGCAAGTCGTATAGCCGAGCTAATTATCAAGTTAATATGGCCATTCCGTATGGAAGCGTCGGGGTTCGGGCTCTGCACGGGAGAGCCAGAGAGATAGGGAGAAGGAGAGAGAGAGAGAGAGATTGAGCCTCGACGAGGGAGGAAGAGCGCGCAGCCCCCGCAGAGCCGGGAGCCCTCGGCGCGAGGGAGGCGGCCGGAGGTACATTGATATTATAAGTTGGCTCAATCGCTGCATTCATTTGTAAACTAACCGGGCCGCGATGTATTCGGTGGCGCGAGCCGAAGCGCCTCATAGGCGGAGCCGCCCCCCGGCGCCGCGACCCTTTCCCTCTCGGCCATTGTTGTCCCTCTCCGTCTGCCCCGGGAGCTTCCCTCCTCGCTCGGGCCCACCGCCACCTCCAGCGCCCTCGACGCTCCTCGTCTTATCGAGCGTCCCGCACCGATTGGCCCTCCCGCGGCCGGCGGTCCGCCTCGTCCCGTCGGCGCCTCGACCGACGCCTCCCCGGCCCGATCGACTCGCCCGGACGTCCAGGTCGGACGGGCCGGCCGCTTCGGGTTCTCGGATCGGAGGGACGCGCGTCCGCGCCCCGAGCTCGCGCACCACCCCTCGGACCCAACGATCGCACGAGCCTCGAGTATCGAGAGGCGACTCGCCCTCTCCCGGTTAGCCACCGAGATTGGACCGAGGAAAGCGCGTACAGAGAGAGAGAGAGAGAGAGTAATTTTCATCGATAATCATCAGCTGGTGGGTTTTCCACGAGGGCATCGCACTCGGAGGCTGGCGAGCGGATTCGGCAGGCGGGCCCGAGGAGACTCGGGGGCCCGGACTCGGTTTCCCTGTACTCGCAACGGAAGAATAACACTGGCCCGGGCGCCCAACGGGCTCGCACTCGCAATGGACCGAACGGCGGTCGAGAGCGGCGCAGCCCTCGTCCCGGGTAATGCGAATCGCTCGTACCAATGGTCCTGCGCGAAAAATCAGTCGTCCCCATTAGCTTTCTCCATTCGTCCGACGTCGGTGTCCTCCAGGTATTCGGATTGTTCCCTTTGTGGCCCGCCACTCATCGCGGGCATTATTATTAAAAGCCAACTCGGCTCCCTGGGCGCTGTTTCGAGCCCCCCCCCCCTCATTGTCCGCTCGCCACCATCCCTCGCCCTTCGCTCCTTTCGTTACGCGATGCTTCTTATTCTTCTCCTTCTCCTTCTTCCTCTGATTATTATTATACGAAAAGGGATACGTTTTCACGAGGCGCCGATGAATGCCCGAAAGTCCTCCTCTGCCGCGGTGACTCCGCGGGGCGGAGAGCGAGAGACCAAGGGAGAGAGAGAGAGAGAGAGAGAGAGGAACGATAAAGTAACGCGAACGTTTGGCAAACGCTGCCATTGTCCCCCGCCTCCAAAGTATTCCCCGGGCATTCGGCCTCCTTTCCAGCCTCCTCCTCATTTTTCCCACGAAGGATCCTCCTTATCTCGCCCGGACCGATAATCGCTCATCCTCCGCTCGGCCGTTCGCGTATCCGCGCGGAGCAACTTGACGCTCGAGTACCACCGCGCGAGGCTCCTTTAGCCCGAGCAGCCCCCATTTGGAATACTCACGGGGACGCCCGGTGCCCGTCCTCGGTCCTAAGGCCGAGCCTTGCCGCTACTCATTTGCCCTATCGAGGATTCCCTTGGATGCTGCCGCGAGTCAAACGTGCGCTGCTGGGCCACGAAGGGGAACGAACGCCTCCCGGAGGCTCTTCTTAACAGCCGGGCTAGGGAGCGACGGCGAGTCCGCGGTCGCGCCGCGGCTACGTTAGTTGTTTAGTTTTTGTCAAAGTCGCGGGGTTGGGGGGGCGGGGCGGGGCGGGGACCGAGGCAACGTAGACCCGGAGCGGCTCGCGCGCGCCTCCTTAGCATAAAGGATTAGCGCGTCGAATGAAAAAACAAATGACACTCAGGCGTAAAAACAAAGTGCCATCAGAATTAAGGCGAGGAAAAAGGAGGCCAAGATAAATAAATAAATAGGTAATTGAAAGATTACCGGGTTGGGGCGGGAGTGGGGGGGGGGTGGGAAACAATCTATGTATACACGAGATTATATGAGATAAGCGAGAGGAGAGATTAATGGTTTTTCAGTTTACCTTATTGAAAGTAAAATGAACGAGTCCCGCTCGGGAGGACGGACGTGGAGAGAGACGGAGAGAGAGAGAGAGAGAGAGAGGAAAAAAGTCAAGGAAGGGGGAGGGGGCAGAGGGGGTGGAGGGTGAATAAAAGAGAAAGCGAAGAAAATATAGGCAGAAGCCACCGCGACATCGGGCGCAAGATTAAAAAGACAAATTAGCATAACGCCAGTCTGCTGATCTAACTTGGGAGCCGCGCACGTGTGCCCGACTCGCGACGGGGCTAAGGCCTACCGCCGACCCCCGAGCTACCCCCCGAGTTACGGGGAGCCCGATACGAGTACGTTCCATTGCCTCTCCTTGCGCACCCGCTCGACCGAGTGCGCACTGGTTTGGTGATTAATGTAATGATGATCCTTTAACCGGGCGCTACTTCATCTTCGGCACTTGCCGAGGCTTCCCGCGCACAGTCGCCCGCTGCGAGTCTCCCTCCATCGGCAGCGAGATTTTGAAAACTTCTCTCTCTCTCTCTCTCTCTCTATCCCTCGGAACTCTACTTACAAACCCAAGGAATCGGCGATTGAGCTCATCGGCTCAGCGAGAGGGAAACTCGTGGATTGCAAAAACGAGCCAACGACTAACGCGTGTTCCTACGATCGCTCCTTATCGCTGCGGTGCAAAATAACCCTTTCTCTGCCTGCCACGCGGCAGCCCTTGTCTCTGGTCTAGCCTCGTCCCAATGTTCTTCATCGGCTCCCTCGGCTCCGAGCAAATACCAACGATTCTCGGCCGCGACGACGATGCCTTGGAGATCGGCCGAGCCTCTTTCCAGCCGCCCCCCCCCCGCCATCGAAGCCCGACCACCGACTATTGGCGCTCGAGGCGTCCAAACGCGAAGAAGCCTCGATCGGTCCCCGGATTAAGTCGGGAGGAAAATTTCCACGGGGGTTCCGGGCGGTTGCTCGCTCGTCAAGCGCGGCAAAAGCTCGCTTCTGTCGGCGGGAGCTTCAGCCGCGCTCGGTAATATTCACTTCGGGCCGGGGCGAGGGCACTCGGTACCGATTCAAAATTGACGTAGGGGAAGAGCGTGGGCGGGAGAAGACCCGGCGACAAATATAAATAGAGAACCTGCCATCCCCCGGCTACGCTCGAGGAGAAGGCAGAGGAGGTAATTCCCCGCGCGTATTATGCATAGATACGGAGGCGGATGATGCGGCAGGGATCGCGAGTACCGGAGCGGTGGGAGGTGACGAATCGCGTATATGCCCGCCGCTCATGCATGATTCAGCCGCAGTATCTCATTTCATTTGGTACCGGTGTGCCTCTGCTAAACTATATTTCCTAATAGTAATACTATTCGGCGGCACATATTTCTTTATATAAGATATGTCCCGACTCCTCCGTCTCGGCTGCTCCTCTCGCGCTCCTTTCCTTATCTCCGATCATTACCGACCTTTTTCCGGCTTCGTTTGCGCCTCTCTCTCTCTCTCTCCGTTTATCGCGCTATCTGCGCACAGAGGCAGCTCGAGTACGTAGAAGGACAGCTCGGATAGACGTACATCGAGTCGTCTGTAAATAATATTAATGGGGGATACGCGTGGGGAAAAATATTTAAGAATTTTTAGCCTTGATAATGAAAGCTCCTCTGGCCGTAAATTCTCCTGTACTATTAACGCGAGCGTAATTATTTATCTTTTCCCACATGAAAGCAGTGTGTATAGTGTGCAGTTGGAATAATTTAGCGCCCTATTAGAAAAGCGTGGAATTTACGAATGAAAATTGCAGCGATCACACCTGACTAGTGCAGTTTTTATGGCGCGCGTACAATAAAAGGCACACGTTATTGAAAATGACATATAAATTTCATTTATCTTGAAATCCTCTGCCTTGGATTTCCCGGGATTCCGCTTGCTTGTCTCTTCTTATTGATAAAAAAAAAAAAACATCGTATATATAAATTTATACACCCACACACGCGCGCGCTGGTGCACGTATATAAAGAGCAGTAGGATTTCCAAATATTTTTTTCCCTCCAAATCCATATCAATGTTAATAATATGACCATATGTCCGCATATATGAAAGTGCGTGGTTTAACCTTGGCGACATTAATAAGGAGCCCTCCGGTGTGCTCACGAGGCAGACACCAATCTTTTGCCGTAACGGGCAGCAGGAGTGCGAAAACGAGAGGGAAAGAGAAATGACGAAAAGAGAAAAGAGAGGAGGAGCGGCAGCAGCAGCTGGAGGAATAGGAGGAGGAGGAGGAGGAGGAAAGATGAAATATTTCGCGAGTTGGATCACTTAACAGGGTAGCTAACATTGTAGAGGGAAAGAGAAATAAAGAAAGAAATTGTTAGTTCTCGCTGTTTTAAATTACCATTTATTACGACACATAAACCGAAGAAGGTGAGGTGAACATGCGCCGGAGAAATAAAGAGTGTAAGGAGAGAAGGAGCGAGCGACTCCTGGCGAGATGGAGATCGAGAGGGAGAGAGAGAGAGATAGATAGAGAGAGGCAGACGGATAGAGGAGACAGAGAAGTTTTTCTCTTATATAGCAGCGGCCATCTTGTCTGTCGTTGCAGTAACCCCTACCGTAGTAATCCGGGAGCAAGCACGAGGCGACAACCACGAGCACTAGAAGGGGAAGCTTTTCATACCGTCCTTTACATCACTGAATCCCACCTCCGCTATCTTTTTCTTCAAAAAATTTTCTCTCCCTTTCTTACTTATTCTCCGCTCTTTTCCCTTTTTTTTTTTTTTTTTTACCCTGCCGCGCTCATTGTAACTTTGTAACCTCCTTCATTTCCTCCTTCGAATTCTGGGGAACGATTTCTAGTCTCCTCGTATCTCTGCTCTCTGCTCTCTGCTCTCTCTCTCTCTCTCTCCGAATCTTGCCTCATATTCTTTCCTTGGTCTACTAGAGTGCCCGGGATTCGAAAAGAGAGGAACAACTTCGGTAATGATCATTACCTCCGGTAAACTGACAAGTAAGCTCTCGCTATCCCCCCGACTGTAGTAAACGACCACAGAGAAAGACCATCGCATCAATTTTTATATTATAACGAATGGATCATCTTTCTTCGAGGGTCTTTGTTTTTGGGGGGAGAGAGAGAGAGAGAGAGAGAGAGAGAGATTTATATACATATATATATATATATATATATATATATATATTAGATAGATGGATAGATAGATAGTTAGATACGTATATATATATAAATGTGTGTTTGTATATATATATATAAATGTACAGAGAGAGAGAGAGAGCAGAGAGCAGAGAGTTAATGGCAGAAATGGAAGAAGAAACCATGACCACGCTTTACGCATAAAATACACCAAGTCAGGTTCTCACGATTATTTTGTATGAATAAATCATACTAAAGTCCATTGAAAATATATCAAAAAATATTCTGTTTTTATACCTACGCAACGCAGCTTTATCAAAAAAAAGACAAACTTATTAATAAAAATACATTTAATTGATTGCAGCTTGTATTATCATTCAATTTTTCATTCTGCGATCGCTTAATAATTCATGTACTACTTGGTTTAAATATAAATTCTTATAAATAATAAATGCCTTGTAATTCTTTAATCTAATTTTCAAAGTTGCGATCCCTTTTTTTATCGATCGTCGTAAAACTTTCTGATTATCATTGGATACAAAAATAATTTAAAAAATTACATAAATCTACAATTACAATTCATTACATTGGCTGTATTTAAATACGAGAAACTAAATATTTTACAACACGATAGCGAATAATATCGTCATTATTCCTGATAAAATACATTTCTGAAAGGAACCTTTATCACTGTTATATCATTTAATTTTTTTTTATATATTGTTTCAAAGCAAATAATTGTGCGTGCTATTATGAACAAAAATCACAGCAGAAAATGGCGAAAGTATTTACTTTTAAATGCCAACCGATACTTTTCTTCAAGTGGCTTTTCTTCCAAATTCATTAAGAATATTATTAAAACAGTACATTCGATGAATATACTAATATACATTTTATACAAATTGATAAAGATTTATGTAGATAACTACCGATTTACTATTGTTTATAAACAATAGATTTAATTTATAATACTTAAAATTAATAATAATACGTGAAAAAGTTTGTAAAACAAATACACAAAAATTGAAATAAAAATTTTTTAACAGAAAAACAAATTCCACTTCCCATTCTCGTACTGACTTTTTCTATTTATGCTTTGTTAAAAACTTTTTATTTAAAATCGATGAAGCGTCCCTAACAAGCAACAAACATAAGCATGTTTTGTTGTTGTTGTGTTATGAATTATAATAGACATATTATACGAAATCAATAGTAAATATTTATATAATTTTCAATCCTTCAATATGTTTACAAGAAAAATAATGTATTTTAATTGTATACGTTATTACTAAAATTAACGAGGTAAACCATTTATTTACTTAGAAAATTATATTAAATAAATTTGATATTTGTGGAGACAAAAAAAAAAAAAATTTGTATTTCGTAACTATTTTCGTATCGCATTAATGGAATGAAATATTTACGTTCATTATCATGCTAATTAACATAAAAGTAATGGTCATGAAAAATATGAGACTTAGCGCAAGAAACATATTACGAGAAAAACATTATGTAAACACTTAAGAAAGCAATAAATAAGGTTAGAATTTAAGTAAACGTTCGATAATTATTATTTATAAAATTAAATGCGAAAAGCCTTGTTTTACTTTTGGTCATAATTGGTAACCGTGGCTTTTCCACAGAAGGCATTTTTGCACGGAGAAAAATTGTTCGCTCGTCATTTCAATATACGTCTATATAACGTATAAAGTTCTAAAATTTTAATCAATTACAAATGATAAGACGAAATATTTTCACGAGTATGTTAAATTAATGTAAACGTGGGACGCATTTATTGATCCTGATTTGCATCTTAATTAGAACGTCAGTATCGTCGTAAGTGCCGAGCAAGAGTAAGATTATGATAAAAGATTGATGGGTAATTCCCGACTAGTTAAATTAATTAAACTAATGGCCAAAATCAATTCAAGCTTATTCCACTGGTTGTTTCTTCGACAAAATAAACGCGTTCTGTTGTAGGTACGATAAATTTAGGTTTTTGTGACCTTACAATGCACAATGTTGTGTCGGTCTATCTCCGATTATCCGATTATCGTAAAATATCTTTTAAATAAATATATTTACGCAGACTCTTGTGATTCACAGTCACGCTCTTGCCTGCGATATCAATTAGATAAACAATCCTATTTCAGATTCATCAAACGCGCATTTGTAAGTTTTACGTCTTTTTAATTAATTTTATAGCTTATCCGTGTTTATTTCGAGAGCTCGTTTTAAGTAGGGAAGAGAGAGAGAGAGAGAGAGACAAAATCTTCTCCCTAGTCATCAAATCATTCAATGGGTATGTCGCTATTATTATATATTATTACTTTTCGTAATTCCGAATTCTCATTGCACATAACCCTTTCAACTTTTGCTCAGCAGCAACAATTCGTCTGTGTAGCGAATAGTTTGGATCGTATATTTACGAACTGTAGCAATTGTTTATCAGGATTGAAATTAATATATATTACATTAATTTAATGCTTCTCACGCGATAAATTTCGAAATTTATAGATAAAATGTGTTCGCACCGATTAAACAAAGTTATAAATTGCTTCTTTTTTCTTTTTTTTTAAATTTAAAAAAGAACACGTTCAGGTTCGAGGTTATTTGTATCTTATTGCAAATTGAGAATCGCGTGGAAAAAAATGAAGTAAGGTTTTCGAGGCAAAAAAATTGAATAATTTGTATGAATTTTTTGTACTCTCGGCCCAATTTCATCTTGCCGTTTGTATTCAAGATACTTACTCTCCATGGTATTTTATACGATATTGTGCGAAGAGCCTAGCTGTATATATATATATGTATGCACGTATGAATGTATGCATGTATGTACCCCCCCCCCACACACACGTAGGTGTAAGCGTACGATATACGTATGTAAGTAAGCGAGCCTCTCTTGCATTAACACGTGCGGGCGAATTAATATTCAGAGGTAAAGCAGAAGGTTAAGGGTAATGAAAGCGAGCAGAGCAAGATAAAGAACGATACATCAAAATTTCGTTTACCCTTCGTCCAGCGAATCCGAAGCATAAAGCAGGGCCCGGATAAGCTGTTCTCATTTTTCTACAACATTTCCTATTCATCCTTTGTTGTTTTTCACCGGCCTCCCCCCGCCCCGTATCGCCCTTTATTTCCCACCGTTTTCGCTCTCCTCTCCTCCTCGGCGTCCGTTTTTTCCCGTGCCTCCTTCCTTCCTCCCTCGACTTTAGCTTTCAGCTCCTGTCGTCGTCGTCGTCGTCGTCGTCGTTGTTGTTTCGCTGCTCTCTCCTTCCCGTATTTTCATTGTATTTCCTTTCCTCTATTTTCCTTCCCTCTTATCTTCTTCGATGGAATTTTTTTTCTTCTTTTTCCTTCCTTCCCTTTTTTATTTATTTTTTGTTTTGTTTGTTTGTTTTTTTTTTTTCCACTTCTTCTCTTTATCATTACTATGCAATCCCCGGCACAAGCTCGGATAAAGCAGAGAGATCGTAAAGGCTTCGAAAATATCCCGATAATACCCCCGAAGACGAAGTTGCTCTCTGATACGTCTTCACTGGGCTGGGCTCCCTCTGTTTCTCTTTGGACCGGACCGCCCTCGCGCGAGGCAGCAGCAGCAGCAGCAGCAGCAGCAGCCACGGTCTTTCATATCGTATCGGGGCAACTCGTCTATGTGGAAATGCGATCACTTAGAGCCGGTCTCGAAGTATAATTTTACAGGAGCCGCCGCTTCGAGTGGTCGTAGCATTACCGGGCTCTGTCGCGTCCCCGCTCTCTCTCTCTCTCTCTCTAGCCAGCCAGCCTCCGCGATAACCCTCGGCCCTCGAGGTCGTATATTTTTTATTATTGCTTATGGCTCCGAAAGTCAGTCCATCATGGAATAATGGGAGGCTTCAATCGCCGACCAGTTGTTTGCCGGACGGCGGCCCCCCCCCCCCGAAACCCCACCCACTCGGGCTCTCCTGGCCCTCGAGGATCCCCCCCAGGCCGGGGAAAGAGCCGGCCAGCGGCCATCCGCACGCTCGATGGCCACCGAGAGCCGCGCAATATCCGACCCGAGGTTGACCGGCGCGGGCTCCGGTCTTGCGTCGGTGCCCCGGCCTCTTTCCTGCCCGATGAAGCGAGACGGAAGAAGGGAAATAGAATGGGAAGCCGGGCATCGAGCTCTCCCGGCACGTGAGATCGCGCATACGCAAGGAGAGGAGCCGCCGCCGCCGTACGTACGTTAGTACGTTAGTACGTAGCTACCACCCGGAACTCGTTTTATTGAGGTGGTTGCGAAGGCGCGCTCGCCGAGAAGCTGATCCTCATGTTTTTACATTGAGCCAGTTCTTTCCTTTCTTTCTTTTTTTTTTCTTTTTTTTTTCTTTTTTTTCCTTTCATCGTCTTCTTCTTCTTCTTCTTTTTTTTTCTTCCGCCCGACCCCACCGCCCACCGCCCGGTCCTGCCGCGCCGCCGACGCCGCCTCCTCGAGAATATCACTTTTCGGCTATACTTCGCCGACGTCCCTTCGACGGCCCTTTTCTCTCCCTTTTCTCTCTCTCTCTCTCTCTCTCTTCTGCAGGGGCCCTCCGCTGCTCGCCCTCGCCTCTTTTTTCCCCCATTTGTTTTTCCATCCCTCTGCCACGGCGTGACATTGTTACTCATCGGCCGAGCAATAAATACGTCCATCTACGCGATACGCGACTCGAAAATCCTACGAGATGCGACGCGAGAGAGCCATACTGATTTTTTTACTGGCCGCCGGCCTCCTCGCTCTAGCCCCCCCCCCCACCCCCCGCCCGCGCGAGCTTAATTCCCGACTTGGTTCGCGACTCCATTTTCGTACGGGAGAGCATCTCTTCCGCTCTCGGTTCCTCAGCGCCGCTTAAGCGCAATAAAAGTTAAGTGCCCGAGGAATGGAGCTCTCCTCGATATTCCAACAATTTCATTAGCTTATTGGGGCTCCTCCTCCCCTCTGCCCCGACCAAAGGCAATGTTGAGAAAGCCCTATCTTTTCGACCGACGCGAGGTGCTTGGTTACGCTTAAGGAATAAAGTAACGGCTGCGCGTGCTTTTTTGTTCTATTTTACAATTGTACTTCTTAGTGGGTTAGATTGCCATCGGGTCTATTTTTTCTTGGTAATTTAACGCTAATTACTTTAGTGTCATAATTTTTTTTTTTTTTTTTTTTTTTCCCACAATTTTTTCCGCGAAGCATCTTTTTGGCAGGATAATTATACCTACTGTAAAGTACTCATGATTGCAGTGTATCGATAGCGTATGGGAAATTTAAAAGAAAAAAAAAAAAAAAAAATACTTAACCTAACTGGCTTATTAATTTATATATATATATGTATCAGGGAGTAATGGATCGTTTTAACTTTGTTCGTGCGCAGCGCAATAGCAATTTTTTTTAAACAAGCAATGATAAAACATGATTGAATAAATGTGGGCCAATGATATTATTAAAGCCATTGGCCGAGTTTGTTTTGTTAATTGCCTCTAAAGATAAGAGGGACTCATGACACTCGTAACTCTTGACACCGCTGAACCAATTTGCCCGATCCGTAATGAGTATGCGACCTATTGTCGCGCTTGGTCGTTCAAATTAAAGAGAGAGAGAGAGAGAGAGAGATAGAGGGATAGAACGAAAAAGGGCGAATCGTTCATTCGGCAAGGAAAGGGGCAAGGGGCGAGAGCTCCGCGCCAGGGACAAAGATTGGCGCATAAAGAACATTCGAAGATTAAGTCTGGTCCCCGGGGCTCGATGTCGCGGTCGCGAAAAAGAAAGTAGGAGAATCCAGGGTTGCGGAGAGAGATACTTCGGCTCCGCGAGCTTTGGTGCCTCGGTGCAATAGACAAAGAGTGGCGAGCGAGCGAGCGAGCGAGCGAGCAAGGCGGGTTGGGTTGGGTTGGGTTGGGGGGGGGGGGGGTTGGGGTGGGAGAGGGAGAGAAGGCCTAGAGCCGGTACACTCCTTTGGGAAGGTTCTCGCGGGAGCGCGAGTCGCGGTTGGTCCTCGACACAGTGAGAAAGATCGTGGATTGGTCTAGAAGGGGGGTTTCTAGGAGGAAGTCGACCAACGAGAGGAGCAAGAGGTGGAATGGGTTGTCTTTTTCGCTCGCGCACTCTTTCTCCCGGCTGCCAACCTCGCATCCGCGCCTCGCGGCCCGCGTGTGCTTGCGCGGCGCGGCACTCCGGGGGCAGGAGGAGGCGGAGGGCGTCGGTCGTGTGCGCGCATCGGTGGGGCCGGTGCGCGACGACTCCTGCCCTGGCTCTCTCCTCCGGGAGGGCGTGGGCGGAGGAGGGCGCGAGGCGAGCGCGTGTCCGTCCGTAGCGCGGCGCGCTCTATATATAGTTGCGGATATAGCGCCCTGCAGCCGGAGAGACTTCATTATACGTTGACCTAAGAAAATCAGGCTGGCTCCTCTGCGTCTTCCACCTCCTCCTCCTCCTCTCTCTCGCTCTCTCTCTCTCGAGCCGTGCGATGTCCGCCGCCCCCCCCCCAGTCGTTCTTTTCCGTGGCCTCGGATACCTCCTCTTCCAGCGTCGGTTGCGAAGAAAGGGTGTGTGCCACCGAAGACCGTGGCTGAACCAGGTGCTCGCCCGAGCGATAGTCCGCCTCCCGCCCCGCCGTCGACCCGCTCTCTCCTCTTATCTATAGCTGAACTCTTTGCTCTTTTTTATCCTGCCTTTTTCCTTTCTTTTCTTCTTCTTCTTCTTCTTCTTCTACTTCTACTTCTTTTCCGTCTCTCTCTCTCTCTCTCTCTCTCGGCCAGCTCCAAGTGCCCTCCCGTACTAGTAAAGAAAGGAGTGCAGCGGCAGCGGCGGCAGCACAAGACCGAAGCAGAAGAATGAAGAAGCAGAGGGTAGGCGGTTAGGGCGGGGGCGGGGGGATCGCGCCGAGGGTGAGGTAGACATGCAGGGGTAACTCATCACTTATGGATACTGATGGCTCGCGCAATGAACTCAGACCTCTTGCACGGGAGAACAGGCTTCGGCTGACGTTTTTTCCTCTCTTCCTTTTCTCCTCTCCTCGTCGTCGTCGTCGTCGTCGTCGTCGTCTCTCACCAGCCCCCCCCGCCCCTACCCATCGCTCCTCGCCCTCGCTCTCCATCTCATTCTCTCTATCTCTCTCGTTCTCCTCTGCACTCGATCGCTTACTCACTTTTTGCCTTTGATACTTGGTGCAGCCTTCACTTGCTCTATTTATCTTTATTCTGTTCTTTATATTTTAACTTCCATCTTGTTTGTATTTCCTTGTTTTCCTTTTTATTTTGTTTTATCGACAAACAGCACTCAATAACCTTTTCTTTCCCGGATATCTTTTTATCGGATAAAAGGAAAAACCGAGCGCTCTTACGGATTCGCTAAGCCTCCCTTCGCTGTCGTTTGTATTATTCCGTAATTAACAAACTTCTTTTTATCTCTAATTTCTTAATCTCCCATTCTCTCTCGTATCGATCATTGACAATTTTTACTTAGAATGGCGACGCAAACTTATGTTGGCCACGAATGTTGTTCATTGAAAATCAACAACCTAAATTTATGTGGGAGCATGATTGTGCGTCGGTTATTTATTGTTGCAATCCCTTATTGCCAATACACTTAAGGAGGTTATTCCGTCGCTGACCAATTTTTTTTTTGTTTTTCCTCCTAAAGAAGCGCTTAAAAAAATTTCACCACCGCAACAACCCGAGCACACACACACACACACACACACACACATTTATATATATACATATACATATGTATGTATGTATGTATATAGAAATGACATAAAAAGGTTAAGACAAAAATAACAAAATTAATGCCCCTGCAAAAATTGCTTTTAATAAAAATACCTTAAAAAACAGTGGATGTTATTCTTAGAAGAAAAGACCAACTTTCGCTAAAATGTTTTTAATCTTGCCCGTATTTGTTATCTCTGTCTTATATTAAAATTCAAATTTAATCAAAAGGACTGTAGAACTTCCAGAGGAGCTCCAGCGAATAGTTATAAATATCTCAAGGCATTAACATACCCTTCTGATTCGATACTATATTTATGAAAAATAATTCTCCGCATTGTGTAATTTGGATGCAAAAATTGATCGCGCGCCAGCGCAAATCCCCGCGGTTATGGATTATTTCAGCCGAGCTCGAGCAAGATATTAACGGCGCCTTTAACAAATCCAGCTTGTAAACGCCGAGAGGAATCCACGGATAACGTTTGTAAGATTAGCAGATTCCCGGCTTTATAAATTATTAATTAGAATTGCTCCTCTTTCCCGCCGCTTTCGTTCCTTTATCGTAAACACGTGTTTCGCGCGTCGAGCGTCCGATTAACGGCCGCCAGCGCCAGCCGAGCATTCGTCGTTCGGTAATATCGGCCGGGATATCGGAATAAGAGCCGAGACCGATCCGGGACGGCCGAGGGTGGCTCGAGACGCGTAAAAATCATCCCTGGCCACAATTGATCCATTGCAAGCCCTTACGCGGGCCACGGAGCGATTGTTACGCGTCGCCTCGAGACGCAGCGAGCGTCTGGTTATCGTTGGATGGCCGGACGGGGCCATCAGGGGAGCCGAGCACAAGAAATGCCCCCGTTAACCAAAATTGACGAAGGTATCGTAGACGGGCGGCGAGAGGGGCGCCAAAGGCGCGAAGCCCTCGATCGTCCGGCTCCTCATCAATTTTTCCGACTCCTCGCGACGCTTCGCGCCTACCGCTAGTGGGTGTATCGTGTACGTGTATCGCTCGTATAAATATTCCCCACCCCCCGGCATTTACGCTCCTTTCTTTTCTTTTCTTCTTTTCGTTTCCCCTTATCCCCCCGCCGCGCCGCCGCCCCCCAACTAGCGGCCTCTCTCCGGACGGCCATTCGTTTCTATTACCGCGTGTTAAGGGCGGCGCCGTTCTCGCACAGCTAGATTTATTTTCACTCCGTGGGTATTTTTTATGGCCTCGGGCCGTGTTCCATATGAACTCGAGGGAAATAAAAAAGTAGCGCGCGCGTCAGCGGGTGGGTGGGCGGCTTGGGAGAGGTCCGAGCGAGTAGCCGTGGCTCCTCTGGTTGCTCGCACAACTCGCCGGCTCTGCCCTGGATCCTGTATTCGCGGGCGCGGCCGTACCGCAGCCGGCCGAGCTGCCCTAGACGACCCAGCGCTCGCATAATAAACCCATAAACGCCCCCCCCCCCGAAAAACCGGCGCCCCAATGCATAAAACGCGCGGGCGCCTATGTACGTAAGCGCTCGCTGCGCGCGGGCGTAGGAAAGCTGGACGAGGAAGGCAGGAGAGAAGCCCTCCGGAGCTGCGTAACGACCGCAGGCCGTGTATCTGCGTCCCTTCGATGTTGCCGCCGGTACGAATTGGCCGCAGGCTGGTAATGGTCGCCACTTAGATACAATTGTCCGGAGCCCGGACTTCATTAGGTATATTGCCCCCCCCCCAGCACCCCAACCCCGACTCTCGTGGATTTTTCCATTGTAAAAGATTGGAACTCCGAGCTTCTTCGACTTCTGTCCGCCCCCCCCCCTACACGCGCTTCTTCTCTGCCCTTCCCTGCCCTTCCCCCACCGCCCCACGCCCTTTTTTTTGTTTTTTTTTTTTTTTTTTTTTTTTTTGCTCCTACCGGCGTATCGTCATTTATCTTTACTGTTTTTGTCACCTCGTCGATCTTTTCGGCTTTTTTACCGACGTGATTTAAAACCCGGCTTGTACGTTTATTTTTCGTCCCCGGTGTCTTTTAACCAAAAAAATCCACCGCGGCTCGCCTCGGCATAAGTTGTATACCCAGGCTCAATATAACATATTCATTTTTTTTTATTCTTCTCTCTCTCTCTCTCTCTCTCTCTCTCTCTCCTATGCTAATATAAATCTACGCGCTCTCGACTCGGTGCTCTCGAGAAATTCCAAAAGTTTTCCATTTAAATTTCTTATTCACCGCGGAGGATAAATTGAAAGTGATCGGATGAAAAATATCTTAACTTCGAATGAAGTTTCTCGCTCCTACTTAAACTTCTGCCGCCCAATGATTTTCACATGAATATTCACAGCCGTTGCAATTAATATAATGGCCATTATTAATTTTCATAATTTTTCCCAATGCCGCTCTCAAACTCGTCTACGGCTCGTCGCGAGATCTCTCCGGTCCTCCCCGCCCGCCCCCCCTGACCCCGCTCAGCCGAAAGGGCTCAAGGCCCGGCACAGCTGAATCACGCGATCCACCGGCCAGGATCGCTTGCAGGCCTCCTCCGATACTTCCCCCGAGCTCGCGCCTCCCTTACACGACTCCCCGATCATAATTTTACGACGGGCAATTTCAATCCTCGATTAATTTGGCTCCAAATCATGCCCGCCAAAGAGTTCTCGAGACGCGAGCAGCTCAAGTATCAAGAGGTCGCCGTTTTAGCGCCGGCGAGCTTAGAGGATCAGATGTTTACGGCCGTGTGGAAATCGTGAACAATGTATATATATATCTTCGGGATCCTCGCTCGTAAGGCTTAACGATTTTAGTTTATTTTGCTTTGCTTTTTTTTCCCCCCTTTATCGATCGGCTAATTATTTTCCGACAATCGCGAGTGTTGGAGTACTCGATACATTCGACTTCGGGTTAACTTTCAACGCTGGCCGTCGTTTTAAAATAAACGTTGAATTATCACCTCGTAATAAATATGGAGAAATAACGAGAATATTGTGCCGAGCGAGCGATTATTAAGTTATTGCTGAAGCCGCAAACTTTTTTTGGACGCCTTCGTGCTAATTTAAGTATAAGAAGCTTAATAAGACTTGCGCAATAGGTATAGAATACATTTAGTAAGAATAACATATGATGCTAAACTTACAACCCAACGACGTGGTTTAAAAGCGCCACAGGGATGTTAATTGACTTTTTAATGGGCAATATTTGATCGAGTAATTAGTTTAATGTAAGTGTAATATTATTTTTGCAAAATAAATTAGCAACGATTGCTAAAAGTTATGGTTTTCAATGTTATTTGTGATGTCTCTTTTTTAATCGAATTCGGTACTAATAACTCAAAATTGTAATGAATCTAATTTTCAGAATTTGTGTCTGGTTAATATCTACAAGCTGCTTTATTTAGGATATTATTAATTAGCTGAGATTTGATACTTTCAGTTTAAGGCTGAATTAAAGCAATCGCTTTAATTAATACGAGCGTGCATATTTAATATTATCGCGTCTGCATGAAAGTCTGCACTTCTAGAAATTGAAAACAATCTCGTATCATAATCGTAGTGGGAAAGTGTTCGGTGACGAAACGGTGATAAAATAAAAGTTACATAAAAAAATTTTTAATCTTATTACTTAACCTTTAACCTTTGACAATAATCGGTATTGAAAATCATTGCAAAATATCTATAAATTCGTAGATAGCTATTAATTTATATCAATTATCCCATTGTACAAACGTTTACAGGAAAGACGGGCACTATGACTCGTTGGAAATTGACACAAGCCATTATGGCAATATTGTTTATCGTTAACTTTTAATTTGAACGGAGGAATTTCTTACTCTTTGTAAATTCTGGCACTTCATTTTAAAATGTTCGCCGTAGCTATAAAAGTTATAATAAAGAGGAAAATATTCATTAGCGCGTAAATTATCATGTCCAAAATTAGATAATAAATATTTATTCTAGTACTATACGCACGCTATCTGGTGCCTCGCATACTTCGATCATTTGTTTGCTTACATTAGTATATTTATAAGATTGAAAATACATCGGCTACCGGAATTTAAGTCGAATAGCATTATGTAAGTAACATGAAATGTATCTATGCAAAATAGGCCGTAGAATCAAATTCGTTTCAAATCTGATTACACGTGCGTGTATAAATACTTATATATATATATACACACACACATTCAAATGATTAGGATGTTAATGCTACTTACCATATTCCGTGAAATGTGTGTCAAAGCAATAAGAAATTTAAACGATCTTCGAAATTTTCAATGAACGGCTAAAATGAATTATTTAACAGAAATTAATAAATTATCGTCAATGTTTTTCAAGTAGTTATTTTGAAAATGGTAATTATCCTCAAATATCATGTTAATTCATTAAGTAACGATAATAAATAAGCTAAGTGTTTATTTTGTAGCAATTCGAAAACATTGGTGTTATGTATCCATACGAGGATTTCATTGACGAAGAAAGAAAGAAAGAGAGAAAGAAAGAAAAAAAAAGAAAATTAAAGCCTATTCCGTAGTGGATTATTTTAGCAACTCGTAAAGGTACGCAGTAAGGAGGGAAAAGTTTGCAACGATAAAAGCAGAAGGCACATTTTACATTGAGGGCAATAATTCTCAATAATAATTTGACGACGTAGGCTTAATTGAACGCGTAACGGTAATCGATAACCAGGAATCGCGAGAAACATTTATCGAGCACCGATGACTACGCGAGGACAATCGAGCCGAGGTAGTTGCATAAATTTCGGCTGATCAGGACCTTTTCATCGTGGCGCCGTGTATTTTATCAAGGCGCAGGCTAGGCAAGCGACGACAGAGACCAAACACACGGTGGTAGTCTCACGTTGCGCCCGACCCAAGGAATCTCGATACAAAATTGTTAAGTAACGGAGAGCACGAGGCTCCCCGGTAGTGCCACAAAGATCATAGAGGCTTCGGTAGCGCAACGAGCAAGACTGACTCGCGCGCTTCCGGTATTTGTTCCGACGATCGGGAGCCGGGCTCGCTTCTTTTTATCCTCCTTTTTTCTTTCTTTTTCTTTTTCTTTTTTTTTGCTTTCGTTACAAATAAGTTACCGCGGACACTCGCGGGCTCTCGCGAGGATTCGCAACAGGGCCCTTACGCGCGTTGAATCGGCTGCGGCGGCTGCGCTGGTTGCCCCGTAGGCCGGGCCGGGGGGGAGGAGGAGGAGGACGGTGGAGCGCCGGTGGAAAAACATTCGAAGCCCGTGCGCGCAAAGTATATAGGACACGACTCACGAGAGCCGTGACGCACTAGATGTACCGATTAATTAACGATAAGAGCCTAATGAGCGGCAGGTGAACGAATATAACCGGCCCCTGGCTCGATCCGCTACCAGGCTCGCTTTCCACCAACCTCTACCCACATGCACGTGCGCGCGTAACTACTACAATTTGCGGCGCGGAGGGGAGGAGGGCACGAGCTCGCACGGGGCCAGAGCTCGGCGGCTAAGCCCCGCGCGTAATAATGACCCGCGCCGCCTCGTATCCACTAAGGGGTTCGAGGGCAATGGGCAGCGCGGGCCCGGGTAAGAGAGCCGGCGGGTAAAAGTGGCCCGCTCGCCCGCACCTACGATGGATGGTTCCGAGGGAAATACCCCCTCCCGAAAATGGGCCCGACGGCTCATCGCTTATTTACGAGCCAATGCTCGATCGCTCGCTTGCTAAGCTCGTGCTGGCAGCGACGGTCGGCGCGATAAGGAGAAAGAAAAGCCATCGGGAATCGGGCCTCGTTTCGGGGCCGATTTTTCGATGCGGCGCCTTCCTGGCCAGGCCCTTTCGCGTTTCTCTCCCTCTCCTACGAGCTTTTGTATTTTTTATATATTTATACGTATATATATATATATATATTGAAAGATACGCGTGCACGGATCGCCTTAACTTAATTAGCGAAGCCCTAAGAATCGTTCGAGCTTATTTTTTCCACGACCGGAGGATTTCCAACCGTTGGCCGTTGCTTTAACGTCAGCCTCCCAGACCAAATCCACTTACTTTCGTGGATATCTTATAATTGCCAGCCAATTGCACTTTTGTCCATTATATTCCAAAGACTCCAAGCCTCGAGGGGGCGAATCGGTCAGGCGCGCGTCTCCTTAACAAAAAAAAAAGCTATGCACAAGCGCCTCGACAATGGGCTCCCATCGACTAGTCATACGCCATTGTACGGGTGATGATCGCAGGGTCCTCAACCTCTGGTAATATCGGATCGATGGGCCCGGGGCCGAAGAATCGGCGCCAATTGAATTTGGCGAGGAGCGAGCGAGCGATCCGAGGCCGAGCCAAGAGTCGCGCGCCTCCCCCCTTCGGTCGGCGGTTCTTCTCCCGAGCGCGATATCGCGCCGCTACACCCCCCCCCCCGAGGTATCGGCGCAGAGGGGCAAAATTATTCGAATCGCGCGCGCGCGCGCGCGTTGAGAAGTGAGGGGGGGTGGGCTCGCGGTAGGCGGGGAGCGAGAGCGGGCCCGAGCGCTCGAGAGGATCAAAGAGTCACGTCCTGTGAATTGTGACCGAGCCGACGGAGGCGTGAGCAGGGCGCGACGCTTTTAGAACAATGCCATCGGTACGCTCTTCGAGGAGGAATGTCACCGAGGAGTGCCGCACCCATGGCCTCGCTCGCCGATCGGCCCGGAGGAGCAGGGCCGAGGAGTCGGAGCTCTCCTCCCTCGGCGGGGCCCGCTCCGAGTCTCGCTTACTCATTCCCCGCTGGCTTTTCTCCTCCTCGGTCGCCTCCTCGCCCTCCTCCGCCCGATACGCATCTGCGCGGAGGCTCACGCACGGGGACGCGCGAGCGCCGAGGCTCTCCAACAATGATAGTCCGCTGGCTCGGCCCCTTTCGCGCCTCGCGCCGATCTTTTGTCCTCATCGGCGAGTGGCCTGCCGGTATTAATAAACAATTTGCGAGACGCGCTTTAAATATGCTCGGCCGCGTACAATTGTTTCCAATTAAATTCCGATTGCTTTTTGCCCGTCCCCATCGATCGGCGCTTTACCTACACATACGTACGCATAGATACGGATATCTATATGTATATATGTATATATGTGTATATATATATCCGGTGGCAATCGTGACAAAAAGCCCGTCGAAGATTTACGAATTTCCAATTGTTGGCTAGTCCTCGCGCAATCCGGAAAATCAAGGCTCCCGCGCAACCTTGAGCCAGGGATGGAGGGTCGGAAAAGCATACGTCGACTCTCTCGCGAAAGGAAGGGACCCCAAAGTATAAGCAAACAATCGCGCGCGTGGCTTTTTTTGCTTTTCTCTTTTTTTTTCCCCCTTTCTTTCTTTCTTTCTTGCATCGCCGATGCTCTCGAGTACGGGCGCAAAGTCGAAAATTGCCGGCGCCGAGGGTCACGGGCGTCGACGGGCGCGTTGTAAAAAAGCGATAAGTCGCGCTCGTCTCGCTCTTTAATATACCCGCGAGTGCGTTCCCCGGAGAGGTGCGCGCGTACACGGAGACAGACAGAGAGAGAGAGATAGAGAGAGAGAGACACGCGCGCGCGTTACCTTAGCCACGACGCACGATTAACATATGTGGGTATAAACCTATAGCCGGGAATGTCATTGTGTTACTTCTACGGCCAATGAAGTGCGCGCCATGAGGACTTCTCGGAGAAGCTGCGCCGCTTTGGGCACGACTTGACCTTTTCCACTAAAATATACATGATCTGCATGCGAAATGAGGAGTCGGCCATTACCGGCGGCGCGAGCGTCCGATCGCCGGCCGTGTACACTCCGATAATCCCGCCGACCCCCGGCCCTCCGATACTCTCGGTCTATGAATTGGAGGAGGAGGACGACGACGACGACTGCGACTGCGACTGCGACTGCGACTGCGACGACCAGTCGACAGCATCTTGGTCGTTGGACCTCTACCCAAGCGACGCTTTCTACAATTTGACAAATAGCTTATTGCCTTTGCGCGCCTCGACCGAGAGACTCCACGCTCGTAAATATTATATTAATCAACTGATGGCCCGCTGACGTTGTTTTTTCTTTTATTTTTTGGCTTTTTTCTTTCCTTCCTTTACCCGCCGCCACCCCCCCCCGCTCTTCTTCCCATGTATATATATTCTTTTGCACAAGCAAGCGCGTAATTTATCGCCTCTTTTCCCCGTCATTTTTGTCTCTTCTCTTTTTCTCTCCCTTTTCTTTGTTCTTTTCCTAATCCGGCCACCGACTTTATCGCTCTATTATTCCACCTTGGCTGATATTCTATTTTTCCTCGACGTCGGACCAAGTCTTCGCGCTCTTGCCCATTGCCGATAACGTCGAAGCTTCGAAATAAAAAAAAGACTAGCTAGTTCGGTCGAAGCTAAATTTCGTCGCGTTATTAATTTTCCATCTCGGCCCTCTCCTCGCATTACCGGCGACCAGTCAACTTTTCACTTGAATCGAGGCTTATAAAAATGCCAAGGGAATAAACTGCGTGAGCCGGTAGGTTAATTCAATTACGAATCGCAGTATTGCATAGCTGTAATCGTGGCTCTTAATTGTATAAGATTTCTTTGCGATGGGCAAAAAGCAGCGCGGCCGCGATAAGTTTTAATGGCTTAGTTTAACGCTCTAAACGCCCCCTTAAGATATTAACCAAGCCGGTTAATTTTACATAATTGCGATGTTATAAGTTACAAAAAAGCGCATTATTATTTATTCATTATGCGCCTACTCCTCGAACGGCTACTATCTCCTGGCAAACTGTGTACATTACTTGTAGCCGTGGGATGCACTGACTCTGCATGCATTAAGCAACGCAAGGCAAGCACATGCTGTTGTCGAAATTTTAAGGGCGGCGCCTGCCGGCCAATGAAATATACAATTTATCCGAGCCGATTAATAAGGATTCGGTTAACTAGAGCTGCGAGCCATCGTTAATGGATATTACCTCCTCGCGGGCGAATAAACCTAAGAGCTTTGTCATCGGAATATATGTACACCCGCGCCCACACTCGCACACACGCGCACAAAAACACATATTTACACACAACACATATATATATATATAAATCACGATGGTGCGGTAACCCTTAATTACGTAATATTCATAACCGCGCATTACCACTAATCATTGCGAAGCATATTTTAGCCCCGTAATCTTGGCGATAATCGCTGATTCTGATTTACTCGCGAGTAAGTTGGCAGAAATTAACAACAACAAAAAGAAAAGAAAAGAAAAGAAAAGAAAAGAAACTCACATTGTTCGCCATTGTTCGCAAAGTCACTCTGCCAAAATCTAAATCGAGGGTAAAATAATATGGCCGCGCGAGTCGGAACACGTAGCTTTTAATTGAGCCGGTAGGAAAAAGTTGCTCCGGCCTTATTTTTCCGTACCGATGAGGATAAGCCAACAAGGTCGGCACTCGAACGTAAAAGTCCGCGCGAAAGCTGCAAAAAAGAATCAGTGAAAGTCATTGGAGCGCGCGTTTAACGGACTGGAGAGCGGCGGGGCCCTGTGGCTCTCTGGGATCGGCGAGGAAGGGTGAATTATTGCCTTCTCGGAAAGTTATTTAAGGCCTAACGGTCCGCTGCGCGTACGATTATATTGTCATTTCTCTCTCTCTCCCGCAATGTTCGTTTAAAATCGATTGCGAAAGGACGCACTCGTCGCTGAGTTGGGGGGGGGGGGACTTTGTCCAGCCACGATGTCCAATGCCGGCTATCGAGATGCCGTGGAGCTCCGTCTTATATGAGAGCGATATGTAAGAATTGAGGACTTCCCTCGACTCCGAGTGTCTAATAAAGATTGCAGAAGGTCTCATTGTCACGCGCGCGCACGCGCGCACGCACACGTAGCTATGTATATATAATAATATGTGTGTGTGTGTGTGCGCGTGTGTGTGTTGTACGCTACGTTACGTGGACTTAACGTTCTTAAGCCACTTTATCCCTCCATCCTTCTCTCTTTTAGTTTATGCAAAAGCCTTGAAAATTAGCTGCTTTGGCGATCTAAAAGCTTGAGATGCAAGAACAAGAGAAAGAGAATCGAGAGAAGACACCGAATGGTGAATCGCACTCGAAAGAAAAGGCAAGGAGTCGAAAGATTATGATTAATGAGACGAAGATGAAAAGGATAATTGAAGTGGTAACAAACAAAAAAAAGCAACAACAAAGCTAAGTACGATATTAGCGTTGGTTTTTTTTTTCAATTTTGGTATTCATTACCAGTCTTAAATCTACTTATGAATCAGTTGCTACGTGAGAACTTCAACTTTAGACACCCAAGACAGATTTGCTTATCCTCCTGACGTTCGCCTCATTCCCTTTCACACCATCTTTCTCTCTCATTCTTTCTACATATATATATATATATATATGTATCTCTCGGTGTTCTCAGTCTTCTCGGTACTCATCGCTTTCATCGGTCTAAATTGTGGCAAAGTTGAACAAAGATTTTTAAGGTACTCGATAACTCGTACTTTGTTTAATATTAACTAAACTAGTTTAAGCATCAAAACTCTCTACATGAGAAGACTTCATTAAGTCTATTATATCTCGGCAGATTAGGAATTTAATATTCTAAAGGATACTAACATTATACGCATATATACATATGTGTATATATATGTATATATACATATACACAACAATAGAATAGTTAATTTTAATTTCCTCTATTTATTGATCGTAGACACTACATAACGTACGAGTATTGAGTATTATAGGACAAATTGTAAAAATGTTAATTTCAAATTTGTTTATAGAATAATACAAACCTAACACTGACGTTTATAATTTTATAAAAGTACGTTTATAAAAGTCTTATAAATTACCTGTAATTTTAGTATTTTATCGCGTTATCTCTTTTAAAATAAAAGTACTTTTTACCTAGACTTAATTAAAACAAATTTTCGTAGCATTGCGCATTATTGAATGTAAGCGAAATTTGAAAAGTTAATGGATAATTCTTTCGAATAATTTGAAAGAAAAAAAAAAACAAAAACAAAAAAAACTTTAAAAGAACTTTTTCATTCTACTGAGTAAGGCCTTGTTTTTTTTTTTTTTTTTTTCTTTTGTTTGATATTCAAGCGATACATCGATGAATGGAGCTATTAACCGTCCTGAAAATTTTTTTTGACTTTACCGTATAAAATAGGAAAATGAATAAATCTCGTT
This sequence comes from Kradibia gibbosae, assembly GCA_018907135.1. Classification (NCBI taxonomy): domain Eukaryota; kingdom Metazoa; phylum Arthropoda; class Insecta; order Hymenoptera; family Agaonidae; genus Kradibia; species Kradibia gibbosae. The sequence goes on from JACCHX010000003.1 coordinate 15,200,974, forward strand.
CTTGTTTTGACTATCAGATCGATCGAATAAAATGGGAATTTTCACAGGCGAAAGCAACTGGTTGAGTTTCAGCACTACGATTAAATTAATACAATTTTCACGGGAAAGCGCTATTCTGCGTTTACGATTATTTAGCCTGCGGGCGTGATCGCAATTCTCATTCGGTAAAAAGAAACTTTTTATTAAAACTCCGAAAGATAAAATATTCATCGTGTAAGTTGAAAAGGAAATTGTATTTTACAAAGATATTATTTTGTCTGCTCTTATTTCACAATTAATGGTTATCGTGTTTTTTTTTTTAATTTTTTGGCCTCTCAACGACACGAATGGCTTGAAAAAAAAAAAAAAAAAAAAAAACGAAATTAAGCGTAGAATAGGTTTTTAAAATGCAGCATCTTCTCAATGTAAATTCATAATACAAGCTAGTGGTTAGACATCGCGCTCTTCAATTGCTTCCAGTGTAATATACATCGATCGCGCGCAACGCGAAAATCGAACGATCGACGACTGCGAGGCACGTTTGGGATGCGCGTATCGACGAGCAACGAATAAATATAACGTTAAACTGATGTGGCGCTTTCTCGATAGTTTCGGTAGCTTTGGCCTTTGCGCTTAAACGCCGGGGAAAATTAACCTCGCAGAGCAACGCATTCGACCGGCGCTCAAGACAGCCGGCCATTGATCACAATTAAATTATAATAATACTGCGAGAGCCGCGCTCGGGCTATACTTGTAAAATGCGGATTAAAAGAATAAGGGCGGATGGGCGGGGGGGGGCCGGTGGAAAAAAGAGCCCACCGATATCGAATTAAATTTAATTTCCAGCAATTCGAACGAATCCTCGAGGGATTTAGCCGACAATTAGCCGCGTGCAATTTTTAGGCTCGCGCGTTGCGCTTATTTTCCTTGCCTCCTCCGTACGGAGCGTGCATTAAATTATTCGAAATTGAGGACTCGCGGTTAGGTCGGAAGGCAAAACAAAGTACGGGCACTTCAGCCGAATGGCGAGCCTAAGTCCTTAGGTTTAATTTTACAACGATGTTAAGCCGCGAATCGAGAGAGAGAGAGAGAGAGAGAGAGAGCCAGCCCCGGCCGGGGGTAGCCAGAGGGGACAAGATTACACGCGAATTCCAAAAGAAAGCTCCCGCCGCCGCATTAAAAGACGGAGGGGGGGGGGGGAGGCTACAAGGATCTTAGGAGAATCACGGCCATCGCCGCGGCTTGTACAATTTTAAAATAGGCATTACGAGTTATAAACCAAGTGGCGGAAGAAAACGTCGGAAATTCACGAAATTGTAGAGTGTACGGGCTGATTAGTATGCGCCCACGGTTGTATCGCACGGCTGCTTTATCCTCTCCTTTTTCGTGACCTGCGGGAACTTATTTTCTTTCTTTGTTATTCGTTCCCTTCTCCTCCTCTGCCTCTGACGCTGCTTCTGCTTCTGCCGCTGCTTCTGCCGCCTGCTGCTGCTGCTGCCGACTGCCGACTTCTTTTCTCTTCCCTCTCCGTTCTTCTTCCTTTTCTCTCTTTTGTTTTTTAACCGCAGCGATTATCGATTAAAAAACTCATGAATATACATATCCGCTGTCGGTGACGGGGGCCGGGCCGGGGGGGGGGGAGGTGGAGTAACTTCCAGCTCGCGTTCATTACGGCGCACGCGCTTTTGTGCTCGTGGCTCCTCGGCCGTGTTGGTGCCCGCGCCCGCACCAAAAGAACTCAAAGTGCGAGGATAAACACGGAATTTACATACAGCTGGAGTCTATCCCCCTTTCTCTACAACGCGACTCGGCTCATTATGGAATAAAAAGTTATTCGATATTTTCAATTGTGCTAGCAGCGTAAATTGGATTTCGGATTTGAGCCAAATTTTATTTGCCTAATTAATCAGGCGCGGGGATTTTTTTTCTCTCTTTCTTCTTCTTCTTCATCATCTTCTTCTTCTTCTTCTTCTTCCTCTTCTTCTTCTTCTTCCTCTTCTACTTATTCTTTTTGGGAGGGAAAAAACAGTTGTTGGCTCAACGCTCTGCGTAATGGCCGCGTGGTATTTTTAATTGTTACGTAATGAAAGTACACAATGTTGACAAATCCAAATGATATTCAACGTTAACTCGATCCAGAATATATTGAGTACAATGCAATAAATCTACGCATATTATACTCGATCGACACTTTAATTTCAGTTGAAATGAGTAAAACTTGTATCTTAATTAGGGATTCAAATTTATTTCTAATAATAAAAATGATTGATATCGGTCTGCATCAAAATGCTAAATTTTCAACCCTCTAACTTACTTATTCTACTCGACGTTTTAGATTATCGGTATTATCTATGAATAAAATTAAAGAAACATAGTTTCTTTAGAAAAGGTATCGATGTAAGTTATTTAAAATTGATCATTGCAATTGATAATCGTTAATTAATGTTATATTTAAAACCGATGTTTAAAATCAGATAATTGTTACGGCAAGAGAGTAAAAAAGCTCTAATTGTAACGAAACATAAAAAAAATTACGTATGCTGCCGTCGTTAATTGTCATTAATGTTTATAATTTTTTAATTTTGAAAATAAAATTACAAGTAGTAAATTTAGAATTTAACGAATTTCTAATAGAGTATGTAAATAATGATACAATAGAATATTGGATTTACATTTTCAGTTAAAATTCATTATGCCTGATAAGTGAATGAATTGCAGAATCATTAAACCTCCGTGGAATACATTAAAGCTCATAAACTAAGTTAAAAAATGCTCTATAAAATAATTATCAAATCAATGCTGTCGTGTAATTAATAATTAAGTTATGCTAAGCATTCATTTAAATTAATCAATCTTAACAGAAAAAGTGAGTCTGTATTATAAACACCGTTATATACTATACTCATGACGTAGTAATTATATTTTAAATATAACATGGAATTGGATTCAGTGCACTCGGATATTAAAAATATCCGATTTTTCTGGATAATGCGATTAAAAATTACGTACCGTACATGTGTCACAATCATCATTAACTTAATACGAAAATAAATGTTTTTTCATTAATTACGAATTGATAAAATAAAAGCAAAACAATATTTATCCAATACTTTGGCCAATACATTTAACTAATGCATGCGATATTTAAGGTATTACAATAGATCGTAGAGATACCCGTAAATCTGTCCGTGTCTTGTACGTTGGTAAATAAATTTATAAATTAATTACTTTCCTAACACGTAGTACACGAAGATTCTTTGTCAGTCGTACCATCAAAGTTCAGCAATAGTATAATAAACGTGCACATAAAAATGTTGCACTTTATTACCGCGCTTCTGCAATAAAATATTTAAAAAAAAAAAATTGATAATAAAAATGTTTCTACTGGAATTATATTTATCAAAATTTGATATACACACACACACATATTATTTATATATACGTATGTGTGATAGTTGATTATCTCGAACAACAGCATTGCGTGATCATAATATAGTAAGTCAAATGTGTCTCTCTCTCTCTCTTTTCTCTCTCTCTCTCTCTCTCTCTTTCCCGCCCCTTCTGTTCTGTTTTCCTTTAGCATATAACAACTGAAGTGAAGTAGATGAAAAAGGAAAAACAGGAGGAAAAAGCGAGAGAGCAAGAGAACAATTAATGAATAACAACGGTTAGGAGGCCGGTAACGAGATAGAGAATCACTCGGAGAACGGAAGTGTAAGAGCGAACGTTGCGCGACGTATTCATATCTCAATGAATTGGTCTCTTTTTTCTCCCTTCTCACCCTCTCTCCGCGCTCTCTCTCTCCCTCCCTCCTCTCTCTCTCTCTCTCTCTCTCTCGGTCTCCCCGTTTGAACGTAGTATCCACACACGCACGCACGCACGCACGCACGCACGCACGCGCGCACCCTTGAAACGAGCGCTCCATCTAGATGCGACGCACACGCACGCACCAATGCGCACCAATGCGCGCCAATACGCACCAATACGCGCCGACACGGGCTAACAGCGCACGCACACCCACCCACCCGCGACACCCACACGCCCGGTAATGGCAATGGCAACGGGAGGAAGGAAATGCGAAATAAATATGGCAGCGAGGGGCGCGCGGGCGGGGCCGGGGCCGGGGGGGGGGAGCCGGTGTGTAGCACAAAAGTTGAAAACTGGACGTCAGGTAGGCAGTCCGGCGAGAAAGATACATATTTTTAAATATTTTAGTCACGCTCCGCAATCGCCTCGTCACGCAGTCTTACCACCTACACTCTTTCCTAGTACCCATTACGTACTTTTGCTACTTGCTTTCTCGTGGGCTCTCACCCTTTTCAGCTCGGCCGTGCGCTGCTGCGTACGTTACAACGGAATGATAAAGAATGCAAGCCAAGAGGAACTTGGCAGAAAATTGGCCGTAAGCGCGATCCTCGACAGGACGCCATTGTTTCTGATCCCTGCCGATCGGCGCGGCTGTGACCCGAGGATGGCTCGCCTCTACCCGAGCCCGTTGGGTTGGGGGCCGGGCGGCGGCTGCGGCTAGGCGGGCTCTCGTACGGGAGGCCAAGGGAACGACGATAAATAAATTAATGTACCTTGGGGACAAATTCGTCGAACGCGATTAATTTCACCTCGGCTCGCTTTATAACCGAATGTATTCTACTCGAGGGATCGGGAAGAAGAGCAAAAATGTACGCTTGTACATAAATGCTTGTGTGCCTGTGCGTGCGTGCGCGAGGCGAAAATCTCCGTATAATTAGGCCGTTGACAGCATAAGCGTCAAAGATGAATGCCATCCTCGATAAGTTGTCGATTTATATTTCCATCGAATGCCGATGATGATAATAAAATATATCGTGATCATTGATATAATTACGTATTGAATATAACGAGGGAACGGTAGCCTTCTTAAATATGGGGAATAGACCCATTTACCTGAAGAAGTTGGTCTTATTGATCGCCGTACATCATAACCCAGCCGTCATTACATTCTTATTTCTTTTTTTTTTTTTTTTTTTTTTTTTTTTTTTTTTTTTTTTTCGTTTCTCCTTTCCTCGTTGAAATATGATAATTCGAAGCGGTATAATGGTTGGTATTTATATAGAGAGGCGAAAGGAAGGGAAAAAGAAAAAAAAAAAAAAAAATAGAGAGAAAAAAAAAACGAAAGAAAGAATATTGAGATTCCAATTATTGAGACGTGAGAACAAAATAATCCGTAAGCGTACGGACAAGATGTGCCGCTTATTTTAACCAAAAAATTACAAAGCCGTGTAAAAAATGAAAGAAATTCCACTCTCTGCCCTAACAAATTATTCGTGACATTCGAATCTGCCGACGCGGCACTTGGCCTTTTAATTGAAAATCGCAGTGTAATTTAAACCCAAACAAGGAGAGCTCGAGAATTGTACTGCTAATGTATTGCTACATTTGCCCACAAGCATGGCTCAACGCGTACGGGCGCGTGTACCCCTTAAATTATGGTTAAACAAAAGCCAGAAGAAGATTTGAAAGTTAATTCGCGCGACGTATAAACGAGCAAAGCTCGTGTTGCCTTTTTTCCCCTTCTTCTTTTACAAATCAACGAGGAAATCCAAAGCAACATCAGCGGCACGCGCAGGGTTTAATAATCCTGTGGTCCGACTTTCCACGGGACACCGTGCCCGAATCGCGATAGCGATGGGAAAGGAAACCGGCTGCAGGCCTCGGTCGTACGGAGTCAGAGCTCCGGGATGTTAGAGGTCCGGGCGATTTCCGAGGAGGTTCCTCCGGGGCGTCCTATTTTGTTTTGTGGGGTGGAGGGAGGGAGGGAAAGGAAGGCTCCCGAGGATCGGCCCGAGCCGCATCTGCTCGAGATCGGCCTCTCCCGAGGAGCGCGAGCCCGCGGGACAGTCGCGGCTCGGGGCCGTCGGCGAGCCGAAACACCGGATAGCGAGGGGTGGGGAAGGGGGCCGAGGGCGGCGGCAATACTGCGCCGGGGACCAAGGAGGAGCCGCCGACTCCGAGGCGGGCCTCATTTGCCTAATTTATTAATAAGATACCGGGGATTTAAGCGCGAACAGCGCGAGGACGGAGCCGTGGCCTCCTCTGCGCCCGTGCACCTGTATATTTATGTGTATATTTGCTTATGCGCGCCCGTCGCTCGGTTTTAATTTCCGGCAATTTCAGCTCGCGCGCCGCGTATCGAGCTTACACTCGTGTAAACATCATAAGCGATACAAGCGCATGACTTATGTATATCGGGGCCGGCCGCGTGTCCGTGATTTAAGAATCAGCGCCAGGCGTTAAAGCCGACTAATTCGCTTGCCGGCGGAACTACGACAACATAATGAATGCCCATCCAGATCATTAACATACTTATGGTAATCGATCCACGTAACAGCATTTATACGTTTCTTGCATTCGAAACCACATGTCAAATTGGTCCAGAGGGTGCATTAGGGCCTCGTAGCATACAAAGTGTCTGTAAAAGAGAAAGTAAAAATATTCCCATTTACATTATGTAAATTCGAAGTTCTTATCTCGGGAGTTATGATGGGAATCGATTGTTTTACGAGCCACTCCTGACTTACATATTATCCGCGTATTAATGACCTTCCCCATTAGCCGATTTATAATTTACGAGCTGAGAATCGATCCGGGCTATCTAATTTCGCGTTATTGACCCTCCCCCCCCCCTTCTACATTCATCCAATCGGATCGTTTTTTATCCTTGCGAGCTTAACTGGCGCGTCGACGCTGAGTTCGGCCCGCTAATTTACGAATTTGATCGATCGAGGCGAGGCTGCGCGACGAGTTGGCTCATTTAACGACTAATGGAAAATTTGCCAACTCGCTCTCGAATCGTCGAAGTGGCACGAGTGGACTCGGTAGCGAACGATTGCAAAGAGTCGAGTTGGCGACCGAGGCAGGACAGGGCACTTTTACGCAGGCGAAGCGAGATAAAATGCGAGGGGAAATATAATCTCGGGCCCAGAGCGATGCGCGTGGAAAAGGATCGAGAGCCGCGACGAAGAAGCGAGGCTGGGAAATTTAATCGCGCGTTTAGGCGCAAGAGGCCCCTATTGGAGCGGATAGAAGCGACGGGGCGCGCCTCGGTGTTTTACCAGGGGGTTGAAGTAGAGACGGAGAGGCGCTAAATTTTGTCTACCGCACGCGCGCACAACCGCGCACAACCGCGCACAACCGCGCATGGCAGAGCGAAAACGAGAGGAGGAAAAACAGCCGCGAGGCCGAGAGAGGCCTTAAGAGAGAGAGAGAGAGAGAGAGAGAGAAGAGGAGAAAGGGCGAAGAAGACAAGGCGCACGGGAATGCGCGCGGTTGTAGAGAGGAGCCACGGTGGAAATAAAGACGAGGTGGCTGGAAAAAATGCGCGGCATCGTATACATTTCCATACATCAGAGCCGAAATCCCCGAGTCTTTAAAAGGGGGGAAAGCGGAGGAATGATCGAACAAGAGCGGGATCGAGTCTATCCGCAGGGCCGTGGAAGAAATCAGAAGCGTTTAGAGCTTTACGGAACGCGAGAGTAAGGACAGGGGACAAGAGCCGGCTGAATAAATCAAGATTCAGTCTACGTTCGAGGCGCACCGCGGACTCCTTCTTGCTCCCTCGCGTATAACGAGTTTTTGAAAAGGAGAGCCCGAGGACGGCCGAAAGAAGCCGGTAGTATTTCATTAGAATAAAGCGAGCCTATCATCGGGGACCCTGCGAAATCCTTGGCATCCTTGGTCCCTCCTCCTCCTGCTCGGGGGCCTCTCGCCTCTCGCCCCCCCCCTCGCGAGCAGTTCGCCTCTCCGAGGATCGCGAGGCCGCGTCAGCGTTGTTGCGACCAACTCCTGCTCCGGGTAGGGCATCGGGTAGGGCACGAGGCTCGAGCGTCGGGCCCCGATCGCCTCCACCCACCGACCGATGCAGGATCGGCCCTCTACGGTCGGGGCCAGCGCGAAAAGCACAGCGAGGCGAAAACACTCGCGGCGACTCTTGGCACCGAGGCCGGTAAAGGCCCCCGAGCCCCCGGAGGAGGCGTCGACGCGGCTACCGCGGGCGTCGGACGCGGAGCAATGCGTCGCGGGGGGGCCGGAGGGCACCGGCAACGTCCCGGCCGAGGAGCTATTCCGAGAATGCGGCAGTTGGCGTCGCGCGGGCCATCGCGAACGCGAGGGCGGTGGTCGCTCCCGGGCGCAGGAATTTCGAGGGAGACCTTGGCCTAAGGCCGAGGCCGAGACGGCCGATGCACGTCCAACGGTAACCGAGTAATCCTTGCGCGTCGGGCATATCGATGGAGCCGGTGAAGAGGCCGTGCGCGGCTCCCGGCGGTTGCATTGTTTCGCAAGAGGCTCGCCGCCGAGTGGAAAAGCACCGAGGAATCCCGAGCCGGGGACGAGAGGCCGACCTCCTCGGGGGCTCGGCCGCTACGGGGAGCTTCGGCCATTCGAAACGCGTCAAGGCCACCACCCCCCCCCCACCCCGATGTCCCGGCCCGAGGAGTCAAATTTAAGCGTTGCGACGGTGCCGACCGGTGGAGCCGCCTCCGACAGGCCGCAGACCGAGTCGGGAGTCGAAGCGAGGCTCGCCCCGAGGATGCTCGCCGACTCCCGGTTCCCCGGCAGGGCAGCCGAGCCGGAGGAATTCACCGGGCCGGCTCGAGCTCCGGCTCTCCGACTCGACGCTAAGGAAGTCAATAAGTAACTTTAATTGGAAAACGGCCGAGCCGAGCCGAACGTAGCGGCGCGGCAGCGATTCCTCGGCCTTTCTCGCGACTTATCCGCCTCGACTAGTTTTCCTCGGCTGGCTCGCGCACCTTTGCGAATCGAGCTCCCTTGCCGGGTAGTGAGGCTCCTCTCGATGATCCTTTCGAATCGATAGTTGATAGCCTACTCGGTCGAGAGATCGCAAGAGCGGTCGTAGGCGAGTGCCACTGAATAATAATTATCTGGCTCGTCGAATGGTATTGGTGCGTTTGTCGGGAGCACTTTGTTCCGGCGAACAAAACCAATCTTAACCGACATCGACGAGGATGCAATGGGATAATTCACGAGCTCGCAAACTCACGATGTAAAATGTAATAATGGATATCGTTGCGTGGAGTATAAAGGAGCATTTTGAAACTATGAAAATGAATAACTGTCTGGTATTATTGCGAGACAATGGCTCGAGTATATTGTATAGTACTGTTGTATTTATATATATATATATGTATACATATGTATGTATATATATATAAATTCATACTTGTATAAATAAAGCAGAGATAATCTTGTCCGATGGGCATGGGAAAATCAATCAAGTTGATCGAGGAGAGCGGAATCGAGAGGGCAGTATTCGGATGGACGCTGGCGAGGGAGACTACATTGGATTCCTTTATCGTGAGTCGTAGGTTTTATAGTACAAAAAGAAATGATACAGAAGCGTTAAGAGTGTAGCGAAAGGATATTTTAGCATAAACTCGAGGGGTAAGGAGCCAACCGCCTCGCAACGTCCCACTGTCCTTTAAATGGCCCTCGCGTAGCAGTGCGCGCCCTTGGCGAGGCCTTCCCCGGGCGTGGGCCTCGGCGCGAGCGCAGGCGCCCGGGCGCACAAAGGCTCTTGAGAAATGCGTAAGGAAGAGTGTTTATATTGTGTAGCGACGCGTCATTGCCGGCCGGGGCGCGTGATCGATGGCGCTGCCCGTTATCTGCTTCCACCCCAAGGAGCCTCCCACTCGCCACCACCCCGCTCCCTCCCTCCAAAAGCAATTTATCATTTCTCTGTCTGTTTTTCACTTACTTTATATGCAACGTATTCCGTAATTTTTATTCAGCCGAACCGAGCCCGCGCCCCGTCGGCTACCCTCGGTCTATTTTCCTCCTCGCTCTCCCTCCGCTATCCCACGGCTCCTTTGCTTTACGGATCATAGCGCGACCGCCCCTCCGTGTCCCGCGCCGGCAGACGTCTCGTATTTACCGTTTACTTAAAAAAAATAGAAGAAGAAGAAGAAAAGAAGAAGAAAAAAAGAGAGAAAATCTCTCGCCTGACAATTTGCCGCTCGGAGCATTTTGCATCGCATGCCGTTACGCACCGGCCGATACTTTTCTATCGCGGACTTCCTCGCGGCCCGGACTCGGCCGACTCGACGGAGTCATCCCTTTTATCTTTGCTCTTACACCCTCTCTTATGAGCAATCCTGACTCGGCACTGTGAAGGCAAGGAGTCCGTCGATCCGTCGTTATTGAAACGTCGAAAGGAGGGCAAAGGGCCGCAATTGCCACTGTATTAAAATCAACGGCTCGAAGGGCCGTTGATTTATATCAGCGGCACCGATGCCATTGATAAATTATTTATCGTGGCTAAAATCGTCCGGGGCGGCAATTTATTGGCCCTCCTCGGGAAAATCCAAACCCCTCCCCCCCCCCGAGAAGTACTTGCTTGAAAATATTTTCAGCCAAAGAAGCAGGCACCGGTGCACTTTGCGCGTATAAAGGAGTGAATCCGATGGGTCGGATAATTTAAACAGCGCGTTATATTTATAAGCGTACCGGCCTGCTTGTGGCAACGCCAGGAGGAAGCCAGAGGCTTTTTCGGCCGAAAAAACCCAACGGTGGGGTGGGGGTGGCAAACGGCGCTGGACAAATGCACGCGAGCGTTCGTAAATCAAGGCACTCGGTGGCTATCGGTGGGCGAGTGCGAGCGGGTAAACGGAGACACTCTCTCGTGGCAGGTCTCGGGTAAAATAGACCCGGTCGGCTCCTGTCCCCCCTGTGACCCTTGAGCCCGAGCCGATCGACGGCCAGAGGAGGGCCCGGGCGGCTCGCGGCTCCAGGGCGGCCTTCGGCCGGTGCTCGTAAATCAGGAACACGGCACACCGGCCGTTCTAAATTTCTGGAAAAATATGCTACCGTCGACCGGCCCCGCCGACCCCCGCGGCCCAGCCGCCCTTCGATTTCCATAATATGAATTATTAGGGGGCTATTCGAGAGCCATTGGCTTTGAGCCGAAGTCGCGCGGCCTCTTTCGCACCAGCGCCGGGGGGCCGAAATCGCCGATAAGCGACCAGGGCGAGGGCCTCGCGCCTCGGCTCCTTTTTCCTCCTTGTGCCCTTCTCATCGGCTCGCTGCTGATTTTCAATTAGAGATCCCCCCACCTACCGCGAGCTTCGTCGAGTGCCGGGCGCCCGCGTCGACGAGCCCTCCCCGGCTCTCCGCTGATCGTCCTATTTTCTACCTAGCTGACCAGCCGTTATCGAAAATTGAATCGCGCGCACCGGGCCCAGAGTGCGGGAGCCTGTGGCCGCGCCCGCGACCGGCGTTGCAAAGCTAATAAGACTCGCTTAATAACAAATGAGCATCGCCGAGCTCGCCTCGACGCATCATGGCATTATTTTCTCATTTCTTCCGCCGCCTCGTCCACCTCCTCCTCTCTCTCTCTCTCTCTCCCCCAGCTCTCATTATTAAATCAATTACATGCAAATATAATGGCAGTTAATTGGCCGCTTAGTTATATTATAATGCTACGGATGAAGAAGTTAATACCGCGCATTAACGGACGGGCCTCGGCGGCTCTTGGGCCGCTCGCATTCCATCCGCGAATTCGATTCGTCTCCCATGATTTTTAATCGGCCTTGGCAAGGGGCCGGCCCCCCCCTCCCGCCCCGGGGGAAACCCTCCCCCCGTCGCCGAGCTAGCTCCCCTAGCCCAACCGAGCTCTCCCGGTAGGGTGGAAGAAGGCCCATCGATTGACAAAGGAATTGGTGCTCTTCGTAAGATCGCGTCGAGTCGTCGTAAAGCCGCCGCCGCCGCCGCCAAGTCGATCCCGAGGAGCTCTAATAATTCGAAATTAACATAAGGCTGGTTGTATAATTGCCGCTCGATACCAACAGGAAATTCAGTTTTAAAATATCGCCGAGATCCTATCGCGGCCTCTCCGGTGACATATCGCCAAGGCGCCATTAACGACTGGCCGGCTCGTGCGGCACGCGGGGCCATTAAGCCGAGGCCAACTAGAGAAAAGCGTTGCTCACTTGGGCCGTTCGATTCCCGTCACGGTGATGCGTGTGTCGCCGCCCTTTGGGAAATGCCCGCCCGAGGCCGTCCCGGTCGTAATCCTCGCTCGACGCGCGCGCCCGCGTAAATTCAGCCCTCCTCGCGGCCTCCCGGTAACAATGGCAGCCTCTCGCTCCACGCGCCCGCTGGCCTTCTCTCTCTCTCTCTCTCTCTCTCTCTCTCCGTTACCGATGACAATTGGCGCACGCTCCTCGGCACGGCTATCGGGATTATTGTCCTTGGGCCGCGAGCCGACCAATGGCCATCGGAAAGAAGCTGCTCCATTGTCGAAAAGCCGTGGACGAGGGATTCTCCACGCTTATCCGGTGGCCGAGAGCCCGGGCGAGAAGCTTCACTGGCTTCCCCGACCAAGTGGACGAGGAGGCATCGCTTTTCTTCGGGCTCCCTCCTCCAATCGAGGGGATTCGAGCCCGTCGTGGGAAAGGTCGGGGGGGGGGCCTAAGGATGCTTCGAGGATGTTTTATTCTCCTCGAGGCGTTATCGAAGCCCCCCCCCCAATGATACAATCTTAAAATCTAGCCATTCCACGAAAATCGATAAACTTCTACGCGCTCGCAGTTGTTTTCGTTACGATGCAGTTTAATTTTTACGATGTGTGGCTAGCGTGAGACGCGTGTTTTTTTGGTTTTTAATTGTAGGCTCACTTGGCGAGCCACAAGTAGAGCGAGTATTTTGCAAGAGCCTCTCGCGAGCCGTTCATTTTCCAAAACGAAGCACACGGGCTCCGTTGGACGAGTATTTTTTGCCCCGCGCGAGCAAATTACAAACCGCGAAGCGCTTGTATTTATTCTCTCGGACAATTATCGACCGCCGCGTGCATTTTGTATTAAAAGCATCGAACGTACCCGAGAGCGTTGCTCTTTACCCCAAGCGCGTTGATGGCCACGGGCGAAAAATGTGCCCGTGGCTCTTCACCCAATAAAATCGATTGCTCGCGAGCTTCGATCTGTCGTAGCCGATGCTCTTGCGAACGAGTAAACAAATGCTGATCGCATCCAAGGCATTGGCGCACTCCATTGATGACCAGGAATGGAACTGTTATCGGAGGAAGAGCGGATTACTTTTGCAAGGCCCGCGATCCCAACGGCCGAGAACGAGTCGAGAAACAATCGTAATGCTTTCGTTATTGCTCCTGAGTCGTAAAGCAGTCGGAGAGCTCTTGCCCCCGATGAAAAATGACCAAAGTGTCTTGCCGTAAAACGTACAGTCATCGAGGAGCGGGCCCTGGGCAAGGAGTCAAAAGAGCGAATGTCGGGAGGGGTGGGGAGGGCTTCGGAAACAAATTAGCCCCGGCAAGTATGTATTATTCGAAAGGTTAATGCCTCGGCCGGGAAAGGGAAAAATTGATAAGTACGATAGGGCCGGAGAATTAACATATAACGAAGGCACCGTTGTTACCAGTAATAAAGTTTCATTCTCACAGTGTTACGAAACTCGCGAGTCTCTCTCTCTCTCTCTCTCTCTCCCCGACAAAAACACCCTTCGTCCGCACGAAGGGGTTGTAATCGCCGTTACGCCAATATAGCTATAACGATAGCCCGGAGTTATTATAACGTACACCGCCTCCGTGCTCGGCCCTCCCCCCCCCTTGGCCCCACGGTCCCTCTCCGCCTCGTACGTAAGCCGAGGAGCGTTAAAATGCGCGGTGGTCCGCTCGAGCGTGGCGCAGTCGATAAACTTGAGTCATGGTCATCTGGCGACTTCTTCTTCTTCTTCTTGCTTAGCCTCCTGGGCTCCCTCCCGCCCACACCGACCGGCGAAGGCCCTCGGCGTTCTCATACGTGCGCACGAATGGGCAGGAGCACGAGACGGGGGGAGGGGGAGCCAGCGCTAAAAAAAAAGGAACGCCATTATCCGGCGCCAGATAAAATTTCGGCCCCTTCGTGCTATTCCAGAAGATGGGTATCGCGCTAAGGTCACGGTGCTTACCTTCCTTCCTCCCTACGACATACGCCACAATGCCGTGCAAACTTTGACTCGAGCGGCGGCCCTTGTTTCGCTAGTTAGCCTCCTTGTCGGACTTCATAAGGACGGGACAGCTTTACACGCGGTATCTTGGCACCTGGTGCGCAAGGTGTTTTCGAATCACTTCGCTCTCTCTCTCTCTCTCTCTCTCTGTCTCCACCCGAAGCGCCTACCCCCACCCCCCCCCTTACGCGCGCGTGCGTTCCACTCCGCTCTTTGTTCCTCTTCCTCCCCTTGTTTTTGCTCTCTTTCTCTTCTCCGCCCCATCCCCTACCGACCCCCCCCCTTCCTCCCTCCCCGCTGCTCATTAAAGTCGCGAAGACACGGTATTTTTCGCCGCCGAGTTCGCGGCTCCTCGACCGGAGGGTTCGAATATCAAGCCGTTGAGCTGAATTGCCTCTATGCTGATGCCCCTCGCGGTCCCTCTCCTGGAAATTATTTCCAGCCGCCAAACATCCCCGGGATAATGATTCGACATTACCAATGGCTTTCATTGAGATAATCTCGTCTTGATTCTGGCCTACCTATTCCCGTATCACTTTCTCAATCGCTAGTGTCCGTCCTATTTATAGTAGCCGTTGGGCTCTTTATTCGGATACGCGCACTTACGTACCGGCGACTGCATGTTAATAGACTCTGCATTCAATTAGTATCTGCGGCAGATGCAAATTGATTGATTAACTTCTTTGGCGTAAACCCAAGTAATAATGTTTGCCTATGTAATACAGACGTTTTAACAACTTACAGCGCCTACGTTTCTCGACTAATTGCCATACTGACGCTTGCTATCGTTCTTCCCTCAATCTACACTTATCATTACTATTATTACTATTATTATTAATGCTGTTGTTGTTGTTGTTATTGTTATTGTTATTGTTATTTGGCCGCTATCAACCAATGCAGTGTTTCGATCCAATTCAACGTCTTATCATTGAATTGAATGCGCATTCGTGACGCATTTCTTCCGTTCGCTGATATTATTCCTCGTCATATGGACAAATCGGCGCGTGAATTTGACAACGTTCGTAATTATTCTGCAATTAGGGAGGACCCCATCAATTTTTAACCATAATCAAGATCCACGGCGGCAAATTGCCATCGCATTTGCGATTTGTACGGAATCTAAAGAATAATGTTCACCGTCGCGAGCGCCGTCTAATTTACAACTCGTCCGCTATCGTTGAATTTTTTTCGCTCAAAGCAAGAGTAAAAAATAAATACTCGATGTAACGAACGCGTATAATAATCATGCGAGTGACGGCGCAGAGTAATTATTCATCGCCTTAATTAGCACGGGCTAAAAAGTGCATCTACTATCGTTGCGAAATCTATTTCGCCGATTGCTCTCCGTTCGTTACGAATTGTAAATGGCGAGAGAGAGAGAGAGAGAGAGAGAGAGAGATAGAGAAAAAAAGGCCCGCGCACACGAGACCAGTGGAGTAATTGGGGAAGGGGGGGGGGACCCGGGGGCAAGGGAAAAATTGAAAGCCAGTAACCGAAAACGAGCGAAACGTGAATTCACACTGTCGGTATGAGAAAAGACGCCAAGCCGGCCCTCGTGGAAATAAAAAAAAAAAAAAAAAAAAAAAAAAAAAAGGAAGATCGCAGATATTCAAAAAGGCAGACCGTAATGTGGTCATCAATTTTTTTGTGTTTCGCCTTGGCGCAGACGCGTACACGCTTCTTCCTAAGGAAGTGGCATTGAACCACTATCTTGACTATCTTTGAAGCGGTGTTTATTTCGAGGCGCAGGTGAAAGCGCCACGCGCAGGTGAGTCATGCAGCCGATCTTTAAACGGCTTTGACCTCGAGGAGCGGGGACGCGTCGGGAGCAGCTGCCGCCGCTTATCCGGAGATACCAGGAGTGAAAGATCGATAAGAGGAGCGACGCCATTTGGCATCTGGAGGTATTCCGTACGATTACACCATGACGCGGGGCGAGCGGCGGCGGCGGCGGAGGAAGTTTTTTTCTCTTTCCTTTACTTTATTACAATTCGGAGCACTCCCGTGGCGATGTCCCCCCGCTGCCCCAACGCATAGCGCGACCGTTGAAACCGTCCGCGCTCTTGCGCCTCGACGAGCGCTTTGGCTTCGCCCCTCGATAACGTCCGATAAAATTCGTTATCGTTGGCCCCAACGAATTTTAAACTCCTGGCCGTCGTCGCTCGGCCGCGGAGCTCTCGAGCCAGTCCCTCAACCGAGGGAGGAGGAGGTTGAAAATTGCCTCGGCTCGGAGGAGAGCCATTGGCTTCCAATGCCCGGGGAATCGCGAGCAGGAGAGCAACGTTTACGAGGACCTTCGAGCGCGCAACGCGATAAATAAGCACCGGCCGACGTTTATCGAGAGCTGCTCCCAACGATCGTCCAACGCGGGCCGCGGGTGAGCGAGCTAAAGTTGAAAACGACTCCGCGGCAGCGTCAAAAGCGAAACTGCCCGAGGAGTGCGATGCCCCCTCGCGCCATTCGCCCGACCCGATAGCATTTGCATCGGAATACTCGCGCTTCCCACCCCCCCCCCCCCCCCGAATGCATAAACGCGGCTCGGCAAGCGCGAGACGCTTATCGATAGGCGAAAGGACAGTTTTACAAAAAAACGCGAGGCATCCTCAAGCGAGAGCGGTCTCCTCGTAATCGAGCCCGGGGACGGCCGCGTTTATTTCAAAACGTTGACGACGTTGAAAGGAGACGATCGCTGGATTCCTTGTTCGCGCGTCGGGGACGCGCGAGAGCCGCGAACCGAGGACGACGGGCCGCGCAACGAAATTGGATCGACGCTCTTAAGCGAGACTAACGACCGCTGATACAACGCGAGCCATCCTTGGCCAACAGCGAGGCAGAGGAGATACGCCGTCGGCGAGATTCGATAAGGTATTCACGGCGCGCGATTAGGGTTTCGCTGATGCGCGTGCGTGCGCACACACATATATATATACATATATATATGTATACACACTTGCGCGCGCGTATAAATACGTGTATGCATATATATATATATATATACACACGCGCGAGTGTGTCCGTAGGCACAGGTGCGTGTGCACGGGGGAAGGCGCAAGGGGGCGGGCAGGGGTCGCGGGCGTAGGGTAGCGGTCGAGGCTACCGGTCGAGCCGAGCTTGCGGCGGAGAGGCGCCGAGAGAGCCGAGCTCATTAGAGCTTTCGCCCGCGGCCGTGCACGCGAGCTTTCGGCGCCTCGGCCGCTTAGGCCAGGCGAGGGCGCCCGCCTGCCGGACTCGGCCGGAACTACAGTTCCAGCGCTCCTCCGGGAGCCGGAGCCAGGGCTCGGGGAGGGCCCTGCCTTATCGGTCTCGCGAGGGCCGCGGCTCGAGGTGCCTTCCAGGCCGCGGCGGCGGGCGCGTACGCGCCCCACAACCCCACCGCCCCCCCCCGGCTGCGTAGGCCAAAGGGCGAATTAAAAGGCTCGGGGAGCCAAGAGTGGCCTCCCCCTCCTTTCCCTTCGAGCCCTTTCCTCCTCCCTTCATCCATTAGCCGAGGGCTCGGGGCCGGGGTAGCGAGTGGAAAAAATCGCCCGCCCCGGTAGGCAAGGAGTACCGGCCCTTAGGAGCAGCGGAGGGACCTACGGAGCGGCTCCCTACGTCGATCCGGGGACAAGCGAGCCGGTGAGGAGGGAGCCAACAGCCGCGGCTAAACGGTCTTTGCTTCGCGGGGCGAGGCCGCGGCCGGAGGAGGGTAGCGGCGGCAGGGGCGTCGAATCGGCGAACGTATCCGCTGGTTTTACGCTTTTTGTCACGTAGCACCCCATACGTGAGACTCCTCTACGCACGGTAGATTATACACCTATCGGATCTGCGTGCGTGCGTGCGTGCGTGCGTGCTCGGCTCGGGCGCGGGGCCGGAGGGCGGCGGTGGCAACAGCAGCAGAGGCAACAGCAGCAGTGGCAACAGCAGAAGCAGAAGCGGCGGCGGCGGCGGCGAGGCCGGGGGAAGCCGAGCAGAAGACCGGCATCGTGCCACTGTCATACCAATTAATCGCCGGGAGATCACAATCGCCATGGGATGTTTTCCGTCGCGGGACTGGCGGCAGCACACCTCGCTCTCTTTCCCTTTCGTGCGCCGGCCCTCCTCGCTTATTACGCGATGGAATTCCCGTCTCCGCGGGAACGACGCCACACCGCGACGCCTTCTCCCCACGCTCTCTCTCTCTCTCTCTCCCTCTCCCTCTCCCCCTCTGCGCACTGGAGACGGGCTTCACGCTTTCGAATTCCGTCGCAGTTCGGGAGACTCGCCCTGCCTAGAGATCGGCAGATTGGAAGATCGGCCGAAGGAGAGAGATAAAAGCGTCCGAGCGCCCGCCGGACTAATGAAGACCGCGGCGGGCGGCGGGACGGGGCGGCGGGGATTCCTGCCGTTGGCCGATCGCTCCGTGAGATTGGGAGCGACTCCGAGGGCGAGAGACTCTGCGGATATTTCTAATGGAAAAGCTTCAAAGCGCGCCTTCGCTTACATCGGCCTACATGTGTCCTCTTCTTTTTATCCTCGGCCATCGGTTCTCAACCCCGCACGATGATTGCCGTGTCGAATTAAGATACTAGTTGTATCCTCACTTACCTATCCCCGATTTTATCTAACGAAAATATATATATATATACACCCTTCGAGTGCGACTCTTAATTGCCGTTATTTCCTTTCGGGATCTCCTCACCTCTGCTACGCCTCTGCTCGTCCTTCCTATATCCTTCCTATATCCTTGTCCCCCCCCCCCAAAATAATAGCTCCCGAATGATCCTCGTTGACAGACTAAGCCCTATTCCTTCGGCCGCAACTATACCAAGCCCGTGTATACGATAATTGCCCCGAGCGTCGAGGACATTCTTCTCTTCGCTAATTATAAATCGTTAAATTTACTATTTTCCATTTAATTGCAGCGAGCTTAATTATTGCTCGAATGGATATCGTTGCGAGCTATCGCATTCGTTTAATAATCGAGCCAAAGATTTATCGATTAGTTAAAAAAGCAAAAAAAAAAAAAAAAAAAAAAAAAAAAGGTAAAAAAAAGCCACACCGAGCCCTCCAATGCGCGCGGAAGGTTAACTTTTAATTGCGATCCGTAGGTATTGTCATTGATAAAGCGTGACTCCATTACTTCTACCGTAGGTCGTCGAATGTTTCGACCAATTATTCCGATGGCTGGACAGCTGTACTCCGTAATAACCCTCCGCTCCCATTATAAGCAATTTATAAACATTGTAAAAGTAGATAAAAGAGCATATAGAAAAGGATTCATTCGCCAGAATTAATTTCCGTCTTATGTATAAATGTATGCGCACGGCTGAAAACCTTTCGGTACGGATTTTATCGGACGTATCAGTTTAGCAGTGTTTTGTATATGACGCATAGAAAATCTTGTTCGGTATTCCAAGACGGTCGACATGTCTCAGCCTTCGCAGTGTGTGAAACGAATTGGACACGAGTTGCTTACTAGAAATTTCCATCGTCAGTATATTTGCCTTACCTTTCCGTATTGAAGTATCATCGTACTCTTTCCTCTCTCTCTCTCTCTCTCTCTCTTCTTTTTTTTTAACCGACTTCACGCATTCGCTGTATTATTTGAGTTCGTTAGTTTTGCCGTTGCCTTAATTTCGTCGCGATATATACACATACGTATATATTTTTTATCCTTTTGTGCCCGCGCTATCTAAACTACGCCCGATGCAGCCATCGTTCCTACAAAGGAGTGGCAATGGAAAAAGAGATCGAGTGGGAGAGAGAACGATACTTCATCACGCCTAGGAAGATTTCGTTGTAAAAGCGCTCGACTGGCCTTAGAGCTAACGCGGGTCAAAGAAAAGTATCCAGAAAATATGTCGATTCAAATTGTTTACTGCCGGCCAAGGAGATAAGCCATCGTGCCGCTATCGGCGTCAAACCGAAAAACGTACTCCTGCTTGAGCTCGCGATCGAGGGCTCGCGCGGTAATAAGCGACGAGCCCGACTCGGGCGGCAATAATCCGTAATTCGGTCGTTTTAAAGAAGCGCTAAATCCCACGACGACAGCCTCGGTCTTTATCGGGCCCGATCGACCGATAGAAGCCGACGGCCAGGGTCTGACGGTCGCAAGGCTTTCTTCCCCGAGGGAGAGCAGGAGTCACTCCAAGGGCCCCCCCTTTTTTTTTTTTACGCGCAGGCTAGGCGCCTCTTCCTCCAGGGCTCCGTGGTCGGTGGGCAAGAGCCGAAAAATCGAGCTCGCGCATCGGGCCCGGTCGGCCCTCGGCCACCGTTGACATCGGGCCCGCGGAGGCGCGATGCATCGTGGGAAGACCGTGGGAGGAAACTCGTCCGCGCCTCGGCGGCGAGAGCGCCCGGAGCCGTCGAGGGCGTAAGTAGTCGTGCCCGCTCTGGCGCAGCCTTCGAGGCCCGTACGAGACACGTGGGAAAGACCGGAGCCGTAAGGTATATAGGAGCCGACTACTGTGCGCCCGTTCACGTGTGCATGGGCCGCGCGCTCGACATTCCTGAAAAATAACTCATATTGTCTGCTCGTCTTATCCGTCACAATCTATTATTGCCCTTTTTCCTCTCCCGTGACTCTCGTGGTACGCCTTGTAATCTTATAATCTCGAAGGGTGGACGGGGGGGGGTGGTGGAGGAGAGAGAGAGAGAGAGAGAAAAAAACAACAACGACAACGACAAGAGCGGCCAGCGACCGGAGGAGGAAGAGGCAACGATAATGATACGCAGAAGCTCGAGTGCTTGCTCTTTGCACGGGGGGGGGGGGAGGGGAGCGCCGGTCGCCTCGCGATATCGCAATGAAACAACGGAGAGAATCGATCGAGCCCGCGACGTTTCGTAAGGCGTGCATTAACATCCGCCGTTAAACGCGTGCACATATTGTTATGAGATCGATGAAGCTACCGAGGGTCTCGTATCGAAGACTTTGTATCCTTGGCTCTGAGTGATTGCCGGCTCGGGAGTCTCCGTTTCTTTATCTTGCGTCGCGCCCCGGACGAAAAAGGCGTACGTAGTTTAATTTAACGCGGCTATCGTAACAATTTCATCTCGCTGCTTGAGCAACTTTTTCAATGCAGCCTATCCAAAGTAAATATTACAAAATAAATATTTAAATAATTCGTCTCGCGTTTGGCTCGACAAAGTGAGATTTGCTCCGTCGTTGCTCGGGCCGAAAAATTTGGACGATAGATCGCTAATTGTGACTTTACGCGCGTGTATGATATTCGCGTTATTTTTTTTATTTTATTTTTTTCATTTAATTAATTTTTTTTTTTTTTTTTTTCTTTCTTTCTTTCATCATCTTTCTTTTTACATTATTTTTCTAGATTGTTATATTTGCGTTCTGCGTTTAAGATTTAATTTATTACTCTCCTACGTGATTTATAAAGGAAATAAAACACACACGCATGCACAATATGCATATATACACAAAGTTAAGTTATAATGTTTTTTTTGCATTTTGAAAGAATTTTCCATACTTTACATGGCTCTTGTTTTTTACAACGATTTAAAACCAGTTTTAGAAAATGGAAAAAAAATCCTCGTGAAAACGCGCCTGCTTTATTACTTTGAAAAGAAGATAGAAAGAAAAAAGAAACGCTTTCGCTTTCCTAATTAAGATTAATGAAAATAATGTTCGGATAATAAATTTGTTGTTTGCACGAATATGTGCCTCTTAACCGAGCGCTGCTCAATTTTTACGATCTGTTGGTTTTAGAATTTATGGGAAAGTAAGTGTTACGCGTATTAATTCTCTACGATTTCCTGCCCGCATTCAAATGATATAGACTCTCGGCTATATCGGTAGCTTCGATACTTGATTTAAGCTTTATTAATAAAAAAATTTGCATTTTGGAAAATCGAATCGGACCAGCCGTCAATAATGGGCAACACTGGACGACTGAAAAGTGATCGTTTAAAGAAAACGCGCAGACCAAACGGGATTTCGTAATCGCGGTATGAAGTTCAGAGAGAGAGAGAGAGAGAGAGACAGGGAGAGAAATGAGGGAAAATAGGGTAAAAAGGAAAAAAAGGAAAAAAAGAAAAAAAAGGAAAATGGAATATATGTGACAGTTGGAGTCAATCAATAAGAAAGTTTAATAGTTCAACGGCAAAACGTACTACTATATAAGTCTCCGCTCGCGACAAAGGTGTACACATATTTACTGGATGACAGTACAAGGTCGCTCAATTGCAAAATACGATTGACTGGGAATAAAAAAGAAAAATAGTGGGTGGGAGAGCTGACGAGTTGGGTGGCGTCGGAGGTGTCGAGGGGGGTGGCGGTGGGTCGGCGGGGGGGGAGGAGGAGGAGGAGGTGGTGGAGGGGCTCCGGGGGAGGGGGGGAGGGGAGCTCAGTAGTGGCAACAGCGACGGCGGCAGCAGCAGCACAGCAGCAGCAGCAGCAGCAGCAGTAGTAGTAGTCCTGGTGGTGGTGGTGGTGGTGGTGGTGGTGGCAGTAGTAATAGTAGTGGTAGTAGTGGCAGCGTCACGGGGATCAGAGGGGTTTTGCGGGGTCGGGAGGCAGCAGCGGGCGCAGAGAGCTAGAGATATAGAGAGAGAGAGAGGGAGGGAGAGAGAGCAGCCGGTCGGGGGAGGGAGGGGGCGGTGAGGTACGAGCGAATGAGTAAGTGAGAAGGATATAGACAAGCGGGTGATTGATTTTTGTCGTGCGGCTTTGCTCATCGTTGTCCGCTATCCGCGATTGTGCGGGTCGGTGGCGTGCGGCACTCGCGGTCGTGGGGTGAACCAGCAGCGTCGCGACGCCGTCTGCTGATTGGCGGTTCCCGTCCCCAGGGGCGGCGCTAATCACTAGACCGTGCACGAAGAATTAAAGAGAGACGGAGAAAGAATGAGAGACGGAGACGGAGAGAGAGAGAGAGAGAGAGAGAGAGAGCGAGGGAGCGAGGGAGAGAGCGAGCGAGGG
The DNA here is from genome assembly GCA_018907135.1 of Kradibia gibbosae. Classification (NCBI taxonomy): domain Eukaryota; kingdom Metazoa; phylum Arthropoda; class Insecta; order Hymenoptera; family Agaonidae; genus Kradibia; species Kradibia gibbosae. Next base: position 15,223,832 of record JACCHX010000003.1, read on the forward strand.
CGAGAAGGGGCGGAGGGAGGGAGACGGAGGGAGATAGAGAGAGAGAGAGAGAGAGAGAGCAAACGTTAGCGAGTGCTATCTACCATGTCACTGTTTCACACTCACCGTCAATGCAGACAACCATCCAGGCCTTTTTCCATACCATTCCAATAAAATACTCGTGGCTTTTATTTTAAATTTCGCTCTTTTGTGTATTGCTTGCTTTCCTCCTCTCCCTGCCCCCCCCCCTGTCAAGCATATGAATTTTCAACTGCTCCAGGACAAGCGTCGCTCGCCGCGGCATCGGCGCGACGCCAAGACGTTCCCGGATACCATTGGAAATTAGGCCCATTGCAATTTATTCCCCTATCAAAAACTTTCCCACCGCGATTAATTTTTGGGGATGTATTTTCACGCTTCGGGCGCACTGCACGCGGTGAAATAAAATATCCATGGGGATCGGTAAATTTTAATAAAATTTTCAAGGAGCTTCCGCGGAATTTATTTCCCCCTCCCTCACCCCTGTCTTATTTCTTTTGCATTGATGGGCATTGGATTCTTCGCACCCGGCCCCGCCGTAACGATGCTTTCGAAAACAATGCAAAATGGATGAGAGAATTAAAGGAGGAAATTTTAAAATGCTCGCTCGTTTTTCCCTCGCCCACGAGGCAGGCAGGCTGTTCTTTTTACGTTGATTTTTATCACTTTCGTTGAAATTTAACGAAGTCTTTTACGAAGAACAATATGTACGGATTACCGTTTTCTCTCTCTCTCTCTCTCTCCCTCTGTCCCTTACAATTCTTACGAGTCTAGTTCATCTCGTCATTTTTCAGCTCCCACCGATAAGTCACTTTTACATTTTAAACATTGATTTTTGTAAATTCAACAATCGCGCGCAATTATAATGAATCGCGTTTGTTTGAAATACACGGCGAAAGAATACGAGGTTCTTTCTTTATTTCTTTTTTTTTTTGACCGAGCTCGTTCTTAACAAGATTAAGGCTCGTTGCTATCATTGGGAATAAATTAAGGGAATGTATATTTTACGGTTAACATTGTTATGATCTTAAAGGGTTGAGCAGATACGGAGCGAGGAGTAAGCGCACGGGAGGCATTCTTATATTATTGGATCGTAATAATAAATAGCAGAGCTTGGGAGCGTTAAAGCTCGCGAAGTCTCGAAGCGGTGAATGAATATCGTGAATTCGGACGTTATTTTATTACGAGCTCGTATTTTTTTTTTTTTTTTTATTATTACTTTACTTTATTTTATCTTCCCTTTTTTTCCCCCCTTGTTGTCCCACGCAACAACGCACACCTCGCGGGGCTGCTCTCTCGCGATTTGTCAACTTTCGCATTCTGCGGCTTGTGCCTGTCCATTGTACAAGAGCTTCGACTTGCAAAAGGCGTCAACGTCGGCGGAGCCTCGGCCGGGGGGGAGGGGATAGTACACAAAGTATGAATCACGAGTCGCCAGAGCGAAATTGCTAAATGTAAAGAAAGATAATAAACGCGCGGATATTTATAGGGCGTCGGCGTAAATTGCGAATCGGCCCGATAAATCGTGCCTCACGAGCAGCAGGATCCGTAACGGTTGCGCAAGGTTTTAACATCGGCACTGGTGTCGTCGCGTCGGGACACATCGTCGGAGTGTTTTGTCAATTTATTTTCGTACGAGCCGGAGAGACGGAAGAGAGCCGAGAGCTTCGTCGCCTCTCTCTCTCTCTCTCTCTCTTAGCGTTGCGTAGCTCCTCTCGGCTCGACTCGCACCGAAATTCGAGGACTCGGCGTGGACGCTGAGCCGGGGCTCGCGTCACCGTAATTGTCCACGTTGGCTCTCCCGCGCGCCGCGGCTCACCCTCGACGCAAGGTAAAGAGAGCCCGGGCATTCGTGCGCCGCCGAGTGTCAACGAATCGAGGAAGACGGGCTCGGGCAGGGACTCGCCAGGGCCAAAGCCGCCCCGAGCCTCGGGATCCTCATCGATGGCTTGTCGATGAGCTCTCTCTCTCTCTCTCTCTCTCCCCTTTCACCGCGTAAGGCGCAATCGATAGATTGCAAGCGGAGCCCGGCGCTCCGCCGACCCGAAGATCTTAAACCTGGAATTAATGCGCGCACGAGCGACGGCGGCGGCGGGTCTTGGCCCTGCTGCAGTTGACGTCCCTAACGAGCGCGGATATTATTAAAATCCCTCTTTCTTTGAGGAAAATCAATACGAAAATCCCAAGTATCAGAGGTACAAGTGCTCTCGGTGCGATGCAGCAGCGTCAATGCGCGGATGGGGGGGCGGCGGGGGCGGGAAAAGGGTCGATCCCACGTAAGATAGGTTGGGAGCGGTTAAGTTACAGGCACGGCGCAGGCGGAAAATTGTCACGGTCAGTAAATAAAAATTCAGCGAGCTTACGGAAAGTGCAACAAACGCGGGCCGGCGGGGTGGGGCTGGCGGGGCGGCAAAGCGAGGGAGGAACGGAGGGAGGCGCAGCCGGCGGCCGCCGACACATGCCGGAGCATCGAGCGCCGGAAAGAAACGAGTACGAGTAGCCGGAGGTGTGGAGTGGGGCGGCGGGGGTGGCGGCAGCGGCCGAGGGAGGGAGGGAGCGCGGGAGGCGGAGGAGGAGGACGAGGCCGCGGCGGCGGCGGCGGCGGCGGAGGAGGAGTGTGTGCGTGCGCGCCTGCGGGTGGGGGCGGGTCGGGCGGGGCGGGGGGGCGTACAGGGGGCGGTTTGCTCGTAGGGGGCGAGGCGGGGAGGCAGGAAAACGTAGGTGGGAGAGACTATCCTCTCCGTCTCGGTTTTCACGTGTGCAGCGGTGCGCGGAGGCGGCGGCGGCCGCGGTGTACACAAGCGTGAGCCTCTAAGTGCAGGGGGGAGTTGCCGCGCGCTGCGGTTCGAGGGGCGGCAGCGGCAGCGGCGGCGGCGGCGACGGCGTCCTCGTCGTCGTCGGCGGCACCGCCGGCAGCAGGAGCAGGAGCACCGACGGCGGCGGCGGCGGCGAGGCTACGCTCCTCGGGGGCTGGGAGGGAGGGTGGCGAGGCCGCGGTAGGGGAAGCGAAGGAGCGCCGACGCGCCGGGCTCGAGGCCGAGGGAGCGAGAAGGAAGTCCCCGCCGTCGTCGTGGTCGAGGCCGCTGGCTGCGCCGGAGGAAGAGCCAATGGACATGCGCGGGTGTGACGCGACGCCGCGACGACCTTCTGGCCACCTCTGCGAACAAAATGGCTACCGCGCTTGGGATGCTCGCCGCCAGATGGGGACAGCCCCATTGAGCCCCGAGCTCCGGGCCTCGCGCCGCATCGACTTTTCCGGCTTTTCCGCCTCTTTCCTTTCCTCGCTCTCTCCGCTTTGCCGGCGCTTCGCCGACCCTCTACCTCCGCGACCCCCGGCTCGGCTTTCCTCGCGCGAGCATCGCCTCCTTCGCGGCTCCTCGCGCCCGTCGGCCATTCTTAGCCTCTCTCTCTCTCTCTCTCTCTCTTTATATATCTCTCTCTCTACCCCCAGCCCCCGCCAACGCATTTCATACATCAATCATCGCACTGATTTCGTCGATAATCCAGAATCCTTGCCTTTCCTTAATTTTCCCTTGCGATCTCGCCAGGTCGGGCTGCCCTTTGGAATAAAGTTCAGCCCCCGTCGCCGTCGCTTCCTCCTCGATGTCTCGCCGAACTTTTGACCGCCAGTCGTTACCCGAGTGCGAGCAGCAATTCCGATATTGTTGTAATTTACCTGCGAATAATTCGTACCTAAACGCGCAATTTGGCCTTTGTCTACAAAGGATACACGCACGCGCATCGCACACAAACATATATATATATACATATAATCTACATACATATATATATTATGCATATATATTTATGTATGTAAACGTGTAATGCGCGTATATCATGCTTGCAGCTTCCCTCGACCTTTCATTATTAATCGCACAAACGTACTTCCAGGCCATTTAGGCAACTTTATAAACAAGCGATTGGCGAATAATTATTACCGTCGGGTGCCTACTACTGATCGCCTTGGCAGAGTCGAATGACAGTCTCACTTGATTACACGCGCGTTTGTTAGCGGTACGAGCTTTGCTATTTAATCGCGGTGCTTGAATATTTTTGTGCTGCCAACCAATCGCGAGTTATTTAATAAACGTAAAAATGCGTTTGGATTTCTCGGTGCAAAGCGAAAAGGCCCGGGCAAAGAATTGCTCAAAATCAAAGTTCCTCGACCGTTACGACTCGATGAAGACTACCATTTATTTTTATTATTCAAAATAGTGCAGAATGATAAATTTCTACTAGAAGCGTGGGCAAAAGCTTTGAAACATAAATTAATCAAGTGGGTCTAGGAAAGAGGATGGAAGCACGGGGAGAAACGTAAAAAATTGTTTAAACTCAAGCTCTCCCTCCTGATAAATTTTGTCGGCAAAACATTTGTATTAACATATTGTACGCGATTAAACGTCATTTCGAGTCATATTACATGCATTAAACGAGTTCAATATTTTCTTTTAACGTACGATAAGTCAAGCACTTAAAATGAAGAATCTTGTGCAATAAAAAAAAAAAAAAAAATAAAAGTTCGCCGCATACGTCTCATTTTTTATTTAATCTTTTATCGTACGCGTATATGCATACCCCTATGTGTGTGTGTGTGTATATATATATATATATATATATATATATTATACAGAATTTCTACTGAAACATACATACGCACATATGTATATTATATTTCAAAAATAAATTATAAACCGTGAGTTTTAATTAAAATTTATAATTCGGTCAAAAATGTTGGACAAATATTTACCTTTCGTAAATACCTGTACATTAGGTAAACGTAATTGATAATCTAGCGTAGCGAAAGATTTTTAATTAATGCAATGACAATTTAAAGATAAGTCAAAATTAGACTTATCGAAAGCAATATTCGGCAAGGTGACATCGACAGCGTATGACGAAGTTGTGTAGGAATGACTTTCTTACAGTAGACGCGAGATTATTTATCGCGAGCCTCTACAGAACAATAATAATTCTTTTTCAGAGCTCGTTTTGCTTTTGGCGCTGGTCCGCGCCACAATCTATGATCTCCTTTGTGAAAAGGGTTTTTCCTTTTTTATTTATTTAATTTTTTGTTTCTCTCTGTTTTCTCTCCTTCTCTCTCTCTCTCTCTCTCTCTCTCTCTCTCTCTCTTCTGTCTCTTTTCTCTTTTCTCGAGCACGAACGAGCTTGAGAAATAAAATGAAATCGAGGCTAGTACGATATTAAGTTGAAAGGAACGAGTGGGTAAAAGTTACCAAACAATACTCGTAAGTTTCGCATAATTTTCAACGTCGCGTGTCACTTGCCTCGTCATCGCGCGGTGCGGGAATAGCGAAATCGTAACGAAGAAGGAGCGTGGCAAAAAAATTCGCGCGAATGAAGAAGAAGAAGAAGAAGAAGAGGGAAAAAAAAAGCGGCGAAAGTGTAAGAATGAGGGGGGTGGGTGGGTGGGATTGGCGTAGGAGGAGGAGTCGCGAAGTAGTCCTAGACGCACCGTGACAGCAAAACACTTTCCCTTGCGGGGATCGCGGGGAAGGGTTGGTGTGTCAGCGGCGGCGGCGGCAAAAGGGGGGGGGGCCGACGGCGGTGGTGGTAACAACGATTGGCGAGTGCATAATGAAGGGTGGAAAGGAGACGAGGACGGCGGCGGCGACGACGACGACGACGACGACTACGAGGTAGTGGTGGAGGTGGAGGAGAGAGAGAGAGAGAGGAGGAGCGCGCCAAGTGGGAAAAAGTCTCGGGGCAGAGGAAGCGGCGGCGGCGGGGGTAAGGTGCAGGAGGGCGGGCGCGGGTGGCCGGGGGCAAAGCAACGAAACGAGCTCCTCTATGAGTCAAGCTGGTCTCGTCACGGGGCGGCGAGGCGCGTGTTGTACGTTCGCGGCTAGTGGCTCAGCGCCGACGTAGTCGTCGTCGTCGTCGTCGTCGTAGTCGTCGTAGTCGTCGTAGTCGTCGTCGTAGCCGTGGTCGTCGTAGTCGTAGTCGTTTGCCTCGTTCTCGGTCGAATGTTTTTAGGACAGCAGATAGAGACAGCCAGGCCTTCATGCATATTCAACGGCACTCTCGACTCCTCCGTCACGGAGGGAAAGAACACCCCTCTTTCATAAGTATCTGCTACAGCCCCTCCCGCTCCCTTTCTTTTGCTCGCTTTCTTCTCTCGCCCTCGCTCGCGCCCCATCGCCCTCGCCTTCTCTCCGGGCCTCCTCCCACTCGCCGACGACTCGCTCAACCCCTTTGCCTTGTATCTTGAGCGACGTCGAGCCCCGAAGAAGATGAAGAAAAAGAACGAGTTTATTATATATACGGACGAGTCGGAGAGGATAATTAAAAAAAACCTTTACTCTTTGCGACGATAGAACGGAAAAGGGAAAAAAGATAATGGAAACGAAGCGAACGAGGCGAGAGAGGCGACGGAAGCGAGACAAAACAATTCCGCTCTTGTCAGCGCTGGCCGTGGCGCAAAATATACCGAACGGAAGTGCCCGATTCACGGATTTTATATTAGCTCCCGACGCTTCTCCTCTCTCTCTCTCTCTCTCTCTCGCTAACGACATTATTTTCCACAACTCGATATGAAATTTTTCCAACAAATCAGGGAATTTAAAGTCAAACTCCGCGCGGCAACGATCCTTCGCTTCGTTTACTCCAAGCTTTCGCTAATGCGCCAACGATTTACCCCGCGCATTGAGTTTATCCGAGCTTAATCAATTTCTTTTTCCTTGCCTTTTTTTTTGTTTTTTTTTTGTTTTTGCCTCTCCTTCGAACGACAACGGCAGCGGCAACAGCAGCCTTACAAGAAGCGAGGCTTCCTTTATAGGAATATACGCTCGGGATCATCGGAGCAGGAGCAGCGGCAATTTTATTGAAGAGCCTCGGCTCTCGATCGACGCGCGATGTTGCTTGGATCGCGACGTTAAAAAATACCTTAGATTCAACAATAACGGGAGGCCAAAGGAAGGCAGCTCTCGGTTTTATTATCATAAATCAGAGAGCTTCGGAGCTTGGCCGAGCTCGAGTCCTCCCTCCCGTTGGTAATAATGCACAGGGGCCGGCCTTGGGCGCCGCGTCTTATTGTTTATACGGTAGGAATAGCCACGGGAGTTTTTATCGCGATATCGAGGGCGAGGGCTTAAGGAGCCGGTGGGTATTATTAGACCGCGCGGGCTTGTTTGGTTGGTAACTTACGAGGTGCGAACCAGGAGGGACTGTAATAATAACGGGCGTGGGGGGGAGGGGGGCAGAGGAGGGCACGGGCCGAAGCCACGGCGAGGAATCGTTCGGTTACGACGTTGATAAATTTTGAAGGGAGGATTTTGCGGTTTGGGAAATCGTCGAGCGGCGGTTTGGTGGCAACGCGTATGTGCATTGGGTCTCCCTCACTGGGCTCCGACCTCCTTCCTTCAATCTCGTACGGGCGCGCGCCTGCAAGAGCCCGGGATTGATATCCTTCGCATTGGCCTTTGATATCGTCACCCGAGCCCACCCTCAAACCTGTCATTTATTATTCTTTCTCTTACACGCTCTCCCTCCCCGCCAAAACCCCAACTCGCCGCTCCCTCTCGCTCTATCCGTCTCTCGATTCCTCTCCTCTGTTACTACAAACGCGTAGCCTTTCAACGCCTCCTTCACGGGAGACTGATCAAAAGACAATTCGCCCCAATATATATACCGAATTTTAGACCCGGTGAGCTGATCTTATATTGGAAAATTATTTTTCTCTATATTGCCCTATCCCTCTCTCCCTCTCTCTCTCTCTCTCTCTCTGCTTTTACTTTTGCTTTACAAAGCTATCGGTTTGTTTAGGCCGTGGTCGCGAATAAATTATCAATGCGTAGACGCTGTGCATTCGTGTCTTACGACGTTTATTTTTTGTGCTTTTTCGTTCGACGAAGGGAAGGGTCTCGCTCTAGTTCGATAATTATGCGACAGCGTAGATTAAAAATGGCTTCTTCTCCAACGCGCGTTTGAAAAACATAGTTCTCTCGTAATTATTATTATGTCATGGTACTTTAGATCGTTCGCTAAATTTTTGCTTCGATTAAAACATTGATATTACGCTTTTTTTTTATTATATCTATATATATATGTATTGAAGATTCGATGTATATTTTATCGACGTGCATCGTTGCTCCGAATAAAAATTGTCCCTTCGATGGGGGTAAAAAAGTAGATCGAAAGAAATATAATCTCTTGGTTGGGAAAAAACTCTCTTGGACTTATTTTCAGTTTCTAGGATGAAGTGCATAAGGTCGTGGAGCTACGTCAGTGACCTGCTGGCTTAAACGAAAAAAAAAAAATGATCGAGCTCCGTATTGTCATCAGTAGCGGCAGCTTCGGTCGAGCGTCAGCTTCAAAGGCATAAATCTATACTCATCGCGTTCCGTCCTTTCTCGCGCTTGACACATTTTTTTTTTTTTTTTTTTTAGTTCGGAGTTACTTTCAACGGGAACCCCATCGTATATTTTAAATGTACTTATAAATACTTAACGAGTTGTTAAATTAATTTATATACGCGCGTATGTATTAATCCGCAGTAAGTATTTATATTGACGGACAGGCGGTTGGTGGCTCGAAAGTTTTAAATACGTATAAATTAGGTAAAAATTTCCTTGTCGAGTATTATTTTCGAAGTCCTCAATTTCGCGTAAATGCACGAAGAGAAATAACTGCCGTGATAATATTTCATAAACAAGCGTTTATGTAATTTTCAATTTTTACGAAATTCTTTAATTTGCGCGATAAAATTCTTACTGCCTACTGTGTTTTCACATTTTTTTCCCCCCCTCTCCCACGATACACACTAGTTGACTATTCATTGTGCCGCGTTCACACGAGTTACAAAAATTAAGGCACACATTCAAGGAGCACTTCTGCTAATCAGCATATGCCACCAAAGACGATAGACAAATACTCGTATATTCTATTGATAAGACTTCGGTAAACATTTAATTATAAGCTAAGTCTGAATTTTATTTTTCTCTTCTGCTTCATCTTCTATCCTTTACCCATTGAACGAGAAAGAAATTTCGAACTTGGGCCATCGTAATTTTCATACAATGAATACCGGTGTATTTATAACAAATGCCATTTGTTCGCTAACTGCAATAAATAAAACATCGAAACGAGCCAGTGATAAAGTCACGGATGAAGCACGGCGTGCGATTTATAAATTACAGAATCGACGTTAAAGGCTAAATCTTCATTTCTCACGGGAAGTCGCCGTAATTGTGTATTAAAACGCATTAAATCTCAATGCATTAAATGGAATGGGACCGACAAACGTCGTCTATCCAAGGATTTTCACCAGTCCGATGGCTAACGTATTACTCTCATCGAGTGTAATACAATAATGAGTTTACCCACGCCCACGGGGGTATGCAGATATTACAAGCGGTTCGCAAGTTCAAGTACCGTGCGTAGAATAATTAATTCTTCTAATGTGGAATCGACTTTTACGAGTCAATACGAGCGATACCGGCGCCACCGCGTGAGGCTCCATATTGATGGTGGAGGCGCGCGCGTGTATTTTCAGGAGAGTTTTGTTATCGTTTGAGCGGCTTGTTATGCAAATTCCCGAGTCATATACCTGTTTTCATATAGGTGCCAAGTGCATTTTAGATTTATAGGTCGGTGTAATAAAGTAACAGGGGCCGGGACGGGGGGGGGGAAGAATGCGAAAATCTTATGCAACCGTACGTACGCGCATATTACAAGTGCCACAGTTGTATTTATTTATATTCGACGTGTGCTCGCTCGGCTCCGCGCACCGACGCAAATGCCGCGTAAGCCGTACATTTATAATTGCGCGAATAAATACGCGCATACACGATTACCCGGAGTTTAGTAGGCGATTCACACGCGCGCGCACAAGCGTGTACGGAGACTTTTTACGGTCGAGACCAACTTCGCGTCAATGTTTCCGGATTAATTTCGATGTTTTGTTTCAATTTTAAAATGATTTACAAGAGTTTCGTTTTCATTACTATTTAAAAGTATGATGATATGGCTAGGAGGTTACTGCCGATGGAAAAATCTTAGCCTACACGCTAAGAAATTACTTGCACGCAAGTGTTATAAGTAAGTGTAACGGGAACTAAGATGATTAATGCCAATATACATACGTCCATATATATATATATATACGCATATATATTATCCTTATGGTATTTAATATTGTACGTAACTTAACGAAACAATAAGTTTTTTTATATGCTCGTAGGGAATAAGTGGAACAGGTAAGTACTCGTTTTTTCTAAGCCAGTAAATCCGGGCTAAAGACTTTGGCTCTTACACCAATGCCCGATTATTGCTTCTTCTATTAATTTATCCTACCTAATATAGTATGTATGTATATATATTCTTAATATTATTGCTCGTCAAAGAGAGCGAGCGAATATTAGAAATAATATATCCACTATTAATCGATACCGTGACTTAAATTTTCAGCAGCAAGACAGTTTCAATACTCCTCAACGATCTTCTTATCGTCTGTTATCGTTGTCTAAATAAATGGCTTTAACAGACAATTCCTACGCTTAACGACCAATCCGTCATTTTTAATACAATGTCGATCGAAAATGACGAAGACTCCAACGAAAGCAACATTTCTTCATTAACAGTGAACCTTCAATTGTCGCTTCCAAGTTTTAAAGCCGCGCCTAAAGGCCAACGATTAAGAAATACAGCATCGTTGGCCGCGAGCCATTGTACGCAAATTCGCGACAGCGCACGGAGAAGAAAGAAGGGGGGAAAAAAAAAGAACTCCATCGCAGGTGTCGATTCGGCTTTACGCACTACATAAGTATTTAATATCGTTTTTACGCAGTCGCCAATCGCGGCAATTGCTCGAGGCGGAGGTCGGAGAGATCCACGGGGCGGCCGACTTTTAAAGGGAGCCCGAATCGGGCATTTAAATTATTATACGTCCGCGAAAATGGCATTTAAGAGGAGCCATCTCGTCCGCGAGGGCATAATCTACGACGATTCGGCCCGGGGAATGCGCGCGTTAAAATATTTACATCCGGAATAAAGGGAAGGCCAGAGCGCCGGGCTGAGAGAGAATCCCGGAGAGAGCCGCGAGGGCCTCGACGAAGCTCTCCTCGATTCGGCCGAGAAAGGGGCCCCAGCCGAAAACGGGCGGAGGTCCAGCTCTGGATCTATGGCTTCGATCGATCGGGGGTGGCCCGGGCTTGGCTGCCAACGAGCCAACAGGGCAAATTGGTCGGCGCGAGGAGCGGCGCGAGGAGGCCGCGGATGAATCGAAAGCTCGTTGCGGGACTCGGGCAAATACGACCCGATAAAATGCATCGTCGGGAGCTTAGGGACATCAGCAGAGGTACCCACTTTCGCGTGAAATCCGTTTTTAGCGACAGATCGTAAAGCGATTTATGCGTTAGGGGGGTTGTATAACGCAGACGGTAAGCGGCGAGTCCTCGCCGTGGCTCCTGCTTCTGTTGCTCCTGTTCTCGCCAACCGCGCCCACAAAGCTACTCTAAACTTCCTCTGTCTCTCCACCTGTCTGCTCGCATCCTAGTCTACGTTCTCTCTCTCTCTCTCTACGAGCGCTCACCCGTCTATCTCCCTCCTCCCTCGTGTGTTTATACACAAAAACAAATATATATATATATATATGTACGAATAACGTATTTCTCTCTCTCTCTCTCTCTCTCTCTCTCTCTCTCTCTCGTACGCTCTCCCCCGGCTCTGCGGTTACTTATCGCGTAAACGACTTTATTACTCACACCGGTAGCAGCTCGCGAGCCACTTAGTTATATGTTTCAATAGAAAAATAATAAATGCAATCGTTTCTTTGCTCAACGCTACGACTCGCGCCTGTTGGAGGCTCGCAAAAATATTTGCGAGAGGAGTGCCGGGTAACGACTTTTTTTCTCTCTCCTCTCCGCCGCCCAGCACCGGTCCCGTACGCTTTTGTTAAGCTTTAACCATACGCTGTGCTTGCTTAAGTGCGCGCGCACGTACACGCACACACGCACCGCAGCCCACCGCACACTGCTAATGACGAGAGGAAAAAAACTTCTGCTCTATACGTTATTTGAAAAAGAGCGGCTATATTTTAAGCGCCGTAAATTGAAAGACGGTGGCAATTAATTTAAATATCCAGCATCGACAAGTTAATTACAAGTTATATGCGCTATTGACAAGTTAATTCTTTTCAACTTACAATATCTCATTTGCCAAGATAGTACGTGCGAACTCTCTTTTTCTACTCTTTCATAAATTTACCTCGTGTATACAAAATTACCAGATCTAATCAAGCTCGTGCCAGTTAAGTCTTTGGGTCGATGAAACGCATATATAGAATATATATATATATATATATACACACATATTGACGTGCGCGCGTTGTGTACGCATGTACTTCCAATATAAATTGACCTACAGGATTTGGCTAAACGATGAAAAGGAGTGCGCTAAGTAACGGAGAGCTAAAAACAATCGATGGAAGAAGGCTCTCGGAGAGGGGAAATAATATTTCGCATCGAATGATCGTTTCACTTGGATTTCAGTAGGTGCTTGCACGTAAGCCCGAGCCGAGCAATTTTCATTGCCCGTAGTAAAAAAAAAAAAAAAAATATCATTGTATGCCGATATTTTTACGAATCGATTTACTTCAACAATGATAGGATACATGTGCCCTAATGCACAAAAGCTTAAATCAAAGGCCATTGAGTGTTTCTTACCGCAATAATCGGCATTGTGCTTGGATGATATTGCCAACCTACGTGAGCTCAATTACGAGCTGCCAGTGTGTGTGTAATTTTTCCTCGATGCCTATTGCACAAATCTCGTGACGAGACACTAGTCACGCCCTTGCCTGTGCCGCGAGGCTACGGAATGCTTCCAAGGCGCCTAAAATGCACACACCTGCGGCAAATAATAGGCCGATTGAAATGTTTTCATTCTTACGGATAATTCTGTGGGTTATTAATTTTTCTTGTTTGATTTTTTTTTTTTTTTTTTTTTTTTTTTTTTTTTTGTTCTCAAGCGCCTCATGCCAAATTAACAATCGCCTCCTCTTGTTTTCGTAAAACAAAATCACTCCTAGTCAATGGCATAAGCTCGTACAAACAAAGCATATTAAATGCGTTATGCGCGCTCCCTATAAAAAGACAGACTTGGCGAAATTTATCATTTAATTATTTACGCAACGCACGATCGTAAACATTTTTTGCCAAGGAAAATAATCGGCGAAGGAAATAATAATGGCGACACGACGTGGGTGTGCTGCAGCGGCAAAACGCTAAAAGCACATTTATTTTGTCATCCACGGAAAAGTATTTATTACAACGCGAACTTTGTTCTATACAGTCGTTAACTCATATTTATCTGATTTTAAATACTCGCTCGTATAAGTTGATACGCGTTCGTTTCGGCACTGCGTATTTTAAATATTCATACATATATATAAATATTCATTCATATATATATATATATATATATATATATATCGCTCGATCTTCCCAATGCAAAGCATGGCACAAGAATTTAGCACTAAAATGTCCGCGCACTAGTCAATACCAAAAGCGCCGGATCTGCCATTAAAAATCGAGGGGCTATTAAATATTACAAAATGGCGCTAACGGCCTTATCACAACAGGCAATAACCTTAAATTTAGGAAGACGTCGAATGTTGCGGGGGCGCAGAGGCCGGTCCGGCCAGTATAGACGGATTTAAACGGAGCTCCCCGAGACGAAGAATAATAAAGCCAGGATGACGAGCGGGCTGAGGAGGAGGAGGAGGAGGAGGAGGAGGAGGAGGAGGAGGCGTTAGAAGTCAGGCAATTCAAACGAGAGAAGCAACGATCGCGCGGGCATTAAGATCCGCGTCCGGCGTCGGAGCTCGAGGACTCCTCGTCGAGGCCCGCGAGGTCAGAGGGGGCCGCGGCGGGCTGGGGCGGGGCGGGCGGGGGGGGTGTTAGGCCAGCAGCGCCGGCCTCGCGGCCGAGGCGGCGGCGACACTCCAGTCGTCGGGGCTCGTCGGCGGCGCTGACGCGGTGCCGAAGAGGAAGAGCCGGCCGCCGACGGTTGGCCTCCGGGGCGGGCGGGGGAGTCTCGCGGGCGAAAACAATCGCCCAAGGGCGCGATGCCATGATCCCGGTCCACATGGCCGTCGGGAATGAGGGATTCGCCCCAATCCTCCCGCCGTCCGTGCCCATGGTAACGCTCGCGCAGGCGCCCACCCGCCAGGGACCTTAACGCGGTTATTCGATGAATCTATGGCCAACGCCATCGGTTGTCGTCGCCCAGGAGTAGACTCGAGCCGCCGCCGCCGCCGCCGCCGCCCCGCGCCCTCGCCCAGCCGGCCCGCCCTTACGCCGAGCCGAGCACCCCCGGCAAAAAAAAGCCAGGCGCCCGGAGTGCCTGCCGACGGCTTGCCTCGAGTCCAATGCCGCCGAGGCTTCCGGGCTCCCTTCGGAGCTCGGAGCTCGGCTAACCGCCCGGTGGCGGCCCTCCTACCCCCCCGACGAGGAGCTCCGGCTTTCGGCTTTGATGTAGATTCTACGGTGCGGGCCGGTGGATGTCGCCGGCCTTCTTCGTTGGCTCGCTGTCAATTGTCGCCCGTCGCGTTGACCCCCGCGACGTCAACTTTCGCGCCCTTCCAGCGCGGCCTCGGCCTACTGGGGCTCCATCGCTTTATTACGGCGAGGCCCCGCGGCTCCTCTTGCCTCTTACTCCCCGTACTCGGGTGCAGGGCTTTTTAACGGGGCCCCCGTTGCAGCCGCACTTTCGGTAAAAGTGTATTTTCGCTTGCCCCGAGAGAGAGAGAGAGAGAGAGAGAGCCCAGTCCCCTTTAATTTTTCCCTTTGCGAGATATTACTTTTTACGCCCGAAGGCAAAGCCGCCGTTAAGTGTTTCGATCCTAGTTTAAGTTTGTATCGGCCGAGAATTCATCTCCCCGCTCGAGACGTTAATGTGGGAGCTTAGTAAAAGGCTTGTGAAATTTTCTTACTCAAGCTATCGAGAGGTCTTTGCTAGGCGAAGGCTTCGTTAAAATTATGACTAATGGAAAATTTTTGACAAACAGGATATTGTAATGTTTTCAATTTTTTATGGATTGTCTCTGTCGTTGTTTTCTTCTTTTTTTTCTTTTCTTTCTTTTTTTTTTTTTTTTTTCGTACGGCTTGTCTTTATTTTCAAGGTATCGTATCCATCTGTTTATTCCGAATTAAATAATTACGTTGAAATTACACGTGATGATTTCTCACTGGTGAAAGCCACACGCATCGTTGAACAATTTAAGAAAAATGGTTCTCTTATGTTTGAAAATGTTTTACGACGAACCAGCTTTTAAGCGAGTCTGGCGAGTTTGAAAATTCTGTTTTCTTTATTTTTTACACGGCGACGTTCTGTTTCCGATACCAAGAAAGGTTCCAATAATTCACGACTTACGCAATTCAAATAGATAATGAACAGAGGTAAATTCGGTGGGTAACGTTAATAGTTGACGTTTAATCTTAAATATTGTTCAATCATTAATGAAACTAAGTAGCGGAGAGTATTTGAAGGTGTATATATGTATATATGTATATGTATATATATATATGTATGTATTATCTACCGCGAATATTGATATTCGACAGTTTTTTAGGAAATATCGGATGGCATTTGCATCACGGTATATGTATAAAAAATTATATTAAAATGCAAATTTTCATTTTCGAGCAGAAATAGTTTATACATTTATAATTGAAATAGCATATAAGTTTAAAAAGTAAAATTTTGCGATTAATCGTCAATGGTAATTATTTTTATGGTTTCATTATCCGTAATAGGAGGCAACAGCCCATAAACGTTTTAATATTACTAATAATATTATTAATAATATTACAAAAAAAAATATTAACACTACGATAACACAAATATTAAAAAATAATAAACCGTAAGAAAACGTAAAAGTGACACGAAACGTCCACCAGCTGTTGTAATTATTTTGCAAAAAACTCGTGATGAAATAATCGATTGAAATTTCTAGTAGAATGTCCTTACTCAAATGAAATTATTGCTAAATTTCGACATTACAACACACGTATCTCGATGCATTTATTATTTTTTAATATTCTCCGCAAAACCTTCATTGCATTATTTTAAAAGGGTTAATTAAAAATTTTGTTTTCAATAATTCACTTTTCAATGTTCTATCTTCAATCGGTGGCTTGTTTATTTATTTATTTGAAGAAATAAAAAAAAAAAAAAAAAAAAAAAAAAAAACAGCACATCAAAATCCAAAGCCAGCTCGCTAAAGCGCTGTATATCACCAGGTGGTTTCTCGGATAACGAGGAGAAAAAAAAAATAATAATAATAATAACAATAATAATAAAAAGGAAAATAAAATAGGAAAAAAAGAAAAAAAAAGGTTGGGTGCGGGGTAGAAATGATAAATAAAATAACGCCAACGCGGTTGCGCCAACCCTCGATAAGGAAACAGCGAGTCTCGGGTCTTTTGCATCGAGTGCCAAGAGATCATATTTTCGCGTCATTATTTCGTGACTGCCGAGAAGCAAGATGGAGGGTATTGGTAAGGGACAATTGATAGCGATTGATAGAGAAAGAAATAGGGCGCAGCAGCGGGGCTCGCGAGCCGAGTCGGCCGGAGAGGATACAGTTTCGAAAATAGCATAATGGCACGCAAGCGATAAATCAAGCCGATAAGGATTTTCCACGCATGCGGAGCAGCGGGAGGGAGGGAGGGAGAGAGAGAGAGAGCGATCCCAGTAGGGAAATTTAGCGTCGCGCAAGATCGGTCGCGACCGCGACGACGGCAGAGCTACGAAGAATGGAATCGACCTTCGGAAGCGTGACGGCCAGGCCACGTGCCGCGGCTCCAATAATATGTAAACATGTGCCCGCGCTCGGCCTACGCCTACGCGCAAGCCTCTCTCTCCTCCTCCTCCTCTCCAATTTTCTTCCTCTTCCCGTCGCGCGGCACCCGATCGCGCGACTGCCTGCCCCTCGCTACGAGCCACCCCCCCCGCCCCACACCTGGGCGCCACCCACACTCTTGCTCGCGGGTGCGCGGCCGCCTCGCACGCCCTCGGGGCCTCTATCGCGATCCCGGCGAACGAATTCGCGTGCCGTTGTGGCGCGCACGCGGCTCGACCGTGGCCCCCCCCCGCCCGCCCAACGCCGCCGAGGAGCGTTTCAAGGTAAAGAACACCGGTCGGGCTACCGTTGGAAAAATCCGCGGGTTGCCGCTCGATGGCCGGCGCCCGTTCCCGGTAAGCCGGATGGTCGGGGCTTGCTCGGGCTCCCGTGCCGGGGCCCTCCTCGAGCCGCTTTCCTCGCCGGCGGACTCTCTCTTAGCCCACCCCCATCCCCCCGGGCTGCCTCCCGCGGCCCCGGAGCCACGGCAATTTATGGCCCGGCCGGGCAATAGCGCCGCCGACTCTCGGGCTTTCGGCAGCTCGGTTTACGAGAGTGCGAGCCTGCGCCGTCGCTAACGATGCCCTCACAAGCGATAACCCAAAGCCAACTAAGCCGCGTCCTCCCGGAATCTCAGGAATATTCTCCTCCTCCACCCCCTCTCCCCCTCTCGCCGGGGGGAGCTCGCTCCTTGCGACTTTGCTCCCTTGCGCTGGAGCGCCGAATTGTCACGCGCTCCTCCATCCGAGCTCCCGTTTGGTTCGATCGAGGCCAAACGAGTCTCGGGCTCGAAGGTATTTTACCCTCGCGGTTAATTTTTCCTTCTTTTTCCTTTTTTTCCTTTTTCCTTTGGGTTTTCCCTCTTCCTCGATATGATCTCTTGTCCCTTCGACGACTCCGTGATACCCGTCAGTGCTCAATTATCAAATAGGCAAATACTATTATTGTTCCTGATTATTTCGTTGCTTGAATTCTCGAGCTCGAAAGCTTTTCCGCAACGACAAAATTCCACCAACGACCGAAGGACTTCTCGAGCGGAAATGCACGTTAAATATATTATCCGAATGATTTATATTTAATTCAAATGCACGTAGATATTTATAATATATATATATATATATGTATATATAATTATAATTTTTTGTCGTTCTGACGGGAGTGCATTAATAATCAAGCTAACGAATTGGATGGAATTAGGTGTCTCTGGATTTATCATCCCCCGCAAAGAAGCATCGACTGATCAAATGGCCACTGACATTGCCGACAAGCTGTAGTAAATACCCAGGTCGAGTGGGAATAAAACCAGATTTAAGGCCAAAGTCCTCGCGACCATTGTCGCGAATCGACTAGATTTCAAATGGCCCCGAGAAACAAAGTGTAAAATCACGTGGCTCGGACGGCGGCTCGGCTCGAGCGGAGGAGGAGGAGGGAAGGAGGATGCCCCTGTGTGGAAAGGGAGCGCCGGGGCGAGGGAAATCCCGAGGCCGGTCCTACACATCGCGGAGAGTCCGGGGCAGGCTCGGGAGGGATTTTCCTTCGGCTCGGCACCGACCGGGCGGCCGGTGGACTCGAGCTTGCCGTGGGAAGGATCGGCGAGGCCGACCGGGTCGGCGGCCAGAGTACAGCGGGGGCTGCGGCCGAGCGTGGCTCTCGGGGTAAAATGCAATTGGAGAGCGGAGGAGGCCGCGCTTCGCGAGATGTTGGGCTCGGTAGGCGCGCAAACTCAATTACCCCCCCGCCCCGGCCATTAGAAGGAGTTCCGCGAGCGCGCGGAAGATGCCCCGGTCCCTCTAAGTAGACGAGCCGGCGATTTCCGAGGGAACTCCTCGGCCTCCGGATCGCCCCATAAATATGCTAATGGTTATCGAGCGAGGAGCCGCCGGCAGCGTATGTCTGCGGCGGGAGGGTCGCGCGCCCGGAACGGCCAAACCCCGTCTTCTGCATGACATTAGCCCAGAGACCTCCCGCGCGGCTCCCAAAGCCCCACCGGAGCGTACGAGACCACCCTCTCTCTCTCTCTCTCTCTCGCCACTACCCGGCGCCCCTCCTGACCAAATCCCGCCCGAGCTTTACCTCCCGAGGACGCCGCGCCGCCAACGCCCGCCCCTCCCTTGCGCCTCCTTTCATTACGCGCCGACGACATCGATGACCCATAAACTACCTGCACCCTCTCGGCCTACGGCCCCGGCGGATCTTACCTCCCCCGAAACGCTCGCTCGCTTTTAATTACCAGCGCCGAGTTTCAATGGCATGCGGTCGCGATCTAGGAGGCTCCTCTCCGGGAATATCCGCGTCCTGCTGATTTTACGCCGAAGCCTACCGCCGAAATCTCTTCATTTATCATACCAACTTTTGAATCTTTTGGCCCCGTGCTACGAAATACATTAATTACTCCTAATTCAACAACCTGGCACTGTAATCGTCCATCGAATGATTGTTATCTACGTAATTATAGCGCAGTGAACTATTCGCGCACGCGCGCAAACACACACAAACAAACACACACGTATATACGCGTGTATATATATATCTAGATATATATGCACGCATCGGCTTAGATAATACAATTTGAAACCTAATACAGTGTTCGTTTGATAAGAAGCTTATAATGCGTAGAAATAAAAAAATATTGCTCCGTTCTAATTTACTTTCTTAATGCGACCAAGCGGGAAGCTTCATTTGGATAATTTTATTTATTTTATCGCGTACGTTTAATTATTACGAGCAAGGAAAGCAGAAGCAAACGGCCATGTACGCCATGGCGAAAGTTGAATAGAGATAGGGATAGAGATAGAGAGATAAACAGAGATGGATAGAGAGAGAGAGAGAGAGAGAGAGAGAGGGAAAACCGAAAAATGAAAATTACAAAGTTTTAAATAAAGTTTCAAACCTATTTGAATTTTGTATATGATTATAATGTTTCATTTTACGGTATTGTCTTACATTATTACACTCAGAGGTTGACAATCCGTAAAAGCTTCCAAAGCCGCAAGATACGGTGAAAGACGTAATAACAATAATTATTGCTTAAAAAAAAATTGTGATAAGAAGTAACTGCCACGTTAATAATTACTTTAATGGTATAACTTTAATTATACCATTAGCTTTAATAGCCGGTTTAAGGAAAGATTTAGAATATGAGATAAAAGATTTCTTTGCATTAGGCCGATAAAAATGCATGAAACAGAGAGAGAGATAGATAGATAGAGAGAGAGAGAGAGAGAGAGAGAGAGAGAGAAAATTTTAAACCGAAAATCCGCTTGGAAAAATGATAAATAACGTTAGGTTGAGAGACGTTGAGAATCGTCTCGGCATTTGCTCGCGTCCATTGGCAGCTACTACGCATATAGGCAGATTGCTAATGAAACCGAATAATCAAATGTATTTGTTCGTATAAATTACTCCTCCACGCCCTTCTCTCCCTCCCTATCTCTCTCTCTCTCTATCTCTTTACACATATATATATATATATATATATATATATAAATTCTCGGCATTTACACACCCTTAATGGGAGGGCGGCTAAGGCACACGGATACCGAGGTGAAAGCTCGTTGTCAGTCATGTGCGACCGACATTCGGTGGCCGGAATTAAGGAAAAATTAAAGGACGGGGCAAGGCTCTCCTCGGCCCTTGCTGCGTATGCAGAAAACAAGAGGGACGGATAAATCAGCCGGGACGGCTAATAACGTGACCAATCTTAGCGAGGCTTGCGTAGGATTAGTAGGCTACCTACGATTGGATCAATTGATCTAGATTACGAGCGCAGGATAGCAGTCTTCCGAGCCACCCTTTGCGGTGGGTGGCGCATTCTCTTGTATGTGGAACAGTCCGAAGCCGCCGTATACAATCCTAAGAGACGGGCGAGAGAGGGTGGGCACGAGGGAGAGAGAGAGAGAGAGAGATAGGGAGGGAGTCGCCGAGGCGGTAAGGGGCCGGGGGGGGGCAGAGGGAGAAAGAAGAGTAAGTCGATGCAGGAGCATTGTTTTGCACGATGAATTACAGGGGGCTGATATAAGAGGGCAAGGGAATGATAGAAGTGGCCGGGGCCGGGGAGGGGGGGGGGGTTTGCCGCCACCGTCACCACCACCCCCCCCCCTCCGGCGAGGAGGGGCAAAACTTGACTGTCGGTCGGTCGGGCTGTCTGTTGTCGACTCTTTATCGCGCCCCCGGTGAGTCGTCTTATGCATCTTTCATGAAGCCAGCATCCAAGGGGTCCACATAACACTCACCATCTAGACATTTACGTATGTGCGTTCGTATATCCATCTAGACGAATACACACCCCATCTCTCATTTAATATCATTCTTTCTTATTTCTCGCTCACTTTTTCATTTTCCTCTCTCTCTCTCTCTCTCTCTCTCTCCTCTCCAAAGTGTCGAACGCCGGAAAATACTGTTACTGCGCCCGCAAGAGACCGAGAGAGAGAGAGAGAGCGAGAGCCCGTAGGAGGAGTATCGTAAGAGAAAAATTACCGTTGGGTGGTGAGTGCGAATGCGTTGGCGAGCCTGTAAGGCTTGGCCAGGAGGGTGGGTGAGGGGAGGGGCTAGTCCCCGTCGGTATTCGTCCGAAAAGTCGTCGCCTGCCCGTGGACGGTGGCTCGGCTCGTTTTAAAGCCGAGAGGACATCAAAAATCGAGTGCCCCCCCCCCCGTCTGCTTTTATCAATCGGCCGATCGTTCGTCAATGGAAAGATATCGAAGCCGGGCTTCGGCCAACCGAACTGCCCGCGCCTCCAACTGAACCGAGACAGGATACCGACCGTCGCCTCTCCCCGGTAAGCAATTCTTCATCCGGGATAGATTTAGGAATAATTAGAGTTATCTAAATAAGCGACCGAGGCCCTGCCCATTGAGATTTACGATTTACTCGGCGAACAATTTGCTCGTGCCCCTGTGTTAAAAAAAAAAAAAAACAAAACAAAAATCAAACGAGCTCCCGACCTCCTCGTCGACCCGTCGAATCACCAGTTCAATGCCACTTTGATAATCGAATGGGTCGATTATTTCCTTGGCCCCGTTTCGAGCCTGCTCTTAATTACCGCATAAGAAGAGGACACAGTGGCGGGATCCGGGAGGCTCTTTTTATATTTCTGCAGGTTACGTTTCGTGCTTGCGCTTTATCCCCCTCTGTTTTTTACGAGCGCTCAAGAGCAAGATTCCAAGTAACCCCCAGGCACATAAATACCGTCCTCCCCGACTGGGACAAAACGCAAGTGAATCTAAATATTGTTGTCTTTTGTGAGCGAGGCTTTTCAAAAATCGAGCCCTGATTATTTATACTCTTATATTTATAACCTTGGCACTCTAACAATAAAGCGAGATTACGCGAGGCCAATTTATTAAGCGAAGCTCAAACTAATGCCTCGGTAAATTATTAGACTGCGCTTGTAATAAGTATTTTCGATAATGTATTCCCCGGATGTATTTATTACTGCGTACGCATTTAATAAGCACTGAGCATTAATTTGGCCCGTGCCATTGTTGTTAGCACCGAACTGAAGTATCAAGATAATAATATTATTTGTTTTATTAATTTACATAAAATGAATCCATTAACGACTCCACGGCATTGTGCATTATTATATTGATAATGTCTAATTTTAATGTAGCACCAACGCACAAGATTTTAAGACGGATGTTAAAGGTAAAATTATCCAACTCCAAGAGGAGCTAACCGTGTATTTTATTAAGTTTCTCCATCTTACGAGCGGATCGATCGCCAGCAGGATTGCATTGCTCAAATGAAATAACGTTATAAATTGACGGATGTGCTTACGTAGAAATTTGTAATGGCTCGTCGTCCTCTCGTTAGTTATCTACACGTCGGAGTGAAAAAATATATTGCCACTTCGCGGGATCCGTAACTGATCAAGGACAGGATGGAGCCCGAGCATAGATATGAGCATTACGCAAATGTATCACGTTATGTGGTCCAACGGAAACAAATAACGGACTCCTTACCGTATTATTCTACCCCTGAAACGGATCCTAATGTGTATATCCATGCATGCTCGCATACACGCGCGCGCGCGCATAAATAAACACACATAAATAAACATATATACATGTGTATATATATATATATATTTCCTTAAGAGCGTCATCGCGTCTATACTTTCCCTTTTTCTTCTTTACGATGCAAGTTAAAGCGAAAATTCGCCATGCTGTATTTAAAAGAAATAGGCACCTATTTTACGACCTTATCGTAAATTTTAAAGTTATTGTTTTCCTTTGAGGTCGGTTATACATTGTATTTATTGTATTGGATTAATTTGTTAAATGAGCCTAGGTGAGAAATTTTTAACAATTACTGGCACATACACACACACACACACACACACACACGCACGCACGCACCCACGGTATAAGGTGGTAAACAGGTGTTTAATGCTTTTTACATTTTACTAGTTTTAAGGTATTTTCCATTCTCTAGGGACGAAATATTTAACCTTAACCCTACATAAATGCATCAAGGATCTATTTTACAGACTTATAAGTTTTATATAATTGGATTAAAATTAAGCCTCACTCGTTACGATCCATCGGAAAATGATTTAAAATTTAACATATTAACTCTTGTATACTCTTATATACTCTTATATATATATACATATATATATATATATATTTAGTAAAGATTTTTTTTATTATACATTTAGTTTATATATATGTAAATATTTTTTTTTAATAGTATAAATAGATTTATACATGGTGCGGTTAAAAACTAACAAGAAGGTAAAGAAGCCGTTTGGGTAGGCTTTTGTCGAAGGTAAAAAACTGCTACCCTCCTTCCGCACATTTGTTATTATTTTAGGAATTCGTTAATTTGTATCGTCAAACATATTTTTGCGATTCATCGCATTGTAATTTTGTCGAGTAAAGTAGAATGGCTCGGGAAAAAAGTAGAACTCATTGAAAGAAATTGTAATAAAGGATTCCCAGGCAATGGGCAAAAAACTTACGCACTCGAGCAATGTTTTTCCGTTTAAAATAAAGGTCGGTAAATAGGGAATATTAGCAAGGAATAATAATAGAAAAGTGTATCATTCTAAAGGAAAAAGAAGGAGAGAGAGAGAGCAAAAAAATAGAAATTCCATAATATGTTCTTGAAGTTTGCATTCTAAGCGCGTTTGTTGTTTTTGTTTTTTTTTTTTTTTTTTTTTAAAACTTTTCACAGAATTTTTCACGGAGTGCGTAGGGATAAATAAGAATATTTATATTCGGAATAAGAATATGTTGGAATCACGGAGTAGAATGAACAGGATAGACAAACACAGACTGATAACATTTTACCAAGCGATAGAAAGGAAGATATAGCAAAAAAAAGTATGTGCTTAAATTAGACAGAGTGAGAGGCGCGTTTATATGCGTGTACACCCACGCAAGCGCGCATGTATGTACACGCGCGCGCGCACACGTATATATATATATATATATATATATTTGTCTATATAAATATAAAGAGAGCGAGCGAGCGAGCGAGCGATGGAGGGAGCGAGAGAGTGAGAGAGAGAGAGAGAGAGGAAAAAGAGAAGAGAGCGGAGAAAGCGATCGATGCTCGTTCTCTTCCTCTTTTCGCTCGCACCCTCGTCACGCGCTCATCACCCTCTTGTTTTCAGCGTCCCGGCGTCCCGAGGCAGAGCGAGCGAGAGCGCCGGCGGGAGGGCGGCGGCGAGGGCGGGGGCGGTCGGCTGGCGGCGGGGGCCGTCATGGCGGCGCATGCAAATCAGTATGGCGCCGGGACGCCCTCTTCCCCTCCTCTCGGCGTGCCGCCCCTTGTTTCCCCTGTGCCTCCTTCCAATTCGGGGGGCTACGCTCTCGCGCCGCCGCCGCCGCCGCCGCCCTCGCCGCCGCGGCAACCCCCGGTACGCCCGGATAGGGCACTCGCCGACGCGGCGCTCGGAGCGCGGAGCCGAGCGCTTGTCGTTCGCCGCTAACCGGGCGTGCGAGCCCGTCGACGGGCGCCGCCGCAGCTCCTGCTCGCGGGGGCCCTTCCTCGGCCAGCCGCCGATCGGCTCCCTTGGTCCCCCCCTGAGGGCCGCTCGTCGTGGGGCCCCCCGAAGATTTTTCCTCCCCGGCTCCTTCCCCCTGCCCCGCGCCGCTCTTATCAATCGCGCGACTCCCGGACCCAGCGGGGCTCTCGCGCTTTCCGACGCCGGCGACTCGAGCTCTACGAAGCCCCGGGGCCCGAGAGCCTTCCCAAGTATTTACGTATACCCACGTGTGTGCGCGAGCGTGTATATTATTATTGCAAAGGGCTCGGCGAGTCGGCGACCGATGCACCCGAAGACGATTGTCGTCCGTCGCCAGGACAACGACGAGCGATCGTTGAAAGCTCGGGCGGATAATCGGATAGGTGTTGATTTTTCGTGCTCCTCGGGCCACTCGGAGGCCAAAATTTTTATCGCACTAGCCGGGCTCGGCGATTAATTATTGCGAAACGATAGGCTCTACAATGTGCTTTACGCGCAGGCTTCTGGATTATTTGCCAATCCAGGGCTAAAAATGCTCGGTGCAATTAATGCCCGCGTGCATATATGCGTACGCGCACGAGTGCGCTTGGCTCGATCCCTTGGAAAATGTGAAATTACAATATCAAACGATCCAATTGAATTGTCATTTTTCATCCAAGGGGTCGGCTTGTAGGGATGCTAAAGAGCGCGAGCATCTCGATCGACGATCGTCGGCTTATTAATTTCACGCGGCAGGATCGACCGATTGCTCCTCGTCTCGGTAATCGGATGAATGTGTGCCCCTTGGAAGAAATCGCGCCGCGACCAGCATTTGCGATAATAACAGCGGCCAGAGCGGCAAACGTGACTAATGGCGCCTGCCCCGATGGCCGCTTCGAGCTCGACGAATACTCGGAGATATGACGAATCCCCGCCGCCGCTCCTCGACTGCAATGGACAATCGCCGATCGATACCCGATGAAAAATATTTACAGAAATGCCACCAGGCATCGGCAAAAATGTCCTCTCGCTATTGTTCTTCCTTTCCTGCCGCCCATAACTAACTCCATTTAAATTCCGTCCTTGAATTGCCGTACGCGCCTACGGCTCGAGTTTAGAAAGACGTTCTTTGATATTTCATAACCGACGCGATTAACGCTTACCGATCGAATAACCAATTAAAACTATTAATTAAAAGTGCGCTAGTCGATAATTAATGAATTCCGATCGGAGTTGAAAAATCGAGCTAAATGATAGAAGAGGAAGAGAGAGAGAGAAAAAAAAAGAATGAAACGCACACACGCGCGCGCATTTTGCTTGTTGATCATCGATTAGTTGGATAATTATGGTGCACGGTTCGTGACTGCGAGGGATTTCTTTGTTTTGAATTTCTCCCGTGCGTTGAAAAACCCAACCTGGTATTTAGAATCTAAGTTTTTTTTCGAAAAATTTAAAAAATGCCTTAACGACATTCCCGCGCATGAGGTCAACTTTGTTCATTGTAATTATGATGTTTTCTATCGTGTATCTTATTTCTACTCTAGTAATCGACTGTTGTTACTTAATTTGTTTGATAAAATATTTATCCAACGTAGCTTAGAAATAATTTATTGCAATAGCTTCAACGTTTAATTACAATTCGAAATCGGTATTAGTGAAATATTGTACAAAACATAAGATATAATTGTAAACAGCGATGTACGCAAGTCAGTATTGAAGTAAGCGTGATAAACGATGGTTTTTATTTGATATATATATAATATATATATATTATAGTAAATAATAATTAGCCGTATTTAATTATTAATCCGGTAATAAGCGCCTGCAATTGCTCCTATATTTTATAAATATTGAGCGACTAAAATGAAAACGGCATTTAAATTTTAAATACAATCATTATAATAAATTACCATTGATTTCATTTCACTGGCAAATGAATAAATTATTATTGCCTTTTTAGATTGTCAT
This sequence comes from Kradibia gibbosae, assembly GCA_018907135.1. NCBI lineage: Eukaryota > Metazoa > Arthropoda > Insecta > Hymenoptera > Agaonidae > Kradibia > Kradibia gibbosae. The sequence continues at coordinate 15,250,633 of JACCHX010000003.1, forward strand.
TATTTTTTTTTTTTTTTTTTTTTTTTGTAGGGGAAATTAATACACTGTGCATTTGTAACTTTTTGCCAACGAACGATGGCCTTTTGACGAAAGCTAATGCAGCTGCAACAGCATAATTATATCCAGGTCGAGTGATCACAAGCGAAATTGGAGTTAAATATTAAATAAGATAGGGGAAAATTATCATCCCCCGATTAAAGTCCTAAGCGCTTGCACGCGCTTAGCTTTACGACTTGGGAGCATTGCAAAAACGATAAAGGCAAAATTCTCACACCGGGGTAGGATGCGTCGACAATAAAGGTGCTCCATCGTCGGGCCGGAGAAAATCGAGGATTGGAATTTTGAGGATTTTTGACATTCTTATCGAGGCGATTGGGGCATCCGACTACCTTTGGGATGCGACGCGTCGTTTAGCAGCAGCCCGAAGCCGATGTAACACTTTTGTCACGCGCTGTTTGTATATTTACAACGAGGCCACTGATAGTAGCGGGACATTATCCGTATCGCGGGCTTCCGCCCTTCCTTCCTCTTTTCCTCACCCCTTCTATTCTCCATCTCTCTCTCTCGAGAGAGAGAAGCCGGCTTGGCGCACTCGCCAATATCCTGGGTAACAACTGCCCAAAGGGTACGTCGATGGGGTCGGGAGGCCCCGACGGAGAGCGAAATTCTCACTATTTCCCCGCTGGCGTTTGCGCGAGCGCGAAAAATCCTCGTAGAAATCGTCGCGCTGCGCGGTGATAACCGGGGCTGGCCACGGGGCGTACCCGAAACTCCGTCTGCGCCGTGGGCGAGCGAGGGATGGAGCGAGGGAAGTGGGGGTGGAGGGCGGGGAGAGAGAGAGAGAGAGAGACGGTCAAGATAGGCAAGGGGGTGAAGGAGGGCGAACCCGAAGGGGCGAGAATTCGGTCGCGTTCCGAGAGCGCGGGGCCGATCGAGCCCTCGGCGAGGGGCTGCGAAAAGCGAGGCCGGGGTCAGGGAGGCCCGGGGTAGAGCCGGCTCGTCCGGGGCCGGCTCGGCCTCCCGGAGGCTCGATCCGGCCCGCTCGTGGGCCAAAACGGAGCGGCCACTCCTCGGCCAGCTCGTGTGCGTGAATCGAGGCGAGCGGCGAAAAGGGGGAAGGCACGAGGAGTCCGCGCGTGCCATCGCATGTGGCATCGCGAGTACGTGGCCACAATAGCGAGAGGAGAGACGACGGCCGCCGCCGCCGCCGCCGCCTTTGCCACTACGTTGCCGTGCATTTGAATAGACGCGAATAAATGCATAATAATTAGGTCAGACTCGCTAGTCAGCTGATTCGGAGAGACGCCTGCCTCTGCCGCCCCCCCTCTCTCGCTCCCTCGCCGTCTCTCTCTCTCTCTCTCTCTCTTTATACGGCCGCTCTGCCGCGACCCGCTCACCAGGAGAGAAAATAACGTGAGCGGATTAGCATACGTCTATCCCTGATGTATCGCGCCGCTTATCTTCTCCTGAAATCCCTTTCCTACCGTTTTGATTTGATCGACTCTGCGCTCTGGCACTAGGACCGAGCTCCCCGCTATAAATAATAGTTTTTTTTACATTTCCTTATTTGTTCTTTGCGCTCGGCGAACGTGTATATCTCGCTTACCGCTGAGGCATAAGAGACCCTCGCGTTTCTTCACTCGATGCAGGGGACAAAGGGAAAAGTAAAAAAAAAAACAAAAAACAAAAAGGATTACCGAAAAAACAAGTAAGAAAAGTAAGAAAAAGAAATAAGAAGGAGGGAGGGAAAATCCTAAAGCAGAAAAGAAACTAAAACTCGAGGCAAAGCGAAAGGAGAGAAACTGGTGCAAAGTAGCAGAAAGGTCGAGCTGCTTCATTTGAAATTCCATGCCGAATATTCGATGCGAGCGATAATACGCCAAATCGACAAAATATCTCTCCGCCTCCGTCAAAGTCTCGTAGACCCTGCCGATTAATTTTAATGGTATTATTATATCGGCCGGCTTCGATCGACCTGTCGATCAATCGAGGATCGCCGGTGCGTCCGAGGGCTTTGGCGCGGCGAGCGGGAAAAGTCGAGGCGTCGCTGGCTTTGGCGCCGTTGAGAGGGAAGGGGAGGAGGCATCTTAACGAGGCCGCGCGCCGCGTTTGGAGGCTCCCGCTCGCAGGTGACAGGAGCGAACGAATCGTTAAAAAAAACTTTGCATCGCGGAGCGTTTAAGGCCGCGGGCAGTCGCGCGAGGCAAGAGCCATTGCCGTTGGCAAGACGCGACGACGCTTTGTCCCGAAACCGGGAGGACGTCGAGGCGAGAATCGCGCGCTACCGGCGAGCGAGGCCGGGGCGCCTCGCGAATCGGCGCAGGAGAGCCTCCCGAGACGGGACCGACTTTCGCGAGTGGCGCAGTCGAGTCGAAGCCAAGTCGAAGCGGGAAAACCGAGGAGCGCCAGCGGAGCCGGAGAGGAGAAAATGCCTCGGGTGCGGATACCCGGGGGAGACCGACGAATTCCCGATGAAGGATCGCCCGGGGCCGGAGGTTGGTTGGTTGGTTGGTTGGCAGGTCGGAGGGGGGGGGGGAGCCAAGGCCCGCAGGAGCGGCGACACGTGGAGCAGCAGTCGTAAGCTCGAGGTTGTGAATTCGAGCGGCGCGGACTAACCGAGGCAAGGCACGTAGGCCGGGCTCTGCGCAGCCCGCATAGCAAATGCACTGCGCCCGAGAGAGCCTCTCTAGCCGGCTCGAGAGTCGCGAGCTGCGTAGCTCCTAGCCTTGTAGTTTTATGCAGACACTGACCTTCGTGTCTCTCCGCTCTCTATCTCGCCTCTCTCTCTCTCTCTCTCTCTATATCTCTCTCTATTCCACGGGCTCGGCTCCCACCCCTCCGCCGTCACTTTCTTCGCCTGCGCCCGCGCACACTCGCGCGCCCCCCTCCCTCCCCCCCTGCCCCTAGTCCACCTTGCCTCCTGGCAGAATCCACCACCGCCGCCGCCGCCGCCCTAACCCTCCGACCCTCCCGCGGCCCGGTCGGTGTCTCCGTGTGTGCCGCGCGCGCGCGCGCGCGTGTGCTGCGGTTAGTTGTTCCGACATTATCGGAGAAAGTTTCAAATTGGGGTGCAAGGCCACTGAAAACGACTAGTCGAGATCGTTTATTCTGCCGGCTCTTGTACTCCGGATTCCTTTTCATGACGTTTCCACCCTCTTCCGTGCCATCCACGGCCTTCGTAACACTTTGCCTCTTGCCACTAACCCAACTCGCTCCTCTGCCCGAACTCTCTCTCTCTCTCTCTCTCCCTCTCTCTGCCCCTTCAGCCGCCCCCGCCGCCCTCCTGCGAACAGGTGAAAATTCCATTTTGCACCCACGAACTATTATTTGAACTACCATTACGGGTACTAGACAACCATTTTGGCCGACCGACCCACCCTGACCTCCCTACATTGGTAATCTTCCTCTTGATTCGACTCTCCTCCCTTCGAATTATCACCGTAGCCAAAGGCCAATCGAGGCCCGTTACTTTTGCCAATAGTTTTGCGTAATTGCGCGAGGAGAAACTAGTTCCTTTTGTTGTGATAGCAACGATGATTACAATAATAATAACAATAATAATAGTAATAATAACAACAATAATATATATATATATATATACGCTTTCGCTGCTTAGCTCGGCCTTTAAATTTTGGCCGAGACTCCGCTCGCCGAGTCGAGAGGACGGCCGCGGTAGGATGTCGAAAGATTAAATAAACCCGACTCTTGCAGTCGAGGCCCTGGACTTTTCGACCGCGCGTAAAACACAATCGGTCGGAGATTGCGAAAGACAAAAGTGCACCCGCGCGCATTAGCATCCTGCATTCGTGACGATTGCGGCCAACGAGTGTAGCGCGCAACAATTGCATCTTGCGAAGTGCGGGAGGGGCGGGAGGATAATGGAAAGCGCAAAGGGGGAAACGACGGCTATGGGCTATCGGTCAAGAGCGGCAGCAGATGCACGGCGAGCAAAGGCTAAAGTGTATGGCTAATTAAAAAATGCCGCGGCGAGTAATTTTCCGGGCCGCTCGGTTTTTTCGGCACGAGGATCGTCGTGAACGTTGTAACAGGAGCTGGTGGGTCACTCTTGGCCGATGATGCGGCGAGCCGCGCCGCAGGAAACTTAATATCCCAGAGGATTAGGCTCGCGAGGCAGTTTGGTAGGACGGAAGGGGGGAGGGTGGGAGAGATAAGAAGGCTAAAAGCGAAAAGCCGGTAGAAATTAATAATTGGGTCGAGCGTGCATTTGTTAGGCCGGGAATACAGGATACCGACAAAATCATCGGCGAGTATCGTGTAGCGGAAGAAGAAAAGATATCGGGTACGGGGCCTCGGCGTACATATTTCTTCTGATTTTTTTCATTGTTCCTCCTCCTGCTCGACCTCCCTTTCTTTGCCGCTCATTTTTTCCTCTGCTTTTTTTTGCGCGGCCTGATCTTTCGACTTGATTTTGTTTTGGTGAATTCGCTCGCGCGACGCAGGATGTCCGCGAACAGTAGCGGGCATTAGCACACAATTGGAACGGACGATGACGGTGCGACTGCGCATAGGTCGGATGCGTCGCCGTGGGCATTTATGCGCGCTTGCGTTTTCGTGTTCGGAGCGAGACATTAGAGGTCGGAGGTCAGACCACCATCTAGGCTCCCTCCTGGCTCCGTATCGGTGAGTCGGCAACTGTTATTGCTCTTTGTTTTTCTCCCTCTCCCTCTCTCTCTCTCTGTCTCTATCTCTCTTCCCGCCCCCGCCCCCCAGGTCCCTGGCTCGCCGCCACTCGCCGACCGTGCCCGGCCCCCCCGCGCCGCTCCTCACCCCTTTGGGGCTGAATCGTCTTCGGAGAGCCGAGCAGTCGCCTTTGCGGCTCGATTCTTTGCCTCCTCGGCTCCGTGCTATTGTTCGCTCCCGTGGCTTCCACGCTTACGTATCGAATCAGTTTCGCCGAGAGTACAATAAGACACTCGTAGGTCACCTTTGTATTTATTAAGGCCTCGTCGAATCTTTATTTTCGTGGCGTAAAGAAGAATAACTCGGATCGATTATTTTTTTTTTTCCTTCCCTCCTCCTCTCTCGATTCGAACAGCCGACTTGTTTTATGCCTTCCTTTTTGCCCACGTTTTGTTTACCTTATAATGTATGCGAGCCTCCTCCTGCGGACGCAGGAGAGTCCTCTAATTTAAGATGCGTATTATTAAATCGTGATCCACGAACTTTATTCGCAAACGACTAATGGCTCCTCCTGCGCCTCCTCCGTCGTTACCCTTTATTATTAAGCCTCTAAGTTACGCGCGGCTTATTCCCTAGGCCCTTCCCCCTCTTTTATCTATAACTTATTCCGGCCTACTTGTTTTTTCTTCTTCTTCTTCTTCTTTTTGTCCTTTTTCCCCCCTCTTCTGCTTCTTCTGCTTCTTCTTCTTCTTCTTTCGTCGCAAACGCCCAACGATCGAAATGTTATAAACCAAATAACTGTTGACGCGATTCCTCGATAATAAAGATTAAGGCTCCTATCGCTGACCAGTGCGCCCAACATAGCAACAATTTGTTACGTCAACGGAGTTCGGTCTGCGATACGGGGAGCTCGATACGTTCAACCAAAAGTCGGCCCTCTCAAAGTACTCGCGAATAGTTGCTCTTTAATAATAAGCAAGGGCTGTTGTAGAATTCGGTAGGAATCAGCGACGTCCTTGGCTTGATTTACCTTCGTAAACTTTGAACGCACTTTGGGCGCTGCATCGATGGCGATTGTTATAAAAGGGGCGTGTCCGATTGGAAGTAAGTCTCGCGAGGACATAATTTTGCGAGGGATCATCGATTCCGATCGATGGGTCCTGTGGTGGGCCGTTGCACGACGCGCCGCCTATGGCAGACGCAATTCGGGCAAATAATCGTGGGAGCAAAACGGAGAGGGGAAGAGTCGGAAGAGTACCGAGGCGAAAATCAGAAGCGCTCGCCCGGGCGAGCAAGTTTATTCGGCCGATATTAAATACGCCGCTCGGCCCCCGAGCTCCCGGAGCTTTTCCGGAGTCGCGAGGCCGACTCCTGACTCCTCCGGAGGAGTCTTTTTTTTTAAAGACTATCGCGAGGTCGGGCGGGGCGGCGGCGGCGGCGGCGGCGGCTTAAAGCTCCCCCCGAAAGTTAAAAGAGAAGGAGCCATCGGGATTATCTCTTTGTACTTTATATATATTATTGCGGCCTGGAGAATTTACGTTTCTCAACTACGGCAGATGTATGAGAGGAGCCCGGGAGGAGTCGGGAGACCGGGACAGAGGGAATATTCATGAAGAAACATAAGAAACGAAATACCTCCGAGCCATCGCTTTGTCTCGGGCTGCACTGTCAGTTGTCTTTGATCGACAGTATATCGAATGCCGTTCGGCGATTGTCGATCGCTGGGAGTTCCAATCTATTGGTATCGGCTCGAGCGACTTAGCGATCGACAAGAAAGATTCTGTATTTTCTTGCAGCTTCATTTTGCAACTAAACCCGAATCTCTTATTATTTTCGCGTTGAATGAATAAGACTCCTGTACTTTCTTCTTCTGCTTCTTCTTTTATCTCTCTCTCTCTCTCTCTCATTTCGGCTTCTTTTTTCCTTGCCTTGCCTCTCTTCCTTGCTTTTGATTTTGGTCTTGGCTTTGGTTTTTCGGTTTCTCGGTTTTTGCCCGGCACGGCTCGCCTCGCCGGCAATGATTTGTTTATAATAAATTGTCGCGCTGGCTTACGTCGAATCTCCCCTATCTCGCTTGAATGAATCTTGTTGGGATAAATATTATCATTGGCCTTGTGTCCCCGTGCGTTTTGAGCTATTCGTAAGTTTTTTTCCTTTTCCTTTTCTTTCTTTCTTACAGAAATCCTTTTACAGGCATCCCACAGTTGTTGTATTCCTTAACGCGAGTACGTGCGCTTTAAGCAAATTAGCTACAAATTCAAATTGCGGTATTTCATTCGTTCTGTGTACTATTAATTCAAAATCCATTGGCTTTCCAATGCTTTTACGATGTTATAAGTAATTAATTTTTAATATGAAAATCCAGGGCCCGGTTAGTCGCAATTCTTAATGACCCAATATGGCCTTTTAGTGCCATTGATTAATATAAAGAATCGTAAGATAGGTATAAAATCGAATTCCTGGCATTTAAAAGATTTCCAAGGGAGTATTTTACTCAAAGTGCTACGATTCTAATTTCGAAATAGTACTGCACACGCGCGGCGCGCACACACACACACATATACATATGTATAAATATAAAAAAAAATGGGAAAATGGGTTCGCAAGCTCGAGGAGAGGGCCCGAGAGGTTCGGGCTATCGAGGCCGGGAGCGGAGAGCAGCGGACGGCGGCACTGCACCGAGAGTCGCGGGCACCTCCGCGGCGAAGAGGCGAGCGGAGGAGGCAGAGCCCGGGGCCCTCGTGGAGGCGCGCGGGGGCCCAAATTCACGAGCGGGAAAGCGAGCCCCGGCGCCGAGCCGATGCTTACCGCGGCCAAAGGAGGGAAGACAAAGGGGGCGCGCAGGACGTTAAAAAGTCCGCCTCTCGGACACGCGAAAAACAATGGTGTGCGAGCCCTATATCGACCACCCTCGATCCCCGAGGCCTCGGCTTTTTACCCGGCATTAATTGGCCCGCGGGCATAAAACAGCCGACGCAACGACGACTGCGGTAACGGCGCTCCTAAGGTATGGCCGTCGGCGGCGGCGGCGGCGGGGGGAGGGGGCTCGGAAGACTGGAAGTGCCCACACAGAGGATCGTTTGCTCGCGCGCGTTACACATTCACCATTGCCCATCCGAGAGAGCCCAACGAAATAAACCTTCGATGGCGCGCGGATGCTCGCTCCTTTAGCGGCAAAAACTCGTCTACATTGACGGGCCGAGGGCAAGAGGAGGATAGGAGACATCAATCCTGTCCTTCTGCCCGGCTACATGCGAGCGGAAAGTGAAAGAGAAAAAAATAGAGGCAGCCGAGGAGCGAGAGCGAGCGAGAGAGAGAGAGCGAGAGAGAGAGCAGCCGCTTTCGATCCGCGTCGCTATTCAATGATGCAAACCGAGCACCGATTCTGCCGTCTGCTCTTCCTCCTTTTTTCCATTTTTTTTTTTCTTCTTTTCCCTTCTTCTTCTTCTTCTTCTTCTTCTTCTTCTTCTTTATTTCTTCCTCTTACCTTGGAAATTGCTGCGGAGCCGAGCGAGTCTTTGTCCACGAAATGAGCAAGAAAAAATGAGCTCTTCCTTACATTATGTACTGACGATACGTGATCGGCCCGTCAACCTGGAATTTCGAGGGGCTCGGCGCGACCGCGTTTTTTTCAAATTTCTGATACTCTCTCTCTCTCTCGGGGGCTCGGGGGCCCGCCCGGCCTCGGCTGGCCCATGGGCCGGGTGCGCCCACGGCTCGGCCTCGGCGGGCTCGCGCGACATGGCCGGCGCGTAAAAAATCAAAACACCGCGAGCAGCGGCAAAGAGCCGAGAGCTCCCTCTCCCTCCGCGGGGTGAGTGCAATCGACGCCCCCGATTATTTTACCTTATAAATTTGGCTCGCTCGGCGCGACTGGGCTCGATATTTTTTTTCCCCCCGGGCCCGCGCGCGAGGCTTTGGCTCCTCGTCGCGTGGAATTGACACCTGGGACACCCTACCATGGCGCCCTGGCCATAGGCCGCCACTTCCAGGGCACTTCCAGGGCACTTCCAGGGCATTTTTGGGAAATTCTAGCCGAATTTGTCACTTACCTGGCCAATAATGGCAAGCCTACTCTCGAGCCTCGCTCCAGTGCTCGATGGTGCTCTTTTTATATTTTCCTATCCCCGGCAGCCTGAGACTCGCCGCGTGAAATAATATTTAACGTCGATAAAGTTTTTCATTTTTCTTCTCTTTCATTTTCTCTTCCTTTTCGTTTCACCCCCGCCCCCCCCCGCCCCCTCCTCCAACAACTTATCGTGCTTCGTAAAATTTTATCTACCATAATGCACTTTTATACATAAAGTGTAGCTGGATTTTTTGCTACATGAAAAACGTGTATACAAATAACTTATAAGTTTTAGTATGCCATAAAACTTTCAGAAATCAAAGTGTGCAACTCACTGCAATGCCAGCGTCATTCGTATTATATTTAGACATTTTAAATTTAATTTGCGAATTAAAGGGAGGCGCCAAGTAATAAGACTTTTTTTTACATTTCAATTATTCTACGCGTACCTACTATTAATGGCGTACGATGAACCCTTCGATGTAAATTTAACATTACAAACGACAAAGATTCTCCCGCTGAAAACCTTACGTTTATTCGCGACGATGCCGAACTTTTGCATCTTATATTATTTTAGGCTACATAATTTATAATGGCAGTGCATAACAAACTTATATTACACAAGTCTAATAACAACTGGTGACCCACGAGGTTCTTATTCGTAACGATTACAATAAATGACAACTAATGCGGTAAAAATATGAATAAAGGGCATTATAGAAATATCGTTGGATGAAATAGCGATCGGTGCCTACAGGAAGAAAGCGCGCAAGGAGCGTATAAACTTTCGACGAAACTTTTCATTAGTTTATTGTAGATTCGCGACAAGTGCAGGCGGAAATCCCGTGCTCGATTTATAATTTTCGATCGATTCGATGTCCGACGTAGGGCAAAACCACGGATGAAAATTAATCGATACGCAATAACGAGTCGACGACTTGCGCTTAAGTTAGTAATAATGATAATAATGACAAATGAAAAGAAATGCCAGCATGCATTATTCAGCGCGTAAATAATCACGATTTTAATTACTCCGACTCGTTCGATCGCGCCCACGGTCGAGCCATTACAGCCGTAATAATTATTTGCACTTTAATAAATAGGCGAGAGATCAATCCCTGGATTCGGTAGCTTATTTGACAACGGCGAATTTTCTATTCCGAAATGGTTGGCGAGGGGGGGTGGCGGAGTGGACGGGCGGATAGGGGACCGGGGGGGGCGGGGGACGGGGAATACGGGAGGCGGAAAAAGTAGACGTAGGTAGAGAGACTTGAGCACGCGTGCGTGGTAACGGCCACTGTCTAAACACACTTTAAAGATTTGAAAACGTAATGGCGGCGGGTTTTAACGAGATTTGCATGTCACGGGCGTGCATCATATATCTGGATTTAGCACATTCCGCTTTTTCCCTCTCGTTCTTCCGCCGCCACTCTCTCTCTCTCTCTCTCTCGCTCTCTCTGTCAAGGAAAAGATATCTATACATTGTACACAAACACGCGCGCACACCTACGTACGCAACCGACTATCTCTATAAGCACGTGTACGTGCATTCGTCTATATATATATATATGTATATATATGTATGTATGTGTACACCCGCACACGCACGCACACACGCACCCACATATATATATATATGTATGTATACATGCGTATATATATATGCGTAGAAAGAGGCGAACACTCTTCGATTTATCCCTCGCCCCCGTTTTTGTGCCATCCGACTCTCCCCTCATATTACGTCGTTTGGGGTTGGCAAGCGAAGGGGTACTTTCCGGATCAACGCAGGATCCTTGCCGTGCCTTAGTTGCACCCGTAGAATATAGGATACTTAGCTTCGAAAGAAAAGCGAGACGGAGCGCGGGAGGGCGGCGAAGGGGCGGGTCGGGAGGGGTTTGATTGAGAATCCCGGGTATACACACCGGGACATTAACACCGTCAGATTACCCAATGAACTTGAAACGTGATTTACGCAAGAGCGAATATCGCCGAGCGTTCAAAGGAAGAAAACAGGAGCAATATATGTGTACACAAATACACGCGTGCCCACACGCGCACATATGCGCGTATACAAGTACACGCGCATACCAATACATAGGTATAAAAAAAATATAGATGCGTGATGAAAATACGCGTACAAATATACAAGTTGTCTGCACGGGTGCACGTACTTGTGTTTTGGAAGATGGCAAAATGAAGTACAAGTGAGGCGAAGAAATCTGAGAGTTATATATATATATAGAGAGAGATAGAGATAGAGAGACGGCGAGAGAAAGAGAAGTGAGAGAAAGATAGAGTGATCGTAAGGGGAACAGTGCAGCATGACAAATCGTTTAGACAACCGTTGATATGCTAATGTATACATACGAATGTTGGATGACCCTGAAGACTAGGGAACAACTCTTTGCAAGTACGATATTCAACTTTGTTCGAAACTTTCCAGGACGGATAAAATTATCTGTATGCCCTCGTGCAAAATATAGCCGCCTTTAAGTTGTCGGGCGATTGTGCCCCGGAATTGAAAGGCATCAAATTGACTTAATGCCGAAAATACTGGATGACTCAAAGTATTTAATCGGAGCCCTGCTTTCGCGTACGCGCTAATCTCTCTCGGTTTATCATACTATCGCAATACCGTGAGACCGTAAAATCCAGGTCGGCGGACGATCGACGGTCGTCCAACCCTATTGCAAAGCAACAAATGGGCCCCCTTGTTGAGCGGCAGCGGGCATTAGCAATTTATTTTTATTTAAACAATGCCCTAGAATCGGCGCAACGGTGGCCCGGGACCGGGCGAGGCCTCCTCCTCCAATCCTCCTCCCCTTTCGCCGTTTCGTATTAATTTCGAAAGTCAGCGTCGAAGCGTCATCCTCCATTCAAAGACAATGGATGCGCACGCGAAACCGATCGGCACATTGTACTCGACGCATTCATAATCGGGCGCTTCTCCGTTACGGAAAATTTCCGGAATCGCCACTCGATCGTACTTCTGCCGAGTCGGCGATTCTTCCATTTCCGAAGCCGCTCTCGACGTCTCCTTCGTTCCTCGGTCCAGTCCAACGGCAATAACGCCAACAACGGCAACGACAATCGACGATCAACAAAGGCGCTCTCTTGCGGGCTCGGGCCCTTTTTAGCTTTTGTCAATCGACGAAGCGTCTCGGCTCATCGATCGCGCCCACGCGAGACGCGCATCGACCGATTCTCCGAAAGTCCTCCTGAGCCTTGGGGTAGAAGGGAGGGGGAGGCCCGTTGGCAATCAACGCTAAGTCCTCCAGGCTCCTCGAAGCCTCGCTCGCGGCGAGAGGACCCCGTCCTCGTGCCCCCGGGAGGGTCAGCAGGTGGCGAAAATCGCGAAATTGGCGTTCCGCGTCGCGGCGAGGAGGGGAGCAGGGGAGCTGCCGGGGGGCCCCGCGTGGCTGGACGGGGGCAGCGCAAACAAACGCGTCGCTACCGGTAGGCGCTCGACCGCCGGTGGCGGGGTGCGCCCGCGGACGACGCGCGGCCCGAGACAATGGAGTCGTCCCGCGCGGGTATCAGCGCGGCCGAGACCTTGGAGTGCCCTCGTCCGCGTGGGCATGGGTCAGTCGGTGGGCGGGTGGGGCGGTCGCTCGTCACTCGCGCTCATATCGACAGACTAATGACGCAGCGAAACAAAGGCCGGCGAGGGCCGCGTCGGCGCGCGATCCCCTGATGGATCGTTTCCGGCGGCGAGGGTACCCGCGATTCTCGCGCCCGACCGCCACCGGCTGCGGCCGATCGCCGGCCGCGGACCACCCGCGGACTCGCGGCCGGGGGCCGCGCGATCTCTCCTCGGCCGCGAGACTTTCCGCCGATCGGTCGAATTCTAATGGGCCTGCCGTGCCGAGTGGCTATTTATAACGGGGCCCGCGCGCCCCGGCGTTTAAAGCCCCCGACGCGCAACAATATCGGCTTGATGAATGGCACCGCGGACCGGAATATTAATGGAAAACGGGTTCGCTCCTCCCGATCGCTCTCGTGTTTCCCGAGGGTGGGTGAATGGGGGGTTGGCAAAAAAAAATTGCTACTCCTCCTCGTTCCTCGCTTATAAATAGCCGGCCGGCTTGGTTATTAATATTCCGCATTATTTATTGCGAACTTTTCGATGATTTCGAGCCTAGACCGGGACAAAAACCACGGGCAAAAATTCCACGCCCGTTGGAGGTAACTCGCGGCTTCTTGGCGTCGCGTCGTTGACTGACTCGGAGCTCGATTCTCCCTCGAAATCGAAAGAAATCCTTCGCCCGTTAAAGTGTCGGTCTTTCGATTGGGACGACCGAAGAATCCGATTCGCAGGTACATTAGCAGTCATTGTGATAAAATAATATACAGTGGTAGCCTTCGTTGGACTCTTTGGTTCGATACTGATTAGCCGATACTTATATGCGCGCTCGCGGAGCGAAGATAAATACCTCGGCAGCTTCATTGCCATCGATCGCAATTAATTTAATACGCTACGGCTGATTTTCTTCTCGATAACGTTATTTTCATTTTCAACTCTACACGACATTCCGCGCTTCCTTGCGTTATACGAAATGGGTATTATTCGAATTGGGTATTAATTAACATTATTCTACATAAAACAATCGGAATCGAGCTCTTGTTTGAGAATTGCATTCGCTTTGCATTTTAACGTATTTTTAAGTATATTTTAATGCGTTAGCGTTACGTGATTTCTCATTTTTTATTCATAATCAAAAGAAGAAATACACGTGTAATCAATAGAAATTACTACTGATAAAATTATAGCGAACGTTGCCGTGCGAACGGAATACAAAGACTAAGCATTTTAACAAGTTTAGCCGAAAAATTTATTCCTGAAATTTGTGATTTTATAAAATATATTTAAAAAAATTTTACAACATTCAAATACACCAAACTTGTATAATATCTTTAGGCTTTTACTTTACGATAAAAAGGTCTTTTTCGTTTAGGTTTGGCTTCAGTTCAAAGTGCAACTGATTATTCGCAATGAAGCAATGCAATTATTGCGGTTGTGCACTAAAATTTGGAATCTAATCCACAGCCTAAATTGGCCACAATTTCGCCGTTTCGATCGCCGGCTAACCCTTCTATGTTATTTCTATGAAGGGCCAAAATAGTGCAAGGACATCAATTCCTCCAAAAAATAGGTTTCGAAATGATCTATCTCTCTCTCTCTCTCTATCCTGATGCTTAAAAATATTTGTTTTAAAAGAAAAGAAAGAAAAAAAAGAGCGAGAAAAAAAGAGTAAATTGCACCTTTGCATATTTATATTGAGATTAGCATAAGATATGCTAATGAATAATATACTATTACCATTGCTGATATAACTTTGTACTATAATATAACGCGTGACTCTGGATCCCTGTCGTATCTTTATAACGGCGTACACCTTCATTTTATCGGTCCATTCATTTTCATAAGAATTCAACTAACCAGTTAGCCTACGCACCGAGTTCAAAAGTATCTTGTTGTTTTCTTCTTTCTTTTTTCTAGACCAACGTTCCCGCACCAAGTAACCGAGACTCAACCGATGCCAATGGGCCTTTATCGGCGGGCCCCATTGAGCGAGCGATCGCAGCTCGATCCCTTAGCGATCAATCGCCGTACGGTAAAATTCGTTCGATCGTTCGATTCGGAAGTCTCGAGTCGCGTTACTCCTCCGTGGATTATTCGTTATCCATAAGCCGGAAAGGAGAGGCGACCGATGGAAGAAAGCCGTATAAACGATGGTAGAGCGGCCCAAGTTTGCCGGGCGGCCAAAGGCCTCGACGATTGAGCCCTGCCGCAGGTGCGAAGTGGCTCCTCCCGAGTCCGCGGATCCCGCGCCACCGCCGAGTTGCTGCAGGCTCGGGTTGAGGCGGGAAAGGAGCAGGACGATGCTCGATGGGGCCCCGATGCGTCGGGGGCCTCTCTCCAGCGGCTGGAGTCGCGGGCCCCGACGGAGCTCGGCCGAGGTACTCTCAGGTGACCGGGCAGCGTTGGCACCCCGGTTTAAGGTCTCTCCCCCCCCCTCTCTCTATCTATCTATCTATCTCTCTAGCCCTGCGACGTGCATAAATATATATATATATATATACGCGAGCGCGCGCGCGCACACAGACACGCACGCGTAGCGTCGAATCATTGATAGAAGGCGGGCGGGCGGGGGCGGCGGTGGAGGCTCTCAGTGTCGGATTCACCGCAGCGCGCCCCACAGTCTCCGTTACGCAGCGGCTTTGCGCTTGCCAATGGACGAGTCCGCCGTAGGGGAGCTAATGGTATTTGGATTTGTCTTCTGAAGGGTTACTCCGTCAATTTACATGGCTGCTCTCTATCTATTTTAAATGCATAAATAATTAGAAATTCCCGGCTCGTTGCGGCCTCTGCCCCTCGTCGCCCGCTGCCGCCCCTTCGCCCTACCCTCCCTGCCGCCGCCGCCCCCCCCCGGCCCTCCTGACACCGCCGCGAAGCCCACCCCCTTTCGAAAACCTCGATCGCTCGGATTTTCCAATCTTACCTACGGGTCCTCGTATTTTAATCGGCTCCTTGGGGCCGGTATTGATTCGCGGTGGATTTCGCCCGGCTCCGTTGTCCACGGGCGCGATTGCTCTCGGAACGTCCGTGAGTCCAAGGGCGAGCCACTCTAACTGGACCAGTGCCGTTGCTCGATCTCGATGGAGGCTCCCGTTTCTCGCGAGCCTCCTGCATTCACTTACGAGTCGTTCGCGGCTATGCTCCTTGCGGTGGCGCGATCGCGAACCTAGGCGTCAAAATTCTCGTCGAGCGTCTCGTCTCTCGCGGATCTTCCACCGATCTAAATGGCATTTTCTTGCAGCCCAAGGATCATTCGGATCGAGGACTCCGCCGAGATGATTAAAGTTCGATGGATTCGCGTAGAGAGGGGGGGTGGGGCAGCAGGTGAGAGGGGGCTCGCGGCCCCGCTGGCTGCAGTACTCCATCTTTATTATCGTCTGTTTAGCGAGGGCACGAGCGCTGCGCCCGGTCGACGTTGCAAAGCTACTTAATTAATACGAATCGCCTGGAAATGTTCGCACATTCGCCCTTTGTTCGTTTTGCATCCCTTTACACGGCTCTATCTCTCCATCTCTCGCTCTCATTCGTTATTCAAAGGGTCTTGAAATTCGCACTTAGGTATCGAGGGAATTAGCCGTTCCGTGCGTCGATGATTGCCGCGATAACGTTAATTACATTGCTATTTTTCAGGACAGATTGAACTCTCGAGAACAAAAGGACGTTTAGGATCCTTTGCGCGTCGGTGCCAAAGCGGATCCACGATGGATGGGTAAAATAATTACGCCGCGGCCTGTAGGTCTTTCTCTCTTTCCTTTCCTTTCTTTTCCATTTTTTTTTCCCCTCCCGCTCGGCTCGCGGTTCACGGCTTCGCGGCCACGGGCTCGTAAAATAGGACCGAGTCTATGCCGCCTTACGTTTTGCTTGCATCGCTCTATTGGCATTTTGTTTATTAGCGCAAACAAGACGAGGGGCAAAAATTCCGTGGCTCCTGCGTTACGCCGTCTCGATTTATGCCTCGTTGCAATCGATAATCAATTTGTTAATGCTAATTACATTCATTATTCAAAACTGCTAAATTGTTAGCGAACTGTTATTTTCGCCGATGCTCGTAACGCTAAGATCTAATGTATCGATGACGACTGGATTTCTCATCCGCATAGATGCTCGGTGGAAGGAAAGAAGGGGGGGAAAAAAAACGATCGGACTCCAGTGAGTTACGATCCGATCGTAATTTATATTTCATCGCTCGGACTTGGCAACGTTTATTTTCAATATTCAGTGGCTAATCGGGAAGTATAAAATTCTTAATAAGGAGTTTTCCATATTGGTCGATATCGTCTTTAATGTATGCTCCATAAATATGAGCCCGAGTACAGGCTTGCTTAGGAAATAGAAAAGAAATTGACAACGCGTAATAGAGTGATATATTGAGAGGAGACGGGAGAAATGCAAGCGGATAATCAGACCGAACGTAAATAAGTATTTCTAGTTTAATGAATCACTTTCCTTCGCCGGCTGTGCGTCGTCCGAGGGACTGAGCAAGATAAAAAGATTCGGGGGACAGAGGGGTCACGGAGGTAGGCAGCAGAGCGGCGGCGGCGGGGAGTGGAGAGAGGCAGAGTAGAAAGTTAACTTCAAAGTAGTCATCAGCCACGTCGTTGGTCGTCTTTGCTATTCTCGATGAAATCAATACACGAGAGCCTGTCGAGGAGCCTCGATCGAAATAATATTACACGCGCATCGTCCGCGTTATAGCCATAAGAAAAATAAGGCAAAACGTATCAGTCGCGCATACTTAAATGGTACTGCCCGCGCCATTTTTCCCTCCCTCCCCCCCCCCACCCACCCACCTTGGCTTTAATTCCATACCATTATCTATGCAGCTCTTGATTGCGCTTCCTGCGAGGGCTAAAAAGAGAAAGACAACAGAGTCGGAGCCAAGTTAGAAAGACGGTGGAAAAAAAGAAGAAGCAAATGTCTCGACACGACGAACTCTCGCATCGTTTATTGGGATCTATTGCGGAATCAAGTTTTCAAGGGCGCGATAGACGACATTTTGCGGCGCTATTCTTATTGCCTTTCGCAATGGTCGTGGCTTTCCAGTTGTTCCTGTTGTCGATATTGTTGTTGCTTTTTTCCCCTCTTACTTTTGGAAGTAGTATATAATCCCCGGCCCGCGCGGCTCGCGATCGCATCGTTATTAAATTTCTCGCCCGAGTCCTTTTATCAATTGTAATACCAGAAGCGACGCCGTGGCTGCTGCTGCTGCTGCTCGTCTTTCTTTTTGTGCACGGAGGCTGCCATTTTATGGAGCGCCAAGTGCCGCCGATGTATCTCAATGCTCCAGCTGAGTTTTAAAAGCACGGGCTTCGACAAAATGCCACCGGCTTGATAAGCGAAAGTCCGCGAAAGAGAGAGAGAGAGAGAGAGAGATAGAGGGAGGGAAGAAGAAGAAGAAGAAGAAGGAGAAAAATAAGCAAGGAGCTCGTCGATTATCGCCGAGCGAACAGGTAGGCTCTTTGGGCAGCTTAAATCGTCGCGAAGGAGTCCTCGATATATATATATATGTGTGTGTGTGTGTATGTATATATATATTATTTTCGTAAGCATCTGACTTATGAACTCGGCGGCGCGTACGCGCGACTGTACACAAACGTGCTGACTAACGAAAAAAAAGGCGCGAGGCGGCGGGCGAGGGAGGGAATGATCGAGGAGCGGAATGGGCGGCGGCGGGCGGGGGAGGGTTAGAGAGAGGATGCACGAAAAGAGTCGGTTATGTTGAAAATGGTGAGACGAACGGCGGGAGGAAAATACAAAGAGAGCCATGTGTATTGAGGACTAACCAAACACGGCTACCGGAATCGCAACTTGCGCTTTTTTTCATTTATTTCTCCTTTGGATTTAAGCATGAGTTTTAAAAGTCGACTCCGTATCTGAGTCATTTACATATTAAAATAACTTACAGTGCGCAGCATATTTTAACACATTATAGCCGGGAGCAAAGCTGGCTGAAAAATCACTAATACAAAAAGATAAGGGTAGAAAGATCAAGTAAGACCAACTAATTTTATTTGCTTGTCCTCCGATTACCTTCTTTTTTATCTCATTCTCACTATCTCTCTCTCTCTCTCTCTCTCTCACTCTGATTCTCCCTGTCTCTCCCTAACCTACCCTCCTGACCCCCGTCCCACCAGTCGATGCTCTCTTTTTCTTTCCACGAAAGTCAACAGCCTTTGATTCCAGTGAGATAATTACTGCCTTTATAATTGAATCCTGTCTTCTCGTTGCAAGACAAAGCAGTAGATTTTAATGATTTGCTGAACTGCAACGAGACATCGATGATAGGTATTTTTAAAATGAAGTAAGTTTTTACATCTTTATCGCATTGTACGGCGTCCGTTCTACGGTGCAGCTGAAGAGATCGTGAGATCGTGAGTGAGAGAGAGAGAGAGAGAGAGAGAGAGAGAAAGATAGGATTGAAAGTGTCGAGAGAGAAGAAGGAGGAATAACAGAGAGATCGTAGCGCTTAAATGCACTACGCACTGTGAAAAATCATCATTTAGTTATGAAGTGGGCTGAATTTTACGAAGGATAGAGGCGACTACGGAGGCGGGGCCAAAAATTTAGATGAATTTGCCAAGCTGGATACGGAGTTGCAAGAGCGATAGTTCTAAAAAGTCATCAGCCATACGAATGCTCCTTCCGTCGTTATACTTCTTGCGGCATCTTATTCGCGATAAATGGAATTTTAAAGCTAGGCTCGGAATGAGCTTGCATAATTTTTAGAGCGCTCATTTTGCTTTATGAAGTGCCCACTTACGTAACTCGTCCATTACGGATAAGTAAATACAATCTTTACGTATTCATTTTGTGTATTTCTTTACACACACACATATATATATATATAAACGCACATTTAGCATGTATCATACATGAAAAATATGGTACATTCAATATCATCGTCTGGCTGTTTTACCTCTAAACGCAACTCATTATACGAGAGTCTTGGGAAAAGGAAACTTTTCAATTTCGAATCATTGCAGTTGGCGAGATGAAAAATGACTCATTAATCTTCATTCAGCGGGGCACTACTTTATCGCGATAACTTTTTCATTATCGACGTTATCTTATTTATTACGATTTATTATAGAGCCGTGAATATTTTTACCTACTTTGGAAAGCGCACATTGAATAGAAAACGAATTGAACTTTACATTCGGCTCGATTGGAGCACAATGCCGAAATTTGTAAAACCCTCGTCCGTCGCGCACCTCGAGCCCTTAAAAACAAGTTAATAATTTTTCACACACACACACACACACACACACACACATATATATATATATATATTTAACCGGTCGAGCACGGGGTCTCGGATGGAAAATTCAATTGTACGGGCAACGGTTGGGCACTCGTTTAAATTGAGAGTGGAAGTACACGGCAATCGCTTCTCAATTAAAATCGTTTCAGAATTCATCTCAATTAACGGCACGGAATTGCGTAAAAACGATGCGAAATAATTCCACGGCCCGTTCCAAGTGCAGTTCGAAGGGGCAGCCCGACGATTCATTATAATGATCCGAGCATTACGCGACCCATCGAATAACTTTACCACCTGGGCTGCCTGGGCTGCCTTGGCTCGCGTCGCTGCTTCGTTGGCCGAACTCCATTGGCCGCCGATGGTTTTTCCCCGGTCACCAGGTACCGCCGGCCCTCATCCGAACAAACTAAAGAGAGAGAGAGAGAGAGAGAGAGAGATAGACGATAGAGGTAGCGGAGAAAATCGACGACCATCCGAAACGGAGTGAGAAAATACGGGCAAATAACGGCTCCCGGCTGTCATGCTAATGGCGGCGCCAGGAACCAAGTCGGCAGCCCTATTAAACGATGTCGCACCAATGGTCTCTTGTATTGGCGCGCGTGCACTCTTTTCCTTTATCTCCCTCTTATCCCCAGCCTTGATATCGTTCATTATTTATGCTAAGATATTCAGAGAAAGGTATGCTGTTAAGCCGAGTCAATGGCTAACGGCTAAGGAGCGCGACTGCTCCAAAAAAAAAAAAAAAAAAAAAAACAAAAAAACAACAACAACAACATTGAGCGAAAGCAGCAACGAGCAACGCTCAAACGCAAAGGAAAGAGCCAAATAAAATAGAGCAGGGGGAAAGCCCACACGGCTTTGGCGTGTAAGCTTATATTTATATCAATTGCATGTCATTTTCGCGGCTTGGATTAAACAATGTCAATTGTGGCCCGGCGTTAGTTCGCTCTCTTGCGACGGGCATTCGAATTAGACCGGAATCCATTGTCACGGATCGATCCTCGGCCTTGAGTCGTTCCAGGTGATACCGGCCCTGCTCAAGATTTGCTTTTCACCTACCCGGAGCTTTATTTGCTAGGCGCGCCCGTGGTCGTCAATCTAGTACAAAGGGAAGCTTCGATCGTTAAAATTATTTGGAAGCTCCTTTCACCAAGCTTCGACTGTTTCTCTCTCTCTCTCTCTCTCTCTCTCTCATCGCTGAATCGTATGGGAATTCCAGGGAAATCATCGGCCGACGATAAGTGATACGCGCATTTGAATAATTCTATAATGCGCCGGAGCCGGACTGTATTATGATGCCCCGGCGTTGAAAGAATGGGATTAAAACGAGGCGGCAAATTACTCGGGCTCACAATTATTGGCCGCTCGCTGCGTGTACCCGAATAATTATTGTATCGGGTTTCTTTGGGCTCCTCGCTCGAATTGTCCCGCGCCCCATCGGCGTCTACCTTAGGATACGAGAAGAGTTAAGCGCCGGCTACCGGCGCGCGTTATTCATTAACATACGATAAATATTGCCGGAGGTCGGGGTTTTGTACTCGGCTAGTATTAGGCTAATCGTGAATCTCTTTGACGAATCTCTAGTGGCATCGAGCAGAGAGAGAGAGCGAGAGAGCGAGAGAGAGAGAGAGAGAGAGCAGTCGAGGAGGAGTGGATTTATATTGCCGGGTGATTGAAAAAAAGAAAGTAGTCCGAAGCTCCGGCGGTAATCCGTTAACAGTACGGCCATAGTGTGCCGCAAGGAAAAAAGACTATGCAAAGCAGTCACTCTGAATCTTATGCTCCCGGCTCGGATGGAACGACTAAACATCAATCGCACTCGAAAACTGGGTTGTAATTTGAGTTTAGCCACAGAGACCGGGTAAGTTTGGTCCCCGGATGGAATTCCTAAGGGAAGCCAGGTCAATAGATGACCCTGGTGTCGCGAGTCAAGCGGAGGTCGAGACTGATGCATCTGATATCTGAATATGTATGAGGGCGTGAACCTCAAACCTGCGCTTCCAAGTGCCGCACTACGACGCCACTATCCGAGGGTGATCGTCGCTGCTCCCTACGCCTTGAGCGCGCCTATATTTGCCTATGAGCTCCTAGTACCTATGAGCAGACCCTCCGACCCTCCCCTTCCCCCCATCATCCTCCCCGCGACCATTTCATTCCTTCTTTACTCTTCTTTTTCGACGCTCGCCGGTTTGCTTTGCTCTCTCCGCTCCTCTCGCTCTCTCTCTCTCTCTCTTCGATCCGGCCAATCTCTTTCTCCTCTTTATTCAAAGCTGCGCGGCGAGAGGAAACCCAATATTTAAAAACGAGGCGCTCTTTCGATTGTTTTTCTTCCGGAGACGTCGTCGTAACTTGCTTGGTTGAGAGAGAGGGAGAGAGAGAAAGGAAGAAGAAGAAAAAGAAGAAGAAGAAAAGAAGAAGAAAAGAAGAAGAAGAAGAAGAAGAAGAAGAAACGAAGTGTACCAGGCGATAAGGTAAAGAGCGGGGAGGGGGCGAGAGAGAGAGAGAAAGTTTACGTGGCTCTTTCCCACTAAGAACTTACGCTCGAAAACTTACTTACCCGTCTTATATACTCTCGTCTACCAAGGACCACGACGTAGTTGGGCTGTAGCCGAGCAGAACATAAACAGTGAAGGGCAGGTTGTGTGAAAATAGCTTACAACTTGTCCAGTTATTATCACCGGGGATAAAATGGCATCTCACTTCACTTTTGCTCGCCGCTTTCTCTCGGCCGACGCCGAAATATAGCCGTACGACTCTTAACCGTTGATCCGATTATTTCGTATTTGATTTCTTCACAGTGTTTATATTTATGCTTATTCATAAACGAACCTTTGAGCATTACCACGTTCCCGTTCTCCGTATTATGCGTAGTATCTTTTATTACTCGAATAAAGTGTCTCTTAAATTAATAAAGCTAATGTTTCAATTAGGTTTTATGAACCGATGGATGCGATGGAAAATATTTCTTTTTTCTTCGTACTTTCTCGTGCTGCCTTTTTTAACGAATGACTTTTGTTTGTCTTATTTTTTAATGTATTTGTAATTCGCTTGAAAATTATTGATATTTATTTTCTATGACTTTTCGGCTATGAACTATCTAATGGATATTTTTAATTTAGCGTGGACTCGTGCTAAGAAAATTTCATTACAAATTCAATTGCATCCTAAATCTTTTTATCAGTTTTTATAATGTAACGATGCGCACTGGAATTTGCAAATTAATAATAAGTAATTGAATGCGAAATTGTATTTTTGCCCGATTATCTTTTCAATGTAACGCGTACACATGCGTACATATTAAGCTTATCTTTAAATATATAACTACACACACATATGTGTGTATAATATAAAGAGTAGAAAATCAAATGACTGGTTAAATTTAACAAGTTAATGATACAGGTGTCCCTCGAGTAGTCGGAATATATCGTTATATAAAGGTGTCGTGGATGAATTGATTTATCGAGAAAAGGTAATCGCGAAATTTCCCAAGCGCGACCCAACTTAGCCCAAGTATCGGCGTGAACAATGAAATCGCGCGTTAAGTTATTGCTCAGTGGAAAGTGCTCGAGGAGCCCGCGAGTGAGGCTAATTCGCGCGCTAATTACAAACAGAATTAAAACAAGGAAAAATATTTGGGCACTAGGCACGTTCGAAAGGGAGAAAGATATATATATATATATATATGTATATAAAGAAGAGGGGAATAATAGAGAAGAGAAGAATAGGAGGAGGAGGAGGAGGAGGAAGAAGAGGAAGAAGAAGAGGAGGATGAAAAAATGAAAGAGAATTTACCGAACAATGAAGGATTCTCCCGCGAGCGTCAATAAAAACGATTCACGGGAATTAACGAACGCCCCGAGCTTGTCAGTATTTTCTCGTCCCATGGCCTCTATTCTTCATTAAACCAATCGACAATTCCTCGCCTTTGTAGGGAAAGACTCTTAATGAGCGTTGATTTTCGAGTTCAGAATTGCGGGTAAGAAAGGGTTCGGATGGCTCATGGCTCGTTGAGCATCACTGACTCGGTGGGCCCTCGAGGGTCTAAATCCTGACTGGTCTGAAGGCAAGGGGTGGCTGCAGTTATGTGCGCGTGTGCGTTTCTGTGTTGCGATGGGCGGAGACAGACACGTGGTAATAAAGCAGAAGTTGGGCTCTGGGGCAATAAATTAAATCGTAAGCTGAGGCGACGACTCGCTTAGCCCAGCGCTTCATTACCGATTCGAACTTCATCGCCTAACCCTTTAAAGCTCCCTCCCAGCCCCCGAACGAGGGAGAGCAGGGGTGGTCTGGGCTCGCAGCGCTCTTGATAAGCGAAAAATTCTTAGCCTGATTAACACGTTCGCGTTTCCTTGCCCCGAACGAGTCGCCGCCGCCGCCGCCGCCGCTCCTGCCGCCGACGCTGGAGCCTTCGCAGGAATTCGAGGCGTGAGTGCGAGCGTCGAAAGAGTGATCGCCTCGCTGCCTCGTCTTTATCTCGTTGACTTCCTGTGGCTGAAGAGTGGAATCAATCGGGAGATACAGTTTCATTTAGAGTGCTTTAATAGCGTTTCACTGTCAATAATTAAGGATATCGCGGAGCTCTTGGGCTCGCGTGCCTCTCTTCTTTTTTTTCCCCTCCCTTTCTTTTCCTTTTCCTCTCTTTCTTTTTTCTTTTTTTCTTTTTTCCTTTTTTCCTTTTTGCGATGCCCCGCCAGCGCCGTGGGACGGGCAGCGGCGGACTGCCTGCGGGGGAGAGGAGGGCGCGGGGGAGTAGGAGGAAAAGATAAGTGTAACGCTCGCGCGAAAGTAGTCGAGCGCCGTAAAGTTTCGCCGGTCCGAGTTTTTCACTCGAGCGACAAACAGTTTGAGTGGCAGGATGGAACGCGGGTAAAAAAACGGCTGCGAGCGAGCGAGAAGACGAGGCGCTCCTTGGGAAAAACTCGTCAATGTACTGAATAAAAATGTAACGATTTATAGAACGAGGAATAAAGCGCGTCATTACTAGATTTAAAAACTTTCGTCCGTAAGTACGGCGACAAACTTTTCACTTCAATAACGAATGCCCGTAACTCCGTGTTTTTCTTATCTCTAGCCTTTCCTCCGCTCCTTTTGCCCTGCTTTTTATTGGACTCGATAAAGTTAACTGCGTACCGCTGTACGGTGACAAAGAGAGCGGCAGAGGCGGGGGCTCGGGTCGGGAAACAAAGTGTTTGAAAAGTGGCACTCCTCCTAAAGGAATATTCAAATTTTAACAAACGCAACTCCGAAGCCCTCGGACTTTGATCGTTTAGACTAGAGCTGCAATTATCGAATAATTGCGGGGGAGGATGGGCGGGGGCGGGGGACGGCCAGGAGTTGGCCAAAAAAAAGAAAACAAAAGACAAAACAACAACGGCAACAACAGCAGCAGCAGCAGCAACGACAACAAGGAGCCGCATTAAAAGCGATTAAAGCGTAAATTCGCAGCCGACCGTAGCGGTCGCCAATAACGCGCGATCCGAGGAAAAAAAATGAGCGTACAAAATTTACGCCGGAGCGAGGGAAACTTACGGACAGGTTGAGAATCGAGGCTAATGCCTCGCTTTCTCAATGTCTCGTGGGCTCGCTGCGAAACAAGGAACATAATGTGTACATAACGATGCAATGTTTTCGAATGAGCTCGTACAACTGGGATTGCCAGATAAGGATCTTCATACAGATCAGCGATCCTTTGAGCGTATAATTTCGTTTTCGGTGCGTGGAGACAGCTGTCACATTGGGTTTGAGAGGGCAATGAAGCAAGAGCGCGAGCGAGAGTGAGAGAGAGAGAGAGAGAGCGAGAGAGAGCGACTGGATGTATCGAGCGGAGAGCCCGGAATCTTAGGTTATACGAGAGCTGACGACCGATGATGGCGTTCGTGTCACACGTACTTTGATCGTAGATAACTTTCGTTAGCTCGCTCGGATATGATGTGACACAAAAAACTCATTGCCAAATCGTGTCAAGAGCGATTTTGCTATTTTTTTCCCTGGCTCTGCATGACAGATTCGAGAGCAACATAATAACTTCTGTTTACAGGACAGATGTCAAACGCACGTATCCGTACTTACGGTGATATGCCATTGATTTTCTTTTTTCTCGTCTTTTTTTTTCTTTACTCTCTCTCTCTCTCTCTCTCCTCCCTCTTCTTGCAATTTACTCAATTATCGCGGGCCTATCACTTTTCGTGTATTCCTCGGTGAGTATCCTGAGCCCAGAGTATCCTGACACTCCTGGAAAACCGTCTCTACGTCTCTAAGGATAATACTTATGATGTATGATTATACGCGCGCAAGTACGTGCACTTTTATATATATATATATGTATATAAAGACTCAAAATTTATCATTCGTCATTGCGTTGGGTAAATTTAACAAATAAATCCATACATTCCGACTTATGAACTATCGACAAAGGCTTATCCAATAGCGCAAAGTAGACCGAAAAACGCAGAAGGAGCCTAAAAGTAATTTATAATAATCACAGGCATAAAAATGCCAGCAGCCCAATAGAAATATACTTTTGGGAGCATTGTTGGATAGAAATGTTGTATTTATTGTTGTTGTTTTGTGTGCGCGCGTGTGTTTTTTTGGCAGGGGGGGGGCCGGGGGAAATCGCAGAACTGTTGGGGCGAGTTTCGAAGCTTCGCTACGAGGAGATGAGGTTGAGGAATTAGCAATCGGTACCAATACGTCAGCTCGCATCACCATTCTCGCAATTCCCGGGAAAAATATCGAGTGCCGTGGCGAATGGAGCGGAGGTGATGACGAGTCATGAGTATTAAGAGTTACAAAAGACAAGTTGGCCGGGTAGGAGGGGAAACGGGGGGGGGGGAGAGAGAGAATGCGGCAGGAGAGCCGCGCGTATCCAGAAGGGCGTGTGATGTATTTGTAAAAAGGTGTCGGGTTGGAACTAAGGAGAGCCGCTTTTGAAAGAGAGAGGGAGAGAGCGTCGAGAGCGGCTAATGCCCGAGGGAATGTAGGCAGCGAGAGGGAGTCAACAGATAAAAGAGAATTGTATAAAGTGGAGCCCGAGCGAGACGGAGAAAGTTGGCGAGCTGGGGTGTCGCGAGCAGGGGGGATTCGCCCGATGCCCGTGGGGTTCGCGGGAGGTGCGAGATTATGGGAGACAGGGCTAGCGAGTCTAGAGAGAGAGAGAGAGAGAGAGAGAGAGAGAGAGAGAGAGAGAAAGATCACTATTTTGGCGAGTCTTGTGGGACTTGAACGACGAAAATAGAACGAAATGGAAGTTCGCGCCTCTGATCTGTCAAATTTTATTTCACGGTTCCGAGAACGAGTCGAGCTCGTTTCGTAAATGGGAAGCAATACGGTTTCATCCACCTAACCACTCTACATGTGTCTTAATGCCTTTCTCGGCCACGTATCTACGAGTGCGAATGGTCCGTCGGGCTGCAGGATGTTATTACATCCCCTGTGCGATGCCCGCGAGCGTTGAAGCTTTACGCTCTTGCCAATGCTAATTGCGGATATTGACTTGATACATACATACATACATACATACATACATACATATACATATATACATATACATATACATATAAATATATATATATATATATATATGTATATATAGGATACGGGTAGATAAATATAACAAGTGAAGTCGTACACCGCAATCCCCACGGAAAATAATCTTCGTCGACATTATCGTATGATTTCGGAGCGATTCGGCCAGTTGTCGAAATTAATCCCCTATTAAATCCGCCACTTGTTAAATTAATCGATGGGCCCGTTGACTTTGCTATTGCGGAAAAACATGGCGCGGTCGGGGAAAAACATCAATCCCGCCTCCGCGCAAAATTACGGCCAACTGACATATTTTAAATATCTCCGACGGAATTTTCACCCGAACCGTGCATCAAAAGTACAAAATATCTTTGGAATAAGCGTATCAGCTAACGAACCTTATTCAAAGCAACGACGTGTGCTTCGAATTTCAACGGGATCGCAATTTGTTTTCATTACTATTTACTGAAATTTCATGGATTTTCACCCCGTCGATTGTCACCGATTTCATAATTAAGGCAACAATGAAGTGCAAAGATTTTCACTTCTCCTCGTTGTCCTCGTCCACGTCGTCGTCGTTGTCGAGCGACGCACGACGTACAGACGAGAAGAAAAAAAAGAGGAAGAAGAAAGGAAAAGAAAAACAGAAAACGAAGAAAAGGTAGCGAAAGATCCGACGTAGCGCGAGAAAAGAAGTGCCTCGCATCCCGTATTTATGCCGGGGACCGGCTAAAAAATGGAGCGCATGTAAAATTCAAGGCTTAGACAGGCGCGGGCTAGTCCGCAATACCGAATAAAGTGATAAATAATTTACTCGGTTATTCGGTGTCGATGCCGCGGCTCGGCCCCGCTTCTCTCGCTCGTAGCTCTTAGCGAGAGAGGCGAGCAAGGGCCCGCGCCGAGAGGAGAAATTGCGGCTCCTACTCGTCTAATCGCCGGCTCGGGTTAGAGAGGGCCGTTTAACGAAGTGAAAATAAGTTGATAATATTCGCCGAGGGGGTTGAGTCCAGCTGCGAGTCGGATGGTGGAGAGCCTACGTACACGCATATTTGAGCAATATCGATTCCACGGCCCGAAAGGACTCCGTTTTGTGCGGGCAAGCAAACGAAGAAATGCGCCTCTATGTGTTTCCGTTGGATTGTGCACTCGTTCGCCCGACGTTAGCTGCTAGAGAACTTTGACACTCAGGGCACGTACGTGGGGCAAGGACCGCCGCAAGTTCTTACCCGTCTTGCCCTCTCTCTCTCTCACTCTCTCTCTCTCTATCTCTCCCACTCGTTCCAACTTTGCTCTCTTTGCTTTTTTCTGGCGCTACCCAACCGACCCTTTATACTATTTGCGACGTGCCACTCTTTTTCTCCCACTTTCGTGCTATTGTGTTTCTTCGAGCTATGGATTTTCCAAAAGCGTTCCGTTGCCGCGCAGCCAACTACGTTTCTCTCTCTCTCTCTCTCTCTCTCTCTCTCTCTCTCTCACTCAGTGACTACTGCTGGTCTCTCTGACTCCTTATTTTTCTTGCGTCTGCTTTTTTACGCTCTTTTTTCTACTTTTTTCCTACTTCCTTCTTCTTCCTTCTCTCTCTCTCTCTCTCTCTCTCTCTCTCTATTTTACAAGGTTTTCTAGCTCCGCGCTCTATTCAACGTCCGCGGCCTTTTCTCTCCGAAACGCTACTTATGCGCTTATTTGAGACATGAGACCGGACGAGTTGTTTTCTTCCTCCTCTTCCTCTTCTCCTTCTTGAATTTTCTGAGTTTTTAATTTCTCGGAGGGTGGATTTTCTCAATTCCAAAAATCAAATTTATCTCACCTTACAATAATAATGCATCTCTGTCCACCTTCGCCACTTTTTCGCGAATATTCGTTACCCCTGAATTCGCTTT
Organism: Kradibia gibbosae; assembly: GCA_018907135.1. NCBI lineage: Eukaryota > Metazoa > Arthropoda > Insecta > Hymenoptera > Agaonidae > Kradibia > Kradibia gibbosae. The sequence goes on from JACCHX010000003.1 coordinate 15,279,588, forward strand.
AAAATCACAAGAGATTTATTTATCTCTTCAACTTTCACCTTAAATTGCTTAGGCAAATATTGAACTTATTAATACTGATATTACACGTGAATAAAAAGTTTAAATCTACTGTCATTTGTATTGGCAAATCCTCGACAATGGCCAACGCGTTCAATTAGAAAGTTTAATAACTTAAACGAAGCTCAAAAGCGTAAAATTACAATTTGTAATATGCACCCGGTAAATGACTAAGTCAATCCCAATATTTACGTTTAAGGATTTCAATAAATAATAATTGATTTTTAAATTATTAAACTTAATAAATGAATTTTTAAGTTTTTATGCATTTATGCAATCGCGAATTAAATTTACTCCAAAACTGTAATTGAATTTCGTAGCTCTTAAACTCTTGTAAAACATTTTAGAAAAGAGACAGAGACCGAATATAACAAAACGGATTTTACGAATGCAAAATTCGTAAAATTTAATATTTAATTTGTACACCATATATAATTTATCAAAAATTTGTAATTCATATTGCCTTCTCTACTTTCAAAATCTTCTCTCTCTCTCTCTCTCTCTCTCTCTATCTCTTATTTATTTATCAGCCGAATGAAGTTCTGTCGTAGAACAAAAACAGAAATAAAAAAATTGCCGAATTTGAAACTAAGCATAAGTAGATTCGAGCATTTTTAATTTTATGTTAACGTCAAATGCCTCGGTAATATAACTTCGGTACGGTAAAAGCGTATCATTACGAATGTAGCGAATGTAATATTCATTAAAAAAATAAGATGTATCTTATTGCCATACAATGTCGCTTCACGGCTTTAACTATTTGCCACTGGCTTCAAATAACTAATGCAGGCATTAGTTATTAACGATTGAGCCTCGAAGTACGCGAGATGCCAAAATGTCAAACGAGTGAGAAGATTAAGAGTGCACGCGTTGGCCGTAAAATGCTTAATTCTTAAAAGTACACGCAATAACATCGGCTAATTATACACGAGAGCGGTGCCATTACCGGCAAAACAATACCCGTCCTCTCGTTAAAGCGGGTAAGAATCGAAGTCGTTGCGTCTGTTATTATTAATCGCGATAAGTACATATATATATATATTTCAAACGCATACGCAAGTAGGCAGCCTTGCTTCGGGGCTAATTTTTATCGTTGCATAGGGGTCGGTCGATCAGACACCGTAGCCCCAGCCGAACTATTGCCGATAAATTCGGCGCTGGTCGCCGTTGCGTCATCATCCTGTATCGAGGACCCCGGCGAGAGCGAGCAGGAGGCCGTAAGCGCGGCGCGGCGGGGCGGGGCGATTAGATGAAATAATTCGGCCGCTGACGTTAATGACGAGGATCACAATAGCCGGTACAAATGTATTAGGCAGTCTTCCCGTAATTACGCCGAGCATTATCGAGTCAAAAGATCGAGCCGACGGGTGCGCGCGCACGCGTGTCGTCGCGGGCCAAGGTACCCGGAGGTCCCCATTGGGCAATAACGCCCCTCGCCAGGGCACAGCGGCAGGCAATATCGGCCCCGGCCCAGGCTCCTGCGTAAGGGCAAATAGATCGCATTGCCGGGCTAATAAGCCCGGCCACTTCCACGCTCTCCCGTGGCCGCCGCCGCCGCCCGGAGAATACTTCACGCGTCCACGGGACGCGTTCCAACTCCCTCTTTCCCGTTCTTTGCTCCCCGACCGATCCGGGGCTCCCCGCGCGGTCCCCTGCCATCTTGCGAAATTTCTTCCGCCTCCGATCAATTCCGTTATTGTTATTGTCCTCGGCGGCCGGAGTAGCGGTGCGCGGGGGGCTCGGGCGGTCGGGGGGTCGCCGGAGAGCTCGGCACCTACATTGTCATGATAATGCGTCCGGCGATAGATCTGGCTCATTATATCGGCAAAACTGGCCGAAAAGCCCCAAAGTCGCACGAGGCTCGCCCGTCCCGCTCGAGATTCCCTCGTAGCCGCCACACCCCTCCCCCCCCCACCGGCAACTTTTTCAACCAGCAGCCACATCGGTTGTCATTCATGGGAAAAGCGATAGCGACTCTTAGTGGGAACCGACTGGTTTTTACCGGCACCGGGATTTGAATAAGGCAAGCGAGCCCGGCTCCCGCTAAGTGCCTTCGCACTGGTCGGCTCGAGCCTGGTGACTCTGTCCCCGATGATGACGCATCGATGCGCCGCCGATATTTACAACCGACAGTGGAGCTACGCAGGAGAGAAGCTCGCGCAGCCAATTCGGATGCCGGTTGGGCGAGACGCCGATTGTCGCGCTCGGAAAAAGAATGATTACGGCTGCTCGTTAGCGCCAATTGGCTGTAAGGTCGCTCGCCCTCGCGGCTCTGGCAATTGTCGACGATGGCCCCTTGGCAATGGAGCCGCGAACTCATCCGACGCGGGCCCAATTCAATTGCCGGCTCACGGGGACGCTCGCTCTTGAATCGGTTTCGAGCCATAATTAGGACGGTGCCGCTCCCCCCCCCCCCCCCCGGATCAATATTGACAAAAAAACCTCGCCCAGCCCCGCTGTGGCTCCGGGCCTTAACCTTTTTTCCACCTGTTCCCGCAATAATTGGCATTCCCAAATTGCCCCAAGTGCGATAAATCCCAGCGAGCGGCCTTGAAAAAAAATAGGACGATAAAATTTGCGGTTAATCATCGATTGCGCATCGAATGCATCCTTTTGCCGTTTTAATCGTATCGAAGCACAGCGACTTCTACGATAGGAAGAGCCGAGTGGCGATAAGATCTGAAGGAGGCCAGGGCCAAGGAGGGCAAAAATCATTAAACCCTCGGGATCGACACGGAGAGGGATCGAGGATAATAAAGAAAAGAAGTTGACATTTTCGTGCTGTTAATGCTAGGGAACGGAAGGAAGGATCACCGAGGATCAATTATTCCCTTAATTATCTAACGTATATGATGCGATGAAGATTGACCCAATCATCGTTAAATAGCAACTACTAGGTACTGTGCTTTTTCTGATTTATCCTTCGGATTATTCGAGTAATCTTACTGCTAATACTCGACGATGGCCTTGATTACCGCGTATAAGCGTTTGTTTAAATCGACGGCTAACCGCTGGGTAATATTTTTTTTTATCGATAATACGGAAAGGAGAAGTCGATTTTATGGACAATTTGTAGGAAAATTTTCTCCTTCCCAACAAAATCAATACATTCACCTTTTGCTCACCTCGAGTAATATTGAATGTCGAATATTTTGAAAGTAATCGAGGGGATGCTTTTAAACGCAGCATTGGCAAGAAATCTTTTGTTTAAATATGTTTTTTTTTCTTCTTTTTTTTTTTTTTTTTTTTTTTTTTTTTTTTTTGTTTCGTTTACGTGCACCCACTTATGTATCTGTATCCGTATCTGTATCGCACAGAAATGCGAAGTGTACAGTTTAAGAATAGATGAATGCTCGTAGGAAGAGGTAAGAAATTAAAGCACCGAGATCTATGTTGCCATTAATAAAATCTTTAAGATAGCATCGGCTTTGACAAACAAAATACATTCCAATTCTTGTGAATAGCAAAAGACAATCAATAGCGTCTCATCATTAAGGAGAAATAGTCTCCCTGAAACAGACTACGTTTTCGTTTGCTCGACTTTAGTTTAAGAACAGGGACAGAGGCAACAACGGCTGACGGAGAGGAAACCTGCAGGACAGACTTTCGTGGCTCGCATACTGATTGGCCTCTCCCGCCTATACTATCGAAAGGGATCTGGCGATTTCTTGTCCCTCTCTGCTGCGTCCACACTGTCTCATTCTCAGACTATCCCTCTCTGTCTCTCTCTCTCTCTCTCTTTCTCTCACACACTGCCGGCCTTTCTTATATTTTTTTTCCTTTTTTCATTCTACTGACCCCCCCGCCCCTCGCCGCCCCTCTCACTCACTCTCGCTCGCTCTCTCTCTCTCTCTCTCTCTCTCTCCGTCTCTCTCCGAATACCATTTCTTGCTCATGTGTCTTCACGGGCGCTCAAACTTTGTCGCTTTCAACTTATACGGAATTTTTTTTACAAAAGGAAGGAGAAATAGAAATGGGGTTGGGGGGGTGGGGGGAAATACAATAAAAAATACGGGGAATGAAACAACTGAAATCGTTCCTTTTCACGTGTTTCGCCAAAATACGTTATTGAAAGTTCCGTTCATCAATTTGTTAGTCGCTCAATCGATAATCCATTCAAAATCACATGACGATGCGCCCCATATTTTACGGCATTGTTTTACTTCGGCAGGCGATACCTTTTTAACGCAGGCGTAACTTAATTTTACCGCTGTTTTTGCGATTTTTTCTCTCCCCCCCCGGGCCCCCTCTACTCCTCCGCCGTCCTCGTCTCTGCTACTTCATCCTCTTTATCAAAGTGCTACCTCAAAGTTTCCACGAAGCCTCGATGAGCTTGAGCTGGAATTATATAAGCCTATAATGGCGCTCGTAGCTCTACGTGGCCCCTCCGAATATTCCACGGCGCTTAAAAAAAAAAACACCGAACCCTGCCTACTGCGCCGGGTTATGGCTTTGGCCTCGCGCAATCGCGCGACCCAAGGAAAGGGCATAATCGTCGTCGAGCGCCACGCGAATAATCCCCGCGCCAAGATCAATTCTAATAAATGGCTTCGGCAACAAGGCCGGAAATCGCCAGAAGCTCGGGATTATTCGCCGAGCGACGAAAGCTTCTCCGAGCTTTTCTACCGAGGAAAAATTGGATTAAAAAAAAAAAAAAAAAAAAAATAGCGCGAGCAATTTGCATTCCTAGCGTCCCGGGATTGAAAAAGAAGAAGAAGAAGAAGAAGAAGAAGTAGAAGAAGCAGAAGAGAGCAAGAAAAGCAAATAAGAAACTCCTCGATATTTTTTCCCATGAAAAAGTAAGAACCAGCTGGCTAGAAAGTAGCAGATCGTGAATTACCGGTAAATGTTCTAACAATAAAATTACCGCCTGCAAAGACAAGGGAGCGGGAGAGAAAAGAGTCGGACGCGGTGCGCGCGCGCGCGAGAGAGAGACTTAGAGAGAGAGAGAGAGAGAGAGGGAGAGGGTTGGACGGCGGGTTAGGGGGCGCAGGGCGCAGGGCGGAGGGGGGGGGCCGGTCGGGGAGAGTCGAAATAATACGGGGAATGCCCATTGCAGCGAACACCGGTAGCGCCCGGAGCCATGTAGCTCAAGTGATTGGTAACGGAGAGAACGATAGAGCGAAGGCTAGAGGAAGAAAAAAAGTATAATCGGATAAAAAGAAACGGGAAATAAATTCGCAGCTCGCACGCACGACCTTATAAGTGCGTAACCACTTGTGATTGGTGTGCGCGCCCCCCCCTCGACGGCCCTTACTCCACGTCGCCGGGATCGTTAGCATTGTTCTTGGTGAAAATTCGATCATTATGATTGCTTGTAATGTAAATGATGCCTCGAGGCAAGAATTGCTTCTAGTAGAACAACTCGGTGAGCCAATGTGATTTTCTATTGGCATTGGTCTTGCCAATCGTTTCATTGTCGCCGGCATTGTACGACTCGGTACACATTGGTCAGATGTTACACCCCTGATTGATTAGCGATTCCCTGGCTCCTGACGCGCGCCACTGATACAATTATTTGCCGGAGACTTTTTTTTCAACTCTACCCAATTGCGCATTATCCGATGATAATGTAATCCAAATGCGATACGTTTTTAACGTTATTACAACAATTTGCAGCAGCAGCAGCAGCGTCAACAATAACAAAAGCAGCTCCAACAGGTCTTGGGAATAAAATTTTAACGTCGACGATAAATTTGACGACCTTCTTCCAATCCCAATGATACTCGTCGGCGATGCAAATGCAAAATTACATTAGACGGAGCTCGAGCTAAGACTTCGAACCAAAGGGAGACAGAGAGAGAGAGAGAGAGACGAATGAAAGGAAACTTATATCTCCAAGAGTTACTTATTCCGTTGAGTAATATTGCACTTAAGCACGAAGGGGTCGCGTAATTAATTAATAAGTGCACTGCTCAATGCCCGATGAGCATTAACACGAGTATTAACAGTTTTGCACTGGATCGCGGATCGTTGCTTTGAAAACGTCGACTACTAGCGCAGTTGTAGCGAAGAAAAAAAACGTAATCCACCGAGACGAGATAGCCAACGAGTCAATACAACGTAGGCGGATGATTTTTCGGAGACGGAAGGCGCAGGGCTCGGTACAATGGACATCAGCGGCTATTCGAAGGCATATATCGTCGCATCGAGCCAATTTTCCATCAATCGAGCCGTTATTTTGGCAAACTATTGGGCAAAGACCTGCAGGGGCCACGGGGGAATGTCCCGCGGGCCAAAGGAAAGAGATAATAATCCTCGGAGCCCAGAGGAGTCGGCGAGAGATTAAAAGAGAGGAGCCAAGGCGCGGAGAGTCCCCCGAGCGGGGAAAAGCTTCGCCGAGGGTTGGTGCGGTTGGCCCGGGTCCGGGTTATTTTCCTCTCGTCACCGGCGCCGAGGCTGTCGCCGTTGCTCGGCAGCGTGACTTCCTGTCGCGTGCACCGCGATTTCTAATAGATTCGAATCCAGGGCCAGGATAGATTATCCATGGAGAGTCGGTACTCGTATAAATGGGTATTTTATGCATCGTCGTCGGGGGAGGAGGGGGTGGGGGTGGGGCCGGCCGGCTTTCCATTGCAGTGCTCCACCATAAATAGCAAGAAAGCCGAGCCTTAGGTAAAGACACCCCCGAGGGTCGAGTGGTCCTGGTTAATTTAGCCGGATTTTTTTACGACCGCAATTTTGAAATCTACGGCAAAAAACGAACTATATTTAGGCCGGTATCCGCTAGTTCTCTCCCGGCCGCCACCCCCCGGCCGCCCCTCGCCGGCGACGCCGCTCGTTATAACTCAAAAGTCCACACGGATAGGAGCCTCGGTCGGGTAGGCGAGGTAGGAAAGGTAGGAAAGGTAGGTAGGTAGGTAGAAAAATGAGGAAAAAATCGCGCGCAGGGAGTCGCTCGAAGGGGTGTCGAGAGCAGCGGCCAGCGCTCGGAGATACGTGGACCAGGTATATACTTGCGTAAGCAGGACGGCCGGGCATAAAGCCCGGAGATTCGCGCCGATTGGCCGAGTCATTAAAGTAATTCCACGGTTACGGAACGGGGTGGAGAGGAGCCGAGCCCAGCGGAACGTGAGCCTGGCCCCTGGTGGGGGACTTAATTTCATTAGGGATAAAGATCGTCATTATTTTTGTCGATGATCCACCCGAAAATTGCAGCCTGCGAGGCCGCTATTTTCAAGGAAAATACGTCTACACTTGCACTCTCTCGGGGCTTGGCCTCCCTTTGATGGATTTGATACAACTAAGGAGAGCGCGCTTTGTTTTTTTCTTTCTCCTCCTCCTTCCTCGGTCTACTTCTTCTTTGGCCTCTTCTTCTTCTTCTTCCTCCTCCTCCTCGTCGTCGGCTTCTTCTTCTTCTTCTTCTTCTTCTTCTTCGTCGGCTTCTCCTCCTTCCTCTGACTCTTTCCCCTTAAGATAAATCTAGCCCCTATGGTGTTAATTATTTTGGGATCTTTCGTTAACGCCGTCGTGGCTTCTTAGCCGACGAGCTCCGTGTTCTCTTCTTGCTAGCCCCCGGGGCCCCCCTTGGGGAGGGAGGATGGATGCCCGACAATGCCACGGTCGCATTATTATTATTCACCGGCTATTCGCATCGGACTGACAAAGGGGGGTGGGGGGGTCAACGAGGTCCCCTACCAGTCGGCGGGCCAACGCGAGTCGCCTTCCTCGGCCGGGGACTTTTTCCGCCTCATCGCGCGATGGAAAATCCACGAGCGCCTCGATTCGATGCCGAGCCACATCGGATACACAGGAGTCGAAATAATTGAATGGCGGCCGAAGGTGAAACGCGAGCTCTAATTGCCAGCCCAGTCCCCCCCCCCTCTCTCTCTCTCTGTGCTAGAACTTCCAGTTTTCTCGGACTTTCCCCTCGGTTCGTCCAATGGTTTTCATTAACGATGGCGACACAATGGTCCAGCCGCGTGCTGACGAATCCGACGATTTTATTGCCCGTATCATAGGAATTTCATCGTTTTTATGCACTGGCGCAGCGCTTTACTCTTTTCCTTTTCATTGATTTATTTTTTTATCCACGATGCACGGGAGATCGCTCCTGTGCACGCCATTAGTAAGAATTCCTTGAGTTTTGTCCGGCCACGCGCGAGTGCTAAACGTTATTTTTCTTTGATCGGAAGAATTTTTCTCCCCAAACTAAGCTCACCTTGCTTATCGATTATTACCAGTTATCGAAGTATTATTAGCTGTACTCTGGATACTCTGTTGCTGTATTACATATATATATATAAACAAATAAACAAACACAAACAAACAAACGTACAATGTGTACTTTTCTTTTCTTACCAAAACCTTTCTCACCGATATAAATAATAATAAGTATATAATAGTAATAATAAAAATCTCACTACTGGTTCTAAAAAAAAAAAAAAAAAAAAACACAAACACCGATGCTGCAAAGCTCTTTCCCAAATTCAATCGAAGCCCAACGAATTGCAGTTTATTTCGTTAATTGCTGTTGTTACTATTACGGCAACAACTAACAATAATAATAATAATAATAATAATAATAATGCATTGTTTACATAATGAATTTATCAAGGAGGATAAAGACATTTTAAGGGAAGAGCCAGGCGAGGAGTAAAGCAGGCTGCTGATTGAGAAGCCTTGTATCATTTATATTACCTATCACTCGGCCAATCTACGCTGGTCTCGATCACGCAGGTACAAGGACTAATTGTTGTCTCTAATTGACAAAGTTCTCAGGCTTAAGCTTAAGATAACTAGTATTAAGTACTGGATAACTTTTTCCTCCGTATAAATTGATGTCTGCATAAGAAAAATAATTCGACCCCGCATTCTTAGTTAAAAGTGTTCCTTGTTAATGATAAAATAATTAACCAATGAGAAATCCCCGCCAACACTCCGATTAATCATTAAGTTTAAAAAGGGGCTCTTCTATTTTGATTAATATCTAAATTTTTTCTTCTTCCCCGACTACCCCCCCCCCTCCTGTCCCACCCCCGCCCCCTCCCTATCGCTCTCTCTCTCTCTGCCCCGCAACTTCCCGCCGCCGCCGCCCCCAGCACAATCCGTAATTATCGCAGAGTTTTTGCGGCCCTCGGATAACTATAATTTAAATCGTTTACCAAATAAAGATGATCTCGATCATTTTTTCGGCGGAGCCCCTGCCGCCGAATCTTTTAATTTCGAGGCTCTTCGCTTTAAAAGGGAGCAATTAGCTCGAAATAAGTTCTTGGATAATTCGATAAGCGAAATATCCGGAACGAGTGCGATGCGTATCTTTTGGTTTTCCTAGAAAATAGGTTGTTAAAGCACTTTTCAAAAGTGCACTGCAGCACTGGTGAAATTTCGTCTGGTCCCACATTCGCTAAATACTGATCGACAATTGAGATCGACCTTGGATCACAATTATGATATACAATAAGCTAACAAGAATATGAAGCCCAGCCACGTGAGAAATAAATCGTAGACACTTATTATTGGGCTCGATTAAAATGGCGATTAATATTTTCCCTCGGATGGTCAATCAAAAGTCTTGCAAAGTAGCCAACCGAGCCGAGTGTGCATTAATCAGACCGGCGGAGCAAGTTGTTAAGTAATAATATTGCAATCCGAATAAACGAAACTTATTACGAGCGTTCAATGTCGCTGCACGATTTTTGAATTAAAAGCACAAGTGCACGCATGTAAATTAATTGTCCCATCTCAAGGACGGATTACCATTTTAATTATTCTCGTACCCTCGCCGTTCCTCGTCCGCGAGCTCGCGCCGACGTGCACGAGTTTGCCGAGCAACTCGGCCGAATCCGCACGCACAAGTACAACTAATGGAGCCTATGCGTGTATCGCACGCGCAAAAAGTACGCGTAAGCAAGTGGAAATAAAAGCGAAGACGATTCGTTTGGCTTTGTCGCACGCGAGAAGTAAGCAAAAATTAGAAGTGCCCTCGCTTCGGAGTCATCGCGAAGGTTGGACTCGCCGAGAGCTTCGTGGCTCGGTGTATTTGACAGCTGACAAATAAAGGTCGAGAGAGAGAGAGAGGCAGGCGAGGGAAAAAAAGTAGCAGGAGAAGAAGAAGAAGAAGAAGAGAAGACGAGGAGGAGGAGGAGGTTGGGGCGAGAGAAGCGCCGCCAGAATTTCCAGCCACGGGGGGGGGGCTCCTCCTCCGCTCGCTATCGGCCTCTCCTTACCCGCGACAGCGCCAATTTCCCGTCCCCCTTTTCCCGACGAAGCGTCTTCGAGCGTCGAGCGCGAGGCCGGCGCCCGTGCCCCGAGAGCCCACGAAAATTCCGAGGGCTTCTTCCAGGGCGCGAGCGCACGGAGCTTCGAGCATCGCTGCCCGTCCACTGGCGTCTATACGAAATTGAACGAATCGCCGCCATGCCGGAACGAATTCGGCTGACGTCTCGTCAGCTGCAGGACAAAACCAACTGACGTACTCGTGGCGAGTATCACGATTTTACGAGAATGCGCTTCTCTCGATCTCTGTCGCCCCCCCCCCACTCCCTGGCTCCCACCCCGGAAAAGTTTCAGGCCGTTTAGGCGCGAACGAAGAGCCGTGGGATCGCGTTGCTTGCGCAGGAGTCATCCGCCTCCGTCCGAACTGCCTCGGCACCTGCTCCTTGGCAATTGAGCCGAGTCCTCGTTGTCCTTGGTACGATAACGCGCGAACGATCGACGTTGGCCAACTCCACGAGTCTCAACGTACCTCGAGCCAAAGCCCCCCGCGCTTGACAATCCTCGAGTCAATAATGTCGTTATCCGAAGCGACGATACTCGCCTCGTGGCTCCTGCTCGGGGCAATTCCACTTTGCGATAGATACGAGAAGGCGCGCTCGAGTGCCTTGCTCCTTGCCAAAACAAGGGGCCCTGTGTACGGAGGTGCACGTCGAGACTCGTCGAGAGAGCGCATCCTCCGGTCGCGGGGGCCGGATGGACTCTCGAGGTGAAATTGCCGGAGAAAATAAAGCGCCCTTATTGTCCACTGGTCGAGCGAGCGACGCCGATCGGTTCCGTCGGCCGGACCGATCGCGAGAGCCTGCTTCCTTGCGAAAAGTTCGATTCCCCTCCCCCACGCCACAGTATTTCACCGGTGCCTTGGCTACTCCGTCGACGGGGCGAATCGGTAAAGCCGGTGCTTCGGGGCCCCCGCGCGAAGAGCGGCAGGCCAAGATCGCCGGCGGGCGACGAAGGCCGCGGGCGCGAGCGTAGGCGGGGAGCCTCGGGGCCGCAGGGGGGGTAGGGGGTTCGGGCAGTCAATTAAAAAACCGCGCAGATGCTCAAAATTGAAAGTATTAAATTTCAGAGAGGCGATGGCAGATCGCATGAAAGCGCAAAGCGTCTCGCATTCCTATTGTGGGCGCTAAAGACGGTATTAGGCCCGGGCCGCCCGAGGGCTAGACAAAGAAATTTCCAGGGGTGAATTTTGCGTGTCAATGGCTTATTAAGGAGCACTTGTTTAAAGATATCCTTTTGAGCGATAGCCTCGAGCCAGCGTGTGTCCTGCCTCTCGCTCTTCCCCTTTATCTTTCGCCTCCCATCCCCCCCCCCCGCCCCGACCGCCGCCAACGTCCCGCTCGCTCCTCCTTCAATCTCCCGTCCTTTTCATTCCGAACTTTTTTTTTTCTCTCCTGATTTCACACTTAAGCCGGCGCAGGAAATATAAATGGATAAAATACAGTGCTTTTGAGGCCAGGATGACTGCAGGGTAAAACACCCTTTGCGGTACGTCATGTCGCAATAATTGAAGTTATTGCAATATTGTGTCCTGTCAGCCCGTCTGTTCGTGCCGCAAGCGTACGCTCGCTCGCTTGCCCGTCAAGTTTGCAGGATTGTGTAACGTGCCACGCCCGGTTCAATCCCACTGTCACGAGCTAATAGGACCAAATATAGAAAAGGCCGATCGCCATAATTGTAGGTCTAAATATTTTTTTCCTCTCCGTCTCCCTCCACCGGCCATCTATCTGTCTTTCTATCTGTCTCCCTGTCTCCCCCCCCCTCTTCCTCTCCCCTGCCCCGCTATCTCGCTCTCTCTCTCTCACATTGATTTTGTCACAATCCATCATTTATATTTGTGCGAGCCGAACGTAGCGGTGACAGAAACCACAATATATGTTAAAATTTGATGTTAATTAGATATTCTTCGATTTTCTTGGGCTTTGTGCTCTCGAGCTCGGCAGAGAAATATCCATTCGGACTTTTTGCTCCGCGACGAGACAATATTATTACATTTTTTTCTCTCCATACAATCTATACATATACATATACATATATATATTTGCCGTCTTAGGACTATCGTTTTTCTTCTTCCATCCTTCTTTGCCTCGATCGACGCTGATTTTTCTCCAGCAGGGCTCCAATGCGCGTTCTCGACTCGTCGATTGAATTTAACATTGCAGCCTACCGTTGGGCAGCGCACCTCCACCATTGAGCCGGTAAAATTGTAGCATTAAAGCGAGCCCGCGATCGAGCAATTGCATCGGCAACGAAATTTAGCTTCGATAAAAGTAATAAGGCGTTAGCTATCGAGCGGTCGGGAGGCTCGGTGGAAAACTCGGGGCGAGGGGGACATCGACGGAATGCGCGTTGAGCATCGTGGCGAGCAGCGCGAGGGAATAATAAAGAACTATTAAAGTCGATGGGATCGATTGTAAGATTTCGGAATGCAAGTGAGTTGGCCGCGATCGTGGGTGTGCTTGCATTTAATTAAGGAGTCGGTTAAATAATAAGCGATACAGCGTATTCTTGCGCGCCTCGAAGTGTCCCAATAACCCGAGAGGGGCCCGCGCCGAGAGAGGGAGAGGGGGCAGCGAGGGGCGCGGGGCGAGGGGAGGCAGGGAGGCAGGGAGCAAAAAACGAGTCGAAAAGATAGATAGATAGGCCGATACGGGGAGTGAGAAAGAAGTGGAAAGAATGGGAGGGAGCGATGAACGGAAGAAGATATAGAGAGCGGGGAGTTCCCTTTTGTCCGACCGAGTATCTGTAGCATTCCCGGTAATGTATGCACCGAGTATCTCGGCGATGACTCCGGCACTCCTATATAGAGCCCCATAGAAGCGAGGCGAAATGCGAGGGAGACCCGGGCTCGTTCGGCTTTATTGAATTTTGGGTCCGTTCGAGGGAGGCCACAACACTATAATACAAAGAACAAGAGACATAGCGGCATGTCGAAGGAAGAGACGGGGGATGATGAAAAATGCTGCGGCTGAGCGGGCGGAGAGATAGAGAGAGATAGAGAGAGAGAGAGAGACAGAAAGAAAGAGCGAGAGAGAGAGAGAGAGGAGGTGGGTGGGTGGGCAAAGGACTCGTAGATCGAGGAATTGAAATGCGCTTAGCTGAGAGGCGCTGCCAATCAAAATTTATTCGCGTCCCGCTGCATCGCTTTTTACGATATAACTGCGGTTTGTTAGCCGTCATTCAAGCGCTGGATTCAATTTTTCGCGCGTCATGTTCCAATCCGGTTTTTTGCTCTTGCAATTTTTACAGGCAAAACAATTTTTTCGACTTTTATTTTCCGCACTGGGGGGGCGGGCGGGGGCGGTCGCCACGGGGAAAACCAGTACGCGCGCACATAACACACCGGGAGAGCCGAGGAGGAGGAGGAGGAGGAGGAGGAGGTGGAGGTGGAGGAAAAGCGTTTATCGCGAGGGGAAACCGTTGGCGCGAGCTCTCCTCGCCCAATCCAATGCCCGTCTACCCGCGGATCTCCGGGCCGTCGTTGTCGAGCCCCCGCGACTTAATTGCCCTCCCCGGACCTCGATTTGGCCCGAGCCCGTGAATTTCATCGATAGAGCGAAGGACGCAACCGACCATTGGACGGCGGAGGCTCCGCGCGAGGGTTCGCCTCCTCGGCCGAGGAGCTTACTCCTAAGCGAGTGAAAGGCTTAAATGGGAAGTAACGAGCTTCCGGCTGTGACGCGAGCGTGGATTTTAACTTTGATAGCCGGTGCTCGCGGCCTCGCTCCAAACGCCGTCTGCGACTGCGCGTCAACGCAGCGGAGATTCTCAGTCGCTTTGCCGGCTTCGGAAATAAGTGGATTCGCTTTAACACAGTAGAGGAGGGGCTTCGCGCTACGGGCGTAGCGGGAATCTGCGAAACCGGAGCGAGGAGCACGAAACATCTTCCCCATCGCTTAATTGCGATTTGCATTCGCGTGGCAGTGAGCAGCTTTGCCGCTAGGATAGATAGATGCGATCGTCCTTGGAAATTATTTTATCAAAATTAAAACGATGCTCGATGATAAAAATCGGTTGATTTTATTTACGATTCTTTTTTTGTCTATCAAGCGATGACTGGATGCTTACGTGTGATTCGATCGGAAATGTAATAATCGCAATGGAAGCCGCTTAATGCGTGGCGAAATCAATTTTCCCGCTTCGGGGAATAACTGGAATATCATCAAGAATAAGAAAAAAAAAACGATCATTATCGCATTCATCACGTTCTGGTATTGCTCGGAGCGACAAGAAAACTCCTGAACGATGACAATGCAAGGAATTCGTAAAAATAATGCTTTCTTAATACATTGTTGGGGGGGTGGGGGAGGGAAAAAAAATATCGCCGAAATTACATTATACTTGCTAAAGATTTACCAAATTGTTATTTTATCTTTAGCGCAACTTTGTCCGTACTAATGGGGCAGTGAAATACAGCGTTACCAACATCAAAGCAAACACATCCAAACTATAAATATCAAGCTATTCGAGTGTTGAGCGTTGCCTTACTTAGCGAGACTTCCAAGAGTCCTCGCTACCCACCGAAATACTACCCCGGGAAATAGAGAAGCAGAAGTCTGTTGCCTTGCTAAATCACACGCGCTGCAATGGGGCGAAAAGTAGAGCGATATCGGTGGGTATTTAAGGGCTACATCGATCCGTCGAGCGAAGGTCTCGGAATCGAGAGCCTCGGCTAGGGCTGGCACGATGGTAAACAAACGTTTGCCAAACGGCCCTACGAGCCAAATGCAACGACGCGTCGCGTAAAATCGAAGCCGTCGCTCTCGGCTACGGCCTAATGAAAAGTACCCCCCCCACCCCACCCCACCCGTAATTGATAAAGCAGAGTCGCGATAGCCGATAGCCGATCTCGGCATTGTCCATTTTCGACCAATGGCCAGGAGCGAGTTCGCGCGAGGAGCCGGCTCGACCGAGCGGGCCTCGTTCACGGGCCCGAGCGGGAGGTGGAGGAGGAGGCCGAGCATCGCGAGCGCGTTACTCAGCGGGTACCCGGAGCCGCTTATCGGCGCTATCTAATTCGCGCCCCGCAATTTAGGGGAGGTACATTGGGCCGGTCTCCGCGCGCGGCATCGCCAAAGTCCGCTCCGATATGACGGTGGACGCGTTTTTCCGCTCCCTCGAAGGTGTCCCGCCCCTCGATTGGATCGTTGACGCGGGCCCCCGCAGGATTATTGTTCGATAGCGATGCGTGTGCGTGTGCACGGTGTGCGCGCGCGCCTGTGTTCTTACGGGGGCTCGAGACGCGACGGACGCGTCATTAGCTTGGAAGGCGAGGCCTCTCAAGGCGAGTAAAGCTTTGGTTTGTCGTTGCTTACGACCCTCTAATCATTACTCGAGGCTTACTCGAGAAATCGCCCCCGACCGACACTCGTTTTTCGCAATCGTCGCTTGAGCATTGAGCTATATTCATTTCATTTTGATATTCGTAAATTTTTAATGCCTACTCGTTAACTTCTAAGCACCGTATTATTGAATTGAATTCAACGTGTATTTTAAAGAACTCTCGAGTAAAATTGAATGCGCTATGTCCATTGTATTGCACACCGCACTTTGTACTTTAAGCACAGTACGATTATGGTTGGATCGTAGCAGTCGTAAATAACAATATTATCGTTGCGAAATATTTTTAACTTTAAGTAATTCTGAGGGAAAATTATAAAAATTCGCTCTCCGCAAATTTTACCGATTATTCGAGTACTCGATTTATGATAAATTTGCGGAATCGCTAATTAATTTGTTTGCGGAAAATATAAAAATAGATACTTTGGATAACGCGGGTAATATTTCACGATAAATTTATTATTATTTTATCGATTCCATCGATACGCTTAATAAAATATCATCCATCGCTGATAAGGAATGAAACTTCGAGAGCAAAGAGAATTGGTCGAAGGCGTATTTTTAATAAGCACGTCTTAAATAAATATGTATGTATATATATATATATGTGTGTGTATATATAATGCATGTATATAAATATATTAATTACGCACAGAAATGTCCAGGATTTAGCATTGGGATGAACGCAGAAGTTGCAGGAAAGAGCAAAGATCGGAAGGAGCCCCGACTCGACGAGCGAGGGTAAATCAAGGGTAAAAATCGCGCCGAGAGTCAGGGTCAACAACCATTTGCAAGGAGCAAAGAAGGAAGGAGTTTAAAATCGAGGAGCCGGTCGAAAGCCAAACGGGCCTCGCTCGGGCGATCGAGGAATAGGTTAAAGAGCCAGCGGTGGTTGGGATGCGCCGGGCGAGCGCGGCGATGAGAGGGCCCCCAAAAGAGAGCAGCCTCCGCTATCGGAGGAGAGCGCGCGCCGTCTTCGGCCGGGGCTGGTCGGGTCACGCACCGCTGCCAGGGTAAACGGGGAGAGTCTCTCTCGCCGTCGGAGAGAAAAGACAAGAAGAGGCCAGCGTGACGATTGGCTCGGGCTTCACGTGATGCGAGACACGTGCCTTGATCAAAACGGCAGCGGCAGAAGCAAGAGCAGCAGCAGCAGCAGCAGCAGCAGCAGCAGAGGCGGCGGCGGCGGCGAACCGGGGGAGGGGGGGGGTAGACCGAAGAACGAGCGCTTGCACGCCAACGTAACCTATTATACCGATGATGGTCCGTTTCTTTTTCATTCTTACTTCCACGCGGTCGAATACAATGCGGATTCCCGACCGCAATGGCCGTAAGATTTTATAAATACCTGTCCGTCGCTTAAAATTTATCATCACCTCTTAATTAATCTTTCACGAAAAGCTCACCGGATCTCGAGATTGATCTGTTTATCTTTGCCTCCCCTTCTTGTTTGCGCTATTATTTTCATCCTCCTCCTCGATCGTTGAATTATTGATGAACCGAGCCCATTAAAATAATTAAAAATTTATTTATCATCGCTCGCAATCTAATAACAAAATAATCACTGCTAATAGAGCCAATGTTAATAATACGTAAGAACCCGGTTTTTTTGCTCTCCTCCGCTTATCGAGATTTAATGTTAAATTCATGTGGTCGAATAACTCAATGATCTAATGGAAAATGTCGGAAACGAATATCTGTCAATTAGCCGGCTTCGAATTAATACACGGTATTATTATGCTTTAAGCATGAATTTCGTTAAAATTACCTTATTAACGACCGAGTAAAATTCTTATACCCAATGGATATTACATAACAATGGATTTATAATCAGACGATAGGTTACATTTCCCTCTATCTCACTACACATATCCTTACTTTCTATTTGGATATTATTCGCAAGAAAAGCCTTGATTTTTTTTTTTTTATCGAGCTGCTCATTTTGACTTTACAATATTGACGAATCGCCCAAATGGAAAAAGGTGGAAATAACATGAGGATGTACACGCATGGGTATGTATTCGCGCACACACACGCGCACACACACCCAATCGCATGCACTCGCGCGCAACCGTAGATGGACATTTATGGAAGAAACGTGGACAGTCTTACGGTGGCGAATGTATGGGTTCCGAATGACCGAGCAAGAGGTAAGAAAATTAATGTTACAAGGGGTCGGGCGAAACGAAGGAGGGGAGGAATTAGCGCAGGAGTCGAATCTCGCGCATTTAAGGGTTGAATCGAGTATCTTTATTAAAAGCTAACGACGGAGGCAGGAATCTCGGGTGCTCTCTTGATTTTTTCACTCCCTCTCTCTCTCTCTCTCTCTCTCTCATTTCGTCGAATGCGGGCAGGGCACAGAACCTCCGTCACCGTACGCAAGGAGGCAGAGCCATAAAGCGGCGAGCGAGACGCCGCCGCCGTTTGCCCACAGTTTTTTCCACCGTCCACCTCCTCTCGACTCCCTCTCGATATCCTCATTATTTCAGCTTAGCAGCTACTCCATATCGTGGGCTCGCGCGTGCGTGCGCCCGCCATTTATCGTGGGCCCAGCGCTCGCCCGCATGTGGGTGGTTGCGAGCCCGCAACCGCCGGAGCCCCCGCGAGGGGGAGGGGGGGCGTGGGAGGGACGAGCCGGTGGTTAGCGCACGCGAGGGCGAGAGGGAGAGAGCGAGAGAGGGCGAGAGGGAGAGCAGGCGGGACGCGGTGCAGAGAATTTAACTTGTGGCGAGGGGCGGGCGAAGGGGGGGGGGTCAGGCAGGCAGGCAGGCAGGCGGAGGAGGCCGAAGCCGAAGAAAACGGGGGGGAGAGAGAGAGGAGATAAAGCCGAGCTGGCGGCGGAGGGCGAGCGGCAGGCGGAGGAGAGGCTTATTAGCAATTGTAATGCACAATCGCGGAATGCAGAGAACCGACGATGCCTTGATACAGGGACGCCGATACACGTGTTCCTTCTAACACGATTTACGATCTCGAGCGTGTTTGGCTACTGGCCTGCCGCTGCATAATCGATGTTCTTCACCTATTTCAAATTCTTTGAATATTAAGTGCCAAACAATTAGTCACAATAACTTATTCGCTTTCTTTATCGAATTCAGGATGTACGTACGCATTGGCCTTAATTAAAGTTATCTCCGTTCTTCTCGAGGAGCCCTCCGACGCTCGGCTTGGTTTTTCTCTCTTCTAACCCTCCCCCCCCCCCTCCGGCTTCCCCAAGGAGGCGCCCGGACGATTCGGCTCGCGCAACAGGGGCGGCAAAGGTCGCGGGCCCCGCGCCGATCGCCATCTCGAGCCATGCGCGGGGCCTCCTCGCGTCGAGAGGAAGGCAGCAGCAGCAGCAGCAGCAGCAGAGCTTCGGTCGATCGCCAAGCGCGAGCTTACGAGGGTCGGAATGATTTTTTTCTTTTTTAACGCGTAAAACGCAACGAGCGCGGGATCGAGTCCCAAGGGCGCTCGGCGTGCTCGGGGCGAGATTCGACACCGATAATTATTCGATTAACGAGCTCCTCGGGCAGTGGCCGCCGTGGCCGCCGTCGGCTGCAGAATAGGAGGCCAACCTAATGGGAAAGTCGATTGATCGGTCGCTTAGGGTGGGCCTATCGGTGGATTGGAGCTCCCGTCAGGCATCCCTGCGAGTCGTGGGCTCGCGACGGGCGCCGGCGGCGGCGGGGGGGGGAGGAGCCCGGGCGCTCGGACTTTTCCCCGGCCCGTTGAATCGCATCGGCTGTAGGCGCGGCTCGATACCGGGGATTGCTTCGGCCGATAAATTGCCTCGCGGTGCGTAAGCTCCTACTTCCGAAGGCTCTCGAAGCCAAAGAGGCTGCGCTCGGCGACTCGGACTCCTCGTCCGCGATCGACCGCCTGCCGCTCGCGACTAATGGCTCGATTTAAAAAAGTCCCCGAAGCTCGAGCGCTCTATAACGGATATTTAGGACGCTTTCGAGTCAATAATAAAGCCGGTCTTTCACGTACGCGGGTCGGAATGTCGGCCTTTTCGGAATATGACAACCATTACTTTATATGAACTCGCGTGCTCGTCGTTTTTCTTATTTCTTCGCTTGACCTTTTCTACTTTTGTATCCGGCGGAATTTCTTTTTCCTAACCCGACTCGAATCTCCGTCTCGATTTGAGCGACGAGTTAAACACTGTTGAGTCGCATTTTCTCTCTCTCTCTCTCTCTCTCTCTCGATTTAACATAAAAAATCCGTCTTTTAATTCGCATTTTTAATATATTCGCATTAATTTCTGATCGATCGGTATAATATGTAGGATAACACCTACATATAGCTATAAAGCTATTATAGCTAGTCATAGATTTTCCATTAAAAGGAAAGCAAAAGCTTCCTAAAGCATTCCGCAGATTTTCCAGGTCAAGTATTTGTACATAGCCTAAATTATCCGTATTACGTACTATTTATCACACTTTTATCATAACTATTATTATTGATAGTTCTTTGCTTACCTTGATAAGCTCAACGCTGAACTCAGTTGACGTCGGCGTGAAAGCCAATGAAAAAATAAAAACGTAATTGAAATTCTTGACCTCTTATTTCATCGCAATGTTTTTAGCGTCGTATTAGGGACAATTGTGCCATTTGGGTTGACGAACTCCGTGGTGAAGCTGAAAAAATAGGCGTAATTAATAAGTGAATTTCTGTAAAATGGATAGAAAGGCAGATCTTAATTTTTACGTAATAAATATTTGATAGATGAAAAATGCGAGAGACACGTAGTTTATTTTTTAATCGATCGATTAAATTATAGTTTTAGAAAGTTATAATTTTAAAAAATTTAGTAAGCAATAATAAATTAAAGATACATTTATTAAAGTGGCTGATTTTGCTGCAAAATCTGTAGGCAATTTTACAAATACGATTTAAAGTACATAAACAATATATTACGTAATAATCGTGTATTTTACAATTATTCGGTATCCACCAGTGGTTATTATTTTTTCTTTCACAGATGTTTTGTCGATTCGGTTGCATTTTCCTCCACAAATTGACTTGCGAACTGATCAACAATACATGGATAATAAGCGTATTTACATTTAATTTATCCACAATCTATGGTAATTTAAGCTTCACTTTGTAAGCCTTCGAGAACGGCAATAGGCTAACTCAATTATAAATAAATCCTTGCAATAATAAAACATATTCAATTCAATAAGTACAAATCACAAAGCCACCGCGATATTCGTAGGGGGCACTAAGGGAAGGACTAAGTAAAAAATATTCTTGGCAAGGAAAATCTTCTCAGCCAAGATTTACTGGCCATGAAATACGTCGTATACGTCCATAACATTTGCAAGCGATTTAGTTTAGAGAATTGAAAAGTCAATAATTCAGTATCGAGCTTCTTCTTATTTTTGACGTGTTAAAAATTACAGCACCTCCTCGGCGGATGCTTTAATCGCAAATGGGTATATATACTTAAGCCGTCGTTGCTCAAGACGCGGCGGTCGTTGCGAGTGAAATTTCAAGTAGTATTTAATTTTCGCACCGGCTAATCCGCGCAAGGGCAACTCGCGTCCCGAGAGGATGGCAAAGAAAAAGAGTCACGCGAATCCCGCACAATGTCGGTGGCCAATCGCGGCCGTTGCCGGGGAAAAATATTGCCCACCGATGTCGCATCGCTCATAGGAGCTGCCCGTAATTTTGACAAGTATACGATCCCCGTCCCGCGAGGGACGCTCGACAAATATTTGCCGCGGGAGCAGAGCCATCGACCATTGCGATGCTGACGCGAGCAACGATCTCATTCGCGGGATCTAACGTCGCCGCCAGCGCGGATGCGTCCGCGGCCTTGAACCCTGCCGAGATCGACGATTGATAAGGCCAGGGCGTGGGCAATTTGCGGAGCAAGAGTAAAAACTCCTGCCCGTGGCCCCGACGCTACGCGCGAATAATGCAAATTTCATCGCGCGAGGAGAACCTTGGCTCTGGCCCTAATAGACCAAGGGGTGCGCGAATTGTTTCCGAGAGGCCACGGGCGCTCGTGTACAAACAAGATCTCGGGAAAATCCAAGGAGAGGCCCGGAGTTCATCCGAGGCCGCTCTCCGTTAACGACCCGAGCGCCTAAGTAAGATTAGGATTATAAGTGACCGGGCAGCGAATGGCAATGGCTCGCGACAAATGTCCAGCCCGGCGAGTGTTCGCTTTGCGGGACAAAGCTGGATTTTGTTATTTTTGCTTTAAAGGGCCCGAATACTCGAGCGCGCGCCTTCGCGATTTAAACACGCAAATAAATAATATGCCAACGAATGGCCGAGGGCCTCGGACTGTTTAAAAATCTCATTGGCCGGTCGGCAACGGTGCTATTGGCCACCAGCATTGGCAAACGGCATTAAATATTACGTAACGGGTCAGTTTAAAAGCTACAATGCGCCGGGGCGATGATTTATCGGGAAGAATTCCAGTCGAGACCCAGTTGAGTTAGAGATATATCCGGATAAATTGCAACTAACCGTCAATCTATGCTCGCTCTTATGGTATTGCACGGTATATCGGAGCGATCGCTGGAAATTCCTTACGCGGGACGCGGCAGTGCAAGGCGGCGCGTCCATTAATGCCCGCCGATCATAATGGCTCTAATTTAGACGTGGACGTGGTCGGAATAATTGGACCCCCCACCCACCCCCAGTTTTTACGCTTATCTCGATATGGAGCGCCCTGCCAAGACGCGAACGCACTTGCGAGCGCACGCCGGTAACAAGAGCCAGCTCGAGCTGCAGGTGAATCTTCACTCGTAGCTTTAAATGCGGCCCGGGAAGTCTCGCTCGCAGAGGGGCGGGGGCGATTCTGGGCCGAGGCAGCTAAGCAATTTTGGCAACGGCACGCGAGAAATTCAGCGAGCTGATTCGGAATCGGGCCTATAAGGGCAGAACAAAGTTCCGAGCTCTCGTCGCTTCTCTCCTAAAAACCTAAGCTCCTCGAGCGCAATCCCATCCCGTTGCTTATCGAGACGATAACGTTGAGAGCTCGGGGCACTGGAGATGATATCCGTTGAATGTTTTTTACCGTTGCGTCCGGGGGGGTGGACTTTTTTGCACAGGTGCCAAAGCACACGCTCGAGCCGGAGAGGTGATTCTTGAATATTGAATATCGAACGGCGATGCGTAATCGGGGACTTTTCATACTTGAAAGGGAGTTTTACGAGACCTGTTAAATCAGCCTTATTCAGAGGCACCGGCGACGGCACCCGGTGCAAAGGATACTCTCGAGGACGTCGTAATGCGTCCGGGGGCGCAAATTAGCCCCTCTCGTTTGTCCCAATGGCTTTTCCGATCCTCGGCGTTTATAACGGCGCGAGGGATGCCTCGCTTTTATTAATTGGGATGCTCTCGGTTGCTCCATGGGCCGCGACACGAGATTGGCATCACGAAGCGTTGCTATGAAAAGCTCCGCGCAAGCTCGATTATTTATAAGCCAAGAGAGCAAAGCCGATTATTTCAATGTTCCGAATTTGCAAATGTTAATCGAAGCAAGCTGCACGGGTTTGATGAGCAGCGAGCGAAACGGCGAGGTTTTGCGAATATCGAGCGTACGCTCGTAGATTTTACGAAAATTAAACTTTAAAGACTGTGCAGGTACGTTGATTACGTCGGAATAAATAGTCTCTGATTCGTGCGTTCGCAAATTGATAATTATCAAATGATTATTAGATTTGGGAAAGTCGTGTTTCTTCCTCAAGCCAAGGAAGGTAATGGGTAATTACCTTATTGCAAGTATACGCGGAGAAGCGGAGTCATCGCATTTGTATGAGCAATGGGACGAAATGGGTATCCTAATTTTTCAACGCGTGCACGTGTAAACGAAGCTGCCAATAATCGTAGATTTGGCGCAATTGTATAAATAGAGACGGAGGAGAGAGAGAGAGTTTATTCGTTTGTTGCTGTATTTTTTGCGCTCGGTAGAAGAGACAATAAACAAAGGTATAAATATAAGAGGAGGGCAGCCCGAGCCAGAGAGATGCCGCATCAAAAGATAATAACGAGCCAAGTTGCGTCTCCTCGTGGCAACTGTGCATTATAGAAGTAGACAGGAGAAACGAAGATGTTCCACTAATGTTATCTCGTGAGCTGCGGTGGCAGACGTAGAAATATCGATTTTCAGTGACGAATGCAAATTTTACGCGTTCGACGGGCCAAGATTACATCGGAGCGACGTATAAAATGGAGAAAGTTGAAAAGTCTTGCGGTCGAGAGGAGAGCGAACGGCCGGCCGTTGGGCGAAGTATCGTGGAAACGAATTTTACCGTTGGCTTTGTTCTTTTTGTCGATGCGCGAGGCGAAAAGGAAGAGGACCGACCGAGCGAGAGAGAGAGAGAGAGAGATGGGTGCCCCTCGCCACCCGCCCGTCAAACCACTCCCCCATCGGCGTGCGTGCGTGGTGCGTCGTCCCCCTCGGTCGTCCCCCGCCCGCCCGCCGCCGCCCACCGCCCGCTCCCCCAATAACCAACGGGGCCCTTATTCGAGGCAGGCCGGCCGCCGTTAGCCGCTGTGACATGTGGTGTCAGGCGTCGTGATGGTGGCATTAGCACGCGCAGGTCGTCGCACCCATCCGAACGTACCCCGATATGCGTATAAGCCGCGCGCGACCCCTCCGCAGGCTCCGCAGCTCTCCGATGAATGGACCTCACGCGCGCATGCGGCCGCTTTTAACTTTGGGGTAACTTATCTCGAGCATTATCTATTTTGACAGTTCGGTATGCCTTCGGTCTGCCGCCGCCAAGCGCCCACCGAAGAGTCTTCCGGATAATTGCTTTTTAACTATACGCTGCTCGTCTTTTGCGCGCCTCGGTAGCCGGGCCCTCCTCGCCGGCTCCTCCATTCGGAAGTTACGATCTCTGCCTACGCTTAACCGTATAACGACTCCTCTCGTCGATCGGATCGATTCGCCGGCCAGGCCTCGCTTCTTACGGGGCCAATGCAAATTTACTTCGCGGCTGCTGCTCCTGCTTTTTTCCTCTTCTCCTCCTCCTGCTACTCCTCCTCCGTTGCCTGCTGCTCGCGGAGTGCGTTCGTTGTTCTTGCGGCTTCGCGCGATACGCGAGGTGACGTTTCATTTGTCCACTAGTCTCCTTGGGCGCTCGATGCAATTACTAGGAATTAATAGGCCCCGTCACAATTGTACCGGCCGATGCTTATTGCCCGCCATTAATCGCCCGTCCATGCGCGGTCACGGCCCAGGCTGAGGAGGCGCTTAAAAATAGTTCGACCAGGTTTCGGGGGGGGGCCCGGGGTAGAGGAGATACGTACCACGCGTCGGCTTAACAATGCTTGGCCGCAATTGTAATTTTAATCAAGATATCAAAATAACGATTGTCCGCTCCTCGATCGACAAAAAATTTGCCGGCGAGCGGAGATCCTCTCCCCAGGCCTTCCCCGTTGCCCTTAGCGGGGCGGCGGATGAATTTTAAACTAAGGAGGTTTCGAGAATCCGGCGGAGCGGAGATAACGAATCGGGAGCTGGAACTCCGGGAGCCGGACAAATAAGAATCGGACAAGGCGTTGGTGGCATTATTGAGGAGCGCGCGCGCAATTATCGGTCGAGCTAAGCGGATTTTTGATAATCCGGATTAGGCGTTGACCCCAGCGCTTGGATCGCCGTCCTGCGCTCACGCCAAATAGTCAATGGGGCATTCGATCGTTGACAAACATGGACTTTTTGATTTAACGATGTCTCCCCGGGGCTCGAGACTTTCACTGCCGAATCCTCGAAGGCAACTTTTTAGACAGTTATTTCTCCAGCTTACTTTATGCTCGGGCGGCGGCGGCGGCGGCGGCGGCGTATAAAAGCCGAAGAAAGTACTTTCTACAAATCTCTTCGCTAAGGAAATAGCCGTGCTTTTCGTACGTTTTCGAAGGCCTCGCTCGAGTCTGCCTGCGTTTCGAATATTTATTTCAAAATCCTTTGGAGGCGATGTAGTTTATTAAGGCTCGGCGATACGACGTAATAATTACTATTACACACGATGTACGCTTTACGGGTAAAATGGCAAAGCCGGCAAAAATTGTAGAAATTGTAGAAATTTCGAAATGAACTTGCGCTTGGAATACGAGATTAAATTAGAATAATATTCACCCCATTCGGACGCGGAGCATTGAAATGTAATTGTATAAAAAATTTACTCTTGAAAATAAAGTCTCGTTCGCGCGTCGATAAACAAACGTTGTTTTTCGTTGTTGATGTTGTTGTTGTTGTTGTTGCGGGTTTTTCGTTCTTTTAGGAAAGCAAAAAGTAAGGCAAAACAACGTTCAATTTGTATAAAAATGTGCTTTTGAGACTGTATGAGGGATTTTTTGGGAAAAATTGGATTATTGTCCTCGATCATTTGGCCGTCCACTTTGGATGGTCTCGAAGTGACGGACGGAAGGAGAGAGAGAGAGAGAGAGAAGGGAGATAGAAAGAGATAAAGTGATAGATAGAGGGATAGAGTTAGAGAGAGAGAGAGAGAGAGAGATTGAAGAGCGGCAGTTGGCTGTCGTAGCGATCGTACGTTAAAATGAAATGATGAAAGAGTGAAAGCATTAGGAAAACGTGCCGTGCATACTGATTTGCGGCTGATTGATTGGACCCCTTTTGCCATCATCCGACACAAAGCCGCGCCACCCGCCCCCCCCCCTCCTTCGGTTTCTAGGAGAAAACTGCTCGGACAAACCTCGCTGCGATATTATCAAGCGCTCCATTGTCGCGCACCCCGCTTCCACGCCTCGTACAAATCGCCGTGCGCGACCTACGGCGGCTCTAGCCCCTGTCCCCGCACCCCCTGGCCCCAGCCCACCCGCCAACCCCCTCGCGCCCCGCGGCTCCACCTAGCCCAGGGGTAATAAACGCGGGAGGCGCTCGCGCTCGCGAGCATGAGAAATTTCACAGGTTTCCGCGGGCATGATCAAGATATGTTTACATTCACTTTGTACCTCCGTAATGGTCGAATAAGAACAATGCGAGGAGCGAAAAGCCATAGGGAGCGGCGCATTCGTGAAAAAAAAAAAAGAAAAAAAAAAAACGTAGATTTTAATGCGATAGTTTTTTCCCTCCCGCCGTCGGCCGATAGCTGCTGAATAAGAGAGCGAGAGCTGCTGCTGCTGCTGCTGCTGCTGTTGTTTTTTCCCTTCTCTCTCTTTTTTTTTCTCCACAGCGATAATACCATGCACAAAGAAGGATTTTGTATTTTTTACACGGGCTCCGCCGCGTTCGCGCGCCCGCCATATTTTACCCGAGCATTTTACCGAACTCTCCGAGCGTCTTTACGTGCGTGGAGCCCCGATTCGTAACGTTTCGTTGCCTCCTTCATCCTTCGAATGCAAGCCAATGATAAAAAATATCCCCGCTGGGCCTCTCACCTTCAATATTAATTAGCTTAATTGAAGGACGAGCCCGTAGCTTTTGGGCGACGAGTGCTTATACCAAATCTGGTCAACCGAATAAGAATTTGTTATTAATGGGTCCCCATAAATAGGCATCGATACGAAAGCTATGTTTTTTTCTTACATACATACATATATATATATAAATACAAAAGGCACTGCGTCACACACGCAGGCCGAATTTTATCATTGTTACGACTGTTCGTAAGGGGACACATCGAGCTCATATATGTCGGATAGAATTATAATTGTTTTTGATAAATTGTATAATTAACCTTTTATAGAGAGAGAGAGAGAGAGAGAGAGATATACGTATTATTAAACGAGGCAAATTGTTTCCTTAAATAACGTATCATTGATATTAAAGCGAATCTCTTTGTTTTGGGGCAAATGCCAAAATCCTCGTTTAGCCGATGCGAAGGTTTTAATAAAGGATCTCAGGCTCAAGGGATGATTAGAAACCGATGCGTTTGCGTGGACGGCGGAGTTCGCGGGCCGATAGGGATTAAAGGGCCGTTGGATTATTATTGCTAGTGGTCGATGATCGATGGGGATAAGTGAGAAAGCCCGGGAGGAATTTTTTTTCCCCCGCTTTCCCTCCTCTCCCTCTGGGCTCCGCTCCCTCCGCCGAACGACGATCATTAAACGTCGCGCGACGGCCAGAGGAGACGAACGAGGCCGGAGCGGGCGGGGACAGGGAGGCGTTGGAGTGCGAGGGTACGGGCGTCAGCTTTTATCACGTGTAACGCGTCCTGACGTGTCAAGAGTGCGCGGAACGAAGGCGAAATAGCTAGGGAAAAGGCTATCTATTAAAGGAGGCGCTGGGGCCGAGGGAGCCGAGGCGGGTCAAGGGGGCCCGGGGTCGAGCGCGCGAGCGAGGGGCTCGGGGGAGAGAGAGAGAGAGAGAGAGAGAGAGAGTCATCGGTTTGTTCCTCCATTTCAGAGAGTCGAGAGTGCGCGAACACGAATCGCTCGGGTATAACATAATGGTTTTGACGTGGTAATTTTACAGTGTCGTGCCTACGCTTCTTTGATTTATTCGGTAGTTGCGGGTAGTGCGGATGAAGTGCTATGATAACTACTTGCTTTTTCTTCCTTCCTTCGCTCCATTTCTATTCGCTCGCCCGTACGCTCCTTCCCTCTTCATCTTGTATTCCTAGCTTTCGCCTCTCTCTCTCTCTCTCCCTCTCTGGAGCGCGCCGATTCTCTTTATTTACTCATTATACGGTTTCTCTAATCAGGAGACATCTGTCGCGGGATAAGCTTCTTCCTATCCTCGATTCCGTTCTGCTTCTCCTTGATCCACACGCCCGTACGCGCACACGTATACGTACGAAAACACCTATACGCGCCAACAGGCGCGTGCATACGTGTGTGTGGGTGTGCGCGCGCGCGAAGGCGCGTAATTTAGCAGCGATTGCAAAGCGAGGAAAAAAGCATCCATAAAAGAGACGTCTGTTAAAGTCCATCTCCGCGCGGCATACCATCCGGAAGCGTCAATTAGAAAAACGATCATACCGCAAGATCCCGCCACTCAAAAGTAGCGTAGCTTTATCGCTGCCAGGAGAGTCTCAAAGAACGTCCGATCTTGATCTAAAACCTACGGTCAGCGTTGCTCTGCCAAGCTGCTTTGAAAATACCTTGACGTTTCACAAGTGCGTACATCTTTTGTATCCACCTCTAGCTGCGAGTGCTCCGTTTCTCTCTCTCTCTCTCTCTCTCTCTCTCTCTCTCTCTCTCTCTCTACCCCGGCGTACGTGTGCGCACATACGTAGGTTACGCGTACGTGCGCGCGTTCGAAAAGAGGATGAGAAGCGTCCAGCTGGCATAATGGCAATGGATTTTCATGCGACCGTTCGCGATATATTTATTATATTTTCATCCTTCATTTTTTCCTAACGTCAATAAGCCCCCGATGATAAATCAAAATGACACATTGTATTACTTTCGCACCGGGTAATACACCATTTTTATAAGTATTTTTTGCAATTAACGCTAATTACAAAATTTGTCATTCAATTGATACTATTGCCGTTGATATTAATTTTTCATATCGCTGATTCTTGTTGTAATAAGTTGGAAATCACTTGGAAAAAGAGATTTATTAATGATAAAAATTAATGGCGCCGTAAAAGGTCAACGTTAATTTTGTACAATTTTAATTGACTACCGTGCGGAGTCCATAAAATCTGATTTCTCTCTTTCTCTCTCATTTTTTTTTTTATTTTTTATTTTTTGTTTTTTTTTTTCATTTGAAACAGAATTAAATAATTATTAATTTAGAAATACAGATCAATCATAAATACAGCAAGGAATATAATATGTATTATTATCGTTGGAGAAATTTTATCAAGCATTTACCGGGTAAATATTTTCTCGATAAGCGAATGAAGGATTTTCAAATTTTGAACGTTGCCAATTCATTACTCACGGCTGAGAATAAATCTCATACTTATTATAAAGTAAAAAATTGAATTTTCATAAGAACGTATAATTATTATTAATGATTGTTTTTAATAAATCGAGCGACATTCATTTATTTTCACTGTAATTTAAACATTTTTTCTCTTCGATTAAATTTTATCGCAGCCTAGTGTAGATTCATTATTTAAGACTTCCACAATTAAATAATGCATAAAACTGTCAATGCGTGAGTTTCTTTTTAAAATTTAAGGCTGCTCGTAGAATAAAAAAAAAAATCTAGAAACGCTGTTAGAAGTGAGTAATATATTTTAGACGAAGATAATCCATTTTCATACATTGCAAACGAAGCTGTGTACTTTTCCGACAAAATATTAAAGGGAAACAAGTACCAAAGCGAGTGTTTTGCGAACAATTATTTTCGACGTGCGTAAATTGGAAGCGAGACCTTTGGAAGATGTTAAAATTTTGAATAAATACTTCGCTCGTAAGAGCGCATAATAATACTGGGAATCCTTGCATTAAGATCTAGTTTCTCGTTGTTGTCTTCTATTTTTTTTTTTTTTGCTTTCCTAATCCAACGGCTAATGGTTTAGCTTCAAAATAGACGCTGGTAGCATGTGGGCGCATGCGTTAAAACGTCAAGGTGCGCGAGATATATTAAATAAGGAAATAGACAGAGAGGGAGACAGATTAGAAGGAAAGAGAGGAGGGAAGAAAAAAAAAAAAAAAAAAAAAAAAAAAAGGAGAGTGAAGAGGCTCGGCTCAGCACAAGTACTTGTTGCGGGAGAAGCTGCACCGCCCGGAGGAATATCGCCCTCCCCCCCCCTCCCCCCGCCCCCCTTCGCGGTCCCGCGCCCTCCCCCGACCGCTCGCCCCCGTCCGCCGGACTCTTTCCATTTAATTCTTTGGTCGTTCTCATCTACCGTCATGCGTACTCACAATCTGGATGCAGGGACGGGCGGCGGAAGAGGAGGACGATGAGAAAAGAGGATGAGAAGGAGAGTTAAGAGTACCGAGCGTCCGCGCTACCTAACAAAGGAAGAAAAACAACGCGCTCGTACGTGAGAGAGATAGAGCATACAGATCGGGGGAACGTCGAAACGTCGACGAGGGCAACCAGTTGTTCGTGATGCCCGGGAGCAACCTTGCGGGCGACTTCGCCAAAGTTGTTTCATAGGCTGTGGGGCGAGAAAGACGGAGAGAGAGACGGGCTCAGAGACGGGCAGAGAGACGGAGTGAGACGGAGAGAGACGGGGAGAGAGAGAGAGAGAGAGAGAGAGAGCGAGACTTTCAGGGAGAAACGCATACCAAAGGTTTGCCACTCGATAGGAAATTATTCTTTGTTGATGGGAGAGAGAAGAAAGACGAGTATGCACTTAATGCTCTTGTTACATAAGTCCACCGAGATAATTGACTTTTTCCAGCTTCTGAGCGACATATTATTATTCTTTGTTTATTCTTTTGCGTTTGCCTTATTTTTTTTTCTTCTTCTCCTTCTTCTCTCTTCATCTTCGTCTCTCTCTCTCTCTCTCTCTCTCTCTCTTTTTCTCTCTCTGCCTCTCTGTCTCTCTATCTGTCTCTCTCTCTCTCTCTCTCTCTCTCTCTCTCTCTCTCTCTCTTTCAAAAGTTGTTTTACACGGTAATTGCACAGGGCTTTTATATCGTTTGCGACGTAAATTTATTACTTTATATGATGAAATTACAGAATTTAAAACGATGTTTATTATTTTGAATAATATTCGTGAGAGCATTGGAATTTTTCGTTTTATCTCCTTTATTTTTCATTTTCAATCCGGCTTAATCGATTCATAAGCACTCTATTAATTTTTAATCTTTTAAATAATTATATCTTCGAGTACAAGGTTTTGTTTCATTTTCGTACGACTTGATAATTCGTTTTAAAACCTTACCATTTGTATACACACACACACATATATATATATATACACGCGCATGCATACATACATGTCCATACTCATATACATACACACGTATATATATATACACATATACGCGCACGCATACATACATATATATATATATATATATACACGCATTCGTATGTAAACTCCTTCCGCCGATATTACGCACATCTCTTTATTCGATCGGTCAATTGTTTAAACGATAAATAGCAAAGAAATATTATGCCGGCATAGTACGAGCTCTGGACATTTCGCAAGCTAAGCGCAATATTGCCGCGTGTTTTTTTATTTTTTGCTTATAAACGCTCCGAAGGGTGTGCGAGGGGTTTCAAAGGAAACAAAAGTACACTGAGATAATTTAGCGACCGAAACGAATTTTCCCGTTTTGAAACAGGGGAAAAAGAAAGAAAGAAAGAAAGAAAGAAAGAAAGAAAGAAATAAAGAAAGAAAGAAAGACAGAGCGAAAGACAAAAAAAAAGAAAGAAAGAAAAGAAATAACGAATAAAAAGAAAAAAAATACGCTAAAACCCTCTCGACGCGCAACACAACTCGCTGGCCGGGCTCCGCGTGAGCGCGCGAAGGCACCAAACATTACGGGCAGATTCATTAACGGAGGCAGCGAAATTCGAGCTCGCGAATAGCGCAGGACCTCGCGCTCGCAATAGGGCCGAACAAGGGCGGGCCGGGAAGGATGCTGTCTTGCGCAGCAGCCGGACTAGAGCCGCGCGCGGAAGCTTAATACCCGTCCCGAAAAATAAAGGCAGCTCGCGGACGACGGAGTTCGACGCGCGGGCGGGGGTGGCACCGACGGCGAAAAGCCGCCCCCCGACCGCCCTCTTGGTAGGCCGGCGGAGATCGGGGTGGAGAGGGGGGGGGGCAGCGCGCGCGCGCGAGAAGCTTCGCGGTAGCTGCGTTCGAGGAGATGGGATTGCGCGATAGGCCGCGTGTCGAAAATAGAATTATAATCTGATAGGCTCATTGTGCCCCGAGCCATTCGGTGCGCCTGTTATAGCCACCGTCGGAGTCGCTGCCGCTCGTCTATATACCAGTTCGACTTCTTTTTCTCCCTCCTCCTCTGGCCGTCCTCCGCGTCCTCCTCGGCCTCCTCCTCCCTTTCATTTTTTCTCTACTCCTCTCTATCTTTTCTTTGATCCATCCCTTCGTGCACCTCCGCAGCGTCGCCGGAGTCTTCGTTTTGGACGGGGATTCCTTTACGCCTTACCCGGGGCCCGACGGCTCGCGTTGACTTTTAAAATTATTACTCCTCCTGTCTCCTCCTCGATCCCCCTGCCTGGCCCCCCCGCCCCCGCCCCCGCGTGTGGCATTTGTTTACAGAGAGCAGGGGCCACCGTTGCCTAGGCTCTCCTTTTCCACGGGTGCCCGTGGCCCTGAATTCGCGCCGCGCCTCTTCCCCTTTTCTCCTCGTCGAATTCACCGCGAATTTTCCCCGAGGTTACTCGGCGCTAGAGCAGGCCCCGACGCTCGGCCTCCTCCCTTGGATTCCGGGCTCCGATCGGCAGCACAGGGGATGAGAAATCGTCCACGGACACCGAGGCTCTTTACCTCGGCCTCGTGCAGAGGTTGCGGCGCATTTACGCAAAGCGCGTTCGCAAGGCTCGCGACTCGCGGCACTTCATCACCGGGGAGGATTTCATAAAATTGACCCGACGACCGAGGCGCGATGGCAGAGGAATCGTCCGGCAACGGAGGCCCCCCCCCCGCCGCCGCCGCCCTTAAATCACAGTCGCTTCTCGTCCTTCCACGCTCGGCGTCGCCTCTAAATTCGCGTTTGACGGGGCCGAGAGACTCTCGAGCCTCTCGATAGCGATAAGCCCACACGAGGCGTCGAGCGCTCGTCCATCGCTCCGGTGTAAATTCAATTTCTGTACCTGATTCGGCCCGTCTCCGTGCGTACGCTTCTACGGGTGCGTACGCGTGGGTGTGTGTGATTTTTTTCGTCTCCGCCTCCCCGCTTTTTATAACATTTTTATAACTCCAGCGTGACCAATTTTCCAGGAGCTCGATAAGAGACGGGTTGCTTATTATGTTAAGGGAGGTCGCATTTAAAATACGCGACGATTCATCATAATTTGTACGCCGGCACGCGCGTGACCAACGGCCTTGCGATTGTAAAGAAATTAGAGGAACGATAACGGTTTCCGGCTGCATGGCCTTCCGGACGAAATTCGTCTCCTGGACCGGGACTCCGTACCTACCGTACAAGTTACGCGTTCGAGTGTACGCAAGTATACGCAAGTATCCACCGCTTCATACGTACTTTACATATATATATATATGTATACATTGGGAATACACATATAAATATATATATATATGTATATATTATATGTATATTTATATATATATATAAATATATATATATATATACAGATTTGGGCTTATATTTCATTAGGGCCGACCCCTCGCTGCGGAAACATTACATTTGTCTATGTCGAGTTAACATTTTTTTCACCCTTGCGATTCGCTTGCGCTCTCGGCATCCGGAAAATATTCTTCTATTTGCGGATAAGCAGCTTCTCTAAATTTATCATAATTTTTACTTTTTCCCCCCCCCCCACCTTAAATATTAATAATAACGATAACGATAATAATAACAATGACAGTAAAAATAACAATAGCAATAATTTATCGCTTCATTCGATGGTAAATATTATTTATACTCGTTACTTAGCCCAAATATAATTAGCTTCTTATTTAGTGACACGGTGTATGTATGACAGCGGCCTGTGCGTGAACGCGTAAATCCACGTACAATTGTTAAGTAGTATTATATTGTATTGATAATCCGTTGATTTAAACGCATTTTACAGTTTAATGGAGCAACCCGACGTACATAATTTTGTAATATCTTTCAATTTAATAAATTGTATTCGGTGAGCAATATTCGCATTAATAATTGTACAAATTAATGTTCTAATCGTAAAACTCAAATGATTAAGTTTCAATGGCACTGTATTAAAATATCAGCGACGTGCAAAATACGATCATTATTCAATGCGAATGTCGACTGTATATCACAGAAATCTGTCTCCAAATACAGTGAGCTATAAATTATGAATAAGCTCGTGAGCACGAACGTAAACACAAACTATTTCAATACTTACATTATGAACCGCACATTTATTATATTTCCTTGGTACCGGCTTCGTTTCAAAAAACTTCTTCGTCCCTGTTTATTCCTGTTTAATGAAGTTTTACTTCAGCTCGCGCAAAATTATTTATAATTTTTAGCAACTGGTGTTGGCATGAAACATATCTGCAATTAAAAGAGCGATTGTGATTGTAAATCAAATTCAACGTTGAGTTGCTCAACAAATTGCGATTGTTACAACATATTGACAAACTTTTAGTACGAAATAACGTTAAGTGCACGAGTACTTAAACAAAAAATTGTAGGAACATTGTGAAACGTTATTCTTACTGACACGTGAACGTTTAATAATGGCATTTAAATATACATTATCGTTGTTAAAGCTAATGAAGATGACCAATTTTTATTAAAATTTACGTTCTCTCTCTCTCTCTCTCTCTCTCTCTCTCTCTCTCTCTCTCTCTCGTATTTATATAAAAAGTATTAAAAAAAAGTATACATAAGGCATTCAAGGAATTACTTTTTTTTAATTATATTCATATTGTTTCATTTATATAAATTATGAAAGTATATATTTCGCATTTTATGTAAATTAAATTAAATATTAATAAAATGTAATGAGTAACAAAAATGTTTCAATATTTGAATGTATATGGAATATGTGATCTGAAATTTCAAGCATTTAATATAGATTTCAGAGAGATATTTTTTTCTTTTTCATTTGAAATCTTTTTAAGAAATCTCGTGACATAATTTAATTTGATTTTCTAGCCTCGTGGCAGATTTTTATATTTTCTATGTAAATTCGAATGAACTATTGCCAAAGAAATTTTTTGTCACGTTACATTACATCAAAGACATTTTTTTATTCAATAATTATTTTAATCACTGCTACGTCTTAACAAACCCATGTAGAATAGATATGAAAAATAGTCCGTTAAAGTAGAACATGATTACATTACGTCAGACCTGTATAAGCTAATAGTTATCAGTCGAATGATAGTTAAAATAAATTATTACGAATGCCAAGTATTGGCTAAAAATTTATGTTTTAAAAAATTAAAATTTTTTTTCCTTTTTTCAAGAAAAAATAAAGTTATCAGGTATTAAATGTAATGAAAAAATATCTACGAATACAATTACCGAGAAACTTATATAAGCAATTATCTAAATGCGTGGATGTTTAAATATGACGATAATTGAAACGTATGATTCATTGCTAGTTAATAAAGCGAGATAAGTTGAATTTTGTACTAGGATCGAAGCGAAAAAATTTCTCCAATACATTCGGAATTAATTGTGTATCTTTTTATATACATAATATATATCTTTATGTATATATATATATATATTAAGATTTATACGAAATAAAGATTATTCGGACAAAAAAGGGCCTAATCCGTTTTATAAAAATAATCTAAATTACACCTGTTTTTCTGTACCGTATATTATTATTGTACACGGTCGCACGCACGCACGCACACACACGCGCGCGCGTGCGTCTGTACGCAATATATATATGTACACATGCGTAAGTTTACAATAATTGGGGCTTTGCATTCGACGAAGAACGACAAAGCTGAGATTGAAAAAAGACGAGGTTCCTCATTGTTTCATACAAAAGTCATATATCTCAAGTGAAACATCATCCGAGCTCGTAAGCGGTCCTTTTACAAGCTAGACAATACGTTTGGAAGCAACGAAATAACAAGTAAAGCGAGAGCGAGAGAGAGAGAGAGAGGAGCATCCGGGTCCATGGGACTGGGTATTTAATGGCCAGGATTATTCAAATATTTGTAAATGGACGGGTAAAATGAGCGAGGCTATCGATTTACAAATTCCATGTATCGTCGTGTGGTAAAAAACGCGAATGTTTGAAGAAGTGTAACGGTATTTAAAGTGAAAGGGAGTGACGCTCGGGTTAAGAGATGGAAGGCCACTTTTAATGGGTCTTTCCCAAGACATTAAGAGGAGTCCTTTTCTCCTACGAATTAAATATACGCTTCCGCATTGAAGCCTAGACGGCGGAACGGGGGGCCGGGGAGCCGAAGGCGGGAGCTCGGGGGGCCCCGAGCCGGAGAGCCGGAGAGCCGGGCACAGGTCGCGGTGTCCGCGGCTCCTCGATTTCTCACTCGTAAAACAGTCGATAGGAGCCCGCCGATACGCAAGAGCGGAGCTTAAGAGCCCATATGATGGTTCCCTCGGTTTACAAGCGCGCCATTCTCTGTCATGCTCGGGGAGCCCGAGGTATGTCGGACCCGCGACACGAGGTAGGAAAAAACGAAACGGGCCCCGTGCACCCGAGAGAGAAGCGATCGGAGAAACCCCCCCCCCCCGCTTTGGCTCGGCCCCACCATAAAATATACTCCTCTCGATTTTCCGCTACGTGGACACGGATCTCTGATCTGCCTTCGACGATTTTCCGGCTAGCTGACGCCTGACCGATGTGCGCGGCTCCCCGGCCCGAGCTCTCGTCGCTTCCTTAATCGCAGCGCCCTGGGATTCCATATGGATTCCCATAGCCCA
This sequence comes from Kradibia gibbosae, assembly GCA_018907135.1. Taxonomy (NCBI): domain Eukaryota; kingdom Metazoa; phylum Arthropoda; class Insecta; order Hymenoptera; family Agaonidae; genus Kradibia; species Kradibia gibbosae. The sequence continues at coordinate 15,316,551 of JACCHX010000003.1, forward strand.
CGGTGCCGGGAGAGAGGCCTTTATTCCTCTTAACGCTTGACTCGTTTGCTCCTCGATGCGCTCGAGTTGCCGCTGCCGCTGTTACGCGCCCCCGCCCACCCCCTCGCCCGTCGATACTTTTGCCGAATGTTTTGCATTACCAGCGAAACGAGATTCTCCTCGCCGCGCCGCGGAGAATTTATCTCGTCCTCGAATATTTGAGAATCCTCCCGAGGGCGCCTGGAACAAAGAAGTCTCTCGCGTCTCGCTGGAGGAGACGAGGAACGCCGGTAATTTGGCGCTGGAGCCGCCGCCGCCGCCGCTGCTTCTGCTTCTGCTACTGCTGCTGCTGCTTCTGCTGCTGCTGCTGCTGCGCTCCTCGAGGTGACAAGTAAAAATGCCTATTCCATTGCTAATTCGCTCTCCAGGCGCGATTCCGACGATGCCTCCCGACGCTCGACAGCGATAAATTAACCAGGCTTCTTGTGGACACCTCGCGCGCTTCCTATCGCCCGCAAAGATAATAACAATCCTACCGATAATTCCGACCGCGCTCGCGTCTCCTCGCGGGCAATATTTTCGTCGGCGGGCAACGAGCGTCGATGTAAGGCCGAGCAGGCCCGTAGTCGTCATTGTTGGCGAAATATTTCTAAGATCGCGCTGTCCTACGCGGGGAGGAATTGAATAATTCTCAACGGCTTTCCTCCGACCGGTTAATGGCTCGTAATTGCAATAATAATAATGGAATAATAGCAATAATGAAGGGCGGCGCACGGAGGAGTAAAAAAGTATCGGAATCGTTTGGTTTTCATTCCTGAGCCTGTAATACGACTGGCGATACAATGTGTACTAATGATAGTTTAGCACGATGTAAAATAACAGCGTTAACGACGGGCCCAGGGTACGAGGGTTGCGAGCCGATAATCAGGCGCGACTTTAATTTTCGACCGAGACGGAAGTAATGGCTCGTGCGCGCCGATTGTCACGAACGGCCCGCCACGGGGCCCGGGCTCCTCCTCGGCTCCCTAGAACTCCGGGGCCCTTGGCCGGGCGAGGGCTCGGGGGTCGCAGGGCGCGAGCCCCGTAGGCGGGTCCGGGTGGGCTGGGAAGGGCCGGGAGTAGGCCAGTCGGCGGGCCCCGTGGAATTAATAATAATTGGCAGCCGAGGAGCTCGGCAGTCTCTCGGGCCCGGCTAATGCGATCTCGCGTGCCGGCTCGAGGATGATGAATTAACCCGATGCATAGGGGGAGAGCGGGGGGCGGCGGCGGAGAGGCCAGAGAGTTGCCAGAGGGCGAGCAAAGCACGGGCTCTCGGTGCGAAGGGGTCGAGGAGGCTGCACGGGCCCCGCTCGAGCGCGCCCGGCTCTCGGATGCGGGCCGAGGAGCTCCCGGCTTGCCCTCGGCTCCGCGGGGCCCGGCCGAATTCCTTCGAGGCCCTTATTTCGCGCACGAGGGGCACCCGAGCTGCCCCCGGGGTCGGGGCACCCCCACCCCGGCCTCGAGACACCGGCCGAGTCGCGAGAGGAAATCGGGAGCCAAGGTTCCCTCTCGCGACTGCGTCTAGTCCCAGGGCTCGGAATACCTCGGTGTCGTTGCCGACGAGTCTTGCCTGTGCCCTCCTTTCCCGAGCCTACGCTCGGCGGCGGGCTTCGGATGGGGGCCCCCCGACTCTTGGAAACTGCGGAGCCCTCGCTGCCTCCTAATTTCGGTGCTCCTCCTAAACGCGTAGCCTCATTTTTATCCTCGCTCCAAGGCGAGCCTGCGGTAACAGTCTGGATACGCTCGTATTTGGTAAAACGAGTTTGTCGATTTCTCGGATATCCAGGGAAAATCTTTTGAAATAAAAAATTGAGAAAGAACGGAGGCTGCATAGCTTGGCGAAGGGTTATGAGCTCGAGAGGTCGATGCGAAAAGCTTATTCAAAAGGAGAGAAAAAGTATTGGAAAGGAGGTTGTTTTGTAATTGCGAGGAAGCGAATTAAAAAATTGTCACGAACCGATTGAACAGTTCGGTTGATAATTACGATTGTTATCGCGAACCGAGGCTCACCTTCGTAATACCTGTATAATTTTCGTTGTACTTATTAATGTATTAATAAATAAATAAGCTGCTGGCCCTTTTTTTTTATACTCGTGAAATTATTCGTTCGCTTGGATGTTATCCCTCGGATGGGAAAAATATATGTGTGTATATATATATATGTATATATTTAAATATGTGCGCATAAAAAATAAATGTACATTTAGAAGCATATTCTTTTGTAAACATGCTGCGCATTAATTTGTCCGATCGGATAAATGTCGAATACTCGGATAAAAGCGTGTAAAGCAAAATCGGCGCAATAACGACTAGATTATTAATAAAATATAAATGATGCTTAATTATAATCGATTATACGGAAAAATGGTTTTAAACAACTTAACGTTCATAAAAATTCAGGCACCATTGAATTAAATGCGGTTTTAATAAACACACGCGCACACGCGCGCACACGCACACGCACACGCACACACACATATGTATATATTTTTTTAAACGCCGACGAAAGTGGAACGACGATCGGCCATTGAATGGCCCGAAAATGAGAAAATAAATCATTACGTAACCAGAAATGAATTGGATAAGGATATTAAGCCAAACATGTCAAGATACTTGAAAAAGAAATAAGAAGGAAAAAAGCACAGGCACGCACGCACGCACGCACGCACGCACACAAAGTATTTTTCGCATGAAAGTTCCCATACTTTAGACGCGATTGAGACTAACTCCCGGAGATAAGTCGTCGCTCCTGATCCTCCGGAGCGAGTCAGAATAGCGATCGTCGATAGTGCCAGCCAAGGAGAACGGGTTCATCGGAAAGCATGAAAAGTCACTCGGTCTTTAACAAATTCTACGAGCTTGTCGCGCGCGCGCGCGCGCCCTCCCCCCCTTTCATTTTTATCCTCGTTTATTCTTAATCCTTTCCTCCCCCCGCCCCCCGGGCTCAACCCACGGCATATTAGTAAATAATCGGCGAGAGGAGCGAACGGGAGCGGAAGGAGAAAGCCGTACGGGGCCGAGAAGGAGGAATCGAAGGCGCGCGGAAGGCGATTGGGAAGGCCAGAGGCCGAAAACATTACCAAGCGAGGATCGTAGCCGGGGCCGGGGGGGGCTGCTGCTTCTTCCCGCCCTGCCGAGCGAGCATCCCGAACCGCGCATTGCTCGACTCCAGTCGAGCGGCTAAGTGTCGCGGGCCGCCCGCTTTACGAGAGCATCTCCGGGCTTCGCGAGTAGCCGCGGGTACGGGATCGCCCTGTGAGCCCCTCCCTCCCTCTTCTGGCACGACGAGGCCTCGGGGAGATTTTCCCTCGAGAGCGGGGACTCGCTCACGATCGAGACCGAGAGCGGCGTCTAATATTAGCGAATCGGAGCCTCCGCGTTAGGGCGTGATCAATCATCGCGAGGTACCGAGCGGACTTTGGCCACTCCTTTCGATGATCGTCTGCTTTGGACCCAGGTGTCGGAATCATTACCGAGTTGCGCGCACGCGATGCTACAACCGATGCTTGGGCGTCTCGTGCCTTCGTTCTTAAGCCGGAGGTATCGTTGATCAGCCGAAAAGCCTCGACTCTACGGTGAAAAAGTTAGAGCGAATGGCTGCGCGACGATAACAAGACTTGGGATATTTAAAAATAATCACTCGTCGATGATAATCCACGGTACCGCCGCTACTCGGCACGAGCTTTCGGTGGAAATATTAGGCCGCGCAGTGGCACTTTTTATACGGAGCACGCGTTTAGCCGAATTAAAAATGCCCAATGGCAGATCGAGGGTCAAAGCAAAGGGAGTAAGGTTATTCGTGGCCCAGATGGATTTTGCACGCTCGACATCGGAAGGTGCAGGAAGGACATCGAGGGGCATCTCGTTCGGCGCAAACGACCGGGGGCGCAGAAGGCCATTATTTTATTAAGCAGGCAATCGATTGCATTAGAAATCGAGCCTGGCTTTGTTTCCGCCTTATTTCCTTATAAATAGGAATACAAATGCAGGGGAGGGGGGGCATTAAAAAAGATACGGGCCCGGGGGATAAGCGAGAGATAAAAGCGGAAAGAGTGAAAGATAAGGAGTAGGGCACGGGGTAAATGGCAATTGCTGCCACGTGGCAGAGAGAGAGAGAGAGAGATAGAGAGAAAGGGCAATAGAGTCGAGACTTAGGAGGGTGGCCGCCCGACATGAGTTCGGGATCAGCGCCGAGGATATTGGCTCTTCCCCGTTTGGCACTTGTACAATGGCAATTTTATAAACTATCAATATTGATTGCAAATAAGATTATCAGCCACTGCTGGCGCGTCGACTAACAAACCGCCAACTATTGGCAAGTTTATGGGAAGTACGCGGCTACGCTACGTCGATACCACTCGCCGTAAACTGCCGTGGCACCATTATTATTTCTATTCGTTCGAGAAGTTTTGCTTAAAAGCTACTTTCGTTTATTGCAACGCGACGAAGTCTGTGTTCTTTATTTTCTTTTTTTTTCCTTTTTTTTTTTTTTTATCGATATCCGAGGTACTCCGCGAAACGCGGAGGCCTCCCGACCGTCCAAATACTTTTCCACCAGCTGCTAATTCTCTCTTTTATATTCTTATTTATTATGGCATCGTATTTATTAGCGGGTAAATTACACGGGCAGTCGCGTCAGAAATCCGGGCGATCGGCGATTACAATAATGCAAGCGTTCGATTGCGATTCAAGGATTGGGACAATGAAGTAGTGTAGGCTATTCGCAACGCGGGAGGAAGCGCGCATTTTTCAATAAATCTCACGCTGGGCACAATAAGAAAAAAACTGGCCCGCGGCTCAAAGCTAATACCACAAGACGATTCGTAATTATTGTCCAACCTGGAATTGGATTCTTATAATGGTCTTGCGCGTAAGCTCGCCAGAGTTAAGCTCGCACTTGCAAACGGGAAAATCAATGCAGCGACATTGTCGGCCTGAACGTCAGCCGCAAGTTAGTAATTTTTCATAAGCATCCACTGGATCTAACGGGAGATGAGGCAGGCGTAAAATAGAGAAAATTAAGTAACGATTACTCGTTTGAGATGCGAGACTGGGAGGAGGAGGAGGAGGAGGAGGACTGGCGAGCTGAAAAATAAATTGCAAAGGAATTCCTCGGGCTGGCGTATAAATTTGAGAATCTAGTTCCGAATGTGCTACGTAAGCGTGATGAATGATATGGGAAGGATCAATGTTGAGGCCTAAGCCTAAAAACTGCACAAAGTCCGTATCTCGGGTTGGGATGGTGGCCGTCCAGAGAGAGAGAGAGAGCGAAAGCTCTGCCGTCGAGTAAATCCGCGAGTCTCCTTTTGTCCAGGCCCGTCTCGACTTCGTTGATTCCCCCCCGCCCCTCACCCGCCGCCCCTACACCCCTCTTTACTTTATCATTCCTTCTTTTATCTTAATACTTTTCCGTTCTTGGCGCAAGGATCCGAGCCGGGGAACGATCCACGTCGCGAGTCCCAATCCCTTGGGCGCTCGTTCCTACTACGGCTAATGTAGACGGCGAGGCCGAGATCGCGAAGTCGCTGACTCCCGGGTAATTGCCCGGGCCGGCAATTGGGCCCAGCGAGTTGCCCCTGTGCGCTCGTTACGGTACTTTTTATTATTGAGCCACGATCGGTCGGTGGTCGATCGCTTGGCCCGCTTTAGCCGCTAACGATGCCCGAGCCTCTCGATCGGGGAAATATTTATCGAGCGTAACTCCCGAGGTGTACCGATGTAAGCTTAACGATATTATCGCGCGTTAAATACACATGCGCCAAATGCGAAAAGGTTTATCGCCGGACTACTGCGCGGCACATACTTCGGCGGTATTTACACTGGCCCATTGGCCATTGAGAAACGGGGAGTCGAGCTCGGTGTAAGTAAACAATACAAGATGGTATTTGTAATTCGGGGCCACGGTAAGGATAACACGAGCTGATCGGCCGCGTATGAAATTTCACTCCCCCCCCCCGCCCCTCCCGACGCCCCTCGATGCGTGTCATAATCACATTATCTTTTTTAATCCTCTCCCCGCCCTCCCAGTCCCCTGTCTCCCCCCCCGCACTCTCTCTCGCTCTTTATCTCCTTATGCCAACTGCGTATCCATTTAAAGGATGCTTTCGTATTTATTTTTCCTTATTCCAATACGTCCAAGTGCAGCGACTAAGTGACAGTCGATTTGCCGGTGAGGCCGTTGCGAAAAAAGGCTTTCCTCATTTTAATTCCGATGTCAATTATACGTTTCAAACAATTTCATTATCGATACATTCGTTAAATATGCTCGTACCATTGGTACATTTTATTAGCTTTTTTTCCTCTTCTTCTTCTTCGTCTTCGTTTTTTTTCTCCTTCTTGACTTTCTGTTTTCAATTCCAATTCAATTTTATATCAGTGCAATTTCAGCGTAATATAAGAACCATGTTCTTAAGCATGTTACAAATAATTAATGTAAATATAAATAATGTTATTAACTGCTTTATTTTGTATCGCGAAGGATACGATTCCATTTATATTTATATTTTCTTTCTTTTCTTTTGCATAACGATACACTTAGCTTAAATTAGTTGTAAACGACGAAATATTGTCATTTCGATAAAGTTAATCGATCATCGATTAATAATAATTTTATTAATAAGCTATCGACGCAATTCCGTAACCCCCGAGATGCCGATAATCTAATGGCCAAAAACCTCAGGTCGTAGTATCGAAGCGTCAATGGTGCAGATCGACAGTCGGCCGTACACGTACCGAAATAATATCGATTGCCTAAGCGTCAATTTTTAAGCATTCGATACCGGCCAGGATAAGCTGTCCGGGATCCCGATTTTCATGCTTTGAAATAAATAAAATAAAACATTTGCAACGGGCTCTCGGGCAAAAGGCGATTAAATAAAAAAGAGCGGGAAGAAAATCTCAGGGAGGAAGAAATAAAGGAGTCGTGCGGTCAGTTGTTCTACCTCCTGTGTTTGTTTTCGAGAAAAGCACCATTAGCCGCCAGTAGGATATCGAGGATTTTCCCCGACGGTCGCACAATCAATCAGCGTGATTCGTCCAGCAAGAAGGAACTGCTGCTCGGGCTCGGTGGTCCAGCGCGCTGCTCGGCCGGGGGATGAGATATATAGATAGAGAGATAGGGATAGATAGATATAGATAGAGAGAGAGAGAGAGAGAGAGCGGGATAAAGGAGCTATTAGGACAAATTGGAAAGCACTGGCCGGCCCCGGCATAAGGTGAGCCTCGACCCTCGGCCTAATCTCCGGACCGGCTGCTGCCTCGAGCCAAAGCACCTGTAATGGCCCGGATTCTTACGCCCTCGACGGGCTCGCGTCTCTCCGAATCAGCGCTCGAGCCAGGACGACGGCTAACGAAGCTCCTCCGCGTGGCTGAGGGCTCGGGTGCCTCTCTTAATTGGGCCCCCTCGATGCCTCCCCATCCGATGTCCCTCCCGCGGGGGAGGCGCCGAGCGCGAGCGGCCGAGGAAGGCGCCGAGTTAATTAGTGGCCGTAACAGCGCGAGCCGAGGGCGCGATGCCCGGCCGTGGCGGGGCGGGGGGCGAGCCCCATTGATTTACCGAGGGCCGGCCGCGCCATCGGAGCTCGACTGATTAATCGGTGTGGGAAGCTTATTAGAAAGAGGTGACGCGATGGCCCCTCCGTATTTTTCCTTCTCGACGGCTCTTTCTCTCGTCGATGCTCTCTCTCTCTCTCTCTCTCTCTCTCTCGGTGGCTTGGCCCTCTACCTCGACCTCCGCCGAGCCATTGATGACGCGTAGTCGAGAGTTACCGAGGTAAATATATTTTATCGGCTTGGACGCGATCCGTATTGGATTACTTTATTTCTCTCCGTCTCTTTCGTCCACTGGGCCTTTTTTCTATTTTCTATTTCTTGCCGAGTCCTCGCCCCCCTCGCGCTCGTTGCGAGTTTCGTTATTATTCGATTAGCGTCGGCTCAATCGACGTTGGAAGGTATTTTTTCCTCTCCTAGCCCCCCCCCCAACCCCAACCCCAACCCCGACTCGAGGCTAGACGATAAGCGACGAAGCGAGAGCTGGAGCTCACTCCTCATCGCGATCGATCGCTCATCCGTTGGCCGTAGGTATGCGATATAATAGTTAACGGCTGGCTCCTTCTTTGGAAAATGGCATTTTCGCACGCGCCGCCGCTGGCCGGTCGATAAGATTTTGAAAGAAAATCATAGGCGCTTAAGCGGGGAAAATTAATCAACCGCAAAAGCCACGGGCAAGTGCTCGGCCGGAGGTGAGGACAAAGTATTTTCGTAAGAAAAGAGTGGCAATCGAACATTATAATAACTTGTTTCTTCATGGAAGATTAATTTCACTTATATTACTGCCGTCTGAGAATTTATAGCCGTGTTATTCTTGTAATTGTGAAAGCCCAGGCCCCCGTCCGAGTCGGTCTTGCGCTCGGAAGCGTTTAAGGATCGTTGCATAAAGTTGGCTTTCAATTAGTCGACGGACCGAAAATCCACTCGTCTCGAGTTCTCAATTCTTAAACGAGTGGTGAATTTTCGTAAGACAGACAGACAGACAGAGAGAGATAGAGAGAGAGGGGGAGGGGGTCTCTTTGGCGCGAGAGAAAAGCCGAGGTTCGAGGAGCCTCGCGTCCTCTCCCCGGCCGATGGCGACAAGTGGATCGCGCGTAGAGGAGGCTCGAGGCCGGCGAGCAGGACAAAAACGCCGAAGCTATTTTCAATCAAGGCGTTGGTTATACTCTCTTGAGCATCTGTCGCGGGAGCCAGGAGCTCCTCCGGCTCGAAAATCAATAAGCGCGTCCGCGGTGAGAAGGAACGCGGGGCCGATAAGCCGGGGAGGGCCCGCCGCGGGTAGACAATGGGATCGTTAAAGCGAGAATTATCATTTTAAATGAGCGCGGCGAGAGAGCGCTGATTGAATAATTTTAACGCCAAAGCCAAATTGTAAATACGACTTCACGGTGGCTCTAATTACTGCGAGCCCGGCTGCGGGATCCGAGCGAGTTAATCAAAGGCAATGGGGACGACGCTCGCCGGACCCTCGGGGGCGGGAGGAGGAGGAGAGACGTTATTGAGCCGGGGCCCCGAGATGGGCATTAAAGCGTGCAATTCATTGGCAGTGGCCGCGGCGCGGTATGAATGGCCACCGCGAGGCGCCTCGACGCGCAGCCGGCAGCCGGTCTCGAAACCGCCGATACACAATGGCCGGGGCCCGGAGCCGATGGCTCAAAATCCATTAACTCGCGCGAGCGGCCGAGAGTCGCGCGCGCGCTCACACTCGTCGGCTAATAAATTTTATTAATGCATCCGAGAGAGGGAGAGAGAGAGAGAGGGAGGGAGGGAGGGAGGGAGGGAGAGGGATACACACACACACATATATATATATGTGTGTGTGTATATGTATAGAAAGAGAGAGAGAGAGGGCCCGGGCAATAATAACAACGTAGCGACGCGGCCAAGTCCCGAGCGAAGGAGCGCCTCGCTCCTTGCGAAATTAGTTGCTATAAAACACGCCTAGGAGTCGTTTAATGGATATGCGGTGTCACCGCGCCCCTAACCCCTACCCGCCGCAGCCGAGCGCGGCGACGCGCCTCCACTTCCGGGTTTTCGAATTTGGCGCTCGGCTCCTCGGCCCGGAGGACTCCACGCCGTATCCTTACCCATATTCGACGGCGTCGAGTCCTCCCTCGCGGTCCCTCGATTTTTTTGCCCTCGCGCCTTTCTTTATTCCACGCCTCTAATTGTCTTCCGTTCTTCGCTTTCATTTCCTCCTTCGTTTCATCTTTTATCTCTCCTTTCTTTTTTTTTTTCTTTTCTCTTCTTTTCTTTTTTTTTGCTTTGCTTTCCTCAAGCTTTTCAACAGCAGCAGCAGCAGCAGCAACAACAACAACAACAAAAAAAACCTCTGGCTCTTTTGTGTCGCGCGCGCTTCGCAATGCATTCGATTGCTCCTTTATACAAGTCAGCCCGATAAAGGTACGCTTAGCCCTTGGTATTAGGCTGCGTCTAATTTATTGGCCCTAAAATTCAGCCGGGCGCTGAATCAACGGGGCCCGATAAGCTCTCGCTTAACGATGATTACGGATGGGGAATAATTTCTTTCGCAATAATCCCGATCGATGAGGATCATCGTTTTTCGGGCCTACCTTTCAATGCTAAAAGTCCCGATGACCGATAGCGATCTCGCGTTGCTCGCCCCGCGTCCTATCGATCGCCGTTTGCTCGCGCTCCTCCCACTATCGAAGCAATTTTACATCGAGACTAACAATAACAAATAAATAAATAAACAAACGAACGAACGAACGACAGAACGAACAAAGAAAAAAAAGGCCGAGTAATGGCGAGCGCTAATTCGCGCGATTGTTCGAATCCTGCCTAAACGGACGGAGGACGCGCCTGAAAAATGCGACGGTAAAAAAGTGCACCGGGCAAAAAGAGCGCGCGCGGAAAAAAAGAAGAAGAAGAAGAAGAAGAAGAAATCGAAAGGCGTACGCGCTTACGGTATTGTGCTCCGAGTGCCCGTGCCGAAACGGCGATTCCCTTTAAAGACGCGAATGCCCGTGGACTAGTATCTTTTATCATAATAAAGGCTCGCGATAGCCGGGCTCGGGGGGCGGTGGCTGGGTCGGCGGCGGCGGCGGGGGGTGGGCTGGGCCGGGCCAGGGGACAGGGGACAGGGGGGGGGGGTAGTCGCAGGGGGGCGGGCGGCAGGGAGAAAGAGAGAAAATAACGAGGAGGAGAGACAGACTCGCTTTGCAAGGAACCCTTCTCTTATGTATGATATTAAACACTATAATTATTATTTAAATTCCAGTAGGATGGCTTCTGGTGTTGCGGTGGCTCACGATCCTTCTCTCTTTTTCTTGTTCTTCGGCCGTCCGATGTTAATGCTCGCTTATCCTGTTCATTCGCATTCTTCCGTTGCTCTCTTTTTTCCCCCCTTCGGTTCAGGTTTCTTTATTACGTTTTTTGCGCCTCTATCTTCGTTGCGCCTCTCTCTTTTCGCTTTTGGAATTCACTTTGATGCAATGACGACTACGACGACGACGACTACGACTACGACGACGACGACGACGACGACGACGACGACGACGACTAAGACGACTACGGCTAAGACGACGGAGACCAAGACGAGGCACGACTACCAAGACTGCACCAGGCCAGGACCGGGAGACCGGGAGGTAAGGCTACCGAGACCGGGGCGCGTGTTGTGCACACATCGGCTTTCTTTTCTACGCGTGCACTAATAAACTGTATGTTTCGCTCGATGGCCGAGCGGCGGGCAATCGTGAAAAATAGCGGAGATATTTATGCGTGTGCTCGCCGTTGAGGGAGGGGGGGGGAGGGCGAGAGAGAGAGATAGAGAGAGATAGATAGATAGAGAGAGACGGATAGACGGAACGAGCGAAGGAGGGCTAGCGGAGGAGCAGGGGCAGGGAGGGGGGAGGGAAGGAGGAAGAAAAAGACGCACGAAACCTAATGGCGTAAGAGCGAAAACGCGAGGCGAGGCCACCATAAGATGGTTTATTGCCGGGACCTGACCCCATGTAATCACAATAAAACATACCTTCCTTCTTGCCGAGTCCTTTACCCTACGTGCCCGTATTAGGTACCATTATAACCATATAGTTGGCAGCCCTTTATCTCTACTCTATTCCTCGTCTCCTCTTGTTTTCTCCTCTTGCATATTGTATCTGGCCGGCAACTTTTTTCATTACTCTTCCCTATCGCCTTGCAGCGGCCCAACTGCTCTCGCGGCAAAACACTCGGATTGGCAGCGGCTTTGACATCGGCTTTAAAATAGGAGAGCAGAGTTGCTGCTGCTGCTGCTGCTGCCGCCTCCTCTGCCCCCGTCGATACGTCCGGAGTCCGGCTTCGCGTCCTTAGCCGAGGGCATAATTTTTTCCCGGCCCCGCTCGGAGCCCCTGCGCGCTCGCGCTTTGCATTTAGCCGTAATTATAAAAAAGTTATTAATTAATAAATTACAATGCGCATTTATTACGGGGGCGAGGGGGGGGGGAAGGAGAGGCACAATATTCCCGGAGTCAATTATTTCGCCCTCCTCAAAGCGAGTCAATATTATAATCAATGCAATTCGCCCAACTCCGGGAATTAGTTATTGTGATAAGCTGCACCGGGTGACAAGTTTTCCAAGGATCGCTACTCGTCTTCGGCTTGGTTTTATTTGCATTTTTAATTATTTCTATTTCGAGGGCAATTTAAAACGAGATTCGCGGTGTCTTGTTGCTTTGTCGCCTGTTGCCGCTTTTAAAAATAGCCCCATTGAAAAAAAGGACAAATTGCCCTCGCGAGGAAAAAATTACTTGCAACTGAGAGATACTTTCGTACAATTTTATTAATGGAATTGAACGGGCAATTTCAATGGTAAGTTATTAAATTGCCCGATAATAATCCGGTATTAAGCAATATATATATATATATATATATATATATATATATATATAAACACTGTCCATTTGATTTATTGTGCTTAGTGTATCGATCACGGCGACTCTCTATCTCTCTTCGACAAGAAGGCCTACCGAGCAAGAACTTGTAAATAATTTTTGCAATACGTACAAGTGCCTAAGGAGTTTCCGAAAAATCCAAAATTCATGGGAAAGAAGAAGATGAAGATGAATAAGAAGAAGAAGAAGAGGAGGGAAAAAGGGAAGAAGGGAGTCTCTTATAAATAAAGCAGCGGATGTTAAGCCCCGGAGAACGCTTATAAATGTATCCTCGATAATGTGGAGCAGACAAAATCAAGCCACGAACCAAAGTTTATCACTGGAGAATTCGTTACATTTTCAGGTTTTGTTCTCCCGTCCTCGCCAGTCCTATTATTTCTCCGCTCGATTCGAATACGCGCGGCCACACACGCGCGCGCGCAAGCGCATGCACAGGCACAAAAACGCGCGCGCGCGCACGGACAGAGAGAAAGACAGAGAAGGACTTAAATGCGGCATAAATTTTCCGATTAGTTAGCCTCAGCTGGATGGGAATAATCTTTTTGACTTCTCATCGACGGTGGCACGGCAAAACAAAAGCGCGGACGCGAAAACAATGCGCGACGGTATATTCAAACCGGTAGCGAACAATAATCTTTAGGGAGCGAGAGAGAGCGAGAGGGAGAGGGAGGGAGGGAGGGAGGGAGATAAAGGAATACCGAATATAAAAAAAAGAACGAGCCGGAGATCGTGCAGTGGACCTTTTCGCGTTCTCTCTCGATACACGGCCAAAGACGTGGCCACGTATTCGCCGGTGCGCAGATTGATTGCGAGCCGCGGCTTCGAGCGTCGGCACATAATTTTCAGGGACTCTTTGAGAGAGCGTATGTTAATGGCATTATCATAGCCCCTGCTGCTGATCTAAGATCCGATTAGAGCGTACACTGTATTTTATTAGTTTACGCGCGTGCGAGTGATGGATACGCGACCACTCGCTACTCCTCTCGACCTCTGAATAAGACGTTACTTCTTTTATGCGCGTGTGTTCTTTTCTCTTTACTTTTTTTTCTCTCTCTCTCTCTCTCTCTCTCTCTCTCTCTCTCTGCCTTCTAATGGAATTGTTAGTCCTTTGTTTGTTTTTCCCCCGTCCTCTTCCTCCGCCATCCGACTCGATATAATTTTTATCCTAGGACGTAACGCGAATGCAAAATTGTTATATCATTGTCGCCGGGACGTTGGATTTTCATTTCCTCGGCGATTTATTCCATCCCAACAGTGAATAGCTCAAATAATACAATTTAGCTGCGCGTATTATAAACAATCGAGCGTATTTTCAAATTTCACTCGCGGCAGTCGATGAGCCATCGTTACAACTGCCAACATCTTCTGCGCCAATTACGAAATTGTAAATAGATATTTTCTTCAAATCTTATTGTCAAATGAAAATCAATAATTAGGGACGGAATGAGAACGTAAGGCACAATGAACTCTATGAAACATATATATATATATATACATACTAAGGAATACAATCCAAGTTCTTAAGGGATAATGTTTAACTTTATATAACGCAAATAACGCAGTCGTGTATAAATACGTGACAATTTACCCTGTATTAATTTTGCTCTCCGATCGATCATTGCAATTGATCGAATGATATTGTCGAAAGGCCAGAAGCAGAGTAAAATTCGTAGACAGTGTAAGAGTTAGGGTTGAAGGAGGCGCAGAATACGATGTTTGAAGTACACCTGAAATTCGCGGTAGAAAATCAGCAGGCAGATAGGGATCTTACAAATGCGCGGGCTCGAAGCTTTCAACCCGGAAGATCGAGCTAATAGCCTTAGGAATAAAGGGTAACGAGGTAAGAGATGGATAGAGATAGAGATAGAGATAGAGAGAGATAGAGAGAGAGAGCGATGTATAGGGAGGAGGAGGAGGAAAAAGGGCCAAGCGCTAGTCGCTATCGGTACAGGAGGGCTCTGTCGCTAAATAGGCTCGTACCCGGCGCGTCGACTCGCGCGCGATACGCCGAAAGGGTTCGGTAATTGGCCGAAAGGTTAACGGCGGCTCGCGGCCCTTCTCTGCCAAAGCGGACGCGCACCATTTGCCAAGGATGCGCCAAGCCACGCACACGCACGCGCGCCGCGAGAGGCTGCGACCGAGTCGAGGCTCGACGCGGGCTCTCCTGTCGCTGTTCGAGTTTCGCGGCAGGTTAACGATCTCGTCGACGTTTCTCTATCTCTCTCTCTCTCTCTCTCTCTCTGTTTTTTGTCGGTCTCGGACGTTCTTTAGAAATCGTTAATCGACGATTTTCGAAATCGTCCCTTGTTCCGAATAGAGCGCGCGGCTACTTAGCGCTAAGGAAGCCCTCGATCCTTGTTTTTCTCCTCCTTTCGAAGCTTCGACAATTTACTTAACCCCCCCCCCCCAACGCGGTGGATTCTCTCCTCTTCCTCGTAAGAATCACGATGGGCGAGCAGGGGGACAAGCATTTTTGATGGAAGGCATCGGCTGTACGTAACCATTGACGAGCCGAGTACTCAAGATCCAACCTCACCTCGATCCGCGAATGTAAAATCGATTGCTCTTTTAAGTCTCCGTTCTTTGGTATTTTACCATTGCCGGATTAGCGCGTGGTTCGAGCCAACTTCAATGCCTTAAGAATATACGTGGAATCGATGCGATTGGCTGGCTGGCTCTTCGCATTGGTCGAGCTTCGATTGGCGGGTGCAAATATCGTTTGGAACTATCGCTCGTCTATCGAGGCAATTGCCAGCGCGCAATTAAATCAATAGCACAAATGAGCCTCCGCGACAGTGGAAATTGGTGTGCAGCGATCGATGGAAAGTCAAGTTCTATCGCGACGGGCGAGGGCATCATCCTAGGGCGAGGGTCCTAATCGCAAGCTTTGCATCGCCCTCGAAGCCGTAGGCCCTCGGCGATCGCTGGTCATTTATCCCGGACGGCTCTCGACGCGAAAAAATACGTCGCCCGTACCGCCTTGGCTGGGGAGCCGGAGGATGATGGGGAGAGGCGCCCTTGCCTTGGAAGGGCCCCACTGGCGATAATCCCGGAACGAGGCGAGGCCTCCGATCGGAAGTAGATTCTAGGGTTGGGGGGGGGGGCCAGAGGGCCGAGAGCTGGAGAGGCACTCGTCGGAAGCACAATTGGCCCAAGGGCCTTATCTCGCCTCGGCCCTCTCGCCGAATCTTCCCGACACCCGGGCCAAGCTCGCCTCCTCCGGGAGCCTCCTCTTCCGACTCTCGAGGCCGATCGGACGTCGCGACTGCCGACGGGCCGACATCCTCCGTCCCTCTCCGTCTACCGAGGGACATTAGCGATCGAGAGCTCCTCTGCTTACCCCCGCTTCGTAATTTGGCTCGTCCGAGCAGCGCGGATTACTTCGAGGCACCCCTGCCCTGTGTCGCACCCTGAAAATGTATTTACAGCTCGCACGAGCGCCATGGAGAATGACCAGCTGGTAAGGACGCAAAACCCCCTTGACCGCCGCAATCCTTCGACTTGGTCTTTTAATTTCAATTTCAATATCCTGTCCTCTGGTGCGCGCGCGCGTATACATATAATCACGTATTTAAAAAGCGTAATTATTATGATTTAACGATAATTCGTAAATTATTGCTCGGCTATTGTACGTAGACGTGAGCTTCCGCGAAATTGTCTTTGCGGTAGAAATACATATTGATTGGATTGTTCAAATGAAAACCACGAGAAAGATGTGCCGTGTGAGGTGCGAACGGAAAAATAGTACGATGAGAAGCTTAAATACATTTTGCCGAATTTGCCGTTAAACGACGTACACTCATTTCTGGAATAGCGAAAAAAAATATTTGGAATGCTTGAAAGATTTTGCAAAGAAGCATTTGAAATTTCGCTCGATTCTCTTGCGTTTGAAAGCACACGTGCGATTTTACTCGCGCGTACAATTACACCCCGTAGATAAATGTTGTCATTCGGCAAGAATCAGGATTAAAAAAAAAGAACAAAAAAATCATGCGTACCTCTAGGAAATGCATCTGAGCTCTCGTAAAATAATTATCGATCGCTCGAGCCTATTGAAAATTATCACTTACTCTATCGCTTGTTTAAGCTGTTTATTTATTATTTTCATCTTTAAGATTATGACCGCGTTCTCTACAAAATATTCACTCGTATTTATTTTAATCGTATCGTTCCTTGCATTCCAAATGCCAATCGTACTTGAAATAAATGTCAGGGCAATCGAGATATTACAAAAAAAAAAAAAATCGCGCAATCCATTGGAAATTATCAATGTACAGCGCTAAACATGGGATACGCGAATGCTACTTTAAGCGAAAAAAAATATTGACGGCGGACGGAGATCTCTTACGGTAGAGATGGTGAAAATACCACGGGAGATCTTATTTACTCGGGAGACTTGAGCCTGGACAAGAATTGGAAGAGGTTTACGCGAGTAATTGTGAGAAGTATTAACGGCCATTCGTATCCGTATTCAATTTTGTCATTAATGCTATATCTTTATAAATGAAATGTCGACTCGCGGTGAAAGCTGCGCGATGTTCAAAGTATTTCTTCGAATTTATATGTATTTTCTAAAAAAAGTTTTCAATTAAGTTATTAGATAACAATGGGCGATTGGAATTCATTAGGGATCATGGTTTTTTTAAAGACGCGTTGTGTGAATAAATTTGTAACCGAGCTATGCACCCGCGAACGACGGATTGCCAACAAATTCTCATTACATTGTAATGTATAAATAAATTGTAAAATGTACGAAAAATAAATGATCTCTGTAATTAACGAACAATGAAGAATTGGTAAGGTGGACCAAATGGAAGGAGAGACGGGCAAAATGTTCTCTCGGGAGAAAACGAATCACTATTTCCACATTGGCGCAAAAGATGTTGCGTATAAATACAATAAGGAAGAACGCTGTTGTTCGCAGGAGCAATTGTCTAATTAAAAAAGTGCACAATACGCAAATTGATAATGCAGGTGTCGATGTAAAGCCAAGTTCTTTTTCTTCCCAGAAGGCATTATTAAATGCTTACGTTGCGTAGCGATGATGCGATATCGTTAGTTACCCGAATAACCTTGAGAGCTCCGTGCCTTTGCGGACTCCTTTCTTACAACAAAGAGTACAAAATTGCGCGCGAGCTATTACCGGTTGATTTAGAAGCAGGGTTAAAAAGGCGAATAAAAGTACGATGGCTTATAAATACATCAAAAGAGCAAAGCGAGCGGCGATATCGTTGAGCGATCAATATAAAATAACATCAGGATTTCGAATGGCAAGCTTATCGAAATTGTAAAAAAGAGACGGATCGTTTTCAATTTGCTAATGAACTCTTATGCGGAATTGTCATAATCGTCCGGTAACAACGAAGCCCAACGATTGTACACTCGGAAGCGGTCCGATATCGCTAATTAGCGCTCCGTGGTATTCCTTAAGTGGACGAACGGAATTGGAAATAATTCGCGAAGGACGTAGAAATAACAACTAAAGCAGCGAGATAGAAATCGAACGGCGCCTCGTCGAAATAGGCCGTTTATTAACAGAGGGTTGCCAATAACGATCGAAGCAGTCAAAGCCCGCTCCTGATAAGACGACACACGGAAAAGGTAAGGACACCGTCGATCGATCTCGTGTCTTTTGTCAACGCTCTTACGCTGCGGCTGGATACTCGAGAGTGATCGGACAGACCGGCGGGGATTCTCGCGTTAGCTCAAAGCTCCTTCAAAAGTAAGACCTCGGAGGCCTTATCCACCTAAGCGAGAGCTCGATCGCTGTCCGCTTTATTTGGGAAGCTTATAGCCGACAGAGCCCGTCGGTGCTTCTTCGCGAGGGATTAAAAGAAAGGGATAAGGAATCGCCGCTTCGGTGCCTCGGTGCAAGCCGTCGACGCCAAGTACATTTAATTACCCTCGTGGGGAAAATCCTTTCGAATCGACCTCCGGGCTATTTAAGCACCGGGACAGAGCAGCGAGCTATTTACTTTTCGATCTAATTGTCGAGCAATTGCACAGTGGGCGGATAATCCGTGCTCGCGACGGGCCCTCGATTGAGCTCCGAGCGCGTTTTCCCCATCCATCGGAGCTCGTTCCCGCTCCTACGCGGCCATCCGCGATTCGTCGGCGTGAAATTATTTTGCAAGAAATGCACAGCCAGCGAGGCCCTCGCGTCTCGAGTAGAGCCACGGGGAAGGCCTCGTTGGTCGAAAGATCCGAATCCGATAACCCGATATCCCGATTCATCGAGATCCGGTATCCGATTATAATCCAGCCAGTCGTTGGACGGCTTTGATAATCGGTAAGCTTTCGTCGCTGCTCCTGCCGCGACAAAGAAGCCCCGAACCGGCCGGCATAATACAAGGCTGGGGGTACTTTGCTTTTTTAACCGGCACTCGAGGAGCCTCGCGTACATTGTCTCAATACACCCCTTTCCATTTATCCCACTTCCCTAATGCATTGCTTGACGAATGGACTCCTCGCTTGCACGCAACGCCGCTATTGTACCCGCTAGACGTACAATTAGAAAATCGTAAGAGTTCCTTACGCATCGGTCCTGTGTAATTCATTCGATTCAGCTAATAAACATCTTTAAGCTAATCGCAGCGCGAGTCCGCTGCCGCTCTTTAGTCTATCTTTTTCCGTCCGAGCACATGCATTTTGCGTGATTATATCCTCCGACTCGGGATCGATTAGGATTATAAAGATAGGAGGAATTCCTGAGAGATTAGTTTGCCCGTTACAATATATATATATATATATATATATGTATGTATATTTATGTACGTATGTATGTACGTATGTATGTATGGCTTATTTTAGTCTCTACCACGCACACAAATATTTCTCACGCTTCGATCGCGGACCTTATTGCAATCGCGCGAAGAACGTTATTCTTCAAATTCATCAGTTTTTGTTGTTGTTGCTTATTTTTTCGGTTCAGCGAGCGCCAACCGATAGCCGCTCGCCCATTGCTTTCCCGAACCTGCCTTTGAGAGATGCGCGAGTGCGGAAAGCGTCCTGCTATAAACGCATTATCTACGTTCGATTGTTAAGTGTGTCGGCTAACGTTAACGCAATGGCGTATTCTCGGACGGAGCGCCCGTAAAAAAATTCGAGCGGGACGCACGCGAAGGACAGCGCGACCTCGGGGAATTTTAGAATGGGAGAGAAAGAGCAAAAAGTAAAAACCGAGTCAGGTAATGACAATGATAAAGCTCGAAGCATAAGCGATATTTGGTTACATAGACGAGCCGAGCTCTCTTGGGAATTCGTGTGAAAGTAGGCTCGAGAGGTGAGCTGTACACTTAACGAGGAGACGGATAGAGAATACAGGAGGGGGGAGGGGAGGGGAGAGGAGAGCGGAGTGAGCTAGAGAGAGAGGGAGAGAGGGGGGGGGAGCACGGGAAAATTTTGAATGTAGCCTCACCCTTCTTCCTCCTTCGTTTTTAAAACACGCTCACATACCGCGCACGCACGCACACACGCGCCCAGGCGCACACATCCACGTCATCTAATGCGACTGCGAAGTACGTATATCTGGCTTTCTCTCTTTTTTCTACATGCATATCCGCTGACCTATAATTAGAGGCTTTTGCAAATTATATGCACGAACGTGTGTCCCTTTGGTAAAATATCGACTTAATAATAACAGTAGAAGAGCACCGCAATTATTGCCGGCTTGAAAGACATAGATAGATAGATAGACAAAGGGAAAAGAGAGAATTAGAGGGTGTAAGGAGGGAGGAGAATAAGAGAGAGAGAGAGAGAGAGAGACGTGGAAAAGGATATACAAGCCAACGATCGAGTCGAAGATGCCGCGATATTCGTTTCTTTCTCTTAATTTATTGTTTTTTGGCTTAGCTTTGTAATAAGACCCGCTTTATTGTAATGACACACGATTAAAGTAAAAAGAGAGGAGGGAAATTGATCAATAAACGCGAACGAAGGAAGATACAGGGATAATGGGTAGCTTGGATCGGAGCAGTATCCTGCGCGAGGACTTGGCGCACTTGCCGTCATCCTGAGAGACCACCGAAACGGATTATAGGAGCGTAAATGATAAAGCAAAATGTTTCCAACTCAATCACATAATAGAGTTATAAATATGCAAATCATGTTCGACCGTTATCCAAAAACTTTGCACAGCTTTGGCGCT